>CM059194.1:89416899-90616899 GCA_030323885.1 Branchipolynoe longqiensis
TCACATTGTGAGTGAGCCCACTCTCGCGTCTTCTACACCAGGTGGTGTCGACAGAGCCGTTTGGTGTTGCTAACACCTTTTCTAAGGTTTGCGGTAATGAATTAGTTTTGAAGTGACTGGATGTGGTGGCCGAATTGGTAGAGCGCAAACTTCCCATGTGGAAGGCCAGGAGTTTGAATCCCAGCCAAGCCTAACCAATGACTTATATCAAATTGATACTTGTCACTACCTACCTGGTGCTCGGCATTAATAGGATAGTACAAGGACTGGTTAGCACAATATCAGAATAATGTAACTGAGTGAGATATTGGGGTAATGGTGCCAGTGGCCTGGTCTCCCACTGGGGCAGTACTATAAAGTCACTGTGAGTGTCCACTGCCACAAGTCGGTATCCATCCTGACATAACCTTAGATATTGCTACGACGTAAAAACAAGAACACAATAAGAGTTTCGAGGTGTGACATCTGCTTAGGCTTGCAGAAAGTGGACTTTGGAGCATTAGTCCTGATCACAGCAAAGCACCAGTGACCCAGTTCCTCTGCGATTGGCTGGTTTATGGCAGTGAAGCCTGCGCTTGTCTCCCAGAGGACTCTGCGCGGTCAGGTGAGTGCGGCTGTTCAGCAAGGAATGCTGCTTTATGGGACAGCCACCAATACAGTCCTTATTAGCCGGGAAGGGTTTGTTTAACAGGTGGCTACCGGGTGTTTTTGCCCGAAAGGATTTGACGCATCCTAGCTTTAGTGGTGTCTCTAATTTGGCTCCGCTGTTTTGTTTTCTACCAGCTATAGGTTCTGAAGTGGCATGTTATTTGTGGAATTTCTCCATTTCCTTTTCTAAATATATTTTTGAAAATATGGATCCCCCCCCCCTCACATAGACAATAAGAACCCAATAAAGACCCTTGCCATTTTCTATTTTACTTTTGCAAAAGCATTTTTTAAATAATTGAAGTTGTGTGTTAGTTTTGAGTTTCTGTAAGATTAAAGAAAGTGACAGATCCTGTTAAATTGGCTTAATATTCATTCTGGGAAGCACCAGTGTCAACGTTAGATAGGAAGGATCAAATCTAGGTCAGTGCTTTGTTTTTGAAAATATTATGGTTTCATTGGATTATGCAACTTAAATATGACCTTCATAATCAAGTTAAAATATCCTAATTAACCATATTTTTTTTTTAAGTAGTTCTGCTTGCACAGTAAAGACATTTTCATGGTGCCATATGCCTCGTAACATTTACTAGTCCATAGTAAACTACAGGTTATTTTTTTCTTCTTAAAAACATGATTTTCTTTCATAATTATATGCATCACCCCCAATCACACGTGGTCGAACCTACCGTGTATGAAGTCATATTTAAAACCAAAATTGCAGTTTTGTCAAATTAATTCAGGGTTCGTACTTGTCCTTAAGAACCTACAAATCGATGCTTGTCGGTCCGTAATCTAGCGCTCAGCATTAATAGCATAGGGCAAAGACTGGTTAGCTCAGTATCAGGATAATGTGACAGTGGGAAAGCGGGTCATGGTGCTGGCTGCCTGGTCTCCCAGTGGGGCAGCACTATGAAGTTGCCATGAGTGCGTGGTCACAAGTCGGTACCCGTCCTCATATGACCTTATATGTTGCCAGGACGTAAAATTCCATACAACAATGAGTACTACTACTACCACTACCACCATTACCACTAGCACCACGACCACTATTACTTACTATCACTACCACCATCACACCAACAAGAAACCACCACTACCACTACTACTACCACCACCACCACCACCTACACCAAAGCCTGGGCTTTTATGGGTTTCACTGGCATACCAGATGTGATCACTTCCCATGTGGCTGGTTCTGATATCCGAGCCCAGATTCTAATAACTAGGATAGGGCAAGGAGCAGTGGAGTGAGGAAGACCAATTATCTGCGATTGAAATTTCTTCTGTTTAATAAAATAAATGTATAACAAAATTCCTTTTAAAAATCAACTTGTATGTCATACAAATAATAAGGTGAGAAATAATGTCAATGTTCTGCCTCATTAGCAGTGTTGCTTCTATTAGATGGTTTTCGACAGCCAAGAATCTTTGGCAACTTTTCAGGTCACATATAATCTGACCTACATTTTAACGATGTATTCACGGGAACCTAAAGTCCACATCATCTATAACGACTCCTTTCGAAAGCAGCAAGCTACATAAAACCTATAATTACACTCCCAATCGATCATAATAATATTACAGTAACTTCTAAGCACCTTTTAAAAATGAACTCGCCGTCTGCAAATGCGGACACTACTTGAATAAATCGGGATTATGCACCAAAAAGGGTCGGCCTGCCCGTGTCAAATTAGCATCTGGTGGTTTTCTTATTTAATCTCAGATTGGATGCCATTGGGTGCTCCGTGCTGACTCTGAATTAGGCAATCTGCTTATTGCTGTCTCACTGTTTGCCATTCATCAAATTGTGCCAAACAAGTTTCTAGAGACGGTGAAATTTTCTTTCTTTCTTTCTTTCTTTCTTTCTTTCTTTCTTTCTTTCTTTCTTTCTTTCTTTCTTTCTTTCGTTCTTTCTTTCGTTCTTTCTTTCTTTCTTTCTTTCGTTCTTTCTTTCTTTTGTTCTTTCTTCCTTTCTTTCTTTCTTTCTTTCCATTGTTCATTCGTTCTTTCGTTCCAAATTTCTTTCATTCTTTCTTTCTTTCTTCCATTCTTTCTTCCTTTCTCTTTGATAAAGAAAATGTCTTTCTTTCTTTATTTCTTTCCATTGTTCATTCGTTCTTTCGTTCCATATTTCTTTCATTCTTTCTTTCTTCCATTCTTTCTTCCTTTCTCTTTGATAAAGAAAATGTCTTTCTTTCTTTCGTTCTTTCTTTCCATTGTTCGTCTTTCGTTCCTTATTTCTTTCATTCTTTCTTTCTTCCATTCTTCCTTCCTTTCTCTTTGATAAAGAAAAAGTCTTTAATTATTATCACAGCAGACCACTACAATAGAACGACAAAGTTGGAATCTAGAATTTCTTTATTCGGAGGCTTTTATTCGTTGATATATATTTAGCTATGCACGATATAATCTGATCAAAATATAGTAACACGAGCAACTCAACTCTCCTTATTAACACTTATTATGATTGAATATGATTACTCCTAGTTTGTTCACATGGAAACAAAAACAAGATGGCCACTGGAAGCTCTCGCTTTGACTTTTAAAGTCTATCAATCTACATGATTTCATAAATTCTTCACCCCAAAAGCAGCGGGCTATGATGGATAAGTATTTGAACGCTATATTTAGGACGTTAGATTGAGGGAGGGAGTGTATACTTCTGACGGCTTTATAGTGCTGCCCCACTGGGAAACCAGGCCGCTGACACCTCGACCCGATATCTGACACAGTTAAATTATCAACAGTATTCCCTTTGAGGGAGGGAGGACATCTCTCTCTCGACTTATGACAGTGTACACTTATGGCGACTTTATAGTGCTGCCCCACTGGGAAACCAGCCCGCTGGCACCCATGACCCGATATCTCACACAGTCAAATTATCCTCAGTATTCCCTTCAACACCGAAACAAATGCTTAATAAGTGTATCAGTATTTAAGTTAGGTATATATAGAATCAAATCTTGATAAGAGTTTTGGTTTCGAAAAGTTTATGCTTTCATCGGACTATGAAGTACATTTTATTTTTAAAGGTTAAAGCTGCAAAGTAAGGTAAAGTAGATTATATTAATCAACCTAATGTATTATTTATCTATAAACATTTTTTTAGAGAAGCACAATTCATTGTAATGGGGTTAAACTGCAAAGTAAGGTAAAGTAGATTATATTAATCAACCTAATAAATTTATCTATAAAAAAAAGCTCTAAAGAAGCAAATATTGCAGAAACCCAAAGCCATTGGACGTTACAACATCATTTATTCAGTGATTTGAGTCAGGTTATAGCTTGAGGTATTCAGGATGTTAGTTTCCTCATCAGCATACCCACATTTTCTGCACCACCTTGCGTCCAAACTTAATAGGAATTCCCAATCACTGCATTCCGGCATCGTAAATCCACGGCTGAAACTAAAAATGAAATGTGTATCCTACTTCCGAGATTAAGATGGAGAGTTGCCATTCAGTTGGCCAACAGTAATTCCGAAGCCGCCTCCCCACACCACCCCGCCCCGCCCCGCCCGCCCCACCGCCCCCACCTTCAAATAAAACTGCTAACAAGATAACCAGTCGTCTTTGTCTGTCAAATATCGAATTTGTTCAGAATAAGCTTATGGTAGCATTTGAGCTCCTTATTTAAAGTTGCATAATCCAATGGTTTTGAGTTTCTGCCATTTAATATTTTTAAATATATATATATATTTTTAGATAAATATATTAGGTTGATCGTTACAATCTACCTTATTTTAGTAAGTGCACCAGTATCTAAGTTGAATATATATTTATATAGGTTAAAATCTAGGCAAGTGCTTTGGTTTCACAAACTTCATGCCTTCATTGGATTGTATATTCTCGGTTTGTGTATGGCAGGCCTTGCTCACACTACTAACTAAATTATCAGTAGCAGACCGATGGAGCACATGTGCAAATTCTCGCTTTGTGTATGACAGGCCTTACCATCACTACTAACTAAATTATCAGTAGCAGAGCAATGGGTAGATCAAGGATTCACCTGGTACTCACAGTACACGGGTGAAGACCAGCCTTCTATAAAAATGGTCGAAAAAATCGGGCTAATGAAATGAGTCTTTATGAGAGCCTAATTTCACAATCTAAGAAGCAACATTTATTCTTTGTATATGTCTTCATATTTCCCCGCTGTCCCATGCTAAAGCTATTTTCGCCCTTATTTACACTACATTGTCGTTCACCCGTGTACTACAAGCAATGGGGGTGCATGTGCAAATTCTCGCTTAGTATAGGGCAGGCCTTGATCCGACTCCTTCCTACCAGCTCTGATTTCTCCTGCAGTTTTCTTGAGGCTCGCACACCTAGTCTCTGTGTGTGAATGTGTTTGGGTGTGGGTGAGTGGGTGGGTGGGTGTGGTGGGTAAGTGTTGAGAACCCCTTACAGCAGCATTCATCCACCCAGCTACACTGGTCCTAACATGGTGTTCACTGGTCCCTGGTGCTCTCCTGCCGCCCTTACATTCGCCTCATCCCTGTGTGTTGGCACCCATAGACTACCAAGCAACTATCCCCACATCAGTCCTGACTGCTGTAATTTGCTGACTGTGTGCGCCTGTTTCTTATTTCACCCAGTGTGCTTATTGGTGTAAAGCCCCAGTCACACTTGCGACGGCTTGTGACCACTTTGGATCAAAGAACCCAGTCACCAGCGACCTCCTTGCAACCAAAGCAATGGTCACTGACCTCTGGGCGACCGTTTTGGTTGCTAGGTTTTTAGTACAGTAGCTGCAACCTCCTTGCGACCATTTTGGTCACAATGAGGCCAATGACCACTGACGACCACTTTGTGACCAACCCTTTTTTGTGGTCGCAAGCAGTAGTATGACTGGGGTATAAGCTAGCAGTCTGATTGTTTTTAGTTTTGGCTGCTGATTGTTCTATTTGGGGTGTTGATGGGTGGTTAGTTAGTAACACTGCACTGTGCTCTGAGCTGCTCAGCTGGTGTCTGTGTGCCACTCATAGCTACTCGATGCTAAAGAAGGCCCCCAGCTTTGTACCGCTATCTGCTGCACACCCTACCAAGGTCACCCAAAACCAGCCAACCACACACCCCAAGTATATGTAATGCTCCCTGTGGGTGGTTTCGCTGTTGGTGTGAGTGATCTCCTCCTCCTCCTCCTCCTCCTCCTCCTCCTCCTCCTCCTCCTCCTCCTCCTCCTCCTCCTCCTCCTCTCCTCCTCCTCCTCCTCCTCCTCCTCCTCCTCCTCCTCCTCCTCCTCCTCCTCCTCCTCCTCCTCCTCCTCCTCTCCTCCTCCTCCTCCTCCTCCTCCTCCTCCTCCTCCCTCCTCCTCCTCCTCCTCCTCCTCCTCCTCCTCCTCCTCTCCTCCTCCTCCTCCTCCTCCCTCCTCCTCCCCCTCCTCCCCTCCTCCCTCCTCCTCCTCCTCCTCCTCCTCCTCCCCCTCCTCCTCCTCCCCCTCCTCTCCACTCCTCCTCCTCCTCCTCCTCCTCCTCCTCCTCCTCCTCCTCCTCCTTCTTTTTCTCCTTATCCTCCCACCGGATGCGGTTGCTGAATCGGTAGAGCACAGGCTTCCCATGTGGAAGGTCAGAAATTCGAACCCCAGCCGACTCAAACCAATGGCTTATCAAATTGATACTTGTCGCTTCCTAGCCTGGCGCTTGGCATCAATAGCATAGAACTAGGACTGATTAGAACAGAATCAGGATAATGTGACTGTGGGATATCAGGTCATGGTGCCGGTGGCCTGGTCTTCCAGTGGGGCAGCACCATGAGTCACCAGTCACCATGACTGTGAACTGTCACAAGTCATTACCCATCTTGATATGACCTTAGATGTTGCTAAGACAACAAAACACACCTTATCTTTCCCCTATCCCCTCTCCTTCTATTCCTCCTTCTTCACCTCCTCCCCTCCTTCTCTTCATCCATATCCTCTCCCCTCTCCTTTTCCTTCTTCATTTTCTTCCCCTTCCCTTCTTCTCCTCCTTCATCTCCTCTTCTCCATCTCCTCCTTCACTTCTTCTTCTTCACAAACCGTTGAGATATGCAATGCTTTTCTCGAATGAAATACCGCGTGTAGTATACAACCCTTAACGTTATATTTGGCCAGGAGGGCGGTAAGGGCAACTCCTCGTATAATTCCACCCTGGGGAGAGGGGAGGGCATTCCATCATTTTCAACTGAAGAGTGATCGATTTGCTGTAGATTTTCTACCAGAAATCGACACAGTAGCAAGGAGCAGTCAGAGTGGAATGCCAGGCGGTGACCAAGTTTCTGGACATCCGTAGTAAGCTTCTGATAAGAGCTGAGCTTTAATATAAGAAGTGATTTTGTTATTTGCCTGGTGCCTAGTTTTGCCGTACACATTGTGACATATACCATTATTGAATTGAGGTGACCAATCTATGAGTTTCTGAACTGCTAGAGCAATTGTGGATTTAATATTAATCAGACAGGTTTTGTTTGTTCTGTTGCTGTTGTTGTTAAACAACATCGTGTTTGCATGCCTGAGCACCGTGTTTACATGATCACCGTTTAAAATGTGTTACAACAAATTATATGTGATGTATAATGTATCATGCAAGTATAAAGGCACGGAAGGGAATTACTTCATTATTATTGTATACCATTTGGTTTTATGTCCATCTTCCTGTACCTCCAACTCTCGTCCCTGTATATATATACAGCTTTCTTACTTGGTATTATCTGAGGTCCATATTGAATCTTTAAACAAAGCGAAATGTCTCAGATGCGTCTCATATTTCCAACACAAAATCAGTATTATGAATATCAAGAAGGTGACCTCACCAGTCTATGCTTTGTGTCTTGCAGGCCAAGTTGTGAATGTTCTCCGCGAGGCACGCCGGCCCCGAGTACTCGGCTTCCGGCCCCAGTTGACCCCACACATCCGCATCCCAGCCTGGTACCGGCCTGGCATCACACTGTTTGTGCGTCGCGGTTCCCAAGTTCACCAGGAGCTCATGAACGCGCCACCACTACCGCTGAGGGTAGTTCCTCCAGCCACCACTCAGAGCGCACTGAAAGAACCCGCTGAGCCAGCGACTAGGCCTGCAGGGGTGAGCGGTGCCATTCCCGCATCCAGGAGCCTCGACAAGCCTGGGGTGAGCAGCTCAGAGTGGCTGACGAGCAACTTTCGGCAGCAGAGGCACAGTCTGGACCAGGCTATAAGCAGCTCTGTCCAGTCGGCGAACAGCCTTGCTGATGGCGCTAGGCTCTCAGCGAGCACCTCAGGTCCGTTGGCGAGTGGCTCGGACCGACCTTTGAGTAGCTCCAGGCATAACCGGAGTAGCTCGTCTGGTGCCATGACCATGGCTGTGGTTGGGGACGGGGTTGGAGTCACGGTTGGGGTTGGAGCTGGAGCCGGAGCTGGAGCTGGAGCAGTTGCTGGGGCGTGGTATTCGGAGGCCAGCACAAGCACCGCCAAGCAAAAGCAGGACCAACCCCCCGAAGCTGACGTGGCAAACAGCGTGGAAGAGCTGCGTGAAGCTGAAGACGGCTTTGAGGACTCCCCAGATGGCCTGCTACTGGATTCCTCACAGGATTCGCTGCTCGAGGACTTCCAACCAGGCGGGGGCGGCAGTGCCAGCGATGGCAACGGTTGGGGCGGTACCACCACCAGTTGATGGCTCGGGGGTTGTTATAGAAATATGGACTTCTAGACCTGTCAGGGGATGGGTGGGGGGTGGGGGGAGGGGGGGATGAATGCAAAAGGTGCAGAACTAGTTGAGGATAGCTGGATGGCCAAAGTTTGTTTGCAATGGCAGTCCGCAATTGTTTACTTTAGCCCCATCTGGTGGCTAATTGGTGCTTTAAGATTCTGACCAATCGCATCAACGCAGACATGAAGCTGTGATTATTGTGTCTTGCGCAGATGGTCTGATTGGTCAACGCGATAGACTTGTTATATATATATATATATTATATATATACTGTTCGCAGGCATAGCATAGTGAGCATGTATCTGTTTGAATGGAGCGAAGAGAGGAATAAATGCCTAAGGGAAGCTAGATGTTTTGTCCACAAATGAAGGGTTTTCATGGTAGAAAAAAGGGCTTTCACTTCTAATCTTCAGATCAATAATGTTAAGAACATTGTAAAATTTGATTAGGTGAACCACCTTACTTGTCCTATCCGATTCACTTTTGATATACTGTGTATTGTGGCTCCATTCCATTTAGCAGAGATGTGGTTATTCTGGCTTCTTAATCTAATGGTTAATGGTCTTCATTTATTGCAAAACGTGAAGCCACTGAAAAGGATCCTATGAAAATGTCAGTCTCGATTGTGTCTGGGAGTAACTGAGTTTGAAACCAGGCGGAACAAGAACAGTTAGGAATTTCTTTACCTACCCTCCATAATTAATATATAATACAGTAATAGGGCTAGAACTAGCCAATATGAATCCAGTGTACATATAACCCTTTTCTAATTTATTTAATTTACTACACATTCTCTGTAAGGGTTTTTTTCTTTGTTTATTTGTATTATTATTATTTTAATTTTTTTTTTTAATATATCGAGAAAAACTCTACAAACTTTAAAGTTACCTAGTCCGATGCTTTTGACTTTCTGTCATATTTCATGGATAAATATATTAGGTTGATTGTCATAATCTACCTTACTTTAGTTTGAAGTAACTTTTATTATAAATGGTTAACTTGGGAGCTATTTGAAGTGAGCAAATGGGAAATTAATTTTGTTGTGTATGTACAAATTCAGAGAACATAGGCTTCAACAGTAACAGGGTATATTCATTTGACGTTCTATTCCCTTCTATGCTGTAACAAATGCTAATTATCCAGTATCTTAGTCTGATATATAGGCTCAAATTTACAAGTGTTTTTGTTTTGAAAATCGGACCATGCAACTTTAATCTGTCAAAACACTATGAAATATTGAGTAGTAATTTAATCATTATCCTGAAGTGTTTGTGTGTTTGTGTATTTTTGTGACCGCTGGCTTTAATTTTCAAAATTCTGTCACACATCGCATAATAATTCACAGCTAATGACGGTGTTCTATCAGAGCGCAGCGTTTGAGTTACTTTCTGTTTGCATCCTGTTACCACGAAGTCTACATGCTAGGATGCCACCTTTGATGATGGAAGGTTGCATACTGATGAACGATTCGCCATCCACCCTTTTTGAGAAAACCGGTGACTTCACTTACATTTCTCCATATAAGAGCATAGGCCACTCGTTCCTCCCACTTCATATAAGAGCATAGGCCACTCGTTCCTCCCACTTCCCCGTCCTGATATGACCTTAGATGTTGCTAGGACGTAAAACAACAACAAACAAACAACAAACAAACAACATCCTCCCACTTCCCTCTTCCCTCCTCCCTCCTCCCTCCTCCCTCCTCCCTCCTCCCTCCTCCCTCCTCCCTCCTCCCTCCTCCCTCCCCTGCCCCATGTCTCCCTCTCTCCCTCGCCCCATCCCTCCCTTCCACTCTCTCTCCCCTCTCTCCCATCACTCCCCTCTCCCATCTCTGCTCTCTCCCCTCTGTCCCCCCTCTCTCACCTCTCTGTCTTTCCTTGTCCCTCCTTGCCCTTCCCTTCTCCTTCCCCCGCCCCGCCCTCGTCGCTCCCTCTGCTCCTCCTCCCCAACCCCCTCCTCCCCAACCCCTTCTCCTCTCCCTCTCTCTTTCCCTCTCCCCGCCCTCTACCTCGCCCTCGCCCTCCCTATTTCTCCTCTCTCTTCTCTCCCTCGCCCTCTCCCTCCATGCTCCTTTCGTCACTCGGTCATGTCTGTATTACTGACTGGTTGACTATGACTAGTCAACCGGACGGCCGCGGTGTTTTGTTCGCTGGGGTGCTGTGTTAACTCGTCCACTCACCAAGTTAACATCCATCTCCCTACTTGTTCATTATCAACCAGGGTCATGTGGTATATGTTTGCTTGTAGCCTGGTGCGAGTGAACCATGCCAACTTGTACAGCTTGCGTTGCTTGTACAGTTCACATTGCCTGTACAGTTAGGATTGTTTGTACAGTTAGCATTGCTTGTACAACTTGCATTGCTTGTACAACTTGCATTGCTTGTACAGCTCATATTGCTTCTACAACTCACATTGGGTTTACAACCCATGTTGTTTGTACAACTTGCATTGCTTGCGCAACTCGCATTGTTTGTACAGCTCATGTTGCGTGTGCAACTCACATTGCGTTTACAGCCCATGTTGCTTGTATAACTTGCATTGCTTGTGCAACTCGCATTGCTTGTACAGCTCATGTTGCGTTTACAGCCCACATTGCATTTACAGCCCATGTTGCTTGTACGATTCATATTGCTTGATTGCTTGTACAGCTCATCTTGCTTGTACAGCTCATCTTGCTTGTACAAGTTGCTTGTACAGTTCAGCTTGCTTGTGCAGCTCCATCTTGCTTGTACAACTTGTATTGCTTGTACAACTTGCCTTGCTTTCATAGCTCACATTGATTATCATCTAAATCAAGCACTGCACTTAGTCGTTCTGCCTGTTAGCACCTCGGGTGGTGGGAGCGGGTGTTCACACGCTAGAGTAACATGCAACTAGTAATACTCATCTGAAATTACTCCACCTGTATCGCAGATAAAACCGCATAACACAACATCCCCACACACGTAACGCATACACATTCATCTGGCAAAGTTGGGATGTGCATTCTCCATAACGATTACATAGCGCATGTTTAGCCTTAATGTTCAGTATGTTATATCAGTGTACCTACTTACTGACCTTGAGCAGAGACACACACAGAGGCTTTGGTTTGTTATACTGTAAGACTTTGGTGTTTCACTTGCGCTTGTATGGAAAACATGCGTGTTGAATAGACGGTAATAAAAAAAAGGTCTTAGCTATTAGGGATTATTCATTTTGATTCTATTTTATATTGAATAATTCCCGCTGGTTGTTTATGGTAAAATGATATCAAAGACGCCAAAATGGGTGGAGTTTTGAAGGATTTCTTTTTTTGATGACTAGGATGACTTGTGTTTGTACATTCTATCATGGAGCACTGTTTGGAGTATGCGCAGTGCTTCGGTCAATGCAGTCCCAGTTTTGGAATGCCAAACACAGTGGGGCACCTTTCCTGTGTACTAGTGTCTAATTTAATCAATAAGAAATTCTACATTGCCAGAAATGATGGATAAACTTGTATGCCAAACAAGGGCACAATGGAAATTACTTTTGTGCATTCAAATTGGATGGTTTAGTAGCTACATGGGGGTAAGCCAGTGTTGCGCTGTCGCGTGTTCCAGCACTATGGCTTGTTTCCTGAGACTTTTTCTGACTTCGCTATCAAAAAGATTATGTACTATTTGGGCTTTACGCAGTCCATCAATCAATTCAGTCCCAGTTTATGAATGTCAAGGTACAATTGGGCACATAGCATAGTATCTAATTTTAAATAATTAAACGAAAGGTTGTTTTTTTAACACCATTTTGCTGGGAGTGGCTAATGAACTATTAAAACTAACATAGGTTTTTGGGTGTTGTTTTTTTAATACAAAATGAAACTTTCTTGTATTGTTGTAGGAAGGTGAGTGATGCTGTGCTACGTTACATGCCTAGGTTGACTATGCCGTATAACCTATGTAACCCATCCCTCCCCGCACCCTCCCCTCTCCCTTCCCTATGAGATGCCACGTAATTACTAATAATAGCCATGTGGTACTCAAGAGTCTAATGTTGCTGGAGAGACCGATCCCAACCTACCAGGTTTGAGCTCAAATAACCCGCTCTAACTGTGATCCTTCATTAAAGGGCCTGTCACACTACGACGTATAGCCTTAGTGTATGCCGACGTATGTGATTTTCCACCAACACTTTGGCGTACGTCGTCATACGTTGGGCATATGTCGGGTACATCCCGGATACGTTGTTATACGTCATCTTACATCGCCGTGCATCGAGGCTAAAAAAATGGTGTGCATTCTCAAAATTTCCAACATGTCGATGTGTGGCTCGTACGTTGAACGTATGCTGTGTGTACGCTCGAGATACGTCGGTGTATGTTGGGAGTACGTTAGGGATACATTGGTATACGTTGCTGCACGTTAGCCGTACGTTCAGCCGGTGGGAACGTTCAGTCCGCGTACTGCCAACGAATGCATTGCCGTATCTCCAGCGTATTTAACGTATACGCCATATTTCTAGCGATGGAGTAACGTATGTAATGTTGGTCAGCGTTCTGTGAGCATATGCAAGCATTTTGTGAACGTTTTGCGAGGCACATGTCACCTCGCCCTTTCTATCCCCTCCTCTTCCTTTGGTCACAAGGAGGTTACCGGTGACTATGGGTTCTTTGGTCAAAGTGGTCGCAAGCCTTAATGTGACTGGGGCTTTAATAGTTACAGTCTTCAGCCACACTCTACCTTCCTTCCTTATGAATGTTTTTTGATTGGTCTTTATTTTGTCGGGTGGGTGGTAAAACGATGTACGCTCACCACGTCCCACCCAGGGTGCAGGACTCATGTAAGTGTGCATTTAAGATGGCAGTGCCACACTGGTGCAGTATTTGGCCGGTGGTGGCAGCACTGCTACGCGCCTTTAATGAGTCTGTATGTAACTATTAAATGGTAAGGTAATTGTTGGATGATGTCATTTATGGAGAAAGCACTCCATCCCAGAAATTGAAGAAAGAGCACATGCACTCCCGATGTTACTCAGATATATGTTAACCACTTGTATATTGGGATAATCCTATTGCAGTTCACATACTCATAACCAAAGCGGCTCCTGTAATCTTGGTCTTATATGCCTAATTAGGAAATGTCAAATTTTATATTCACATATATGTACATTAAAGAAAATGAGAGGAAAACCTGGTATGGTATTAATTACCCCGAAATTGGCACAGTTATAATTATCTTTTTATTTTTAATTCGAGAAATCTTAAAAATGGTAGTCCCCTCTTTCATATCTAGCTATCTATCTATATATATGCGTGTGTGTATAATATACTTTATTGAATTGCTTTTTGAAGATATCTTGGTGAATTTTGTCACGTAGAACGGGAACGTCACTATATGCAGTAAAATGTCATGTTGCTGTACACATTTGTAGATGCCTTTGTAACTTAAGCGTATAGACTATGTACAACCTAACACGGTGCCTCCGACATTTTAATCGAATATTCGCAATGGTGCTGATGCAATTATTATAAATATACTACAGCGGTCTAATTATTAGCAATGCTAGATTTGTGTGTACTCTGCACCTTGTAAAATCATTCGTCTTTTGTTGGCTATATGGCATTGTACGAGGATGGCTTTTTCTTTCCCTTTGTTGTTGTAGGAAGCTAATTAAAAATTGTTTTCAAAATCCTCATTTAGGTGATGATGGTAATTTTAGTTTCATGACATAAAGCTAGAAATACTGCCTGTGGCTTGCAAGAGATTTAACTGCAAACATTATTTACTCAAGTGGGTAGGTGTATTTATGTTAGCATACTCTGTTAAAGGAACTGGTTTCATTGTCATATAACTATTAACTTATTTTGTCACTCCTTATCTGTGAATGTTTTGTGAATACATTTTCACGACCAGTGTGTGTGTATATATATGTGTGTATCTATATGCATATATATACATAGTCTATATTACACACACACACACACATATATATAGTGAAACCCTGTTATAACGCACCCCTAATTTAACGTGAATTCGGATATAACACGATTCATTGAACTCTGAATTCTTTAATTCAAAGGCAATTCAGTAAACTGAATCCCGATTTAACGCGACCCGCTGTTTTCACGATGACGTTGTATGGACCCCAATGATGGCGTTATATCAGGCTTTCACTGTATACAGGGTATCACTATGTATATATATTATATATATATATATATATATATATATATATATATATATATATATATATATACATCGGTACTACGCCTCTGGCTACTCATAGCACAGGGAGAAGGAAGCACATCCATGTCCAGCAATCAGCTCACAGTAGGAGGACGTCTTGTGAGCAGCTCTGACAGTTTTTCTACATTTACTACAAAACCAAACAGGTTAATATCTTTCAAACTCGATACGTTGGTTTAGTTCATGTTAGCATTCACGTACAAAGTTTTTTTTAACTTTTCGGTAAGTTATTACTGTTTTACAGCTTAGTTTTGATCGTATTTGGCATGATTGATAGAACAATGCTTCCATTGTTCAGTTATTAATTAAGCCGCCCGGTGCCGAATGGAGATATGTTGGCAGGAGCCAGTTACATCGTTAGGGATTCATTCCCTGGGTTTCATTAAGATTCCCCATTTGTGATTCTCGTTAAGGCGTACCTCCAAGTCCTGTAATAGCATACCATTGAGAATTTATATGTAACTGTACACTTGTTGGCGAAGAAAGCCACAGATGGGAGAAGTTTATAGATGCTTAGAGTGTGGGAGGGCACCACCACACTAGTCCCTACCCCTTGGTTGGATCGGTTGGTTAAAAATTGATTTAACGGCATAAATACACACGTAGTATACTCTAATTATCAGTGTGCTATTCTGCCTAAGACAATGCCTAATCATTGTTCGTCTTTTTACTCACAGTCTTGGAGCCATAGCTACGAAACGGAGTACGGCAGAGGTAACTCACGCACTCAGTGCTGATGAAGACGCCACACTGCCAGCGCAGGTACAAAGGTCACCATCGCAATAGAAAATGAAAGAAATGTTACCATCTATAGTGGGTATGTCAAAGAAAAGGTGAACCAAGGTTCCAGTAGACCCCGATGAGTCGGAATGGGAAGACCTCTCTGAAGATCAGGCCTCAACAGACAATGACTCAGAGGAGGAGGTGTTTGTGTTGGCACAGAAGCGCAAACACAAGAAAAGAGACAATTCCTCAGAAGGAGATGAGTACACGAGGGCCCGTAAAAAGAAGCCCCTCGTGAAGAAGAGTAAGAAAAAGTCCAAGAAGAGGAGGAAACAAATCCTCCTCCTCGGACACGTCGTCAGACTCATCGACGACGAGTTCAGACTCTGACACCAAGCACTCGGGCAAATACGCTAAATCATGCGGGAAAGAAACGAAAAAGTGTAAGGTGCAGAGACGCAAGAAAATACACATTACAACACTTTAACACCTTCAAACCAGCAGAGGTCATAATCAAGATGGCAGAGAAATTTACAGGGATTAAAGGGATCCGGGAATCCACCATCAAAGAGATGGATCCTGAGGTGAAACTCAGCGAAGAGAGGAAAAAGTTTGGAGACGGCTCTCCACACGGTAAACAAAGGGGTACTCTCGGCTCTTACAGCCATTGCGCCCATCGCCAACAGGATGATAGCAGAGAACAAGTTCTCATCACTGTGTGATGATATGAACGGAGGGATTGCATTACTAACAGCAACCAGCAACTTCCTCTCCTACAGACGGTTTGATAACATCTTTAAAGTGGTCTGCACAGATGCTGGAAAAGAGGTGATGCGGTCCAAAAAGACTATGGACAATGATGGAAAGGAATACACACTATTCCTGGCACCAAAGCCTATTAAGGGCAAGCGGCTGGACAAGACCACAATGTTTGGTGGACAGCTGCAATACTTGTTCAAACAAGTGGAGACAAGCTCCAAGTGTGGAAAACACATGGAAACTGACAAAAAGAAATCGGCTGACGGCAACCCCAACCGCTGCAAGAAGCTGAGGCAGGATTTTCGCAACCGAAGAACTGGCCAACTGGGAGGCCGGTTCGGACCAACTTCAGCTTCAAAGCCAGAGGAAGGGGCCAGAGGCAGTCATTCGGCTGGAACGACGGGAACAACACTCAGAAGCCGTTCCCCCGCCCAGGGAACAAATAGAAGTGGTGACTCAAACAATATCAGTAAGCAATACCTCTCAAGCAGGGAACCTCAATAACTGTTCTCGGATAACTTAACTATCCTTAGCCTAGCAGAAGGGGTAAGGGTCCTGTTAATAGAAGAACCTATTCAAAATACAATACCATTTCCATACCGGTTTCACGGTTCAGAACGTGAAGCATTAAACAATCAAGTCCTTAAATTTTGCGAAAAGGGCCTTATTGAGCCAGCACTACACGTTGCAGGGGAATTTATTTAGAATATTTTTTTTAAGACCGAAACCAAACGAGATGTTAGACTACTTTTAGACCTAACTTTATTTAACAAATTCGTAGAATACAAACATTTAAAAATGTTTTCGTTAGAAACAGCGAGAGACTTAGTCACACAAGGCACTTGGGTAGCCAGCGTTGACCTTAAAGATGAGTTAGAACGTGCGTCTCCCGTGTTGGTAGACCATGGGATCGTGGGTTCGAACCCTGGTCGAGTCAAACCAATGACTTAAAAATTGATACTTTTTGCTTCCTAGCCAGGCGCTCGGGATTATTAGGATATGGCCAGGACTGGTTGCTATCAGGTCATGGTGTTGGCGACCTGGTCTCCCAGTGGGGCAGCACTATACAAGTCGCTATGAGTGCGCACTGTCACAAGTCCTTAGAAGGCTGGAGGACCCATAGAGACCCAACAGACAACATGTGGCCATTGGATGGAAGATGAAATCTCCGACCACATTAATGTATTAGAGCTTAGAGCCATTTACCTAGGACTCCGCAGTCTGATTGACATCCCTAAAAATCATGTAAGAGTATTAACAGATAACATGACAGCTATGGCTTACATTCGTAATCTGGGAGGGACTTGCTCCAAGCCATGTAACAATCTGGCTAAACTCATTTGGGATTGGGCAGAGAAATATGAAATATGGCTAACAGTAGCACATATATTCCAGGCAGCCAAAACACTTTGGCTGACAGGAAAAGCTGACACTTCCATGAACATTTAGAATGGTCATTGAACCACAGCATTTTCGACAGTATTTGTCACAAATGGGGCAAGCCAGACATTGATCTCTTTGCATCACGCAACAACAAAAAGTTACCAAAATATGTGTCTTGGCATCCAGAGCCAGAAGCTTGGAGAGTAGATGCATTTTCACTAATTTGGAATAATATATTCTATCACATATTCCCCCCATTCATCATTGTCAGCAGATTGGCCAGGAAGATCAAGATGTATCACACTCACGCAGTACTCATAGTACCAGCATGGGAAACACAACCATGGCTAGCGGCAATAACATCAGCAGCAAAAGACTTGATGAGCTTCCCAAGGGAAAGGAACAACCTTCAACATCAAGGACCACTAACAGTCCATGGAGACATGTCGACAACACCCCTTTTAGCATTCCTTTTCTAAGGAAACATTTAGAACGATTTGGATTACACAAAATAACAAAAGAAAGGCTAATATCACATGCCTGGAGAAAAGGAACAGTGAAAGTATACACAAGTTATTTAAAGAAATGGGGACTTCATTGCCTTATCAAAGGAGTCAAACTGTTAAAACCTACAATAGCTCAAGTGTTACAATTTCTAAATATTTGAGAAGATGAAGGACTAGGATCCAGTGCTATTAACGCAGCGAGATGTGCACTATCCATTATTCTACCAAGAATAGATGGACAAACCGTTGGGAAGCATCAGTTGGTACACTGGTTCATTAGATCGGTGTATGAAAGAAACCCACCCAAACCTAAATGAATAGGTTTTGGGATGTGTTCCAAGTTATTCAAGTCATGGCCTAGCAACAGACACGCTGGGTGGAAGACGGCTAGATTGTTTGCAAAACATTACAACAAACGACTGGAAAAGTCAAGCGGCATGGGGACATGCCTACTCACCAGCTAAAAGCAGGTGAGAAACAACATTAAATTATTTACTCATATATACATAGTATGGTTACAACATTAAAGCATAAAAGAATACAAATTGAGATTACATAAAATTCTCCCTGGGCTACGAGTAGCCAGAGGCGTAGTACCAAGTTAAAATAGTATAGTTATACGAATCTTACCTGGGTACAGATGATGGATAACTGGTGTTTTCCCGAGGTACTAGCCTCAGATAGTCGTGGGTCAGGGTCCACCCACCCTACCCTACTATGACTATCATTTTCGCTAGAACCAAATCGAAAACAGTATCCATATAGAGTTACATAATTTTTCATCCCAAGATTGCTGGACCCGGATGTGCTTCCTTCTCCCTGACCCAAGACTATCCGAGGCTAGTACCTCAGGAAACCACCAGTTATCCATCAGCTGTACCCATGTAAGATTTGTATAACTGTACTATATATATGTATATATTTATATAAAATGACAATCCTGTTGTTGAAACTTCCTTTTTTCGTATTCATCTTTAAAGCTCTTTAGTCCGATTCAGTACCTTATAGTTGATATGTAAATAGCTGTACAGCATTACGTATATTGTCTGTATATATGAGTTACATTTGTATATAGTATGCACGAGAAACGTTGTATAAACTCGATAAGAATAGCTGAGGTAAATTCAGCAACATAGGATATCGCTTGTATGCTGCAAAAGTCTAGGCACTCATTTGCAAACAGCAGTTAGTTATTATGTGGTACGGCTATGGATTTGATTAGAGATGTTATGCGTTTCAAAACAGTACATGAATAGATTTTTAACAATTTTATTTAATTAAAAAAAATATATATAATCATATATGATGATGACGATAATGATAATGTCCTAAAATATTTTTGTTTGTTAAGTTTAAAATACCTAGGGGAATAAGACTGCTTGTGTGTGAAGACCACACTGTTATCTGTTCTCAGTCTATTCCCATCACAATGTACATACTATACATAAATAACGTATAATTATACCTATACTATGTTGTATATGTTTAATACGGAGACAAACAAACAAAACACTGTGTCAAATTATGAATGGAACTTGGAGTATTCGTAATAATAAACCGTTTTATAAATAATAGTATATTTGCCTCGTTGTGAATTCTTTTTTTTCTTTTCTTTTTAAAGCTGCATAGCCCGATGAAAGTATCATATTTTCAAAACCACAGCACTTTTATTTAGATTTTACTCTACATGTCCAACTTGGATACTGATGCACTTATTAAGCATGTCTTGATCTATAGAAGGGTATATGACATTAAAGTTGCATAGTCTCATTGTTTTGAGTTTTCTCACATTTTCTGAGATAAGTTGAGTAACTTTTATTTTAAATCGCTAACTTTTGAGATATTTGAAATGGAATCATGCTAAATTAACAACCTACTTACTCAAACTACTTCATGTAGTCAAACACACACCCAAGGTATTAATTAACCTTTTAAGCATAACCCTTCAAGCTAACCACGCTCTATCAACAGAATAAACAAACTATTCTACTAACACTCCATCTCAAAATGCTATCTCCAACAACATGATAATTATGCAATTCACAACACAGTAGGCATACAAACCTGTGAATGGAAACTCTGCACCTAACTCTCCATAATGTAAAGGTCTAATCAATACACATGTATGTATCTACGTATGTATGTATACAACATATAACTCCTATTTTATATGTGAATTGTCAAACTATACCATATGTAATGTCTTGGTTTGATTAATAGTGTTATTTCAGCTGACTTGAGCTATCTGCTGATGACAATATCAGACTACATATACATATATTGTAAATAACTATTGTCACATGGCTGGAAGACCAGTGCCACTGTGCTCACAAAAGACTTTTTTCAACGAATAAACAAAACCAAAACAAACCCAAATGCGAACTGGATGAGTATAAGCATAGGAGTGCACAAAGGCATTATGAACACTTTCAACATTTGTATATTATCGCATTGCATATTTACCAAATTAATTCAGTAATTAACAAGCAATGACACCAGCGGTACAGTGAGTAAAAATAATATTAATATTAAAAATAATATTAATATTAAAACAAATGTTACTAATAATATTATTATTAAACAAACCAAAAATATTATACAAATATATATATGTGATGTATAAGCATTATGCGAGTATAAAGGCGCGGAAGGGAATTATTATTATTCTTATTATTCTTCTTCTTCTATCTTACCTACCATTGTCCTCGATGTATTCACCTCCTACATCTACTCCTGCTACTGGTGGCGCCACCTGCGGCCTCCACCTGTACTACGGGCTCTCCCATTGTCATTCAAGCCCTGACATTTATTGTCTTGTTCTTTTGTACTATAGCCTGACTTTATATATATATATATATATATATATATATATATATATATATATTTTCTGTCATAGCCCAGCTCCTCCGCCTTCTCAGCCCACAGACGATCTTTCTTGGGCTTCATTTTGAACTCCCGGCTCTTGGGGTTCCAGAGGAGTTCATTCTCCACGACCCATTCCAGCACACCCCCCCTCTAGATACAAGATTCACCCCGTACTGCTGCAGTAGGGGTGCAAACCAACCCTATGTAAAAGCTGTCAAAACGGGTCAATGAATTGAGAGCCTAATTTCACAGTCTAAGAAGCAACATTTATTCTTTACATATCTCTTATTGATAGCCCGCTACCTTTGAGTTGAAAAATATAATATAATATCTAGTTTAATCAGATTTAAAAGTGAAATCGATGGCGTTCTCTGGCCGCCATCTTGTCTTTTTGCATTCTCTCTCATTCACCAACTCTGTTCTGATATAAATAACCATTTGACACTGGTGCCAGGCATTCTACTTGTTGTTCCATACTAACGCTATTTTTGCCCGTATTTATATAAGGCTGGTCTTCACCCGTGTACTACAAGTACCGGGTGAATCTTTTATCTAACCCCCCTCCTGCTCTTCATGTCGCAGTCGGCAGCTTTTTTTAGCCCATGGGTGCACATCCATAGGCTCTGGCTCAGCCACTGCCACTGCCTCTGCTGCTGCGGGCACTTCTTCTTTGGGCAGCTCAATCTCACCCAGCGGGGGAGGAGGATGAAGAGCAGCAAGCTCTTCCTCACTCCACACGGATGAGCTTGATGATGGCGATGGCTTCTTCTGCCCCTTTTTGACCATCTATGGCTAGCCTGCTGCCACCTGTCGCCATACACAAACAACAGTGGTCAGCGTAGTCTCTGCAGCCATCGTGTGGTGGTGAGGCTCATGTATGGACGACTATGATATTTTGGTTTTGGAAAAAAGAAGGTTTCATCGAACCATACAACTTTAATTATTTGGCCATTGCGCCAGCACACCAAGCACTCCCTGGATTTGATTGTGCAGGCAATATTTAATGTTGCTTTGGATTTATCAAAAGAAACCTGAAGCTGAGAGACATTGATACCGACTCATGGACATCACTCTCACAGCAGAGAGCTAAATGGAGAGCGGTAGTCAAGTAATGAAAGCAGTCTTTGTCGCATCGCGACCGACAGCATGATGATGATGATGATGATGATGATGATGGATTTACTTAGATTGGTTTCAAACAGGTACTGTAGGCAACACATTTTTTGCATAAACATTGTATTTCTTTAATGTTTTATCTTACTTCTCACCCCCTGCAGAATATAATAATCATGTCAGCTGTAGTAATATTACAATATTATTAAGTGGTTTGATGGTTCTAGTCTGAAATATTATAGTTAGCTATGGAATCATCTTATTGTGTGTGTGTGGGGGGGGGGGGGGTGCAACATCCACCCCCTTTCTACCTCACTGCCAACTAAGGCCCTGTATGGTACTGAGGGGGGCAAGACTAATGAGGTCACGAGATTGACCGAATTTGTTAGTGGAGTCCCTGCTTAATCGCTTTCTCAAATTAGGTGTTCAAGGGGATGGTATCATAAATTCACTGATTACTCTTCCTAAGCTGCCTCAAGTCATTAGCTTTCATCTCTCCATTTGAAGCAGTAAATAATGCTAGCGTTTTGATGCCATAGCCAGATCTAATTTTGCCATTACAAGTTAAGAGTCTTTAGGGTGAATGTATGGAAGACATGAAAGTAGTACTCATCTAACTCTATAGGTGCAGTATTACTACTATTGATATGTGCACAGTAGGAAGTGAACCATAATGCATTTGGAGCTGTAAGTCTCCATAGGGAGATCAATTTGTGTAAATAAATTGAGATACTCTTTAGTAATAAATGAATACTTTAAGCCGCCCACAAAATAACAACCTCCATTTAGAATATCAGATAATAATGTAAATTTAATAGAGCACCCTGACTAGCAGGAACCAATCTAATACACGATAGGCCTACAATAAAGCCATGATATCACATATTTAGAACTTGTTTAAGAAAATTGAAGGATAGATAAATTTAATTCACCACTAAAAGCTACGTTAAATTGGTGAATCTTGAGAACAGATTAAGCATCTTCAATATAGGTTATTTTTACATTCTTCGGCAATCGACTCCATAAAAATGAGATTTGCCATGTTACCGTACATTATAGACCATCTGAAAATGCAGTATTTAAAACCTATTAATATTACTAAGTAGTCAGTTTAATCTCCCCAGTGACTTATTTGGGAATTTGTGAGATATCCATAATCAGTAAACAATATGTCACCTTTTACAACATGCCCTAGAATGATATCTTTGGCCTAGTATTTCCCTGACCAAAACAATAAAGTGGAGATTTGAACCCGATTGAATTCATACTTCAGACTGTCGATGCACACATTCTTCCACAGTTTACACATACATTGTGATTCATAGTGGTGGATCAAGCGGATGCTTGAAGTTAATGTCTATTATCTCCAAGCACCGTCTAACTCATGAGTTGGAAAAGTGGATGGTGAAAGGACCACCATCGGTTATTAGCAGGCCCAAAGACCCTATAACACTAAGACGGCTCACTCAGCCTGTATTGTGTTACTAATAAAAATGATCAAACCCACCACTTGCTGCACTGGCTGTTCTCTTGGTTAAACAAGTGCTATATTATATGTATAAATGTATATATGAATGTGAAAGATGTGTGATGATGGCGATGATGCTGATGATGATGCTGATGATGATGTGTATTTGTTCATAGCAATTTCATATTGATGTGTATTCATACTTACCTATCTCATGTATAATATAATTGTATGTGTTTACATGTGAAACATCAACCAGCAGCCGGGCTGATCAAACCCACCACAAGGTGGCACTGCGAAATTTACATTACCATGGGAGAGACAGGGAGTGAGCCGTCTTAGTATTAAAGGGTCTTTGGCAGTCCCTAATGGAGAGACAGATTGAAGCCTGGCTTTAGAATTTGTATATACATAATAGGCCTACACTTATCATAACCAGTTATATGGTTGCTGGTGCCCTGGCAAGTTGAACTGTGTCGCCTTTACAAGTATAGTAATATAATGTTCAATAGATGAGTTAAAACTGATGTGGCACCCCTAACATGTGGCGCCCCGGGCGACTGCCCAGGTGGACGGTACCTTCAGATGGCCCTGATACGTATTCGACACACTTTTACCAGCACCTAGCCAGACGGCAATAAGCGAGATGGATCATGCAGATCAGCCATCCAATTTGAAATTGAATGAGAAAACCATCGGATGTTAATTTGCCAGCTTTTTTTGTGTGTCTACGAACCGGATTCAAACAACAAAACAGAAACACAATATTTGCATTGCTAGATTGCCACATTATTTTGTTGATGTTGTTGTTGTTTTATATAACATTAATCTGTGTTGTAATGTTATCACGATCAATTGGGAATGCAATTAGGTTCATAGGTTTCCTTGTGACGTGTAACTCTATCCCAGATAGCACACAGCCGTCGGCCCGATGGCGGCCCGACGGCGGCCTCTCCATCGGGTCAACGGTGGAAATCGTCGTCGGGCCGACGTTGTTTTGCCCAACCTCCCGCCATCGGCTTGACGACGGCTGCCGCCGTAGGCCCGACGGCGGCTGCCGCCATAGGCCCGACGGCGGCAGCTTGGACAAAACAACGTCGGCCCGACGGCGGCTGCCGCCGTAGGCCCGACACAATATATTTATTCAAAATAAATAGAAAACCTTATAAATTTAATATAATATTTTTGGTAACCATGTTTTCTATATGTGTACCAAGCGATTTGTTTCTACAGAAAAAAGTGAAATATCTCTACAACCATACCAAGTAGAAACACATTGCTTGGTACACATATAGACAACATCGTTACCAAAAAGATTATATTAAATTTATAAGGTTAGCGTTCTTGATATCTATTAATTTTGAATAAAACTAATATTTTGCACCTGTACGTATTGACACTATAGTGACAGTGTCTTCTCGGAAAAAAACAAGATGGCGGTCCTTCGTCAACATTCCGTACCGGGTAATTCAAATCGTATTAACATGAATAATTCCATTAATACATCGTAATAAATTACAAAACTTTCACAAAATAATCTAAACATATTGACAAACAGACCTGCTAAATAATTCCTTAAAATTCCTCCGATTTTTTAAGTTATTTGTAGAAAAAGAACGCTGCTCAACGATCGCACGTGTTCCGGTGGCGACTTGAACTGAGTCGAACCGTCAACAAACCGTACCCGATAATTCAAATCGTATTAACACGAATAATTCCATTAATACGTCGTAATAAATTACAAAACTTTTACAAAATAATCTAAACATATTAATAAACAAACCTGTTAAATAATTCCTTAAAATTCCTGCGATTTCTGGAGTTATTTGTTGAAAAAGAACACTGCTCAATGATAGCACGTGTGCCGATGGCGACTCGAGCCGGAAATTTAAAGAACTGCGCATGCGCGGATCAACACCGTCGGCCCGACGGAGGCCCGACGGTGGCTCGAATGTGGAAAATGAATGCAAACCAGCGGCGGGCTACCGCCGTAGGCCCGACGGTGGCCCGACGGTGGTTCAAAAGTGGAAAGGGATTGAAACCTAACGTCGGAACAACACCATCGGCCCGACGGTGGGCCGACGGTGGCTCGAATGTGGAAAATGAATGCAAACCAGCGGCGGGCTACCGCCGTAGGCCCGACGGTGGCTCAAAAGTGGAAAGGGATTGAAACCTAACGTCGGAACACCACCGTCGGCCCAACGGTGGGCCGACGGTGGCTCGAAAGTGGAAAGGGATTGAACCCTAACGTCGGAACACCACCATCAGCCCGACGGTGGCCCGACAGTGGCTCAAAAGTGGAAAATGAATGCAAACCACCGGCGGGCTACCGCCGTAGGCCCGACGGCGGCCCGACGGCGGAAAGTCGGTGGCGACGGTGCGACCAATAGCCGACGTCGGGCCGATGGCTGTGTGCTATCTGGGATACAGGTACCGGACCAAATATCCGGCAAGCTTGGGATTGAAAGTGGTCGAGAATTTCTGGATTTTCAGACTTTCTGGAGACAGCCTAAATATATACTTAAGATATAAAATAAGCAATGAAAAGTATTAAAAAAAACACCAAACTAAATTGCATTTAACTAGTTTTAAAAATAGCAGGTTTTCTTGTAATTCCGGATTTATCGAAGCCGGATAACAGTGTAAAAATATACGGATTTTCGGTTTGGAATTATATATTGGCAGAGAGCATTACTATTCTCGGGCGACGGAGTGGGGACCAAGGTTATGTAACAGAGAAGCAATGGGTGCCCCACTGACTGTGTGACATATGAGACTATGTGGAAAATATGATAACACATAGTGCCCGAGACTATGACGTGATGTTCATATGTAAGAGACAGTTAATGTTTAGTGAAATGTTCCCCCTATGCACTAATAAGGGTGCAAGTGGAGGGGAAGGACATTTTTAATATGTATATTTATTGTAACTGTCTGCAACTACCTGTTACCACAGGGCCGATGGGCAGGCACACCCAGCCATCCTGCATACATTATGGACACCACCTCCAGCTGGGGTTGAGTGACAGCTGCCGCTATTAGGGCGTCGCCCCCCAGGCTGTCAAGGGTGTCTGATTGGCTGGCTGTGGGAGGCCCAGTCACCTGCACTCCTTGCACCATCTGACACACAGACCTCACTCTGATATATATTATTCTTCATTCACTTCTTGACATACACTCTTGAGAGATACTCTGAGCTCGACACTCTAGCAGGAGACACTCTTCTCTTGTCCAGGGACCCAGACACTCTGTCTGAGGCTCCACTTTCTATATACAAACTAGCAGCAGCTATTCAAAAGGCACTGAGCTGTGTGCAACAACCATGGGACCCCGGTTCAATGGGATGTAGGCACTGATTCCTATACACACTAACAAGAGTAATTAGGATCTGTGTGGGCAGTAGGTAAGGAGTGAGGGTCATAGGTCGATAGGAGGTGAACAGGAGTTGATGCCAATAAAGCACAACTTCTTCACTGTCAATCTTGCGCGACTTGTCTTCCCTTTCTTTCTTATGAGTTTGCTGGAGAGGGGCATCAGGTGTAAACTGACAGACAGTTGTCAGAACGCACTTGGGGAGAGTAAGTGGTATATTGGGGCTCTGACGGCCGAGTCTCAATATATTACAAGAGGTTCAGTATATGGAAGACAAGCGAACACATCGACATCCAGTGTGTGAGTGAGTTTATTCGGCTGCCCGGCCGTTCCAACCTGTGACGTCATTCTTGGTCACTCGCTATATGCACCTTACATCTTCCCCCTTTTTTTTTTTTTTAATTTTATTTACATCGAAATGGCTATGATGTTAACTTGGGGGTTGTATGTGTACTCCAGATTTTTTTTTTTACATATATGTGTAGAAATTCCACTCATTCGAACTAGTGAACAAAACATAAACAGGTAACTTTTCTTTATAGATGAGCTGGAATACATCCTCTTTATGATTGCCCAAAGTAGTGGTGGTTTATGGACACTATGATATCAGTTATGTCAGGAAACATCAGAAGAGTTTGGACAACCATGTGAATCTGATATCCAAATTCTATCATTTTGGGTACATCTTATTACTACTGGTGAACTCTACTTATGATTATATTCTGGTATCCCTAGTCTGTTAGGCGGCCGTGAGACATGCCCACTTTTAGTTTTGTAAACATTTGTCACCTTATTGGCCTTTTTGTCTGTGTCGGTAGTTGTTGTATTTTTGGTTCCAGTGTTAGTGTGCGGTGCATTTTTGTTTATGGGTCGGCTCGTGTTTTGCACAGTCGTTGGTATTTTAAACATGTGAACTCGGTTGCGGTGTACCTCCTTACCTGCGCAATTTACAATTATATACTCTCTGGGTTTTGTTATATCTGTTTTTGTAACTGTGCCAGTCCTCCATTTGCCTTCATGTGTTTTGTACCTGACTTGATTTCCAACTTGCAGTACCTTGTGCACTCTCCCAGCTTTTTTTATCATAATAACATTTTTGATTTTCTTGCATTCTTACAATATTTGTTCTCTTCAATTTTTGAACCTGGGGGTGTAACTGTGTTTCAGTCGTGGGTACTTTAGACCGAAGCCGACGACTCATCAGCAATTGAGCTGGAGAGGCATTCATGTGTCTAAGAGGAGTATTTCGGTAGTTTAGAAGATATAGGTTGAAATCCTGATTATTATCTTCTGCTTTTTTCATCATTTCTTTTTTATTGTTTGCACATACCGTTCTATTTGACCATTACTCTTAGGGTAATATGGGCTAGAACAGATATGATTGAACTTATACGTGGCAACAAAATCTTTGAATTCATGACCTGAAAACTGTGGCCCATTGTCAGATACCAACGAGGTTGGTATACCATAACGTCCGAATATTTCCTTTAGGGATTTAATCACTGCCTTGGAAGTTGTAGTTTGTAGCTCTACGACTTCGGGGAATTTGGAATAATAATCCACTAGAATTAGATAGGTTTTACTTTGGCACTGAAACAAGTCAACTCTGACTTTACAAAATGGCATGTCCGGTATGTTGTGAGGACTCATTGGCTCAGCACTCAGGGAATTTCTATAACTTTGACACGTACTACATCGAGCTATTATGTCTTCAATTTGCTGATTCATCCCTGGCCAGAAAACATTGTCCCTCCCAAGCTGTTTGCATTTGATTATTCCCAAATGGGTTTCATGCAACAGATTTAATATTTCCTTCTGTAAACTACTGGGGATTATCATTTGTTTTCCTTTAAACAGCATACCATCTGTGCTGACTATCTCCTCTTTACATGTAAAGAATGGTTTGGCACATGACTTCACTAAATTATTTTTGGTGGGCCAACCTTCTTTAGTTAAACGTGTAACCTCAGTGAGGGTGCTATCTGCTTTCGTAGCTTCAATGATACGTTCGTTCATGTTATGTGCAATGTCGATTGTGGCTACCGAAATTTTGTTGTCGAATAGATTGTTTGGTGTCATTTTGCTGGTGTGCGCGCGTGAGAGTGTGTCTGCAAAAAACACATCATTACCTTTTGTGTATTTCATTATAATGTTGTAGTTCTGCAGCCTCATGCGCATCCTTTGCATCCGTGCCGACAACAGATGCAATGGTTTTGCCATGATCGCTACAAGTGGTTTATGATCAGTTTCTATTATTACTTCTTTTCCGTAAATGTATTCATGGAAACGAACACACCCAAAACAAATAGCTAATAGCTCTTTCTCGATTACCGCGTAGCTTGATTGGCACTTATCTAAGGCTTTCGATGCCATAGCAATCGGTCTACTTTGTTGAAAAATGGCTGCACCCAGACCTGATTTTGAAGCGTCCACCTGCAAAGTGATTTGCTGATTTACATCATAATATTTCAGCACAGGTGCTGATATTAATAGTTTTTTTTAGTGTGCTAAATGCACTTTCTTGTTCATTTTGCCAAAACCATACTATGTCTTTACACAATACTTGTCTCAACGGTTTAGAAATTTCGGACAGATTCGGTAGGAATTTTCCTACATATCCCACCATGCCTAAAAACCGTTGAACTCCTGCCTTGTCAGTGGGAGTAGGCATTTCAAGTATGGCTCGGACACGTTCTGCTGTGGGTTTTAAACCCGTTTGAGTCAATGTGTGGCCTACATAATTTACTTCTGTTTTGCAGATTACAGACTTTTTTTGGGTTGAGGCGTAAATCAGCCTCTCTAGCTCTTTTAAATACATTTTCCAAATTGTCATTGTGTTCTTTTTCGGTGCTTCCATACACCAATATATCATCAGCAATTACATTTACTCCTGGTAAATCTTTTAATATTTTGTTCATTTCACCGATAAATATGTCTCCAGCTGTTTTAATGCCGAACGGCAGACGGGTGTACCGTAACCGTCCCCACGGGGTGTTAAATGTGCATAGTTTTGAGCTTTCTGAATTCAGTTCTATTTGCCAATAGCCACTGTTCGCATCAATGACCGAAAAATACTTAGCTTTGCTTGTTTTTGCAATTACCTCCTCTACCGTTCTGGTGGGGTACGGGGTGTTTAATATGGCTTTGTTCAACTTGGTCGGGTCTAAACATACTCTGATTTTATCAGGTTTTTGTACGATTGTTATGGAACTCACCCATGGGGTTGGCTCCAGTTGCTTTACAATGACACCTAAATCTAACATTCTATCCAATTCTTGCTTTACCTTATCAACAATGGCATGGGGGATTCGTCTTGGCGGGTCAATCACAGGATCTACATTACCATCAATATGTATTTTTGCATTACTTTTTATAGTTCCTAGCCCTGTGAATACGTCCGAATATTTTTTTACCAACTGTTCTGCTGCCTTCCTGGCAGTGGTCGCTTCTTTAGCCCATATAGTGACTTCGTCTACTCGTCGTATCAGTTGTAGTTTCACACATGCTTCTTTTCCCAAGATCGGTGTGCCTCGCGCTGTAACTTGGAACTTCAATGGTACTCCTCCAACGACAATAACGGCCTCACCCTCGGGATGGATGCGATCACCTGAGTATGTGATGAGACAGCATTTTGAAGGTGCTAACATAGTGTTTTGTAGAGCATTGTAGACATTACGCGGCACAATATTAGCTTGGGACCCAGTGTCCAGTTTAAATTTGACAGGATTGTTCTGAAAGTTATATTTGACGTACCACAAACTGCTGCTGCTCGTTGCCTCATCCGTTATCTCACCAACGAACAAGTCGTTTTCGTCGTCTCGTGTATCTTCTTCAATTACGCCATCTTTTATGCCGAGCTCATCCACTTGGGCTCGACTCGTGCGTCGCGATCGGCATACCCTCTGAAAGTGCCCATGCCGGTTACAATGCAGACACTGTTTGTCCAATGCGGGGCATGTGGTATTCCCATGTTGATACCCGCATCGAGTGCAGTTCGCACGAGATGTAGAGGCGCGCGTTCCACGGTCTTGCCAAACCCGCACGCGTGGTGTTGACGTATTTTGCCTTGCTCGTGCTGCATAGCTTCCTCGCTGCTTGTTTACTGTGTCCACTTGCTCCTCTGTATGGTTGTTCTCTCCTGAGTGTGGTTGTGTATGTGTGTTCTCGCTTAAACGACACATTTCTAGGCATCTGTCCAACGATAGGTTTGGTGTCTGCAGCAACTTATCCCGTAACTTTGCTTCCTTTACGCCACACACCAACCGGTCGCATAGCAACGAGTCCTCCACTTGTGAGTAGTCACAATACGATATTCGGTGTCTTAATTCCCGAATATACGTGTCCATAGACTCAGTTGTTTGATTAAATGAGTTGAAATCATAACAGACTACTGTGATGTTGGTCTTCCCAATGCAATATTCCTCGAACATTTTTACCAGTGGCTCAATTTTATCCTTGTGTGCATCCGGCATCCTGAACGTCAGATGTAGTTTCTGCGCTTCTTGTCCGGCTACGTGCAGGAATACGCAGCATTGAATTTTTTCAGTCTTGTTTGCCGCTCCTGTAGCAACACTGTATATTTCGTATGCATGATACCAGGCACGCCAATTCATGGCTAAATTGCCTTCCAGACTCAATGGTAACGGCGGTTTCAGACCTGACAACGCCATGGCGGGATCTCGGGCGTGGTTCGTTCAGACTCACGATCTGACACCATGTAGTATATGGAAGACAAGCGAACACATCGACGTCCAGTGTGTGAGTGAGTTTATTCGGCTGCCTGGCCGTTCCAACCTGTGACGTCATTCTTGGTCACTCGCTATATGCACTGTACTTATACCTTACAGTAGGTCGGCCCCCATACAGTGTAAACGTACGCCCCTAATTAAAAGCAATTAGGCCCAATTAAACTATATTTTTAAAGATCTCCTTCAATGATTTACAATATTCGGAATAAAGTTAAATTATATTTGTATCACTTAGAAAATAAGGGTTCTTTAATCAAATATAATTCTGAACTAGTCTCAAATAGACATTCCGTGACGTTCCATTAAACCGCGATTTCAATTTTCATCATATTGTACGCTACTTTTTTTTCTTCTTTTTTTTTCTCTTTTTTCTTTTTTTACAGTTCACACATTTGTTGTCCTTTTCAGTAGGTTAGCGTTGTTCACTTGCTGACAATGTTCTTCCGGTTGTCTGGATCTGCTCAGTAGAGTGTGTCGTTAAATGCCATAAGGGCTCGTGCTTTATTTAATGGCCACAGCTGTTTACGTTTCGGCACACTACAACAAATGTATTTGAGAATGTTGCTCACAAGCATGGAATCTATGTCAAATATTAGTAATATTTTAGCGAATGGAACCTGTTACATTGTTTGGAGTACATTGGATTTAAGAATTAGTGGATGGACTGCTTTCTATCGTGAGTGTTTCATTTCGTGCCTTATTTGCGTTAGTTCAATGTTATAGTTGAAACCATAATTAATCGTATTCCACTATTCGCTATACAAAAAGTGAAACCCCAAGATGTATCTATGGCCATATGGGCATGAAATAGATACCACTGGCATTATTTATATCTAAGCGGAATTCAGTTCCCCGCTGAACACTTATAATTCCACTTATCTTGAATTAACGCCTAAACCATGTCTGTGATGTTATATAATATATTATTATATAGGCATTACAGCTGTCACTATGGTGACTGACTTTTCACTTGCTCTTTTGTGATACCTCATCTGTCTGTTCTTTTTCTGTTTACATAACGGTAACCAAATTGATGGGTGCTACTTTAGTGTGCCGTCAATCGGGACATTAGCCATAAACCTGTTAATGCTCTCCAACACAGTTTGCATGAATTCCTTCCTGTATCCCCATAACCAAATATGTCTGGAGAGTGCTAGAGGGAGAACGCAATGGATTCTGTGTATACTGGCTGTGGAAGGTTGGGTGAGAGTGGGGCGAAACAGAAATAAAGGGAGAGATGTCTCATAGCGAAATGGTAGACAGGAAGCGTGAACACTTATTTGTCTCTCATTTTTGCTTGAGTGTCAGTAAATAAGCAACACAAGGAAATTGCAACATGAACGTGCCACCCCACTGATTTGCCCTAGAGAAAAAATATGAGCTTTTCTCATCTGGATTCAGGGTTAAAACAAATGGTTAAAACAAATATAGATAACAAAATTACTAATAATCACCAGAACTGGAATTTAAAACAACTATACGGAGCGTTAAGTACCAGTACCTTATTAGTATATTACAATTGCCGACTGTACAAATCGTGTATACATACACATGTACCAACATATTAACATTGGTCGTAATGCGAAGCATTACGTTTGATGCGAGGAGAGGAAGAGACCCTCAACCCCGCCCCGGGCTGTCGCGCCGCGCTCACAACCTCACCACCCCGCGCGCCGCTCCCTCCCCCGCCCCCCGTGTCGCGCAGCATTCGCGCCTCACCCGACGCCCGCTGCTCACTTTCTCTCGCCCTCCCCCCGGGCCGGCAGCGTTCACACCTCACCTGCTGTCGCCCTTCCCCCTTCCCTTATAAGGCCGCCCGCCGGCCTCCCTCAGGCACTCGCCCTCCTGCCACCGTCCAGCTCTCTCCTTTTTCCTCCACCCACCCACCCATCTCTCCCTTTCTACTTTCTCTTTCAGTGGAGGGCTCCTCGGCAACCCCTCTCTGAACTTATACAAACATTAACTCTGCCTCATCATTCCTATATCCTTGTACTTTCCTATTTGCTCCTTATGAGCCCTCATCGCTTTGCTCCTCATGAGCCTTTTATTCTCGCTCCTCATGAGCCCTTCATTGCATTGCTCCTGACCCTGTATATTTCTCTGTCTCTGTATGCTCTGTTGTTGAGGAGTTAATAAACGCCTTTCTTTCCACCCCCCGCCTTGCCTCTCTTCCTTTTCGCGCATCAGAAACTGATTCCGGAGTCTAGTGGCTAAGGTATGTACACTGTATGTCGACAGTTCATCCCTTTGTGGAGCAACAGTCGATCTAAGTCTAAAAGTAGGCTTGTTTTGGGATTTGAATCCTTGAAAATACCACGTTGTTATGAATGCGACACAGTAAGCTCTTTATTCTTTGAAGCACTTTCAATACGCTGACATTCAAAGTCCAGGTTTTTATTAGCATAGAACCATTTATTATTTTGGCGTCAGTTTGCAAACTGGTCTCATTGCAAATAGATTGGATTGACAATTTGTAATAACTGCTCCCGACTTTGCAAAGCCTCGGAAATAATAATAATACAAAAAATAATAATATGCCTCCAACTTTTGAGATTAAGATGGATGGTCACCATTCAATTGGCCAAGCTGGTAATTCCCAGGGTTCCCAACCTAAACAGTTAACGCAATGATAATTAAGCTGTTTCTTTATTCACCTCGCAAAAATAAACTGAACATTTGAAAATTGATCATTTTGACTCCATTGGAAACGACTATTTTCCAATTACGACCCGCTCCTCCTTTAAAACAAATTACAAATTTGTTTTTTTTTAATGTGTTTCCCTTCACAAGCAAGACTAGTTGTTCGTTAGGGAGAACATTTAAATTTATTTTATATACTTGTTTTAACCACTCATACAGATACTTTCTCGGGTCGATCGATCATACCAACGTTGGTTTCAATACGAATTAGGTTAAGCTGATTCGGTGGTTTCATCAGTATACCCCATACAGAGTAGTAGTCAGAGCATGTTCTCCAACTGTGGCCTGACCAACTCATGCGTGACGGTCACGGTCGAGCAACTCAACAGGCAGAGGGGTTGGGTTCTTTAGTTCGCTACGCGCCTAACTATACTTGGCTCAACGGGGTTTTACTTCCTAGCAACATCCGATATGCTACCATGGGCTGGTATGCCACGCACACATGGCGATTTTATAGTGCTGCCGTAATGGGATACCGTGTTGCTGGCATCATAAGCTGTTGTATCATTTAGTCATATTATCCTGCCATTAACTTATCCGACCGGACGCGGTGCTCGAATCGGTAGAGCGCAGGCTTCCCTTGCGGAAGGTCAGGAGTTTGAATCCCAGTCGAGCCAAACCAATGACTTAGAAAATGTTATACTCGTCGCTACCTAGCCAAGCGCTCGGCATTAATAGGATAGAACAAGGACTGGTGAGCTCAATATCGGGATAATGTGACTGTGTGTGAGATATCGGGTCATGGTGCAGCCAACCTGGTCTCCCCATGGGACATCACTGTTAAGTCGCCATGAGTGCACACTGTCACAAGTCGGTACCTGTCCTGATATGACCATATGAGAATTTCATCTTCACAGGTATGCTCGGCAAATCAATGAAATATTGTAGAGTCTCCTCCAGTCTACATATATGTACAAAATAAGACCCTCATAATTGCTTTTAAGTGCAATGCCTGATAGTTCGGTGATAGTGTTTATATTGTTCATACCATGTCATCATCTCCTTCATAAATAGTTAAAGTGCGCCGTAGCTCTCACGGCCAGAACATTAGTGACTTGGTGCGGAAAAAAGATGTTTTTCCATGAGAATTTAAAAAAAGGAAAAAGAGAACAACAAAAAACAACACAAAAACATCAAATACCCTAAAAGTACCAACATAATAAACAACAAATTAACTAATAAATTTGATGGATGAAATGGCAATTAATCATTATGACAGGATGATATTTCGTTGAACACAATGGTCCATATAACGTTACGTGAGTACATGCTAAACGGACCTCATCAACTTCTCAAAGCAGAGAAGGGGGGGGGGGCGGAGCTCCAGACGAAATAGTATTGTTTTTCTTAGCTTTATCAATTATGCAAATGTACAAAAAAGTAGACTCATGTGACAAGATTATGTCTGCATTTATAGTAAAACATAAAATAAGGGTAAATGCAAATTCACATGCGGCTTTAATATGTTGCACGATCATTTGACACTTATCTTAGAAATATAAGAGCCCACAAAAGGAGTGTGAGGGAGAAGGGACTAAAGTTCAGGGCTATGAGTGTGAGCTATTTTCTAAATCTAACTGCAGCTACACACAAAGTGGAGCGCCAATCGAGCATCTACAGTCAACACTCGTTAATACAGACTGCCTTGTTCCCAACACCCAATGTCAGATTAACGATGTCGGCAGTAAATGACTTTTTACGACTAGAGGGACAAAATGGAGAGTGATAAATATGTTCTATGGATGTTTTAGTCGGGTCGCAAGATTTTCTGGATATAAACAGCCCAGACTAATAGTAATACCCCAGTCATAATACATTACATAATAATTGCGACAACAAAAAAGCATTAGTCGCAAAAAGGTCGCAATGTGGTCCTCAGTGGTTGGTGACCTCCTGGCGACCACTTTGGTCATGAGGAGTTTACAGCTACTGCACTAAAACCATGTGACCAAAATGGTTGACCATTGCTTTAGTTGCAAGGAGGTCGCCGGTGACTGGGTTCTTGGGTTCTTGGTCCAAAGTGGTCACAACCAATTGGAAGCTATAGTGTGACTGGGGCTTGACATGAACTGTTTATATATATATATATATAATTACACACAAATACACGCATGTATGCTCAGTCTGAGATTTGTGGTGTTTTAGATGACTTTCTGGTGCTACCCCACTGGGAGACCACGCCTCCGGCACCATGCCCTGATATCCCACTCAGTCACATTGAGTCAACCAGTCATAATAATGCTGAATACTTGGCTAGGAAGCGACAAGTATCAATTTATAATTAATTGCTTTGACTCGACCAGAGTTCGAACCCGTGGCTTCGAATCCCACGATCTACCAAAACGGGGAGACGGACGCTCAACTCATTCGGCCATCCGGTCTGGTGGAGCCGTTAGTTCGACGTGGCCTGGCGTTCTTTATTTTTGTGTTATGAATAGTCACCATTAGCAGTGCGGGTATCAGCGCGCTGAGAGCACAGGCACTTAGCTCACTCTGCTTTTCCCGCGGCCCACTTACGTCGCCTCCTGTCACGCGCGTCCCTGCCACTCGTTCTGTAAGTATTCTTTTAGACAGCAGCTGGCTGATGTTTAACTAACTAAAGCCCCAGTCACACTACAGCTTGCAACCACTTCCATTTGGCGACCAAAGGACTCACAGTCACCGGCGACCTCGTTGCGACCAAAAGCAATCGTCACTGACCTCCGCATGACAATTTTGGTCACAATGTTTTTTAGTGCAGTAAACTGCGAGCTCCTTGTGATCACAATGGTTGCACGGAGGTCGGCGACCTCTGAGGACCACGTTATGACCACTTGGGACTTTGTTGCAACAAACTTTTTTTTGTGGTTTCCAAAGTGATCGCAAGCGACCTCCGGGCAACCATTTTGGGTACAAGATTTTTAGTGCAGTAGCTGCAACCTCCGTGTGAGCATTTTGGTCGTAACGAGGTCAGCGACCACTGAGAACCACTTTGCGACCACTTGTTACCTGTTTGCAACCAACCTTTTCTTTGTGGTCGCAAAGTGGTCGTAAGTTGTCACAAGCAGTAGTGTGACTGGGGTATAATGTTCCCAAAGTCCTGCTTTAGCTAGCTCACATTGTTTCCTTTCCTCCTTCAATATCGTAGTAGTCCACGCTAATATATGTATATATATATATCTATATATATATATAAGCATATATATATATACATATATGCATTTATAAATATATAAGTAATATAGAATATATATTAATAGAGGTAGTGGATATGAGTGTAAGTAGTCTGAACATGACTCTACTATCACGCGGTAGCAGCGAGGACTACGACGCCATCACCAGTACATTAAACTGCTCTAGATGGCGGCACGGGCACCACCGGTCAGACCCCTAGCCGTGGGGTGACCTCTACTGCGTGTGGTTGACCCACCCCCCCACACTCACCTATGGAGTCACGATGTGGGATCTGGCGAGTCAGGGGGCGGGTCCGACAACTACTGACGGCCGTGGAAGAGCAGATGTTCAATAAACCAAGGTTAAGCGTACACTGATTGAATCTTGGTGTTTCTTCCGTGTGAGTGAGAGGAGTCGGAGGGCCGTGGGCCATTTACATCGGTGCCGTGAGCAGCTCACCTTCTGCGTAAGGGGTGAGTATTGGACCTGGGCCACTCATCGTAATATTTATTATGAAGGGGCGACGGCGGTCAACTACTGCGCAGTGGGCGCCAGTACCAAACTGATGGTACAGGGCGTCCCGACGCGGTAGGACTGCCGGTGGGCGCGGACGCTGTCTTGTGTTGAGTGAACTGCCCCGCGCTCATTAACACCTGTGGTAAATGTTGATGTTAAGACTCCATTATGAGTCAGGTTGCCGGCGTCATAGGGACGGCCGCCAGGGGTCAGTTGCGTGGGGGGGGGTGTAGCCCACCTCCCGCACGGGTGCCGGGGCGGTCGCCTTGGGTGCTAAGGCGTTGATGAGTATTGGCGCAGTTAGGAGCGTGGCTGGAGTGGAACCCGCCGCCCGGGCATTCCGCCGTGTTGACACCGGCGGCAATTCAAGGTGGTGGGTGGTACCAGTTTGAGTGCATGCTCTAGATAGCGGTGGCGCAGCAGTTGGTAATGTTGCGCCAACGACTGCGGCGCGAAATGTTCTCTCAGGTTGATGATAATGATACTGTGGGGGGCATTGCGGGGATGCTGGTGAAGGGGGGCTTTTCGCTCTTGATGTTATGCGGTCTCTGTCGTCAATACTGATTCGGGGCGGGTGGTACATGAGGGTAGTAGTTCGAATCGGGTATCGCGATCATAGGTCTGGGCTACGGCGGGAGTTCTATGCGTGAGGTCCGCTGGAGTATTCGTTCGTGGGGGAGTTCAGCTGTCCGTTCTGTGGGGAATGTGAGCTGGCCGCAGTGACCCCGAATCCCCTGTCGGAGGGAGGTTTTCCTGTCTTTGGAGACAGGGCCTCGTAGGGCCGATGACTCGTTTTGACATTTGGGTCGGAGCATGAAATTCGGTTAATGGGTCGTACAGTTTCGGGATCGCAGTCGGAGGCGGAGCGTCAGGATGTGATGCGTGCGCCGTCTGCATCATTGGAAGCGGGTCCAGTTTTGAACGGATGGCGGAGGAGAGAGAGGGAGGTCTGGATTCTGCTCTGGGATCCTTGCAGGTGAGCGCGCGATTTTCAAGGCTGAAAGACAAGGCGTTTTGAGCGCGGTTTGGGGCTTGGGATAGTGGTGGAGAGTTACTGAGTCTACGCGGTTTGGATGACCGCGGGACGCAGTATCCAGTGCCTATGCCGCGCAAACCGTTTCTGCCGCGGGTAGCTCGCCGAATTTGGCCGGCGCATTCTAAGGGGGGGGGCGGTGGTGGAGGAGGGGGTCCTGAAGGAGCCCGTGCCCTCTTCTGGGGATGGTAGTTCTTCGGGGAGGAGGTTCTGTGCCAGCATCAGAGAGGGGTTGTGGCAGGATTCTGTATACGTGGGTAGGACTTCCATGAGGAGGTACGGGGAGAGAGGATCCCTGACCAAGAGTTTGGGGGGTGGACGCAGTACCCATTGCGTCATTGCCTGGCTGCCGTGTGGGTCCGCCAGTACTCAGTGGAAGAGATGTGTTGTGCCCGGAATCATCCTGCGATAATGGATGTTATTCGGGAGCCTGCTTCGATGGGGGGGGGGGGGCCGGATGGGAGTCGTGTAATCGGGATAACGGGGAGCTGGATGAGAATGTTTTGAGTTTCCCTATGGCAGGGGTTCTGCGCGGATTCCGACGCCTGCGTCCTAAGCCATTTACGGGTATTAGCAGGAATGGAATATCTGGTGGCGGGACTTTACTTGGATATGCGGTCGAACATGTGGGATGAGAGGGTGGCTCTCAATCAGACTGTTGCCTTCTGTGAGGGGGGGGCCGGCACAGGACTGCGTGACGTCGTGGAGGCGTCATGGTTTAACGACGATGAGAGGAGTTTGCTTCCCCATCATCTCTTATAAGTTCCGACCAGTGGACCAATTGCACGCTGTTATCAGTGGAAGAAGCGCGCAGACTGCTCGTGATGGATCGACCGTGCGTACGGTCTGCAACTGGCAGGTGATGGCGGGAGGCTGCGAGAGATACGGGATGAGTGAGCGGTGCGATTGAGACTAAGATAGTCGAGCGTTTACGTGTGCTCACTCATGGAGCCGGGGGAGCAGCGTGCCGCCTAGACCGGTGGCGGCCGGGCCAAGTCCATCTCTGGAGGAGATGTTTGAAGTAGTCGACGATTACAGCGCCAAGGCACTGCGTGCGGCCGGTCGACCTGGCGGTGGAGGCTATTCACTATCTGATGAGTCGGATAGTGAGTTCGAGGTTGAGGTGGCTGCGTATAACGCGCCACTGATCTCGGCGTGGTGGCAGTGGTGGTTTCTCTAGGGGATTTTCTGGGGGGAGCTATCGCGGTGGTAATTCTTATCCGCCGGTTTTCGTCGGGTGGTGCCTATCGTGAGGGTGCAATTTTCCGTACAAGCGCGTGGGGAGGTTAACAGACGCCGCTATCACTAAGGCGCTGGTCCAGGGGTGGATGCTCGATTGAATAGGCGCAGAAATCTGCGGGGCATGTAGCAAACAGTTGGGGGTAACTCACTGGGTTATCTGCGCGCAAGGCTGTAGCTTAAGGAAAATACGCGTGCTCCGTGATCACGAATGTGGTCGTTGCTTGGCCTTTGGTCCTTGCCTATTAACAATGTACGGAGTAAAACGTAACTCTCGAGGAGGCTGTGATAGTCGTGATCGCGAAGGGTAGGGACAATCTCGGCGTGTTGATCGGGCGAGGTTGGGCGCGTCCCCGTAAGGACAGGGCCGTTAAGAGGCTAAAAGCCTAATTTAAAAACCCTAGGTTGGCGACCATTTGGGCGTAGGCCCCAACCCAATTGGCAAGCCCGGATACCGCCAAAGCGGATGCCGGTGTTTAAACTATCAAGGAAGAGGCCGGTGTCAGTCTGATGCTAGCGCGGGATACCGCCGGTGATCGCGCCGCCTGGTGATTCTATCCCAGTGGAGTCGGTATAGTGGGGATGGCATGGAGCAGATAGCGCGTTGCGTTATCTGCTTTGCACCCGCCTCTTTGAACGACTGTATGCATTTTATAGTACAAAGAGACTGCGTCAGGGTGCGACCTGTCTCACCCTTGTGGTAAAACCGCTTATTTCGTGGATTCCACTTTCTGGACTTTGGACGGAAACGGAGGTATGTGAGAGTGGTGTGTTAGAGGGAACTATCGGTATTTTTTAATAGACAGTGGGGCTGCGGTCACATGTGTTGGATGAAAATTCTTCGATAAGTTGGACTGTGATAAGGTGTTTCTCGATAATAGCGTGAACCTTCACTGTCAACCCGTGCAACCACTCAAAGCAGGTACGGACAGCCATACTATCTCTGGAGATCGGGGGGGAAAATAATTTCATTATCCCATACTGTTCCGATATTTCAGAAGATGGAATTTTAGGTGCGGAATTTTTGGATATTATGGTTGTGACTGCGTCGGGCAGGCAGCTTGTATCTTCAATCTCCTATCAACTCACGGTGCATGTGAATTGCGTCGCGATAGTCAGACTGTGTCTGCTGTTGCGCAGGATATTCCGTCGTTTTATTTTTGATTGCGGCCGATGACCGGCCTGTGATTTAAAATATCAGCTGTAGGGGTTTTGAACGTGATCACCAGAGCCTGTTTGAACCGATGGCTCAGAATTGCATGAACTGGGATAATAGTCAGAATACGCTAGTGTGGAGTCTGTTTGTGGCTCAGTGGTACCTTTGTTTAATCCGACTCGGTATGCGGTTAGGTTACGTAAGGGTAACGACTAACGTGTGTTGAGTGAGGCACTGACTTTGGTGAGTTCATTGTGAATCACTCTAGGGCCGGAGTTGACCAAACATTCGGTGTAAAACCTGGCTTTGCGGCAACGAGGACTTGAGTCACTGTTGCGCAGTTGACACCAGTGGAGGTGGGTTGGCCGTGAGACAGTGTTTGGGCGGCCAGCTGTTCGCAGCTACACTGTAATTGGGGTAGTGTTGGCCCGAGCTGCGTGTCACGCGACCGGCGCAGCTTGAATGCCCCTCGACTGTTGTGAGTAGTAGAGGGGAAGTGGGCGTTGCTGCTGCATTGGGGGAGGTTACCGAGACGGTTACTTATGGTACGATGGAGGAGTGCGTGGCGCCTTCTGTGGAATCCGAGTCCCTTGATGGCAAGCTTGCCTACCCATCTTTATACCTTTGGCTATGGGGTGTGAGGTGGTGGATGAGTCTGGATCGCTCGCAGTTGTGGACTTTCTGGGTAGGAATTCAGGTTTTTTCCGCGGTGCCAAGTGAGACGTTGGTCTGACTTAGGTGGTGAAGCCTGGCATTGATGTCGGTGAGTCTGCTGCCTTTTAAGGATTCCCTATCGGCGTTTCTAGCATTCGAAGAAATAGGCACTGGAGACGGAGCCTGCCTAAGCAGCTGGATAGTGGGGTGGGGGGGGGGGGGGGGGGGGGGGGGGGGGGGGGGGGGTGGGGGGGGGGGGGGGGGGGGGGAGGGGGGGGGGGGGGGGATTAGAAGTAGTGATTCGCCGTGGAGTTCACCTGTACCTTTTAGTCAAGAAGAAAGATGGTTCTATCCGTTTTTTGCATTGACTACAAAAAACTCAATACTGTACGCGGAAAAATGCTTACCCATTAACCGCGCATAGACGAGTCGCTCGAGAGTTTAGGGTAATGAGTGGTTTTGCACTCTGGATCTGCAATCAGGGTATCATCAGTGCCGATGGATCCGGAGGATATTGCTAAGACTGCTTCTAGCACTCACTTAGCTTATTCAGTGGAACCGTGATGCGTTTGGGCTTTTGTAATGCTCCAGCCACGTTTCGAGAAGATGATGACCGGATATGCTGGCTGGTCTTCAGTGGAAGATTTTGCTTGGTGTAGCTGGATGATATCATTGTCTTTTGGGCGGCCACTAACCGAATGTCGAGAGCGACTTCAAGCAGTGTTTGATCGTTTACGTTCCTTATGGGCTGCAACTCAAGGCTATCAAAGTGTCGGCTTTTTTAGGCGTGAACGCAGTAACTGGGGCGGGTGGTATCGCGAAAGGGATTAAGTTCAGGCGGACCCGGAAAAGCTCTCTGCAATTGCGGGGTGGCCAGCCCTAGGAAAAGAAGAAGTGAGATCCAATTTCTTGGGTTTTGGTGTCATACATAGCGCTATTCATAGCTGATTTTTGCGCGGTTTGGCTGTTCTCTTTGCAGGACTTGTCGGTCACCACCCCACCTGCGAAAAAAGATAAAATTTGTGTGGGGCGCTGCATCAGGGAGGCGGCAATTCTGGCTTGAAAGGTGGCCTTTAACCAGACCCCCGTGCTGCGATATATCCGCGAGCGGTGGGGGCAGTTCATTCTGGACACTGATGCGTCCGGGTTAGCAATCTCGGGCCAGTGTTAAGTCAGGTTCAGGATGGGTAGAGGTCCCAGTTGTCTTTTCGCGAGTAATAAACTTATAATTAAAGAGCGCAGCGGAATTAATGCACGACGAAGCGGGAGTTGATGGCTCAACGTCGTGTATAGCAGGAAGTGGAAACATTTCTTGATAGGGTACGGATTTTATTACCCGGACTGATCATCATTCTCATCGCTGGTTGTTGAATTTTCATCAGGAGGCGGAGGGGATGAATGGGCGTTGTTTGGCCACTTTATCTGAGTACGGTGTGACGAATGAGCATAATTGTGTACAGAAAAGGGTGGATTCATATCAACGCGATAGTCTGAGTAGGATCCCCGGTGCCGGAAGTGCGGCCGGGGTGAATTGCACAGACTGTCGCGCATAATTGTGTACTCGCAGCAAATTTCCTGCGATGCGTCAGGGCGATATAGAATGATGATGAGCTTTGGACTTATCAGAAGTTCGCTTGGCTCAGCGCCAAATCCCTCCAATACTGCTATAATCAGCGTTGGTTGGGAGGTGCCGCTCGAAACCCTCTGCGTGACGAGCTGGCGGTGGAGAATGCGGAGACTCCGTAAGATTGTGAATCAATGGGGGCCTCTGCTGGAACTGCGTAGGGGGTGCTCAGCAGGTGGAAGGTAGTGGGGGGGGGTGAAGACCTAGCGCAGGTTTCGCCTGCAGATCGTCGTGCCATTTGCATGCGGTGGAATGTGTTGTTGTTTTGTCATGGGCATTCTACAGCTACGCACATTTGGGCCGTGTTCGCGATCCACTAAGCGTTTGGCATGCGTTCATTGCCTGCATGACTTCTGAATATTAGGAGCGTGGTACGCACATGCGCAAAAATTAAAATGTCAGGTCTTCAGCCAGGGGAGGGGATCGCAAAGTTACCGTTGACTCAGGAATTGTCGGTGGCGCCGTTTAGCGTGTGACTTTGTGTCAGGGTTTAAACGACGTCTAGGGGAATGTGGTTGATGTATGGTAGTGCAAGACTAATACACTAAGTACGTGCAAGTGTACCCCTTAAAAAGATCACACTAGCACCCACTGCAGCGCAGGCATTGGTGGATTAACTAGATTTTGATATCGGTGCCCCGATGCGGAATCCATACGATCAAGGGAGAAAAAAAAAAAAAAAAAGTTTGAGTCCACACTGTCCAGTTCCATGTTGCGTTGTTGGCGTTAAGAAAACGCGTACGAACCCGTACTGTCCACAAAATCGTATGTATGGGGAGCGTTTTTAAAATAAGACGTTGAATCTGCGTGGCTTGTACCCCGAAATGACTTTCAGGATGATTGGGATTTGCAGGTCAAGTTTGTGGCACACCATATAACTGTACGGAGCACGCATCTACGGTGTGACTCCGAACGGTTACTAATTTTGGGTAGGCCGCTCCGACTAGCAGCTTGATCTGCAAGTTTGGGGTGGTGAATCGTCAAGTAGAATCGGCCTTGTGAGAATCGTGTTTGTAAGATGGTTGGAGCATTTGCTTTCACCACGCGTATAGCGCAGTTCGCGATGCTTTAGGGTCGGGCAGCGGTTTCTCAGAAATCCTGAATACGCCTGCTGCGTGGCGCCATTCAAAGTGGGGTGACCAGGGTGGTGCGGTATCATTCCCGCTAGCTCTCGGGTCAAACTCGCAAAGAATAGGGAAGGTCCCCTTTACTATAACGAAGTTGTCTCTGACACCACAGATATTAGAAGGGCAAGGATGGTAAATACCAGTAAATCTAACGTTAGACGTCTTAACTTTACACCGAGCAGATGTCTAGGAACGCTGGAGACCATCCGCCTGCTGGATGCACATGTAGGAGACGAGCCCGCACCTGTGAGGGTGGAGGCTGGCACTATAGATGTGGTTGGTCAGATGAAAGTACCTGGGCTTCCAGTTAGCTGCGGAGGTAGGCAATGCCGCCCTAAGGCGGCATAGGCCTGATAAGCGGAAAATTAAACGTCGGCGTCGGTCAGATCATTGTCTGATGCGCGAGTAGTCTTATTTCTGTACGCAGTGGCTCGGTAGTGACAGGCGACTTGTACAAGTTTGGACAGGTTCCTGATGTGGCTCGATGCAACCCGCCGGTGCAGCGATCTGAGCGTTTAGCATTACGACGCAGATAACTGGTATAAGGGTGGGGTTAGATAGGTATTAAGGAGGCTACTCCACCCTGGGTTGTTTGGTCTCCGGGGGTTGGGGTTACATTATGTGCTTCGATCCCTGTTACACAACGAGTAACGCAGTAATTTTGTTCAGTTAAACTTGCTACGCGGTTATTTGAGAGTAGTGGGGAAAGACCGGGGGCCCCGGGGGCGCCAATGAATGGGCGCAGTTACTACTGTTCTGCGTAAATGCCTCTGCCAAGCCCCGTGTGTTGATTACTGCATTTCAGATGTAACGCGTGGGCTAGTTGACGGGGCTTACTGCTATTGGCTATAGAGCCGCGGGGGAAGTGTTTTATGTGTGCTGCGGGCATGGTTTTGTAGCTGGTTACTCTGCGGTTGGCGTATCGGGGCCACTTATAGCATGTGCGTGTAACCGGGCGAGGGGTTGTTGACGCCACGCAGTGCGGTTGTTGGTGGGCCACTGCGTGGGTGCGGGGACCTGTTGCCGGGGTGGCTCGGTAAAATTGTGCAATGGCTGGCGGCCACGTGGTAGAGCAACTAGGTCACTCTGACGTTCTGCAATGACTGCGGGGGGGATTCCTTCTGGGCCACTGGTGCGGTACGTCAGCGGTACTGAGCGGGGCCGGGGGAGTTGCCGCCGTCGGTGATGTGATTGGTCCCTATGCGGGTCACGTCTGAGTGTACCGGTGGCGAACCTGGTGTTTCGCGAGTTAGGTGATCACTCTCCTGCTTGGTTCTCGGCATGGACCTTTGCAGTACTGCAGGAGCACGTGGGGTTTGTTCACTCCTAACCACCGGCTGCCGGCGGACGAGTGGGTGTTTTTGTTCCTATACAGTTTTTACCCATCTCACGGCATACTCTGTATTGTTGTTATTGTCCATTTGTAACATAGAGTATACAAGGCCGGCGGCCCCAGCGACTGTGTTTTGTCTGTGCGTTCAGGCCACAGACCTGACACAGCGTGTGCGGAGATCCGTCGGTAGTGAGGGACAAAAACGGCTGAGCTGCCTGTGCAGTTTGTCGTGTGTTCTATCATGGCCGACGTTGAGTTAGCTTCGCCGGCTTCCCCCTTTACGTGAGACCGAGGCTGACACTTCCCTCGATCGTCTCTTTGCAGAGGTTGAGGGTAGCGACAGCGGGATGTATCGTCTTTAGGCACGATTAGACCTTTAGGCGGTGGGACGGTTGCCTTAGCAATGTCACCATCGCTGTCTACCCTGCTGGCTGTCGCCCGTTTGACGTGACCAGAGGTCCTCGGAGAGGTGCGGAAGTCGGTCAAGTTTCTCCATTAGGGGTTGGCTGGCCTGTCGCTGCGCTCTCCGAGGTGCTGTTGATACCGCATCGCGTGTCCTTCCAGTGTAGTGGCTGATCGACACGGTTGGCACTGACGAGCTGGCACGTCTTTCGAGCCGTGGCAGGGCCGAGCAGGTGAATGACAGTCGGGTCGGCGCTTCATCCCGTACGGATCCATTCTCCCTTAGCCAGCTGATTGGGGGGGGTGGCCCCAGTCTCTCGGCGGTGGTCCCCTTTGGTTCACGCCAGGTGGCATCACCAGCCGCGGTTGCTGGCCGACCTCTTGCGGATACGCCCGTGAGAAGAAGGCGGTGATATCGCCTAAGGTGTCGTACGGATCGCAGGATTATCGTTATCGGAATAGCGATGGATCACGCGGGACGTACCAATAGACCTAGACGTCGTGTGACCTCCAGCCTCAGTGGGGCGGGTCGGCGTATGCTCGTCGGAGTCGGTCGGCCTCTGCTGCCGGGGTTGTTTCCATCGAACAACCTGGGCATCGGAGGAGTGACCTGGAACTGCGACTGGGCGAGTATCGACCAGAACGCCTGTTTGGCGGACTCAACGGTCATTTGGGGGTTGAGCTCGGGTAAGAGATTGCCGGACCCGCTTCCAACGTCCGGTGGATTGTCCGGTCGCGTAGGGGGGGGGCCCGTTAAGCTTGCACGTTTACTTGCTGGGAACGTGGCGGGCTTGACGGAGATCGTCTCCTGTCGTGACTTTGGCAAGGGGGGGGGGGGGGGGGGGCGATCCATTTTGACCGAGCCACGTATCTGAGGGACTATGCAACGTTGGCAGAGGGGGTATAGGCAGATTGTCCGGCCTTATGATGTCGACGGGAGTTATGGAGGTCTTCCGACGATGAGGGCTTGGGCGAGCCCCGAAGTTGAGCCCAGTCCCTCCGTGAGGTGGTAATAAGCAAGTGGGTGAACTTGTTGTTCTGCCGCTCGCTATCCGTTTTCCCAGCGAGCGGGAGGGCTACAACACGAAAACAGAACTGGCGTGTCTCGGCTAAGTTCGAAGGTGTTCCGTCCTGGGACAGGCTTGCCCTGTTCTGTGAGGTGCACCGAGTCGGACATAGGCGATTCCCCTAGCATGTTTTTCACTTGCGCGGTCGCATTTGGCTCGTCACTTTGTGAGAGCACTGCACACGCGCTCCCTGTGAGTGTGTTGCGTCCATGTCAACGCGGTGAACGGGTTTGTGAGGGGTGTCCTTTCGTTTTAAAACGACTTGCCAATACTTCGCAACGAGGCGCCGCGGTGCAATGATCCAACGCACCTCATGGAGGGCCACGGTCGGATGATGGACGACTAGTGGCGTGGCTCAGTGAGATTCCAGTGGACTCCTTTGACTCCAAGTCACGGCGGCGCCAGTGACCTTCACAAATAAGCACGCCCAGACTTTCTCCTAGGCAAGGAGACGCTTGCGTTGCCCGGCAAGCACAGGTTGATCGCCTTGCACCTCTATGACAGAAGGGGTCCGCCGGAGGCTTGGCGTCGCGAACGGTTAAATCCGGTCGCAGGGCATCTTCGGACGAGACGGGAAGAGGTCGTGGGGCGGTGGCTCGAAAGAGGGAGGAACTTCTGCCGGCCGGGCGCGGTAGTGGCGCAGTAGACTCTGGCGGGCCATCGAAGGTCGGCCGGGGTAAGGGGTAGAGGGAGAGCGCACCTCGTCTCTGGTATCGCTTTCATGTAGTCTGCAAACAATCTGGAGCGGAAATCAGGGTCAGACAGGTCGCCTCTCCACCTCCACCTCCACCTCCACCGGCCCGCCACCTCCATCGTCAGCTCGGGCGTGAAGGATTGGCCTGAGTTGCCAGTCACCGCCGGGGCTGGAGTGGAGGAGGGTGGTAAAGGGCGGCGTCGTAAGCGCAGGAAGTTTGGCAGGCGGTGCAAGCCACCCGACACGTTAAGTAGTGCTGTTGGGTGGCGGACTCGGTGGTCCCGGCTCCGGCGGGCGGACAGTCCAGTGGCCCATCGTTTCTCAGCCGGTGTCATTGGTCAGTTCCGCGGCGTCGGGTGACGGCCGCCTGCGTGGATCCGCCTCTCAGTTTGGCGGCGTCGGGGAGCCAATGATGGAGCCGGTAGGGACTGCTGCGGTGGTTGCCTGTCACTGCTGTGAGTCCTGTGGTCGTGCGGATCCGGTGGGCAGCGATGCCTCCGGTAGCCTACCACGGTATTGTACTCGCGCTGGAACGGCATAACGCAGCGGCTCTGCGAGGCGAATCGATCGGAACGTGACGTCAAATATCACTGAGTCGGTCAAACGGCCTGGTCCAAGCCCTTCATTGAGGGCTTTGACAGCGGTTGTGGCGCAGACTCAGATACTCTGTACGCTCAGGCTGATGGTAGCCGTTGCGGACTTTGACTGTGGTGGTCGAGGACAAAAAAGGTTGACGAGCGCAAGTTTGGAGGCATCTCGCGCGCGCAAGAGGGCTCCAGCAGGCTGAGGTCATAAATGATATCGATATGGCCTTTCATGCCGCTTTCCTTCACCGCCGAACTTCAGAACTGGATGGATCACTTTAGATCCTTTAGACTTAACTCCTTCCAGCATTGAGATCGGCTGCTCGGGCTGCCGGCTAGTTTGGTGTCTGCTGCTCTACGTCGCATCGGACCCTGCTCACCGCGCAGGTGAGTGCCCCCCCTTGATGTAGACGGAGATGTCCAGATGACAAGTAGCGGGATGGGTGAGCAATGACAAGTTGCTCCGCGCGGGCTAGGTGTCGCTCTCTCCCTGGTCGAGGGATTTGGACGTCTCATCGGAAAATTCAGATGACAGGTGACGGCGTGATGAAGGCAATATTGGACTGGTAAAGCGGTTAGCTGTTGATCTCTCTCGTCCGAGGGATTCTGGATTTGAACTGACAATCAGATGACATGGTGGCAGTTTAAGGTTAACAGTGGCCTGACTGCTTGGGCAGGCAGAGTCGGTGTATGCCCCTATCCGAGGGATTTTGGGGTGTCACGCGGGGGTACTTGAGAGACCAGCACCCCTGTGGGCGGGATTAATTTTTTATGTTTTTTTTATTAATATATATAAATACGTTTATAATAAATGGGGTAGACAATTTTTGATATTTCATCTCCCTGATGGGGTGGATACCGCCTTGTATACAATGCATGTTGGTGAATATGAATATATATATTAATGTTTTTTTTACATTGATAGCACGATGTGATTAGCATATCGTACTGCTTTAATATAAATATGTTTTTTTCAGTAACGATTGTTGATGTGATATGGTTGTGGTGAAGACTAGTTTCATTCCCGATTGGAGACCTAGCTTCTTGTGATCTGCGTTTTTTTTTGCAGTGGGAGTTGGAAATAATTTTATTTTATTATACACTTTAATTATTTTCTTATAACCTCAATTTTCACCCCGTTTTGGACTTCCTTTTCCACACATTAGGAAACATTATCGTCTAATTTATCTCGGGAACGAGGTGGTCAATGTGTGGGAGTTGGTGGTTGACACTGTACATTTCACACTAAAAGATTTTTCCTATGCAGTGTCGCCCTGGCTTCTTGTTTTGAAACCTGCATTCCATTAAAATTAAAATTACTACTAAAGTAAGCGCTTCTGCAGAACAGAAAAGACGGCGGTGCACGCTCCTGTTTGATCAGTTGAGGATGCACAGGGGTGTAATATACTTTGTAGGAGGCCGGGTTCTTGCTGGCACCCCAGTGCTTCTATGAAACGAATTTGCATACCGAACGTTTGTATCTGCGGAGACTTTCTCAATTGTTTTAATAACACCGCCCTTCTACCTTTCATGCACTCTGCACCGGAGCGGGTCACCGAGCGTGACGGTCCTGGGGCTGTGGGCGTGGCGTGTCCGCGGTGTGATACGTCTGTACATCTACTGCCAGGCGACGCGGGCACAAGGAGGACGGACTGAGGATAGCTCCAAGAGGAAGCCGCTCCGGCCAGAAGGAAAGCGCCCCTCTAACGTTCTCTTCTTCCTGAGATGGGGGCAGTGGGGGGCGGACTGAGCAGTTCCCTGCTTTCTTCTATCGAGGGGGTTCCACTTGTGGGGTATGAATTCTCTCCCAGCAAAAAACATTCCCATACCACCAACTACATAGAGGCTGGAGAGGTCGTTTTTGTGCGACTCATTTAAAGACACTTTCCTTCACCTAGATTATGACATGTTTTTGCCTTGGCAGCTAGCTTGATTCCATATTGCATTTCGCTGCAGGCAGGTCTAGGAATTGCGCATAAGGATAAATAGCTTTGTAAGGCTTCTCTCCCTTTTCAAGTTAGTTCTCATGTTGACTTCTATCATTTCTCGATTCTCACGGTTTGCAGTCTGCAACCGTGAGACTAACACTAAGGGGGAGCAGTGTAGTAGTCGAACTGAGCTCTATCTATCACGCTGTAAGCAGCGGAGACTACGACGCCATCAGCGCAGTACCATTATACACTGCGCTAGATGGCGGCAACGGGACACCACCGTCAGAGAACCCAGCCGGGCTGACCTCTACTGCGTGTGGTTGACCCACCCCCCCACACACATCACCTATAGATCGAAGTGGGAATCTGGCGAGTCAGGGGCGGTCAGACAACTACTGACGCCGTGACGAGAGAAGGTTCAATAAACCAAGGGTGAAGCGTACACTTGATTGAATCTTGTGTTTCATTCTTCTCCGTGTGAGTGAGAGAGTCGGAGGGCCGTGGCTATTACATATATATATTTATATATATATATTATTAATATACCAACCAATTATCTATCAGCTACCTGAAATGCAGGCAATCAAATACTTATCACAGCTACTGTGTGGTAAGATTGATTGATTGATAGATGATGGTAAGATAACGCCAACATTACAACTGGCCAGCCCATTGAAACAAGCCTGGGTATCCCGGGTATATGGCTATTGACAGTATAAAAGTACAGCCTCAATAAAAAAGAAAATTTTAAAAAGAAGTATATATATATATACTTTTAGGTGCTACTTAGCAGGCGGTCTACCGGGACTTAACCCTACCTAAACCCTAAAAGGTTAGTTAAATAGGGATATAGAAGACCCTATCTGACCTACTGACCTATCAATATTAAACTCACGGTTAGATTTTAGGCTGGAAAGTCCCGGAGACTGCACGATATATAAGTGTATATAAACACACATTTACTATATATATATATAAAGTACGTATAATTTATTATGCATGTATAAATAGGCGGAGTATTTTATATAGTTTATATATATATATATATATATATATATATATATATATATATATAATATGAGTAGTGCGACCCGATGCTGTGCTCGAATCGGTAAGAGCGCTGGCTTCCCATGTGGAAGGTTAGGGGTTCAAATCCCAGCCGAGGCAAGCCATTGACTGACAATATGAATAGCTGGCTTCCTGTGCCGAAGGTCGGGGGTGCGAGCCCTGGCCAAGTCAAAACCAATGACTTAAGAAAATTGATACTTGTCGCTACCTCGTCTGGGGCTCGGCATTATGCAAGAACTGGTTTGCTCAGTATCGGGATAGTGTGTCTATGTGGGGTATCAGGTCATGGTGCCAGCACCCTGCATCTCCCAGACATGCAGTACTAACAAGTCGCCATGAGTGCGCACTGTTACAAGTCGGTAGCCGTCCTGAGATTACTTTAGATGTTACTAGGATGTAAAACACCAACAAACAAACAGCATGGGTTGTTAAAACTAATTACTATGGATCATGTCGTAAATCATGTTTCTTTATTGGGGTTTTACGTCCTCGGAAATTATGATGTAAAATGAGGACGTCTATCGATTTGTAGTAGCAGTGCGCGCTCATAGCGATTTTATAGTGCTGCCCGGCTCATGTCATCCTAACTAAACTACCCCGTCCCATATTATGTGAATACTGAGCGCCAGGCTACAAGCACACATTTTTGTAAGTCTTTGGTTTGACTTAGCCGGGGATCGAACCCACGACACTCTTCACTGAAGGCGGTGAAACTTGCGCTGCTGCTGCTATGATGTTGATCAGCGAGTCATGTGATGAACACTCACTTCTAAATGTGGATATATATACTAAATATAGATATATATACTGCACACTGGAATCACCACCTCTACGCCAAATAGTTTTTGCATGGATTTAAAGCCGCATAGTTCGATGAAAACATCAAATTTTCAAAACCAAAGCAATGATCTAGATTTAATTCTACATATCTGACTTAGATACTGATGCACTTATCAAACATTCGACACAACATAGATCCCTTGACATAGAGTGCTTGCCAACATTAATGTTCAATGTTTGCACTTTAAATATTTCAAAAGTTAGCCATCTAAAATAAGTTCCTTCAAACTAAAGTAAGATATATTATAATTATCAGCCTAATAAATTTATCTCAGAAAATGACAGAAACTCAAAATCTTCTGACTATGCAACTGTAAGCAGGGTCAAATTCACCATCACTTTGGATAGGGGTGAATCTTTGATAGATCTTGTAAAATGGCTAAAGCTCGAATCGGTGGTTGTGTCGGCAGGCTATAGTGAAATCAATACAGACAAAGAGAAAGGACAAGTATAAAGTGTAAAGAAGAAGAGAGAGTCAATCCCTCTGATTTATTATGTATATGGGTACACCGTTCATTGTAGAGTATCACCGCACCCCTTTCCCCCCAATGGAAAGCAAGCATTCTTGGCCCTACCAATAGGGATCCAGCATTCCTGGTCCCCATGGCTACCAGTGGTCTGCCCACCACCACCAAGCTGTATGGCCCCCGTGGCCACCACCAACCTTGACCTTTGAGTGTGGTGATCCTACCCAGCAGAGGGGGTAGGCCCTGAGTGCCCTCACACCCAGACCTATCAGGACCACTCTGTCTATTTACATCCCACTCAGGCACCACCAGCCCTTATATATATATATATATATATATACATACATGCACCTGGTCACGTACACCAATCAGTAATAGAACATTTGCATTCCCCCCCTATGCCGTATATCGGAATATTTTACAATCTGTTCTTTCGATATTGAGCCAACACAGTATGGACAGTCTAGGATGTTTGAGGTTGCTGCTGCTGAGTTTGGGGTCCCAGATGAAGTGAGCTGTGAAATGAGGCTGTCATGACATGTTGATGCACCGAGACCAGATGGGATGGCCGAATGAGTTATAGCATCCGTCTTCCATGTTGGTAGATCATGGGGTCGTGGGTTCGAACCCAGTTCGAGTCAAACCAATTGATAGTTGTCGCTTCCTAGCCTGGCGCTCAGCATTATTAGGATAGGACAAGGACTGGTTGGCTCAGTGTCAGGATAATGTGACTGAGTTGGATTTCAGGTCACGGTGCTGGCGGCCTGGTCTTCCAGTGGGGCAGCACTATAAAGTCGCCATGAGTGCGCACTGTCACAAGTCGGTACCCGTCCTGATATGACCTTAGATGTTACTAGGACGTAAAACAACAACAAACAAACTTGATGCACCGCATCTAAGAAACCTTTCAAATCAGGAGCAAAGGCAGGCGCTTTGATTCTAGAAAAGTAGTGTCCCCCCCCCCCCGCCCCCCACATCCGTCCTCCCAGAAGCAATCAGGAGCAAATGCTGATTCTTTGATTGCAGGAAAGTGGAATTTTATCATCTAACTTTTCTAAGATGAAATAGTCAGGGATAAAATGGCATGGACGCTGAGAAAACCACCACAACCCCCCCTATAACTCGGGAACCAATTAAGCGTTGACCCGGCACGGTGACCGAATCGGTACAGCGCGGGCGTCGCGTGTGGGAGATCGGGAGTTCAGTTCCCGGTCGAGTCAAGCCAATGACTTATGAAATTGATACTTGTCGCTTCCTAGCCTGGAGCTTGGCAGTAATAGGATACGGCAAGGACTGGTTTAGTTGAGTGTCAGGATAATGTGACTGAGTGGGATATCGGGTTATGGTGCTGGTGGCCTGATTTCTCAGTGGGGCAGCACTATAAAGTCACTGTGAGTGTGCACTGTCACAAGTCGGTACCCGTCCTGATATGATCTTAGATATTGCCAGGACATAAAACTCCAACAACCAACAAACCAACATAGCATAATGAAATTCTGTTATTTTGGTAGCGATGATTGAGTTATGACATGAATGGCGATACATTTAATTTCATGAATAGATCTGGCATTGCGCAGCTGGATATAACACCATAGTAGAGAATGGCACCATTAAAGCAGAAATGACGACACTAAGGTAGACACAGAATGAAGAACTAATGAAAGGCAACCATTGCATTAGAGAGATGGCTCTGCCACTGCGCAGGTATGTAATGATGAAAGGGTGGTAAATTGATGACTCCTCCAATAGTCAGTTGTCGTCACGCTCTCCAACTGACCACAATCCCCATTTTCACCCACTCACCTACACCTCCCGATTGATTGGCTGCGAGCCAATCAAACAAAAACAAACAAATACCAATGGTTGACAGCCCAACCTACTGTTAACCTAATTTATTATACTCATAAGCGGATTGATAACCGAGAAATTGACCTTATCTTTAACACAATGTGCTCTAGAGGCGTCGTTAAATAAAGCAAACTTTGCTTATCTTTAACTTGTTCGTATTTAATCAAACATTGTTAATATACTATGTACCATTTTACTCTTTAAACATGTTGCATTTATATCATAATTCATATATCATTATTCCTTTAACATGACTTTATGTCGGCCACAGGATATTCGATGGTGCCACCCTCAATATGTAATCCCGCCAGGGGGCTACTTCCGGAATAAAGCCATTTAAATCTCATCCCAGCTTCCACATCCTCCGTGCCAGTGAGCAATGATTGTCAGGGTAGGACAGTAACTTTTTCCCCACTTGCGCAATCGCAAGTGACTGAATTTTGTACTTGCTCGAGTGGCAAAACTACTTGCCCAAGTGCAAGTCAGGCAATTGAAACTGAAATGTGCTAAGTACTGCAGATCAAAAAAATAACGACTTGCCAATTCAGGCAGGTCGCCGAGAACTTCTCCTGCCCGACCGAGTAAACTAGGCACCCCAGGCAACCAGGCAGACCTTATTGTCCTGCCCTGAATTGGAATTGTTATTATTATTGCTGTCGTTATTATTGTTGTTGTTGCTGTTATTGTTGTCGTTTTTATTACTGAATACTGTTATCGTTATTATTGCAGTCATTGTTATTATTGCTGTTATTATTGTTGTCGTTATTATTGTTGTCATTATTATTGCTTTCGTTGTTATTATTGCTGTCATTGTTATTATTGTTGTTATTATTGCTGTTGCTGTTATTATTGTTGTCGTTGTTATTATTGTTGTCATTGTTATTATTGCTCTTGTTGTTACTATTTTAGTTGTTATTATTATTGTTGTGGGTATATTGTTGTCATTGTTATTATTGCTCTCCTTGTTATTATTGTTGTTATTATTGCTGTCATTGTTATTACTGCTGTCATTGTTAGTATTGTTGTCATTGTTATTATTGTTGGTGTTATTATTGTTGTCTTTTGATTATTATTGTCATTGTTATTATTGGTGCCATTGTTATTATTGCTGTTGTTAATGTTGTTGCTGTTGTTATTATTGTCATTGTTATTATTGTTGTCGCTGTTATTGTCATTGTTATTATTGGTGTCATTGTTATTATTGTTGTCATTATTATTGTTGTCATTGTTATTATTGTTGTCGTTGTTATTATTGGTGTCATTGTTATTATTGTTATTATTATTGTTGTTATTATTATTATTGTTGTCGTTGTTATTAATGTTGTTGCTGTTATTCTTGTTGTTCTGGTTCTTTTTGCTGTTCTGGTTGTGCTTGTCGTCCTTATTGTTATTATTGTTATTCTAGTTGTTTTTGTTGTTCTTGTTCTACTTGTTATTTGAAACATTTAAGAGTTTCCGAACTGAAGTGCAGTACTTTGAATTCCCTCACATTCTCACAAAGAGTGGTTTTGTTTTGTTGTCGTTCATTTTTCCTCACAACATCGTTGCATCATTGCAAAGTTGTGATGCTGTGTTGTTGGGCTAATGTCAGCATCTAACAGAATCTGTTTGGACTGTAATTAACGCGAGATTAAAGCTCTAAAATGAATAATGGGATAATGCGCCGACATGGCGTCAAATCATCATCAATCAATATATCTGTCAGTCAGAGTCATCACTTTTTGGACTCATTCTTTTTATACCGACATTTCAATATGCATAAAGTTGCATATTGCGATGTGTTATATTTGTGGGCCACGTTGTATACTACACGATGTTTTGAATTTTGGCCATTTTATTTGTAATGGAACAATATATTACTAGGCTGATCATTACAATCTATTTTACTTCAGTTTGAAGTAAATTTTATTTTAAATTGCAAACTAGGTTCTATTAAATTGACTTAGTATTTCCTTCTATGCAGCAACGTATGCTTTATAAGTAACCAGCATCTAAGCTGGATATATAGCAGAAAATATAAGTGTTTTGGTTTCGAAAATTGGATCATTTTATCGGAATATACAGCTTTAATTTGATGTGAATGCGTGTTTAAATAATGTTAAACTCATTTTAAACACGACTATGTGCAAGTCTTAGACAACCAGGGATGAATTGTGGGAACATTCCGATTTCCGTATTGTTACGGGTTGGGGGTCAGAAGAGACTTATCAAATTTATACTTGCCACTACCTAACCTGGCACTCGGCATGAATAGGATAGGGCAAGGACTGGTTTAATCAATGTCAGGATAATGTGACTTGAGTGGAATATTGGGGTCATGGTGGCAGTGGTCCAATCTCTCTGTCGGGCAACACACTGCAACACGTCAGTACCCATCCTGATATGACATTAGATGTAAAAGCCCAAACAAAGACCGTGCGTGGGGGCCGAATTGGTAGAGCGCAGGTCTCCCGTGCGGAAGATCGGGAGTTCTATTCCCGGTCGAGTCAAAGCAATGACTTACAAAATTGGTACTTGTCGCTTCATAGCTTGGCAATCGGCATTGTTAGGATAGGGCAAGGACTAGTTAGCTCAGTGTCAGGATAATGTGACTGAGTGGGATAACAGGTCATACTGCTGGTGGCCTCATCTCCCAGTGGGGCAGCACTATAATGTAGCCATGAGTGCGCATTGTCACAAGTCGGTACCCGTCCTGATATGACGTTAGATGTTCCCAGGACGTCAGATTCCAACAACCAAGCACAAACAATGAAAAGTAACTTGTAGAAAGTTATTCTGGATCTAGTTTTTCAGGCAGGTCTTTCCTTTGATTTGCCTGTTTAAAGATGGAAATCACTAGGCGCACACTGTCATATCGATGCAATGTCTACTGTGACGTTCCTCTGGCCGCGCAGTGATAAACTATTCCTAATTGCACACTCTTACCAATGTCGACACTTCCGGTTCTGGGGTCACTTCCTGTCTGTCACTTCCGGCGTGATTGGCACTGTAGAGCAGCCTAACGAATGCGCTATTGACACATTGAGGTGAGTTGCGTGTGGCCCCCGCCTCGTCATGCTCACTTTAACTTAATCTTTAATAATAATAATAATTTATAATAATTTAAAGGCCCAGTCACACCTTACTGGACTGGGGTACCGGACACTGTCCGGTGAAATATGGCAATGTCCAGTACCCATCCGGCGGTGTCCGGTACAAGTTTTGAACATGCACAAAACTTCTACCGGACACCACCGGACTGACGTGTCCGGTTGGTGTCCAGTATGTCCGGTACCCATCCATACATGTCCGGTACCCATCCGTTGGTGTCCGGTTTGTCCGTTTTGTCCAGTACATGTCCGGTACCCATCTGTTACGTGTCCGGTTCTCATCTGGTACATGTACAGTACATGTACGATACTTGTCTGGTCGCCCGGTGGCAATTGACCCAATTACGCTCCATTTCGGTACATTTCGATACTTTTTGTCACCGGAGAGCACTGGACTAGACAATTCTTTGTCCGGTGGTGTCCGGTACTCAATCCGGTAAGGTGTGACAGGCAATTAAGCAAATTAATCTTCGTGGAATGTTAACTATATACACAAATCTAATTGAAAACCAAACAAATTGGAAAAGGAAATCAATCCATATGGATTATGACACTACTGCCCAGCGGCGAAAACATGTGCATGCACTTAGCCGTTATGAGCAGACCAAACAAAAGATCACTGAAAAAAAAAAGATTAAATTTGTTAAATGTGTGACCCTTGCACCAATTACCTTCTCCTCGGTATGACTTTTTCTTTTCATATAACACAACATCGTGTATTACAACAATGCCATATAATAAATTCATTACAAAATGTGTGCTAATCTACTGCGTCTCTCTCCCTCATATTTCTCCGGCCATCTCTTTGACTTGACATCTCGCAGTCGCGGATAGTGAGAGAAAACGCCGATGGGGGCGCCACCAGTGCATACATGCAGAAGTAGGTATTTTATATTATGAAACACTGTTATGAAGAGTGGAGCCTTACGTTATTTATTTTTTGTTATTTAATTGAGTCATACAGCATGAGTATAGCATATGATTCACGGCAAATATGCAAATATTCTACTTGTTACTCAGTAACTTCAGCTGGACGATATATATTATATATTATGTCAGGGTAGAGATTGCGATCTGGTAGAGATTGCGATCGGAGACTCTACGGGTAGAGTCTCCGATTGGTGTTCTACTGGTAGAATCGGAAAAGAAAAACAGAACAGATTTGCTGCTGAAGGCATTTAATAAATAACCCATCACGCTTGTTCTCGTGAGGCCTCTGTGTTTGTCGACCTTGATTTACCTTGGTCAACCTTGGTTTCAGCGTCTGTTGTTTTGCAAGCCATCAGGGATGAAAGATCTCCGCGATATCGCGGTTTTACGCTGCAGCACTATCAGTGTATACCACTAATAAATGCTTCAAATGGTGCAGCACTATCAGTGTATACTACTAATAAATGCTTCAAATGGCGCAGCACTATCAGTGTATACTACTAATAAATGCTTCAATGGTGCAGCACTATCAGTGTATACTACTATTACTAATAAATGCTTCAAATGGCGCAGCACTATCAGTGTATACTACTAATAAATGCTTCAAATGGCGCAACACTATCAGTGTATACCACTAATAAATGCTTCAATGGCGCAGCACTATCAGCATATACTACTAATAAATGCTTCAAACGGTGCAGCACTATCAGTGTATACTACTAATGCGTGCTTCAAATGGTGCAGCGTATACCAATATATATGAAACCAGACTTCCGGAAATTTTACACGATTCCCTGACAATGCTAAACCTATGGGAGAATATCAGCATTTCCGCTTTTTTCCCAGGAGAGCACTTTCATCCCTGAGCCATACACTGTGCAATAGCAGTAGGCCTGATGCATTATTTACTGATATATATATGCTGTATAGGAATTATACGAGTATAATATTAATAACCAGGAATATCCCTCCTCTCCCTCATCACTCACTCAGCTCCATGGACTGTGGGAGTCTCTCATAGTCATCTACTGCTCCAGCCTCCCCACCTCAGCTCCAATGGTGGCACCACCACCTCTTCACACTGTAACCGCCACTCTCTGTACCGCTCACATATACCAGTATATATACTATTGTATACCAATCGCCTGGCTAGGAAGCGACAGGTATCAATTTTAAAGTCAAATCAATGACTTAAAACTTGATACTTTTCACTTCCTAGCCTGGCGCTCGGCATTATTAGGATGGGGCAAGGACTGGTTGGCTCAGTGTCAGGATAATGTGACTGATTGGGATATCAGTTCATGTTGCTGGGGCCTGGTCTCCCAGTGGGGGAGCACTATAACGTCACCACGAGTGTGCACTGTCAGTGTCACAAGTCGGTACCCGTCCTGATATGACCTTAGATATTGTCAGGATGTAAAACTCTAACAACCTTAAACCTGCCTCATTTATCGGAGTTTATTGACTAGAATTTGTCCATTCAATATTAATATTTTGATGGGGTTTTTAGAAAACAAATTTCCATAACATCTTTTAACCAATACCAAATTCTCCTATATATATAAACTATATGTTAGACAACATATATGATATTAATGCAGAGATAGCTGTGTTAACATAACATGAAATGCAGAAACCTGGAAGCTCTCCAGTCTCATATATTAACATATATGCATACACACTAGTATATGCCAGTATATATACCAGTATATACCAGTACACACCAGTATATACCAGTAATAACCAATATATACCAGTAATAACTAGTATATACCAGTATATACCAGAATATACCAGTACACACCAGTAAATACCGGTAATAACTAGTATATACCAGTATGCACCAGTCTATACCAGTATATACCAGTACACACCAGTATATACCGGTAATAACTAATATATACCAGTATATACCAGTAATAACTAGTATATACCAGTACACACCAGTACATACCGGTAATAACCGGTATATATACCAGTATATACCAGTATATACCAGTAATAACTAGTATATACCAGTATATACCAGTATATGCTCACCGCCCGTTTCCAGCCAGGATAATTCCAGGGTAATGAATCAATGAGGCAGTCCATGGAGACTCGGTCTCCTAATGTCATGTTGTAGCTCGCTGTAACTTGTAAGGGCACGCTGACCTGTTACTGTTAGCTCTGCGGGCGTCCATTGTCCACTGATGGTGGCGCCCCCTACAGCAAACAGGAGACGTATGTTGCGGAAACACGCACCGCGGGGAGGGGTGGCTCTGCTTTACCAAAACATTGCTTCCAAAATAAAAAATAAAATGAAACTCATTTAATTAGAACAGCGGTAACAATATTAAATACAGATATTATTCAACAACGTAGGTAGTATATAAACCGTCCTGATATGACCTTGGATGTTGCAAGGACGTAAATCTCCAATAACCAACTATTACATAAATGCGCTATGTCAGTACATAGCTGATTACGGCATTTTTAATCACATTATTAAAGAATATGCGAAATTACAATATCATAGTTCATTAAAATGTGTTCAAGCCCCATATTAGGCAGGGATGAAAGACCTCCGCGATTTCGCGGATTTCCGGGATTTTTCCTGTAGAGCTATAAGTGTATACTAATACATTGCGCCAGTCCTGATATGACCTTAGATGTTGCCAGGGCATAAAACTCCAACAACCAACCAACCAATAGGTTGTTTCACGCTGCAGCATCAGCGTATACTAATATGTGGTGCAAACGCCGCAGCACTAGCAGCGTGTACCGATATGTATGAAACCCGACTTCCGGGAATTGTCAGCGATTCCCTGACAATGCTAAGCCTATGGGAGAATATCAGCATTTCCGCTTTTTTCCCCGCAGACCACTTTCATCCCTGATTAGGGCGATAAGGGGATTATAGTAACTGTGTATTAACTAATAAATTACTAGGTTTAGCTCCCATCAATTTTGATAAATAGAAGCTAAAACAAATCCATTACCATTTTAGAAATTTCGTCCTGATATGACCTTAGATGTTGCCAGGACGTAAATCTCCAACAACCAACCAACCATTTAAAAAATACTATGTAGTTCAAAGTATCATTCGAAAATAGAATATAATATACCACATCATTTCTAGTTTGTCACTTATATTAGACCAGGTGTCGATATATAAAATTTGTCGCTGGGATCATCTATAAAATATTTATTATCATCATTATTACATTCGTTGATTAATGCTGCATAGTCCGATGAAATATCAAATTTTCAAAACCAAACCAATTATCTAGATTTGATTTTACATATCTAACTTATATACTGATGCGCTTATTAAGCATTTGTTTCTGCGTAGAAGGCAATGCTGAGTCAATTTAACAGAATATGTTACTGCAGAAGTCTATGGTGTCAGAGTTTTGGCGAGCTTGCCAAAACTAATTTTCCATGTTTGCACTCAAAATATCCCAAAAGTTTACCATTTAAAATAAAAGTAACTTTGAACTAATGTAAAGCAGATTCTAGTGATCGATCTAATATATTTATCTCAGAAAAATTACAGAAATTCAAAACCATCGGACTATGCAACTTTAGGCAGAGGAAAGTAGAGGCTTAATGCATATAATGTGTTTAGAGGACATATAATTTATTTTGAGCAGAAACAGTCAGTTTGCTGTTAGTGAAATGAGCTGTGGATGCAGCCTTATGCCTAGTACACACCTCCCGTTTACGATTCGCGCACTAAAACCGGCGACTCGACCCGACCCGCTTAAAACTGAAAACGGGCCGATTCGTTTTTCGAATCGCGAATCGCAATCATAATCGGCCGGTTTTAGCCCTAAAACTGAGGTTTTATGCGCGAATCGCAATAGCTAGGTGTGCGCAGGGAGCGCACACCTTGCGATTTTGTGTGCGAAACGGGCAGTTTTAGATCATATACGGTAAGTGGGTGCGCACAAACGGTAGGTGTGTACCAGGCATTAGTGGTGGTGTTTAGCTAAAACAATTGGGCTTCATTTACGAATATAGTTGGTTGGTTGTTCGAGTTTGACATCGTGGCAACATTTAAGGTCATATCAAGATAGGTATCGACTTATGACAGTACACACTAGCGAGTTAATAGTGCTGCCTCATTGGGAGACCAGGCCACTGAGCTAACCAATCCTTGCCATATCCTAATAATGCAGACCGCCAAGCTAGGAAGCGAAAAGTAACCAATGTTGTCATTCATTGGTTTGACTCGACCGGGAATCGAACTCCCCACCTTCCACACGGGAAGCCTGCGCTCTATCGATTCGGCCACCGCGTTCGGTGGCTGCAATTATATGATTATTTCCACACTCAATTCCAGCATCTACGACCATCGGCAATTAGGAATCACACCTTATACTGTAGGGACTTAGTTAAAAAGAAGAATAAAGCAAGGCATGCACAAATAATGTTAGCGAAAATACTGTACCGCCTCATCTGTTCTCTGAGTGCTGGCGTCAGTATGTCAGATGGGGGGCAAGGGTTAATGGTACCGGTAGCTGTCACTGTCAATGTTCGTTCCACTGTCACTGCCGATATCCTATCACTGCAGGTGTCATGTCATTGTCCGCTACAACCCTCCCCGCCTTGCCCGCCTCCCCCGCCTCCCCGTCCCGCCTCACTGCCTGTTCCCCGCCTCCCCACCCGTTCCCCGCCTCCCCACCCGTTCCCCGCCTCCCCGCCTCCCCACCCGTTCCCCGCCTCCCAGCCTCCCCACCCGTTCCCCGCCTCCCAACCCGTTCCCGGCCTCCCCGCCTCCCCGCCTCCCCCCCTCCCCGCCTCCCCGCCTCCCCACCCCGCCCCACCACGGCCTACCACGCCTCCCCGCCTCCCCGCCCCATCCAACCTCCCCCGTGCTCTCAGTCTCTGTTCAGGGCCCGCGTCACTAGCACACCACCACTCCAATACAACATAATCAACACAACAAAAGCCAATCAAAACGCCCTAAATTTTGTATATGGGTCATGCTCAGAAACTGCGTATCACATATTTGGTTTCCACATTATATTGTTAATGATTTTGCCTTTTTTTTTGTGTTAGGGGGGAGGTGAGGGGGGGGGGGTAGAAAGTCAAATAGTTAATGTTCACTCTGTGTATTAAGTATGTCAGAAATACTAACTACATATATTTAATCTATCAAAAAAAATCATCCAAAATATGCTTATGAAGTGGGCGAGACTACTCGACCGATGGAAATGTGGGCTGGGCTGATTAGCTCGCATTCTGAAATGCGGGCTACTCACCAGGCTCGCATTTGCCACCATTTGCGGGGCCGGGTTCCCTGCTGTAACGCGTCGCTAGGAGTCGTCAATTGCGACTCTCCTAGCAATGGTGGGAGGTCGAGCGCTCGGGCTCCAACCCATCAGACATGTTTATGCACGCTCTGATGTTTTAGATAAGATTTAGGCTTTTCTTGTCGAAATTCCAAACTTACTTAACTTAACTAATACGGGAGGGGATATACTTATTGTACTTAATCGTTATTCAGTGAAATCAATCTATGAAAGAACATTTATTGTACTAGTTAGGGTAAGAATAAAGCTGTGAGCTCTTGGAAAGGTAAATTGGAACGTTCCTTGCATTCTTTACTATTCTCCAGTCTTCTTGCAGATTAACCGCTATGGTCAACTTGATATTTGATTGTTTTATATGTAATTAAGGGCCTTATGCCTGGTAGGCCTCATGCAGCCGATTAACCCATCTGCGGGAAGATAATAACAGACATATTAACAGAATTAACGTAGTGCTATTTGGCTGAAAACAAGACATTAACTTAGGCTGATTATCAGTGACAGTAGCAGAGACACAGGGAGCGTCTGCTTAATTCTGGATTAATTCGAATATAATAATACACACCGAATGGCGGGGAGGATAGCCAGTGAGTTGAAATAATAAGTAATTGCTTTGATATAATAAATGCGAGGAGGGACAAAGAACCGTATTTATATGATACTCTGGCTGTCCGCCCTTAGCCCGAGAATGACAACAATGGCAATGGTCTACCTGCAGACGGGATGGGCGGCGGCGGCCCGTGGCAGGTCCCCGGAAATTCACATGGAAATAATTACATAACTTAACACGTAGGCTCGCCTTAGGCGGGGGGCAGAATAGCCGAACGGTTAAACTTATAAATATGATTTTGTGCTAAAGTGAAAATTTGCATATTGACACTTCGCATCTATGATCTACCCCCCCACCCCCAAATAAAAAAATTTCTTCTAAGCTGCAATCACTTTTGATTTCCATGTCACATATGTTGCACACAATTTCTGAGAACAACTCATGCATCGAAATAAAATTCATGAAGAAGAATAACCTCGCAAATATTGTGTTTATGTGGGTAAAGTAATCTGGCGTGAACAACCTCATAGGTATGGTACCGTCCGTTCATATATCTACGCTCCTTTAGCAACTTACCAAACACTGGACCTGCTGGCCGAATCGGTAGAACGCAGGCTTCCTGTGCGGAAGGTCCGGAGTTCTGAGTCCGAGTCGAGTCAAACCAATGACTTACAAAATTGATACTTGTCGCTACCTAGCGACACTCAGCATTAATAGGATAGGACAAGGACTGATTAACACAGGGTCGGGATAGTGTGACTGTGGGATATCAGGTCATGGTACCGGTGGCCTGGTCTCCTAAGGGGGCAACACTATAAAATTGCCACGAGTGCGCACTGATACAAGTCGGTACCTGTCCTGATATGACCTTAGATATGACCTTAGATGTTACCTGATATGACCTTAGATGTTACCAGGAGGTATAACTCGATCCAACAATAACAACTACATACACATACATATTTAATAGTTATACATCCCACCTCACCCCGTCCCACCTCACCCCGTCTCACCTCACCTCACCCCTCACCCCTCATCCCTCACCCCTCACGCCTCACCGCATCCTACCCCACTCATCAGAGCCAAATACTCAGTCTTAGATCGACAGGTGTTTTTGTCTCTTCTAATGCATCATAAGTGCTTCTATTATATAATAAAGAGCACTCGTGCAATTTTATAGTGCTGCCCCATTGGGAGACCAGGCTTCCGGCACCATGAACCGATATCACACACAGTCACATTATCCGGATACTTATTTGCATCTCTAGATACACCATCCCTTACATCACACACTACACTTGTACACTTGCTAATTCAGGCACAGAACGAATGAGGACATCGTTGCATCTTTTCAGCATCCAAGTCCTCAAGTGTGAGGAGGGAGGTGGGGGGGGGGGGGAGAAAAAAAGAAAGAAAAGAAAGAAAAGAAGAAAAAGAAGAAGAAAAGTAGTGATGTATCATCGGGTCCCCACCTCCTCCATGTGTGGATCTTGTGCTATTGATATCGATGTAAACAATGCCATAATTGGACACCGTTGTTTGAGTGCTGGTAAACAGGAGCTGGCTTCCTGCGTAGAGCACTGGGTGGCCATCCATTGTCGTGGTGTGTGGTTGGTTTGTTCGCTATTCCCATCCTGCACAGACCTTATCTTATCTATCACACCATTGAACGACGTCGCCGAATCGGTAGAGCACAGGCTTCCCATGCGGAAGGTCGGGAGTTCGACACCCCTGCTGAGTCAAACCAATGACTTATAAAATTGATACTTGTCGCCACCTAGCCTGGCACTCGACATTATTAGGATAAGACAAGGACTGGTTAACCCGGTATCAGGATAATGTGACTAAGTCAGATATCGGGTCATGGTGCCAGCGGCCTGGTCTCCCAGTGGGGCAGCAGTGTAAAGTCGCCATGAGTGTGCACTGCCACAAGTCGGTAACCGTCCTGATATGACCTTAGAGGTTGATAGGACGTAAAACAACAAAGATGCACCAGCGATTCACACTAGAGATTGCACCCTTTTGACCTGGTCCATCCATGCCGATATCTTCTTTTTTCTTTTTGTTTGCTGAGGTGGTATGCAATGGGGACCTTTCATGAGCCATTTCTCTCGCTGTACACTTGGTGGTGGCACCCGTTCCCTGTCCAAGTCGGCCATCATGGTTGGAAAGAAGGGTGTAGGTGTGTGTGTGCTGGTGGTGTAGGTGTGTGGTGGGGGTGGTGGTGTGTGGTGGGGGTTTAAGGATGTGGTGGGGGTGTAGGTATGTGTGTGTGGTGGGGGTATAGGTGTGTGTGGTAGGGGTGTAGGTGTGTGGTGATGGTTTAGGGTGTGGTGGGGGTGTAGGTGTGTGGTGGGGGTGTAGGTGTGTGGGGGGGTGTAGGTGTGTGTTGGGGGTGTAGGTGTGTGGTGGGGGTGTAGGTGTGTGGTGTGTGTGTGGTGGGGATGTAGGTGTGTGGTGAGGGTTTAAGGGTGTGGTGGGGGTGTAGGTGTGTGCTAAATCCCCCACCACCACACACACCAAAATCCTCACCACACCCCTACAACTCCACCGCACACCCCTACACACCCACCACACAAACATACGCCCCCACCATACACACCTCAACCCAACTGCACCCCCTCAATCCCCACTACACCCCCTCTTATTTACAGACACTTGATAGTAGAAGGAACTGCTTCTAATAGTCTATCCAACCAAAGCATTACAGAGACCGGCATGGTGCGCCATCTGACGAGAGACTCATGCAAACTGAAAGGTCCCCATTACAGCCGCAACAAATCCCAATAACTACTGACAGGCGGGCGTCGAACCCCCGCAACTGATTCAACAATGCTGCACTGGTTTACTCCAAATAGCGTAACCAGTTTCTTATTGGTAGCGAGTATTGTCTCTACAGCGCATTTATCTCGGTGTTGCTCGCCTAAATCACACCCACTTTACAAACATTAAGGGCGAGACACTGTTGTAAATGTGCAGTGGTGATTTTAGTCAATAGTACATGGTGGTGAAAACATTGCACTATGATTTACATTGTTTGCGACTCTTGCAATATTTGAATCACTAACGCCAGGAATATGAGTGGCCAGGCTAATAAAAATACCATCTTCTCCATTGTGTAGTGGGGAGAATATAGCAGCTGCAATCGACCAGTGAGCAACAGTGAATCCTCCCTTTCTTTTCTCGGCACCATTTTGTTCTTTTACATTCAACCCCCTCTCCATCTCCCTCTCTCTTTCTCCCTCTCTCTTTCTCCCTCCCTCGCTCTCCCCCTCTCTCCCCTCTTCCCCCTTCTCCCCCCTTCTCCCCCCTCTCCCCCACTCTCCCTCACTCTCCCTCCCTCTCTCTCCCCTCTCCCCTTCCCTGCCCCTCTCTCCCCCTCTGTCCCCTCTTTCCCCTCTTTCCCCTCACTCCCCCATCTCCCCTCTCCCACCTCTTCCCCCTCTCCCCCCTTCTCCTCCTCTCCTCCTCCCCTCCCCCTCTCTCCCCCGCTCTCCCCCTCCCCCCCTCTCCTTTCCACCCCTCTCCCCTCTCCACCCCTCTCCCCTCTCCCTCTCTCCATTAGTAGAATACAAAGGAAACAATCTCTTTCCAACCGTAGATAACCTGAAGTATTTCTGTGGAATCTTTTAGATTATTAAATTAGCTTAACATAGAGGGTATGTACTGACGTCACACTAAACGGAAGTGTGGCCATTGTGGCGATACAACCACAATAACAAACCCAACACACTCAATGCATTGTCAATGGCAGTGAGCAATCTTCATACAGAAAAAGTGAAATATCTCTAAAACCACATCACCTAGACACAAACCGCTTGGAACACATATAGAAAACGTTTAACAAAAAGATTATATTAAAGCGATAAGGTTAGGCTTCTGGATTTCTATTAAGTTGGAATGAGACTGACGTTTTGCACTGCGCATACCGTCAAACTCAATGCATTGTCAATGGCCGTGAGCAATGTTCATACAGAAAAAGTTAAATATCTCTAAAACCACACGACCTAGACACAAACCTCTTGGAACACATATAGAAAACATATTTAACAAAAAGATTATATTAAATTGATAAGGTTAGGGTTCTGGATTTCTATTAATTTTGAATAAAACTGACGTTTTGCACTGCGCGTACCGGCAAACTCAATGCATTGTCAATGGCCGTGAGCAATCTTCATACAGAAAAGGTTAAATATCTCTAAAACCACATGACCTAGACACAAACCGCTTGGAACGCATATAGAAAACATGTTTAACAAAGAGATTATACTAAATTTATAAGGTTAGGGTTCTGCATTTCTATTAATTTTGAATAAAACTGAAAGAATGATCTACTATGTTACTGCAACCGGCAGGTTGTTTACTGGTTGATATCGCCACAGTGGCCGCGCATCCGGTTGATGACGTCACGCGAATACCCTCGATTGAGAGTGATTAGATGGTGACACGGGCCCATTGCAGGGTAACCGAGTTGGTTGTTATGGTAATCTGAGATGGGCTAGATAGACAAACACTCAGTCACCTGGTGGGGAGAAACTGAGCTGAACCCCAACGGCTGGTTGAGATTCTTCTGAACACTTGTTAGCTATCTTTTAATTTGTTGGTTGGTTGTCGGAGATTTACGTCCTGGCAACCTATAAGGTCATCAGGACGGGGACCGACTTGTGACAGTGCACACTTATGGTGACTTTATAGTGCTGTCTCACTGGGAAATCAGACCATTAGCACCATGACCTGATATCCCACTCAGTCACATTATCCTGACACTGAGCTAACCAGTCCTTTCCCTAATCCTATTAATGCTGAGCACCAGGCTACGAAGTGACAAGTATCAATTTTAAAGTCATTGGTTTGACTCGACTGGGAACCGAACTCCCGACCCTCTGCACGCGAGGCCCGCGCTCTACCGATTAAGCCACCGCGCCGGGTTTCCACGCAGGAGATTATAGTTCGAACCCTGGTTAACTCAAACCAATGACTTACAAAGTTGATATTTTACATAACCTGGTATGACCTTAGATGTTGATTGGCCGTAAACCCCCATAAAACAAGCAATACTTCCTTCGTTTCTCTCTCTCCCCCTTCCTTTCTATCTTTCCTTCTTCCCCACAGCTCTCCTCTTTCCTTCTCTCCTTCTCTATCCCCCTCTCCCTCTCTCTACCTCTCTCCCTCCCTCTCTGTACCTCCCTCTCCCTCTCTCCCCCTCTCTACCTCTCTCTCTCCTTCTCCCTCTTCCTCTCCCTCTCCCTATTCCTCTCCCTATCTCTCTCTCTTCCTCTCCCTATCTGTCTCCCTCTCTCCCTCTCCCCCGCTCCCTCCCCATGCTCCGTCTCCCTGTCTCACTCTCACTCTCCTTCCCTCTTTCTCCCTCTCCCCTCACTCCCCTCCCTTCCCCCGTCCCCGCTCTTCACCCTCCCCTCTCTTCCCCCCCTCTCCCTCTCTCCCCGTCTCCCTCACTTTCCCGCTCTCCCTCTTTCCATCTCTCCCTCTCTCTCCCTCTCTCCCTTTCCCTATCCTTCTCCTTCCCTTTCTTTTCCCTTTCCCTCTCCCCTCTAGGCTTTCCTCTCTCCCTCTCCCCTTCCCCCTTCCCCCTCTCCCTCACTCTCTCTCTACCTCTCTCTCCCCTTCCTCCCCCTCTCTCTCCCCATTCCCCCCCCCTCTTCCTCCGCCTCTCATCTCCCTCTCTCCTGCCTCTCACTCACCTCCACCCTCCCCGCCTCTCTCTTTTCCTCTCGCACTCTCCCCCTCTCCCGCCCCTCTCACCTCCTCCGCCTCACTCTCCCGCACTATCCTCACTCCTCACTCTCTACCCCTCTTCCTCTGCTCCTCTTTCCCCCTCTTCCCCCATCTCACCCGCTCTCCTCCTCTCCTCTCTCCCCCCCCTCCCCTTCTCTCCCCCCCCCCCCCTCTCTCTTTCCCCGTCTCCGGTGCTCTCCACCCCCTCCCCATCTGCTCCCCATCTACCCCCCCCCTCCCTTCTTCCCCCCCCCCCCCCTCTGTCTCCCCTTTCTCCCCCTCTCTCTCACCTGCCTTGCCCTGCCCTGCCCCTGCCTTAGCCCTGCCTTGCCCTGCCTTGCCCTGGACCTTGCCCTCCTCGTTCCTCCTCCCCCTCCCCCTCCCCCTCCCCCTTCCCTTCCCCTTCCATTCCCTTCCACCGCCTCCCCTCCGCTTGCCCTCCCCCTCCTTCTCCCCTCCCCACCCCTTCCCTCCCCCCCCTCTCCTCCCTCATCCCTCCCCTCCCCTCCCCTCCCCTACCCTACCCTCCCCTCTCCTCCCCTCCTTGCACCCCACACCATACCTATCTGTCTCCCACTTCCAACAGCGACAACATAGCACCAGAGATTGGACTCTTTTAGCGCGTTCCATTCAATCTTTTTATAATGTAACATGCAATTACAGCCACAGTTAAAAAAAACGTCATTTTACTGAAGTGTTTTCCAAATGGCTGCAGCTGATTTAACAACAATGCACAGAAATTGGTAGTTAGGCGCCAACCATTTACTTGTTGATGGGTTTTCCGCCTGAAGTGAGAGCTTTTAATGAAAATAGATTGATTGAATTGGTGGTGGTGAAGTAGGACCTCCATTAAGGGTAGGTTGGGTTCTCTTGAAAAGATTTGCTGACTTTGTTGCTATATCGAAGGGGATGCTATGCCAATTTAATAGAACCTATTACTGCTGAAACCTATAGTTCAGGATTTTGAGGTGCCTCCCAACAATTCAATTTGGGATGTTGTCATTTAAAATATTTCTAAAGTTAGCCATTTAAAATAAAAGTTGCTTCAAACTAAAACACTGGACGCGGTAGCCGAATCGGTAAAGTGCAGGCTTCCCGTGTGGAAGGTCGGGAGTTGGAATACTGATTCCTAGCCAAGTCAAACCATTAACTTATCAAATTTTTACTTGTCGCTACCTAGTCTGGTGATCAGCATTAATAGGATAGGGCAAGGACTGGTTTGCACAATATCATGGTAATGTGACTGTGTAGGATATCAGGTCATGGTGCTGGTAGCCTGGTCTCCCAGTGGGGCAGCACTATAAAGTTGCCATGAGTGCGCACTGTCACAAGTCAGTACTAGGCCTGATATGACCTTAGATGTTCCTAGGGCGTTAAACATTGACAAACAAACTAAATAAATGTTGGTTATAAAAGAGTTCGTACTGGTCATAACAAATATTTAACCACTGTCCAATATTCAGGTATAAAACTGAAGAGAAGAAAAGATTAATTAAGCAGTTTGTGAATAGATACTTAAACGATGTCCAATAAATATGCTATAAAACTGAAAGAAAGAAAAGCTTGATTGATTGGTTATGATTAAACGCGCAATGAAAAGAAAAAGCAGCAGAAGATTACAAATAAAATCAGAGGAACTAACATATTCCTTGACGGTGCAAGCGACAGCGGGAAAATGGAACACTAATTATTTGTTGATGGGATTGTCTGTCCTCTCTAGTAAAACTAATTGGTTGAAAAACAAACAAAAAACCACCAACCTCACACACAGAACAAAAAACTCATAGCCACCAATAAAGCCGCAGACAAATCGCCCCTATTTTCAAGCTGTGATTAAAGCTGCATAGTCCGATGAAATGTCAAATTTTCAAAACCAAACCAATTATCCAGATTTGATTTTACATATCTAACTTAGATACTGATGCACTTATTAAGCATTTATTTCTGCATAGAAGGCAATACTGAGTCAATTTAACAGAACCTGCCAAAACTAATTTTCCATGTTTGCACTCAAAATATCTAAAAGGTTTACCATTTAAAATAATATATTTATCTCAGAAAAAATACAGAAATTCAAAACCATCGGACTATGCAACTTTAATTTGGGAGGAAAGACTATCACCGAATCAGCATATCATATCTAGAGCAAATAATGTGCCACTACTAAAGCAGACCAGAAGCCAAATAAAAGCTCATGAGAGAAGCACGCTGGAAATGGCTGCCAAGGTGTGGAATGCCCAAACGGTAAAGGAACGACAAATTCCTGACCTAAAAACTTACAAAAAATATCTGTGCAAAATAAGGCTAGGAAACCCCTACTAAGCTGCACTGCAAAGGGGCATGTGATATGTCACGGCCCACCAGCGGGACGCCCAATGGAAGGTAACCATGCCAAAAGTAGCCAGATAACACACCACACAGCTACGTACAAGCCTATGATATGTAAATAGGAGTAGGCTAGTCTAGTAATAAGAGTAGAAAAAATAAATACATATATGCCAAGAAAATCCAAAAAAAACTAACATAGGCTATTAACCATACCAACCAATTATCTATCTGCTACTGAAATGCAGGCAATCAAATACCTTATCAACAGCCACTGTGTGGTAAGATAACACCAACACTACAACTGGCCAGCATTGAAAACAAGCCTGGGTACCCGGGCTTATATAATATGGACAGTATAAATACAGCCTCAATTTAAAAAAAAGAAAAAGAAAAAAAATCTAGTCTGTTATCAATCTGACGAACAGTGCCTTGTCTATGCAGACTTCTTATGTCCTGCCCTATCTGCGGCTACACATAGATAACGCTCTGGTCGTGGTGCTTATACAATTAGGATGCAGCCTGCCAACATTTCACAGGCACCACTAAGGCAGTCTTTATGTGACTTGTTGTGTGTTGGGGTTTTCCGTCCTGGCAACATCTAAGGCCATATCATTATCAGGGCGAGTTTATGATACTTATACTTATCCTCTTCTGTTTATATATTCAGGAATAATAAATAGCCTGTTAACAGACTTAGCCTGTCTATATATGACCTGTCATAAGTATAGTGGTCATGTGGCGAGGACTGACTATACCGATACTGACTCCAAAATGTATCATGTCTCTTTTTTTATGCATTGAATGATGGAACTTCAACTATTTTGGGTGGAAGCCTAGTCCATGTGTTCGCAGTTCTATCAAGGAGGAAGCTTTTCCTCACTCGCAAGTTGGTTCTGGGATTTGGAATTCCTAATTTGTATTCATTGGTCTCCTCTTGTGCCACACTGGAACCATGGCCTACTATCCCACTCAGACATGTTATCCTGATACTGAGCTAACCAGTCCTTGGCATATCATAGTAATGCTAAACACCATGCTAGGTTGTGGCAGGATTAGAATTCCCAACCTTCCGCACGGGAAGCCTACGCTTGTACCGATTCGGCCAGTGCTCCCAGTCTTATGCGACTTGTAAATTATGTACAAGGCCGTTTTAAGAAGCAAAAAAACCACACCCACACACACCCACCACGGCCTCAATGTCTAAGTTGCATAATTAGTTTTTTTTTAAATCCTCTTAAAGAAAAGTATATACCCAGGTTGACTAGTGTAGCTTATTCTATTTTAGTTCATAGTAACTTTTATGATAATTGACTAATTTTCGAGATATATGGTTGTTGTTGTTTTATGTCCTAGCAACATCTAAGGTCATATCAGGACAGGTACCGACTTGTGACAGTGCGCACTCATGGCAACTTTATAGTGCTGTCCCACTGGGAAACCAGGCTGCCAGCACGATGACCCAATATCCCACTCAGTCACATTATCCTGACAATGAGCCAACCATGCAGTCCTTGTCCTATCCTAATAATGCCGACTGCCAGGCTAGGAAGAGACAAGTATCAATTTTTAAGTCATTGGTTTGACTCGACCAGGGTTCGAACTCACAACCCCATGATCTACCAGCACGCGAGACGGACGCTCTAACTCATTCGGCCATCCCGTCTGGTCCACGAGATATATGGAGTGCAAGCGTACAACATAATTCCTGCAAGCAAGCCAGTTGAAGAGCAAAATGCCATTGTTATGTCTGTTAACTCTGTTGTCTGTCGAAGCAGGCAGTTCTTAAAGGGGCAAATGTTGACTGAGGGAGAGTGCATCAGTATCGAAGTTGGATATATATTATAGGATCGAATCGAGGCAGTTGCTTTGCTTTTGAAAATATTATGATTTCATCAGGTTGTGAAACTTTAAATCCCTAAATCAACAGGTTCATCAACAAAATTATGAAAACTTTCTTTCTTTCTTTCTTTCTTTCTTTCTTTCTTTCTTTCTTTCTTTCTTTCTTTCTTTCTTTCTTTCCTTCTGTCTGTCTGTCTGTCTGTCTGTTTGTTTTTCTGTCTGTCTGTCTGACTGTCTTTCTTTCGGGCTCTTTCTTTCTCTCTCTCTCTCTTTCCTCTTTCTCTCTCTCTATCTCTCTGTCTTTCTTTCTCTCTTTCCTCTTTCTCCCTCTCTTTCCTCTCTCTTTCTTTCTTTCTTTCTTTCCTTTTTCTCTCTCTTTCCTCTTTCTCTCTCTTTCCCCTCTCTCTTTCTTTCTTTATTTCTCTCTCTCCCTTTCCTCTTTCTCTCTCTCTTTCCTCTCTATCTCTCTCTCTTTCTTTCTTTCCTTTTTATCTCTCTCTTTCCTCTTTCTCTCTCTCTTTCCTCTTTCGCTCTCTCTCCCTCTCTCTCTCTCTCTCTCTCTTTTTCTTTCTTTCCACTTTCCTGAATCGAATACAGCAAGGCTAGGCGGTGTGCATAATGTTGCAATGATTAACCCTACGTGGGCCTAACTTGTAATCTGTCTTCTTTGTGAATCATAACACATAATCTACCTGTCATCCTGCGCGCGCATTCATTTAAATTTGGCACTAATCCGGCGGTGATTTCCTGCTAATTAAACTGCCTCGGAGAGCCAAGATGGCGTCCCGCCTGCACTGATTTACATTTAGATCTTGCATACCGATCTCATAATTATAACGGCCAATGAGTCAGAATTGAGAGAATTCTCTGCATCCTTCAGTTGTTTTAGATAGGAATTTGAGGAGATATGTTTTGTTAATATAGGATTTGTTTGTTTTGTTTGATGATGTAGGTTACTGTAAGTAATATGTTCGTTGTGAATATTAATTTTTTTAAATAGTCAGTCAAGTACTTCAAATATCTCAAAGGTTAGCTATTTGAAATAAAGGTTACTTCAAACTAAAGTAAGGTTTTGTTTGTTTGTTGTTGTTTTACGTCCTAGCAACATCTAATGTAATATCAGGACAGGTACCGACTTCTGACAGTGTGCACTCAAGGCGAGTTTATAGTACTGTCTCACCTGGAAACGAGGCCGCCGGCACCATGACCTGATATCCCACTCAGTCACATTATCCTGACACTTAGCCAACCAGTCCCTACCCTATCCTATTAATGCCGAGCGCCTGGCTAGGAAGCGACAAGTACACATTTTTAAGTCATTGGTTTGACTCGACCAGGGTTCGAACCCACGATCCATCAGCACGGAAGACGGGCGCTCTAACTCATTCAGCCATCCCGTCTGGTAGATTGTAGCAATCAATCTGATATATTGATCTCAGAAAATGACAGAAACTCAAAACCAACGCAACTTTAAAGCTGCATAGTCCGATGAAATATCAAATTTTCAAAACCAAACCAATTATTTAGATTTGATTCTATATATCTAATTTAGATACTGATGCACTTATTAAGCATTTCTTTCTGCATAGACGGCAATACTGAGTCAATTTAACAGAACCTGTTACTGCAGAAGTCTATGGTGTCAGGGTTTTGACAAGCTTGCCAAAACTAATTTTCCATGTTTGCACTCAAAATATCTCAAATGTTTATCACTTAAAATCAAAGTAACTTTGAACTAATGTAAAGTAGATACTAGTGATCGATCTAATATATTTATCTCCACAAAAATACAGAAATTCAAAACCATCAGACTAAAATAACGAAGACCCAGCCGTGTGCAAGATGCATGTAGCTTTACCCTGCTGTACCCGCCATGCCCTAATATGACCTTAGATGTTGCTAGGACGTAAAACAACCAACCAACTCTTCTGTACCCACAACCCGGATATGAGAACCAGCCTCGCTTTGGTATGCGTGAGGAGGAACTGCTTTTGTCTTTTTGTTTGTTACATTAGTTGATGAAGCAGGGGCAATTTTCAACCGTGCTCAACCAGTCTGCCTCATTCCACTACTCCTTGCCCTATCCTAGTAATGGCTGAACACCAGGCTAATTAGTGACAACTATAACTTTTTAAGTCTTTGGTTTGACGTGGCCAAGGATTCGAACCCTGTCAAAAACAGGAGGTGAGCACTCAACTCATTTGGCCTTCCGATGTGCAGACCTCCTTTTCCTCTTGTTTTCCAACTCTCTTTTTCTCTCCTCTCTCCTTTTCTCTCTCCCCGTCTCTTTCTTCCTTTCTCACACTTCTCTCTCTTTCTCTCCCATTCTCTCCCTTTCTATCCCCTTTCTCCCCCCATTTCTCTCTCCTTTCTCCCCGGTTCTCTCTCCTTTCTCCCCATTTCTCTCTCCTTTCTCCCCCCCTTGCCCCCCCCCCGTTTCTCTCTCTTTTCTCCCTCCCTTTCTCTCTCTCACTCTCCCGTTCTCTCTTTTTCTTTCACTGTCCCTTTCTTTCTCTTTCCCCCCTCTCTCTCTGTCTCTGTCTCTCTCTCTGTCTCTCTCTCTATCTCTCTCTCTCTCTGCGGGGTGTGTATTATCGTTGAGCTGTTGGTGACACGCGCCCAGGTCCCGTTCTTCCATTAGTTCGGCGACTATAATTCTACCCGTTGCTCATACGGTCCCGCATCGCCATTGGCATTGTTATCTCCAACTGGAGGAACGCGGCATTAAATCGTCTGCACCCATAGCATGTTGCACCACCAGTTCGCCGACCGCACACGCGGAACACGCTTGGGGCGGTGACAGTGGGCAGCGCAGGGAAAGGCAGGGCAGGGTAGGACAGGGCAGAGCAAGATAAGATAGTGCAGGGCAGGGCGGGGCAGAGTAGGATAGGACAGGATAGGGTGGGGCAGAGTAGGATATGACAGGGCAGGGCAAGGCGGGGCAGAGTAGGATAAGTCAGGGCAGGGCAAGGTGGGGCAGAGTAGGATAGGAGAGGGCAGAGTAGGGTAGGGCAGGCCGTGCAGCACCATGGCTAATGTCATATGACGGTCAACCCGGGGCCCGTCCACTGGTCCCGGCAGTGATCACGCTGTAACGCCATCTGACGGGCGATGGGCGCCTCACAGCCCCGTGACGTTAATTAATACCACTAGCGGAAGAGGGCGCCACCAGTCAGGCCCCGTCAGCCTGCGGTGCCACCGTCTGGTGACGGCGGGCGGCGTCGATTCTAATTGGATGAGAGGGGACCCCGTGACCGGCTGTCCAAGGTGATTACACCGCCCGGGCGCATGCGCTGCTGTTGGCTGCAGGGTGTAATATGTCGGGACTCGGCCGTCTGAACCCAAAACATTACTATGCTCCACAGGCGTGTTCTGACAACTGTCTGTCAGTCCCCGCCTGTGATTACTCTCACAACTCATAAGGAAGAAAGGAAGACAAGTCACACAAGAATAACAGTGAAGAGGTTGTGCTTTATTGGCATCAACTCCTGTTCACCTACTGGCGACCTATCACCCTCACTCCTTACCAACTGCCCACACAGATCCCCATGACTCTTGCTGGTGTATATCAGAATCAGTGCCTACAGCCCATTGAACCAGAGTCCAATGGTTGTTGCACACAGCTCAGTGTCTTTGGAATAGATGTTTCTAGTTTGAGTGTAGAAAGTGGAGTCTCCTCCAAGAGTGCCTCATGTGGGGTCTGGGTGTCAGGTATAAGGAATGCAGGTGACTGGGCTCACACAGCCAGCCAATCAGACACCCTCTACAGCCTGGGTGGGCGATGCCCTAATAGGGGGCAGCTGTCATTCAACCCCAGCTGCAGGTGGTGTCCATAATGTATGCAGGATGGCTGGGTGTGCTTGTCCATCGGCCGCATGGTAACAGGTAGTTGCAGACACTTACAATAAACATATATTAAAATGCCCCTCCCCTCCACTTGCATTCTTGCATGCATGGAGGGAACATTTCCATAATAATTAACTGTCTCTTAAATATGAACATCACATCAAAATCTTGGTCGCTATGCGTTAATACATTTCCACATAGGTGCTTATGTCACAAAGCGAGTGGGGCACCCATTACTTCTCTGTTACATAATCATGGTCCCCACTCCATCGCCCGAGAATAATAATGTTCTTGGTCAATACATAAATCCGAACCCAAAATCCATATATTTTTACAAGGGGTTGGGCGTTTGAGTAGAAATGTGCCCAGCATCACACCCTCCAAAGAATAAAAAGCGAAGGTTGTATCGTATTTCCTATTTTAATCACGACGTACCCAGACTAAATTAACCACACTTCCTCTCTCTTAGATACCGGGCGTGAAGGCTGAATCGATAGAAGGCGGGCCTCGCATGCGGGAGATCGGGAGTTTGTTTCCCAGTCGAGTCAAACCAATGACTTATAAAATTGATACTTGTTGCTTCCTAGCCTGGCGCTTGGCATTAATAGGATAGGGCTAGGACTGGTTAGCTCAGTCTCCGGATATTGTGACTGAGTGGGATATTGGGTCATGGTGTCATCGGGCTGATTTCCCAGTGGGGCAGCATTATAAAGTCACCAGGAGTGCACACTGTCACAAGTCGGTACCGGTCCTGCTATGACCTTAGATATTGCCAGGATGTAAAACTCCAACAACCAACCAACCAACCAACCTCTCTTAGATAAAAGATTCACCCCTAAACAGAGATGGAGTGAAAAACAACCCATTAGAAAAAGTAGCGAATGTCTTAATATAAGACGCAAAATATATTCTGTATATACATCTTCATATAGATGTTGCCTTGGCGTAAAATCTCGATAAGCAAACAATAAAATGTCAACCCACATATACGACTATGTGGTAGTATGACCTGCCCAGAGTGTTATTGACCCGTCGCTTTGTGAAGGTCTATTTCTAATACTAGTGCCAATCTCAGATGTTCTTTTTCACCCGGATCTCAATTTATATAGTGACCTTCGCTTCAGTGTAGTCAATAGGCTCTACATTCTATGTAAAGGCGGAAGTAGTCTACTACTTTGATGTACTCATAATATTGAAGGAGTAAAAAAAAATCGATAAGAGTTCCGTTCTTCTAAATTGCAGTGATCAAATGGGCGATAATATGGAAAAGGGCTTTCTTTTTGTTTCAAGTGTTTTTATTCCTCTGAATAACATGGTGTCAGTGCTAATGCACTGGTCTTCCAGCCCTAATGACCATTGCTACTACACACGAAACAAAGCTACAACAATATGGATAGACTATTACTACAAAGAAGTTCTCAGAAAAATTAAAAATAAGAAACGCTTGTTTGCCACTATACAGACAAAGAAACTTTAATTTGGCCACATCATTCGTCAGAGTTCAATATACCGTACATTGTTGGAAGGGAAGGTGAATGGCAGCAGAGGGAGAGGGAGACCAAGAACATCATGGTTTACAAATATTTCACAGTGGACAGGCTTGAATTATGCACAGTCTATCAGAACAGCACACCATCGGGACAAGTGGAGAACCATTGCATCCAACCCTCGACTAGAGGACGGAACTATTGATTGATTGATTACAAGACAATAAGCAAATCATCGCTATGAGTATGAATGACGGGTAAAGAACGAGATAAGAGAAAAATAGAAGCAATGGGGGGAGGTAACTATGTTAGACTAGTATGGTAAACTTTAGTAGGGGGGGGGGGGACATAACTGATATCTTTCTAGAGGTGAGATATTCATTGAAAAGGTGATCGTGGGATGTAGGATGAGCCTTTGCGGTTGAACTGATCTCTATGGTAATCTCAGGTGGGTCCTATTTTTAATTTTTTTAATTTGTTATTGAGGCTGTATTTATACTGTCCATAGCATATAAGCCCGGGTACCCAGGCTTGTTTTCAATGCTGGCCAGTTGTAGTGTTGGTGTTATCTTACCACACAGTAGCTGCTGATAAGGTATTTGATTGCCTGCATTTCAGTAGCAGATAGATAATTGGTTGATATGGTTAGTAGCCTATGTTAGTTTTTTTTAATTTTCTTGGCATATATGTATTATTTTATTTTGTTCTACTCTTATTACTAGACTAGCCTACTCCTATTTACATATCATAGGCTTGTACGTAGCTGTGTGGTGTGTTATCTGGCTACTTTTGGCATGGTTACTTTCCATTGGGCGTCCTGCTGGTGGTGGGCCGTGACATATCACATGCCCCTTTGCAGTGCCGCTTAGTGGGGGTTTCCTAGCCTTATTTTACACAGATATTTTTTGTAAGTTTTTAGGTCAGGAATTTGTCGTTCCTTTACCGTTTGGGCATTCCACACCTTGGTAGCCATTTCCAGCGTGCTTCTCTCATGAGCTTTTATTTGGCTTCTGGTCTGCTTTAGTAGTGGCACATTATTTGCTCTAGTAGCCCTTTGTGGTTACATGGTGATTATTTAGTATCTGTAGATGTTTGAGCTTGTTTTGTGTTGGGGTAGGCTATTCTAGGTCGATCCGAAATAGGGAAAGGCTGCTAGGTAGCTGTTGGCAGTTAAGGGTGTTCTTGGCTCATAGATGTTTGAGCTTGTTTTTGTGTTGGGTTTGGCTATCCAAGGTCGGGTTGAGTGAGTTAGACTAATATGTTTAATTATGTACCTCAGTAGGATCCAACCAGAAGGATTTCCAGGCTCATTCAGTTACTATAGTGGGCGTTTTGGATTAGTTGGCCGTGGCTAGTTGAGTGTCTGAGTTTGCAGTGCATGGTTGGGAGAGAGGGGGACAAGGAAAGGAATGGCAACACTGACCCTAGATAAAAGATTCACCCGGTACTTGTAGTACATAGGGGAAGATCAGCCTTATATAAAAACGGTCGAAAAATCGGGCTAATGAAATGAGTCTTTATGAGAGCCTAATTTCTCAATCTAAGAAGCAACATTTATTCTTTGTATATTTCTTCATGTTTACCCGCTACTTTTGAATTTGAAAATATAATAAAACATATACTTTAATGCAATTTAAAAGTGAAATCGACGGCGTTCTAGCGCCGCCATCTTGTCTTTTTGCATTCTTGCCCATTTCACCAACTCTGTGCCTATATGGGTAGCCATTTGATACTGGAGCCACAGTTTCTAGTTCATGTTCCATACTAAACCTATTTTCTCCCGTATTTACACTACGTTGTCCTTCACCCGTGTACTACAAGTACCGGGTGAATCTTTTATCTACACTGACCCCTGTTTGGCATTATCCTACCTTGACTTAGGCTGGTTGATTTAAGTGTGCATGGAGCTTTACGTTGAAAGTTTAGTAACAATCACTGTTCCTGACACGTACTGGTATGGTGGTACAGTACAACCCCGTTAAACCAAGCTCGATTAAACCAAAGGATCGGTTAATCCAAGCTTTTTTCGCCGGCCCGGAAAAATACTACCATTTATCATATAAAAAAGTCGGTTAATCCAAAGTCGGTTAATCCAAATTATCGGTTAATCCAAACACAATTTCGGGCCCCATGCCACTTCCAGTACAGTTAAACCAAACTTTCATGTGGTTATAAGGTCATCTGACACTTTTTTTTATATGATAAATGGTAGTATTTTGCCGGGCCGCTGAACAAAGTTTGGATTAACTGATCGTTTGGTTTAATCGAGCTTGGTTTAACGGGGTTTTACTGTATATACATAAAAAAACAATAATCAAAGTGTATTGTAGATTACATTCATAATGCACCCGCGTTTCTGCCAAAGCCAAGTCAAAGTCGAAGCCAAAGCTCGGTTAAACCAATGATCGGTTAATCCAAACAAATTTCTAGGGTCCCTTCAAGTTTGGTTTAATGGGGTTATACTGTAGTAGGTTCCAGAGTGCTCCCCCGGAACAACTGGTGACTTTTTTCATCTGACTAGTTTTAAAGCGTACTTTGAGAAGCTTGGCTTGTTTGGCTTATTGTTGACCTAGCTTATTATTTAAAGTTGCAAAGTCCGATGGTTTTGAGTTTTGGTCATTTTTCCGAGAGAAATATATGAAATTGATCGTTATAATCTACCTTTTTTCAGGTTAAAGTAACTTTTATTTTAAATGGATAAGCTTGGAGATATTTTAAATTCAAACATGTAAAATTAGTTTTGGCAAGCATGCCATAACTCTCACACCATAGGCTTCAGCATTAACAGGTTCTATTAAATAGTCTCAGTATTCCCTTCTATGTAGCAACAAATGCTTAATAAGCGCATCAATATCTCAGTTAGATATTTAGCGTCAAACGTATATAATTACTTTAGTTTTGGAAATGTTATCCTTCATCGGACTATGCAACTTTAAGGACCCACTGAGAGGTTGTTAGCATGTCGGGGTGCCATACTGATACTGACCATGTGTATCGCCTGCTCTGTGTCGCATCGGACATAAACCTTTACTATTCGCTATAGGACTATTTTCTAATCATTTGACGCAGGTCTGAAGACTTTGGAATTTTGTGTAAATTCCAATGTAGGCATTTTAATGTGATTGACTAGACTCAGAATAGATACTTGTCATGAATATGGCCCTTGATGCCGACTGACTAGATTGGACAGACTAGATACTACAAACTTTCGCCATGAGTATGGCCCTTGCTGCTGTCACATCATTAAACTGTTTGCAATCAATCAATCAATCAATCAATCAATTAACTATTTTCTAACTTCATACAGCACTAATGACTTCATACAGCACTAATGTCATTCAGCCGAGCTCGTGGGTCCGAACCCTGGTCGAGTCAAACCAATGACTTAAAAATTGATACTTGTCGCTTCTTAGCCAGGCGCTCGGCATTAATAGGATAGGGCAGGGACTGGTTGGCTCAGTGTCAGGATAATGTGACTGAGTGTGATATCAGGTCATGGTGCTGGTGGCCAGGTTTCCCTGTGGGGCAGCACTGTAAAGTCGCCATGAGCACGCACTGTCACAAGTCAGTTCCCATCCTGATATGACCTTATATGTTGCTAGGACATAAAACAACAACAAACAAACATTCAGCCGAGCAAAAAGAACCCTCGTATCAAACTACCACGTAGAGCTATGGCTGTCAGTAGGCCCCAGAATTATATAAATCACATTTCAAGCCTTTTATCTTGCATGTTACCACAAACACTCGTTCTTCCATGTTCATCATCACTGATATACGCCTGAAATGGAAAATTGAACAATTACACAAAACTTGAAATAAACCAATTAACGTTTTGTAAATATATAAATTTGCATTAAAGATACACATCTTTACGACAGCATAGCATTTGATAATAACAAAAAAATCCAATGTCACCGAGATAGATAGTGACTTTTGAGACACCCTGTATATACATACTTACTTAACTCCAACTTTTGACACATCCTGTATATATTTACTTACTTAGCTCCAATTCATATAGCTAAGCCTCAGTCACATCGCAAGCTACTTTCTGAAATTGAGCGGCGGAAAGCTGCTCGCCGGTTCCTGCCAAGGGGCCCAGGTTGGTTGCTTTGACTGCTGTCTGAGGTCGGGCCCGGTGCCCCTGTTGTGTCCGCTTGACGTCAGTCGGCCTGTGTGCAGACTGTGAGGTGTGAGGGTGCTGGCAGCTGACGTGGCCAAGGGGGGGTAACCTAACTATCGATCCGCATCGTAGGAGGGCGTTATCTAATAAAGTGACCACCATCGAGAATATGTCAATCTTTTACCCCAGTCACACTACTGCTTGCGACCACAAAAAAGGGGAGGTCGCGAGTGGTTGCAAAATGGCCAGAGAGTGGTTGCAGAGTGGTCATGAAATGGTCATGAAGTGGTCAGAAAGTGGTCATAAAGTGGTCGCAAAGTGGTCGCAAGATGGTCACAAAGTGGTCATAAAATGGTCACAAAGTGGTCATAAAGTGGTCACACAATGGTCACAAAGTGGTCGCAAGATGGCCACAAAGTGGTCACATAGTGGTCATAAAATGGTCACAAAATGGTCACAAAGTGGTGACAAAGTGGTCATAATGTGGTCACAAAGTGGTCATAATGTGGTCAGAAAGTTGTCACAAAGTGGTCGCAAAATGGTCGCAAAATGGTCACAAAGTGGTCCTCAGTGTACACATCACTGGAAATAAGTTCACGTTTTAGACACGTGATGCTTATACCCCACTCACACTACTGCCTGCGACCGCTTTGTGCCCTGAAAGAAGGGCTGGTCGCAAACAGGTCGTAAGTGGTTGCAAAATGGTCAACTAATCTAAATCGTTGTAGATGCAGTATCATTTGTTTTGACTGGACAGGATGGCTTCCTGTCCAGGAGGTCGTAGGTTCGAAACGCGACTGAATCAAAATGATGACTTATGCAATTGATTGTTGTCGCTACCTGGCTTGGCGCTCGGCATTAATAGGCTAGCACAAGGACCGGCTTTCTCAGAATCAGGATAATATGACTTAGAAGCACTGGAATATCAGGCCATGATGCTGGTGACACGTGCCTTCCAGTGGGGCAGCACTATGAAAGTCAGCATGAGTGCGCACTATCACAACTTAGTACCCCTTCTAATAGTGACCTTAGATGTTGCTTGGATGTAAAACCCCAACTAACGGTTGAACAATAATTTTTTTGGAAGTCTCTTCTAGCTGTGCATTACGATTTGCACGTGCATGGTCTGTTACCGCCCAACTTTCCCAGGTGGCTTACTGCCCCCCCCCCTCCCCCCAACCCCCCTTCCTCTGGATATGATTGGTTGGTTGTTGGAGTTTTACATCCTGACAACATCTAAGGTCATATCAGGACGGGTACTGATTGTGACAGTGCACACTCATGGTGACTTTATAGTGCTGCCCCACTGGGAAATCAGGCCACCAGCACCATGAGCCGATATCCCACCTAGTCTCATTATCCTGACACTGAGCTAACCAGTTCTTGCCCTATCCTATTAATGCCGAGCGCCAAGCGAGGCAGCGACAAGTATCAATTTTGTAAGTCATTGGCTTGACTCAACTGTGAATTGAACTCCCCAATCTCCCGCGCAGGAGGCCTGCGCTCTACCGATTCGTCCACTGCGTCCGGATCTGTAGTATACGAAGCTATGGTTAGGTTGTAGGTGGCCAATCTTGCCATCTTGTTTGTGTATGGAGTGAAGATCAATTGATGTCCAATCATCTTCCTGTCTTATCCAATGGGATCAGAGCGGAGCCAATCGACTTAGTAGCATACATTACCTTGGGGGGGGGGGTGCGGCAGGGGGAGGTAGAGCGGAAAGCATCCAATTACCCTAAATAACACACGTGTGATAATTCATTGTTATTGGAGGCTTTGTCTTGTGTAGGATAAGAGATTATTTAAGAATTTAATTAAGCAACATAATGTCAAAAGGGTACAAGATTGTGTAACTAAGCATTTACTTCTTTGGTTTAACTCGCCCGAGGATCGAACACATGACTCTCCTCAAGGGATTCTGGATATTCTTCCTGACTTCCCCCCCCCCCCCTCTCCCACACACACCTCCACCCCCAACCCCTACACCCATTCCAATACCCACACCAACACCCACCCTATTCTCCAAGACACTTCTTAAAATTGTGTGGCAAACATGGTCATATTAAAATCATTAAAAAATAAATCACACACGCACACATACAGACACAAACAAAACCTTTAACTAGCTAAACTAAATGGATGAATAAATAAATAGATTTATATAAATAAACAAGAGAATTGAAATTCCAATGGAATGACCCTCTCCACCTCTCCTCCCCTAAAAGGTGGATGACAGGCATGGGCTGACCGGACGCGGTGGCCGAATCGGTAGAGCGCAGGCTTCCCATGCGGAAGGTCGGTAGTTCGAATCCCAGCCGAGTCAAACCAATAACTTATCAAATTGATACTCGTTGCTTCCTAGCCTGGCGCTCGGTATTAATAGGATAGAACAAGGACTGGTCAGCACAGTACATGTATCATATATCGGTCATGGTGCTGGTGGCCTGGTCTCCCAGTGGGACAGCACTATAAAGTCATCATGAGTGTGCACTGTCACAAGTCGGTACCTGTCCTGATATGACCTTAGTTGTTGCTAGAACATAAAAGAACAAGACACAAACACACAAGAATGGGCTGTGAATAAAAAGAGAAAAACTGGGATTAATACCACCCCCCCCCCTCCCCAACAAAAAATATTAAAAACACACACACACACAAAAACACATCCAAATTCCCCCCCCCCCCCAAAAAAAAAACAACCAACCAAACAAAACAAGGCGCACACACAAAAACAATCCCAAAACAACTCAGATACAATGACCCATTCCTTCTTACCCCCCCCCCCCCCCCCCCCCCCCCCCCCCCCTCGTGTGCGGAAGATTTGATACTTGTCGCTTCCTAGCCTGGTGCTCAGCATTATTAGGATAGGTCAAGGGCTGGTTAGCTCGGTGTCAGGATAATGTGACTGAGTGGGATATCGGGTCATGGTGCTGGCGGCCTGATTTCCCAGTGGGGCAGCACTATAAAATCGCCATGAGTGCATACTGTCACAAGTCGGTACCCGTCCTGATATGACCTTAGATGTTGCTAGGACATAAAACAACAACAAACAAACAAACAAATCTTACCAAACCCCCCCACCCCTTCACGGTGCATACACCATGACGCATGCTAACCTGCTGACAGGTCCAGAGGTCTGTTTGTCAGGGATGACTGAACACCTGCAGGAAGAGGAAGGGGAAGTGGAGGAGGGGGGATGAGGGGGGATGAGAAGTAGCCGAAAGATGAATAATAAGCCTGGTGGGGTTATTAAGATAGACCGGCCCCCAGGGGAAATATGGCGCTGCTGGGCCCGGTGTTGGTGGCCGCCAGGCGGCATGCTGGCGATCGGCCACCGGAAGTTCTCTTCTCCATGCTAATTGAATGCCTTGACGGACGCCCAGCACGATGCGCGCGCTTCCGCTCTCCATGCACTGGCCCTCTGAAGGAATTGATCGCGCACGCACCTGTGAACCATTTTTTTTAAGAAGGGGAAAAAAGCGGGTTACGGGGAGTCCATACTGTGTGTGACACTAGGGCTGTAATCGATTAACACGACCCGGGTGACTTGGGTCAGCCGAGTCGTCAGAATTAAAAATCGAACACCGCGAGTCGAGTCGAGAAATACACGTGCCGTGTGCAATACGACCCGACCCCAGTAACCCACCTCTTGGCTGGGGTTTGCTAGGAGCGATGATGTCACATCTGTGCTGGTACCTGTAGGATAACAGCTACCAGTACAAGTCCTATGTGTTGTTTTAATGCATTTAAAAAAAATAACCCAGATTGTCAGCTTCTACAATCATAACATACTTTTAAATCCTATTTTGCTGTACATATATCAGTTATTGAAAAAAATATTAAGTTTTAGATTAAGCCACCATTTTGTCCACCCTGAGCGTATTCGTTTATTCAACCCAAGTCTGTAGGATGTGGCCATGCGCCAAAAAGCGGCTCAGGTGACCCGAGTTGATTAATCAATTACGCCCCAGGATGTGCAGTGCTGCCGTGTGCTGTCGTGTGCTTCACCCAACCTGAGAGGCCTTACAATCCTAGCAACAGACCCAACGGGATGGCCGAATGAGTTGAGCATCTGTCTCCCGTTTTGGTAGATCGTGGGATTCGAATCTATGGGTTCGAAACCTTGTCGAGTCAAACCAATGACTTAAAAATTGATAGTTGTTGCTTCCTAGCCAGGCGCTCAGCATTATTAGGATAGGGCGAGGACTAGTTAGCTCAATTTCAGGATAATGTGACTGAGGGGGGTATTAGGTCATGGTGCTGATGGCCTGGTCTCCCAGTGGGGCAGCACTATAAAGTCGCCATGAGTGTGACCTGTCATACATCGGTACCCGACCTAATATAAGCTTAGAATGGTTGATTGGTGGTTTCTGTACGTCGTGTCGGCAGCATAGGCCATATTCACGGCGAGATATGACCTTAGATGTTGCTAGGATGTAAAACGCCAACAACCAACCAACGAGCGTGCAGTGCTGCAGTGTGCTTCACCCACCCTTAGAGCTCTGGCGAAGGATGGGTGCACACAAAGTTTTGGAGAATGCATGCCACCAACCCTTTACCCCTCGTCCCGCTCACACGCACACCTGGGCTGCCTTAAGGGTCCGTCTCCGAGACGTCTCCGCGATGCACCTGATGTCACGCTAGTCTGAACTGCAGAAGCAGTTTGTCGCCTCGAAAATGGCCACCCCCATAGGCAGCGGCCATTTGCAATGGAAAAGCTGGGCTGCGATTGGCTGAAACCACTGAATATGGCGGCCATTTTCGAGGCACTTTTCATCTCCTGTCTGAAAAGGGAGGTGTCTCCGAGACGTCTCCCAGACAGACCCTGAACACGTCCCAGCTGGCTGATATGCGTCAATGTCTCCCTCCCCTCTAGTCAGTTGGCCACTGTCCACTACCGACACTCTGCACCACTGTTGGTGTCAGTACCAGCTTTTCTCACACCCACCCAAACTCAAAGCGCGTGGCTCAAACTGAACCACAAAACAATCCAGAACGCAGCCCTATTCTTGTAGCGCTGTGTGTTTCCTGAATCATGAGGGTAGTTCCAAATTCAAAATCTGTACCTTTGCAAATCCCTATTTGTGGAGTCATCAGACAGGTGCAATTCTGGTTGAAAGAAATTCTATAATGGATTTATTTGTTGCAAAAGGATCGAAAAGAAAAAAACTAAATCAATGGGATTTGTTACATAGTGGAAGGTCGTTTCTCGAGTCTGTGGCTATGTAGGTAGGCTAAAGTGAAAAACAATACAGACGGAGAGAAAGAGAGAAAGTAAAGCACAAGTAAGAGTGTAAGACTAAGAGAGAGTCCAAGCCCCTCTGGTTTGTTATATATAATACATGGATTCTTGGTACAGGATCATGCCATTCATTCAACCAAGAGGGAAGCAGCATTCCCAGTTCGTCCCATAGACCTATTTCATATGACGTCAGCATGGGTACTTAGGTCAGTGCATGCGCTGCTTGGCTGCAGGATGGCACACGGTCACACTGCAAACTCAATGGCTATGCACAATCTTCATACAGAAAAAGTGAAATATATCTAAAACCACACCACCTAGAAACAAACCGCTTGGCAGACAAACAGATAACGTGCTTAACAAACAGATTGTATTAAATTTATAAGGTTCGGGTTCTGGATTTCTATTAATTTTGAATAAAACTAACGTTTTGCACTGCGCATATCGGCAAACTCAATGCATTGTCAATGGCCGTGAGCAATCTTACAGAAAAAGTGAAATATCTCTAAAACCACACCACCTAGACACAAACCGCTTCGCACACAAACAGCTAACATGCTTAACAAACAGATTATATTAAATTTATACGGTTTGGGTTCTGGATTTCTATTAACTTTGAATAAAACTAACGTTTTGCATTGCGCATATCGACAAACTCAATGGCAGTGTGCCTTTGTTCTGCAGCCAAGCTGCGGGCGCATACACGAAAGGGGTCTATACGGACTCAGCATTCCTGGTTACCATGACTACCAGTGGTCTCCCCACCACCAGAGCTGGTTGACCTGTGGCCACCACCAACCTTGACCCCTGTGTGCATTGACTTCTACCCTCGCAGAGAGCCAGGCCTGTAATGTAAAGGACGTCTCAACACAATGAGTTCTGTACTGTAACTAACTTTATTTAGAACGTTCTGTAGTGACCTCACTCTGTGCCACACTGGGGGTGTTCGGATAACAACACAACTGGAAGACACATACATTACATCTCCCTTTCAATGGAACAGAGGAACAAAATTCAATGGTAACATTTTGTATATATAAACTACCATCGATAGCAACAGGTCCTTCTTGTGTTATTATAACTAATGTCATAACGCCATATCCCCCTCTTTAAAATAGTTCCTATCCATAACAGAATGGTACCAGGTATTGCGAGGATAAAATGCCATGCTTAAATTTACTAACATTCCAGAACAATGTAAATGGCATTGTACATGAAGACCTAATACATATAGAGATATTATACATACTATGTTTAAGAAGAGAACCATGAAACATGTAAATGGGAAACTATCGAATGTAGCCCATCATACAAAAAACACGACCCATAAGTAATACAACGAATACATAGTCAGGGTGAGTTGTCACTTCTTAAATGTAGACTTATTTTGTCTCTTCTTCATATGACCTGAACAATGAGCGTATTATTACGTAACGTTGTATGCAATTCATAACTGAACATAACAAGGCACTTGCTAGGCAGAACAGAAAGTGGCATAGCAACAACAGTAAACGACTTATATAACATATGAGATTCAAATATTCAATATAGTATTTCATGCACAACATTTCCCAAAATGTTCAAATTAAACTCATGCTTCATATAACAATTTCATCTGTGAACATTTCGTCATATTTTTGTTTTGTTCGTTTATAAAAGCATTGAGTCAAAATTCATTTGATAACATCTTTGACATGCAAGACAACTTAAAAACATGTATAAACATACAAAATGCATACACAGCTGGCTGCATGTGTCATTTCTTATGTTATCATGCGTTGTGTCCATTCATTGTTCGAACTTAAGTATGTGGCGTAACAAATTATTGTACAGCTTTTCCAGCACGTTACTTATTTAACTATAACAATTTCAACCGTGAACATTCTTTTATGTTTGCTTAATAAGCATTGAGTCAACATATATAGTCAAGAACATCCATGACATGAAGAGCAACTAAACATAGCATTTATAAAAACATACAAAATGCATACTCAGTTGACTTCATGTGTCGTTTCTTATGTTTGCATGAGTTGTGTCCATTCTTTGTTTGACCTGAACTATGTGTCGTTATTAATTATTGTACTGCTTTTCTGGCATGTCAGTTATTTAATTATAACAATTGCATCAGTGAACATTTTTGTTTGTTTGTTTAATAAGTATTGAGTGAATATTTATTGGATAACATCTATGACATGTAAGACAATTTAAAGCATTTATACCAACACACAAAATGTATACTTAGTTAGCTTCATGTGTCGTTTCTTATCCTTGCATGTGTTGTGTCCATTCTTTATTTGACTTTAATCATGTGTCATTCTTACTGTACTGCTTTTCTAGCATGTCACTTGCTTAATTATTACAATTGCATCAGTGAACATCACCTACAATAACAGTAATGAGTCAACAGCTATTTGACAAGATCTATGACAAGTACGACATCTTACAGCATTTACAAAACATCACCAAAAAGCGTACTAAGTTACCTTCATGTGCCATTTCCTATGTGTGAATGTGTTCTGTAAAGTCTTTGTTTGACCTCAAATGTCTGATGTTCTTCATGTATTGTCATGGTAACATACTGAAACAATTTAAAGTTGCACAGTCTAACCAAACCATTCCTAATTCAAAACGTCATAATCGACATACTATGTCTTTGTTTGCATTCTTTGACCTTTTCCACATATATATGTTTTCTATTACATATAGATATATTTATTAAATATATTTATATACATTATTTTATTTTAATGCATATGACATTAAATTCAATGTTACAATATCAGTATATCCGGTAGATTCTGCATATTCGGCTTACTCTGGTTTCTATATAACCAATATTTTACACAACTGCAGAATTTACAGGTTACATAACTGCATGTTGTGATAACATTTTGTCAAACAATTATGTGTTCAACAACAGGCCTTTCTCATAGTGAAAATATTGGCACACACTTCACCATGTAACTCTGACATCCTACAATATAGTCATTTTTCTCTTCACACTAACATTTTGTTATATATATATATTCCTTTGTAATATATATATTGCCATTCGTTCAACATGGGAGTGTCATACAATAACAGTACTGTCACCTGCATAGTATAAATATATGAATGTATGTACTACTTTTCATACGATATAGCAGATTTAGGTTTTATTTTTCCATCATTAATAACTAGTCCATAACAATATTAAAGGATGGAACCATACATCAATGTTGGGTATTTAAAAAAGAAATAATTTATATATATTTGTTATTTAGTATGCAGCTTTAACAAAGCAGACTACCAACTGCTACTTTGTCGCTTTCACTGATTTGAACTACATTCTTTCATGACGTGGCCTCTCGCTGCCTTGGGGGTGTTCGGATAGCAGCACACATTACTTTGACAATTTGATGTACGTAAACGTATATGCTACACGTCATATAATACATAATCAGTTGTATTGTCTTTCAACTGACAAAAACAATTACCATCACTAATAACTAGTCCATAGCAATATTAGGATGGAATATATCAATGTATGTTTTGACACTGCATCTCGTATCATATTTCATGCCTTTCACGTACCTCAAGTGGTGTGGCGTCTGGTGCTTGCTTACCAGCGCTCCGTGTACTGCTGTAGCTTAGCTGGCTTGACGTCCTGTGCGTCGTTGTTACGGCCGTTTTCGTTCATCTCTGTCGATGATCCGTGCATCTGTGCTTCGTATCATCTGTGTCTGTACCTCTAGGTATCTGTGTATCTGTGTGCCATCTTCTCAGGCATCTGTGCATCGTATTGTCATTTATTCACTCCAAGCAATGTTGTGACGTCCTGCGCGTCCTCATTCCGGCTGTTTTCATTAGAGCCGTTCGTTTCCACCGACGATCCGTACATCCATGCTTCTTGGCACCTGTGTAGTCGTGTATGTGCCTCCATGCATCCGTGCATCCATGTGCCATCTTTCCAGGCATTTGTGCATCGTCTTGTCACTCGTCACATTAAAAGCAGTGCTGCTTCTGTTGTTGCCCGGGAAGTCACTGGCCGGTGCGCTGCAGCTACTTCAACTTGAATTTCAAGTACTTGTTTCTGTCTCTGCGACCAGGGTGTCGATCCTGGTAAAATGATCTTGCAACATTTCATGTTGGTTGGTGTCCGGGGTGCTGTTGCCCGGTATCCACCAGAAGCAATGGGCCTGAAAGCACCATTGCCTCCACATCTGACACCATGTAATGTAAAGGACGTCTGAACACAATGAGTTCTGTACTGTAACTAACTTTATTTAGAACGTTCTGTAGTGACCTCACTCTGTGCCACACTGGGGGTGTTCGGATAACAACACAACTGGAAGACACATACATTACAAGGCCCTGAGTGCACTCACCCAGACCTGCCAATCATCCCTAATTCTATAATTACCCACTCTCAAGCATGGGCCAAGCCATTATACACAGCATACATATACACACACTCTTGTCCGGCCACAACAAATAATAATAGAGGATTTCCAGTTCCCACCTCTGCCGATTTTCGGAATATTTTAAAATAGAATCGTATGAGCGTGTTTTAAATTATTATTAATGTTATTGTTATTATTGTTATTATTATTGTTGTCACTATTGTCATTGTTGTTGTTGTCAGGTGGGCTTTATGGGTGGAAGGATGTGACAGTCGCATATATGTGAAATGGGGATGGGGGGTGCGCGGTGTGGGTGGGGGTGTTCGGGGTGGAGGTGGGAGTGGAGGTGGGGTGGAGGTCGGGTGGAGGTCTACTGGTGGTGCTACTAGAGAACGGTGCAGTATTCGATGACATACGGTAATCATTTGCCACAAACAGCTTCTTTCCGTTACACACGTTTTACTCTTGCATACAAAAAAATTAAAAACCGTAAACCAACAATTTAAAACCGTAAACCAATAATTTAAAACCATAAACCAATACCGGTAAACCATAAACCCTGAAAACCCTAAAAATATGGGGGGAAAACACCAACTCGCCATTAATATGTGCATAGTTGCCGACATGGCGTAAAAGCCCCAAGTCACTCACTCACTCACTCACTCACTCACTCACTCACTCACGCTTCCTTCCACGAGAGTGCACCACGCTGTAGGGGCCCTTTTTGACCTCGGCGGCCATTTTCGTTGAAGAGGGACAGTTTCAATCAGGCGCGTCGTAAGGTGGTGGTGGTACACAGTGTGCACATTCTAAAAATACACGGATTTTCGGTTTGGATTTATATATTGGCAAAGAGCATTACTATTCTCGGGCGACGGAGTGGGGACCAGGATTATGTAACAGAGAAGCAATGGGTGCCCCAATCGCTGTGTGACCTAAGCGCATATGTGGAAAATGTGATAACACATAGCGACTGAGATTGTGATGTGATGTTTATACTTAAGAGACGGTTAATGATTAGTGAAATGTCCCCTCCATGCACCAGAAAGAATGCATCTGGAGGGGAAGGGCATTTTTAATATATGTTTATTGTAACTGTCTGCAACTACCTGTTACCACAGGGCCGATGGGCAAGCCCACCCGGCAATCCTGCACACATTATGGACACCACCTGCAGCTGGGGGTTGAGTGACAGCTGCCCCCTATTAGGGCGTCACCCACCCAGGCTGTGGAGGGTGTCTGATTGGCTGGCTGTGTGAGCTCAGTCACCTGCATTCCTTATACCTGACACACAGACCCCACTCTAGGCACTCTTGTCCAGGACTCCAGGCACTCTTGTCCATGACTCCAGGTACTCTTGTCCAGGACTCCGGACACTGTTGCTGAGACTACACTTTCTACACCCAAACTAGCAGCAGCTATTCAAAAGACACTGAGCTGTGTGCAACAACCATTGGACTCAGGTTCAATGGGCTGTAGGCACTGATTCTTATTTAAACCAGCAAGAGTTCTGAAGATTTGTGTGGGCAATTGGTAAGGAGTGAGGGTGATAGGTCGCAAGTAGATGAACAGGAGTTTATGCCAATAAAGCACAACTTCTTCACTGTCAATCTTGTGTGACTTGTCTTCCTTTCTTCCTTATGAAATTGTGGAGAGTGACACCAGGTGGGAACTGACAGACAGTTGTCAGAACACACGTGGGGAGAGTAGTGATACTTGGGGCTCTGACGGCCGAGTCCCGACATATTACAACATGTCGGACGCCTCTATCTATATGAGCACATTCGCGCAACCGGAAGTTGGTCTCTTCAGCGTTCTGTTTACACAGGTCGCACCGTCGATGCCCGCCAATTGAATGACGGGGTTCTCAGTAAAGCGCTTACCCAGCGCAGTCTTACTAACTAGCCACTGACACTTTCCTCTAACTTTTCTTTGTTGGTTACATTAGTTGATTAACTGGGGAAATTTCAACCATGAACAAATTGGTCTTCCTCATTCCAGTGCTCATTACTCGACTCTAGTAATGCCGAGGGCTAGGCTATCACGCCTAAATTAATTTGGCATGTTTACACTTTCAATATCTCCGAAGTTAGCCATTTTAAATCATTTACTTCAAGTTTATGTAAGGTAAATTATAATGATCAACCTCATATATTTATCTCAGAAAATTATAGAAACTCAAGACCTTCAAAGTTGTCAGGTGGCTTTTGAGTTTGTTATTATTCATAATAAAAAGTAACTTCAACCTAAGGTAAACTAGATTATAGCGATCAACTTAATATATTTACCTGGGGAAAAAACAACCAAACACACACAAAAAACATCTCAGAGACCCAAAATGACTGCACATGGTGGCCGAATCAGTAGAGCGCAGGCTTCCCGTGCGGAAGGTCGGGAGTTCGATTCCCGGTCAAGTCAAACCACTGCCTTACAAAATTGATACTTGTTACCTACTAGCCTGGCGCTTGGCATTACTGATTTCTCAATGCGGCAGCACTATAAAGTCGCCATGAGTGCGCACTGTCACAATTTGGTATCCATCCTGATAAGACCTTAGATGTTGCCAGGATGTAAAACTCCAATAACCAGATTGCAACTTTGAGCGGCTCGTATTTCATCCACTCACGTCGGGTGTAACGAAGTGCTAAAATAAACACACTTTGAGTAACACTGCTTTTACCTCATCAAGTAGCATTACCGTATATACGCGAATATAAGTCGACTTCGAGTATAAGTCGAGGGTATTTTTAAAGGAAATATCTGGAATTAAGTCTAACCCGACGATAGGTGGAGGTAGCAGTTTACCTGTTTACATCTTTTATCAGGCATGTTGAACAGTAAAACACAGCACAATACACGATTACCGCGACGCATGCGCATGCGCAGAGCGTAATTCAGACTGGACTTGTGGATCACAGCATCTGTCACAAGAGGCACCCTGTGTATCCTTAACTGCTATTAGGCAGGAGTCGATACACACGCTGTCATTTATGAACTGCCAGAAGCAGACGGGATGGCCAAATGAGTTGGAGCGTCCTTCTCCCGTGTTGGTAGATCATGGGATTGTGGTTTCGAATCCTGGTCGAGTCAAACCAATGACTTAAAAATTGATGATTGTCGCTTCCTAGCCAGGTGCTCGGCATTATTAGGATAGGGCAAGGAGCAGTGGAATGAGGAAGACCAGACGTCTGCGACTGAAATTTTCCCTGCTTAAACAACTAATGGAACCCCCCCCCCAAAAAGTGCTTACTTTAAGTAGTAATATATATAGCTTTAGCAGTTTATTATAAGAATCAGGGTGGCACTAAGAAAGAATAGTAGTTTGATATGTATAAGTGCCAAGCCTCCAACTCTCGCACCATCGCCAACCTTGACCCACTAGAAAACAAGACAGTGACAGGCTGTCGACCCACAACACGAGTGTCGTCGCCTATCGCCAGGCATCGTACTACTACTAGTCGCGGAAATCGTGTATTAAAACAACACAACAATATCAAGTCACAATGTTCATACAGATACTAACACATGAGAGGCAATGAGAAATCCGAATCAATACTGCTACTACTAGCCTTTTATTCTGCTAGAAAATGCAATTAAGAACTATGCTCCCATGATAGAATTCACATATTCTACGTATGTGTCGCCAGATTATTTTTGTCTATCGCGGCCCATGTCGCTGTTGATTGGTTTGTCTGGATATTCCTGGCCTCCTGCCAATCAACACATGGTGTTTTTAGAGGCAATGATTACCATAGCATTTTCACTGTTTTGTTGTGGCGGGTTGCGGGGGGGGGGGGGGGCGGCATGCCCCTATACAGTATATGTCCTAACAACTTTTGTTGCAATTTTTGGTGTGTAAATGCTATTGTTTGGTATATTCCTCTATTATCGTTCAGCGGTGTCTGTCAGAAAGGGCTCCTTCGGAGGGTATTCGTCATCATCATCATGCTGTCGGTCGCGATGCAACAAAGACTGCTTTCATTACTTGACTGCCGCTCTCCATTTAGCTCTCTGCTGTGAGAGTTGCGTCCATGAGTCGGTCTTAATATCTCTCAGCTTCAGGTTTCTCTTGATGGTATCCTTGAACCAGAGACGAGGGCGCCCTCTCTTTCTGTAACCAGAAGACAGTTGACGGAGGGTATTGCGAGTATAACTATAAGACGACCTTAGAATAGGAGATATTTTGGGTGGTAAATTTGCTCGACTTATATCCAAGTATATACAGGGAAAGCTCTTAACAATAAACAACTATTCGGTGCTTTTACTATCCTGATCCACATCACTTTGATATGACCCCTCCCCCCCACGCCCCCCCCCCCCAGACACCCACCCACACCCCATCTTCCACCCTGGGACAGGCTGTCTAGTACGAGTACTTTGCAAAGAGAAACTCTCGTTTACTAACTACATGTATGGGCGTAATCGATTAATCAACTCGGGTCACCTGAGCCACTATTTGGTGCATGTGCACATCCTACAGACTCGGGTTGAATAAACGAATACGCTCGGGGTGGAAAAAATGGTGGCTTAATCTAAAACTTAATTCTTTTTTTAAATAACCGATATAAGTACAGCAAAATAGGATTTAAAGTTTTTTTATGATTGTAGAAGCTGACAATCTGGGTTATTAAAAAAAAAGCATTAGCACATGTCCGACTTGTACTGGTAGCTATTATCCTACAGGTACCAGCACAAATGTGACGTCATCGCTCCTAGCAAACCCCATCCAAGAGGTGGGCTACTGGGGTCGGGTCGTTTTGCACACGGCACTTGTATTTCTTGACTCCACTCGCGGTGTTCGATTTGAAATTCTGACGAGTCGGGTGACCCGAGTGGCCCGGGTCGTGTTAATCGATTACGGCCTATATGTTTAGCTGCGTTTGTTTGAGCCGGCTAGTTGTTGGTGAGTGGCGCCACCTGGAGGCACGGACACGGAGACATTTAGTGGCCGCCGGACCGCGGCCCGCCCGTGATTAGATAAGGTTCCCCCTTACAGGCCCTCGGGACCGGCCACCGCCGCACATTAGCCGGGGTCACAGTCGGGGTAGGAGGCAGGGTAAGCCGGGGCAGCGGGGACGAGGGAGAGGCCCGGGGGAGCAGGGACGGGGGAGAGGCCCGGGGTAGGAGGCAGGCTAAGCCGGGGGAGGGGGGACGGGAGGAGACGGAGGAGAGGCCCGGGGGGAAGGGTCCGACAGGTCTGGGGGGGATTGGACGGAAGCTGCCTGCAGATGGGAGATGAATGATAGCATGTGGGGGGGGGGGGGGGAGGGGGAGGGGGGGGAGGGGGGAGATGGGAAGTGTGGGGGTGTGGCCGAGGGAGTCGACTGAATCGGTAGAACTCAGGCTTCCTGTGCGGAAGGTCAGGAGTTCGAATCCCGGTCAAGTCAAACCAGCGAGTTACAAAATTGATACTTGTCGCTACCTACTAGCCTGGCGCTTGGTATTACTAGGATAGGGCAAGGACTGGTTAGCTCAGTATCGGGATAGCATGACTTAGTGGGAAATCGGGTCATAGTGCCGGCAGCCCGGTGTCCCAGTGGGGCAGCACTATAAAGTCATCTTGAGTGCGCATCCTGATATGACCATAGATGTCTGGACGTAAAGCTCCAACAAACAAACTAATTATACATTATACATTATACATGATACATTATACCTTATACATTATACCTTATACCCTACTTTGTGTCATGATGCTGCCGACTTGTGATAGTACACACGCATGGGGACTTTATAGTGCTGTCCCACTGATATACCAATTACCATGCTGTCGACACCATGACATGATATCCCAGTCAGTCGCATTATCCTGATACTAAACCAACCAATCAACCACTCCTTCTCCCATCCCCAGAAATGCCTAGTGGCAGACAAGGTAGCGACAAGTATCAATGTTGTAAGTCTTTAATTTGACTCGGCCGGGGATGGAACCCACAACCCACACGGATCAGGCTCTGGCACCCTGTCGGGTTATTGAGAGGGGCGGGAGGGACTACTTCACGTGGTAGTTGTGAAGGTGAATGTGGGTGGACATTTCTCCAGTGTGAACCTATGTGTTCTGTCTTGTAACAACGCGCGTCAAGTGAGCAGAGTATACCCGTACACAGGGAGAAGTAAAAGGTTTTGTGAGGGTGCAACAACTTGAAGAATAGGACCAGCCACCGCTAACACCAACTCTCAATGTTTTGATCTTTTATTGCTATTTTTGACAACATCCCATGTGGCAACTTCCATTGCAGCTTTAGCAAATATTTGTTTCAAGTGTTAATTTTTTGTTTTACGTCCTAGCAACATCTAAGGTCATATCAGGATGGGTACCGACTTGTAACAGTGTGTACTCATGGCAACTTTATATATAGTGCTGTCCCACTGGGAAACCAGGCCGCCGACACCATGACCCCACTCAGTCACATTATCCTGACACTGAGCCAACCAGTCCTTGCCCTATCCAAATAATGCCGAGCACCAGGCTAGGAAGCAACAAGTACAAATCTTTAAAGTCATTGGTTTGACTCGACCAGGGTTCGAACCCACGATCTACCAGCACGGGAGACGGACGCTCTAACTCATTCGGCCTTCCCGTCTGGCCCTCAAGTGTTAGTTACTTTTGAGCTTTTATTTGATTGTACATTGGTTCAAATTTCAATCGCGGACAATTGGTCTTCCTCATTCCACTTCTCGTGGCACTATCCTAGTAACACAGAATGCCAGGCTATATAGCGACAAGTATATATTCTTAAGTCATCGCTTTGATTTGGCCAGGGCTAAAAAACGGGGATTCAAATCCCACGAACTACAAAAATGCGATAAGTCTGAATAGACTTGTTTTCACCATTAGACAGTTTGTCGAAAGAAAGCCCGAGCCTACACTTTTACCGACCCAAGTGATTTTTAACCTCCCACACCACATAGACATGGTATGAGAGCAACTGGCCTTTGGTGACGCTGTAAGTTATACACAGCTGGCTGACACCGGGCTCTCCTTAAAGGCCCTGTCACACATCACCGGATTGGGGGAAATGGAAAGAAACCGAACAAAGCCCGTTGCTATGCGGCAAAGTCCGGTTTGTGTCCATACAAGTTTTGAACATGCACAAAACTTGGAACGGATGCCGACAGATTGATGATGTCTACGGTACTTGTCCAGTTTGAGTTTGTTTCGTCCATTGGCTATCAGTTCATGTCCGTTTCATGTCTGTTTCAATGTCGTTTCATGTCCGTTTAATGTCCGTTCGTCCATCGGCCTTTGACCCGATATCGCAACATTTTGACACATTTGAATAAATTTTGATACTTATCACGCCCGAACACCACCGGACTAGACAATTCTGTCCGTTGCTCAATCCAGTGATGTGTGACAGCTGCATTATCCACTCCTCTTTCTGAATTATATCATTGGAATAACCCCCCCCCCCCCCCGCCCCCATCCTCAATAATGTGGGGCGTGCAACCATGATACTTGTCCCTGTGCGTATATCCATCACAACAAATAGCACCTCAGACACCAGTGGGGCCAATCTCTTCGATTTTTCATTTTCTATAAGATGCGGAATTTGAATTGCAGATTTAATCAACGCCTTTCAACACTGCGTCCCAAGGCCACCATCTCTGGCTGCATGTAGCAGCCAATCGAACACGCCAAGTGAATGAATGCAAGTGTGGTTACAAACTCAAAACCATTGGACTAGCAAGCATATTATTTTCTGCTCTCAGTTTATATCTAGTACAGGATTTTATTCCAGTTAACTATTTATGTACACCTGTGATATTTGGTGTTCTCTGTGGCGGAGTGGTTAGAGTGTTTGACGTTTTTCTAGGTCAGACTCCTAATCTGAAGGTCGGTGGTTCGATTCCCCATGCCCCCACCTCTGCCAATTTGGATTTACACCGCTGTGGATAACTGACAGCGTCATCAAAGGCCAGTTGCTCTCATACCTGGTGTGGGAGGTTAAAAATCCCTTGGGTCGGTAAAAGTGTAGGCTCGGGCTTTCTATCGACCAGCAGTGGAATGAGGAAGACCAGTCGTCTATGACTGAAATTTCCCCTGCTTAAACAACTAATGGACCAAAAAAAAACACTGTCTAATGGTGAAAACAAGTCTATTCAGGGTTATCCATAATAGGCAGTATAAATCTTCCAAGAAAAAAAAGAAGAAAAAAAAGGAAACCGCGCAGATCTCGGCATTCCTCGTCACCGCCGCCATTGTGAGCATAGTCGCACTGTGTGGACACTAATCGTCTGTGTTTGGGGGTGGGTGGGGAGGTAAGGGGGATGTGAGGGTGTCGGAAGGGGGGGAGGGAGAGGATCTTGGGCAAAACAAGGCCGGGTGCTTCTGTGGGGGCGCACTTGAATAATGTATAGAACTGCATACACAGTTTGAAGCCGGCCCCTCACTACGCTCTCAAAAGTTTCATTCTATGAAAAATCCTATTAAAAAGAAAACATTGCCTAATTATCGCTAAGAAAAATTAGCTGGAGCATTTAACTTGCATCTTTTGTTCATCCATTAATTACCAGAACTATATATATATATGTGCAGGACCATGTGGACGACATCGTGACTGAGCTTCGACAAGCGACAACCGGCCCCACAGTCCTTCTACCAAAACGGGAGACGGACGCTCAACTCATTCAGCCATCCCGTCTGGTCTTCAACCGATGAAACTAAAGGGTAATCTGCCGATACCCGATCAATAGGGCACCAGTGAACTAACCGCCCACTGTGCGGCGGGCTTGGTCGCCGACCATCAGCGATGCCGTGGCTCGGGTTGCCCCGCGCGTCCTTAATCAGGTAATGGTGTGTTTGCTGTAACTCGGCTTTACGTCGGCCCGACAACACGCCGTGACTGATGGTGGCCCTGTCATGTGGTCTGTTCTATACATTAACGGTTAATGAAATGAGAGCCTTTCCCACGTCGCAGAAGAGCCGCCGCACATTTAATGTAGTCGTCGACCGTGCGCATGCGCGTGCGCCTGGTCATGCTCATGCATGTTCAAGATTTCTTTTGGTCACAATCTCGCTTCAATACATTTTTATAGAGGACGGGTTCCTACTCTCCAATTCTCTCTGCTTCTCTCTCTCTCTCTCCCTCTCCCTCCCTCTCTCTCTCTCTCCTACCACCTCTGCCTCCCTCTCTCTCTCTCCTACCACCTCTGCCTCTGCCTCTGCCTCTGCCTTCCCCCTCTCCCACTTTCTTTCTCCTGCTCTCCTCTCCTTCTCTCCCCCTCTCTCCCTCTCCTCTCTCCCTCTCCTCTCTCCCTCTCCTCGCTTCCCTCTCTCTCCGTCTCCTCTCTCTCCGTCTCCTCTCTCTCCGTCTCCTCCCTCTCCGTCGCCTCCCTCTCCGTCGCCTCTCTCCGTCTCCTCTCCCTCTCCTCTCCCCCTCTCCTCTCTCCCTCTCTTCTCTCCCTCTCCTCTCTATCCTCTCTCTCCGTCTCATCCGCCTCCTCTCTCCGTCTCTCCTCTCTCCCTCTCCTCTCTCCGTCTCCTCTCTCCGTCTCCTCTCCTCTCTCCGTCTCCTCTCTATCTTCCTCTCCTCTCTCCCCTCTCCCTCTCCCTCTCCCTCTCCTCTCCTCTCTCCTTGTCCTCTCTCCTCTCTCTCTCCCTCTCCCTCTCCTCTCTCTCTCTCTCCTCTCTCCCTCTCCTCTCTCCTCTCTCCCTCTCCTCTCTCCCTCTCCTCTCTCCCTCTCCTCTCTCCCTCTCCTCTCTCCCTCTCCTCTCTCCCTCTCCTCTCCCTCTCCTCTCCCCCCTCTCCTCTCCCCCTCTCCTCTCTCCCTCTCCTCTCTCCCTCTCCTCCCCCTCCCCTCTCTCCCCCTCTCTCCCCTCCCTCTCTCCCCATCTCGCCCGTGATATGACATTAAATGTTGCCAGGACGTAAAACTCCAACAACAAACAAACATATACATAACATGATTAGGAATATTGAAAAATACATAGATGTTATTTACCAGAAGAAGCAACCCTAATAATACGCGTGGAACTCCCTACATTTTCCTTTAAAAGAACAAAAAAATCACTTAGATAAATTGAGCTGTTCTTGCGGTTTAGGAGGGAAATTGATTTGAAGAACATTGTTCCTCGTACACCCCCCCCCCCCTCCCCCCTCGAGGGATGTCTGTATGAACACGTGTGTAATGTCAGCCGACCCCCAACTCCCCCCTCCCCCCTCCCCCCTCCCCCCACCCCCAACCCCCAACCCCCAACCCCCAACCCCCACCCCAGACCTCCTCAACGGCCAATATGCACCCGCGTCTGTGAACCGACAGAATGTCGTCTGCTCTGATTAAAATATCGTCTGCCTTCAAAGGTGGCTCGTCACAAACTTCCCACCCTCCTCCTTACCCGGTAAAAATGGTTGAATCCTGAATCCCACCTAAAGGAGAGTCATGTGTAAATGTAATGAATGAGATAAACAGGTTTATTTATATGCTGATTTTTCTTTTTATATTTCACAGGTTTTGCGCGTAATGCAGGTAAGGCATCTCCCCTCATTCCGCACTATGCTCATCGAAGGGTGGAAGGATAATGGCTCCTGTGCACGCACAGTTTATGACTGTAGGGAGATGGGACCATTATCACGATCAATAAGGTCACTCGGATGTCGTTCACGGTTTTCGACATTTTGCTATGCGCGTAAAGTGTACAAGGGGGAGCTGATGTTTGGGGGTGGGGGGTGGGTTGAGGGGTGTGGGGGGGGGGGGTTAAAGGTCGGCTTACTGATTAGAATATTCACCTATAAAATGCTGCTTCTTCATCTTTGTTTTGGGGGTGGGTGGGAAGGATGTATGTTTCAGCGTCGGTCGAGAAGGTCAATTGTGCCATGTGCATATACTTAAGGCCTCAGTCACACTATGGCTTGCGACCATTTTGTTACTGAAAGCTGGCGACCTCCTTGTTAGCGAAGCAAAAAAAGGCGGGAAAAACAATGGTTAGCAATAGACTACATTACCGTTCCAGCGGCACGGTGCATTGTGGGATGTGTCAGAGCAAAACAAACCCACAAGAAGCACATGGCACATGCTAATACACTGGGTGCAGCTATGAAATGTGCTTGTTTCAAGTTCATCTCAGCTCTTGTTTGAAACATAGAATACCAACTAAAAAATATATATATAATAAATTAAGATATTAATCTTTTATCCAGCATTGCATTTACATCAATATAATATACACATCTTATGCCATGTGCATTTAGATTTAAACAAATCTGGGCACTCAAACTAGTATTAGAGCCATAGCCATAGTCAGTTTTACTTATTTTATTCATGTTTTTATTTATATCCTATGGTTAATGACATATGTAGAAATAGAAAATGAGGAGGGTTAATCAGATAGTTGTTATATATTTCTTTGAAACAAGTTTTTGTTGACATTTGACATTTTAATATTTAGAACAAGAATTACTTATGGCTAATCAATGGTGATGTAAACATTAGCCTGTAAAGTGACTAAAATTGTATGTTTCTTAGCTCAAAATGCTTAATTATGGAGAGTTCTGTCTTAAACATATTCATTATATTATTATATTACATCCTTTTGTCCATGTTTGTGCCAAATTGTGATGTCTTTATATTAATTTTGAATAAAATCGAAGTTTTGCCCTACGCGTATGGGCAAACTCAATGGCCGTGCGCCTTTGCTTTGTTCCCAACGCCGTTTTCAGCACATGCGCTGTCGGAACCGTGATCCCGTCTATTCCTCAGTGATTGGTTGGTGATCAGTCGCCGAATGGTCGCCCATCGTTTTGGTGACAAGGAGGTTGCAAGTGTTGCACCAAATATCTCCTTGTGAACAAAGAGGTCGCTCAGAGGTAGCTGACCATTTTCAGCGCTTACGACTGTTTGGTCGTTTGCTTGCAATGTGGTCGCCAGTGGTCGCAAGCCATAATGTGACTAGTGCTTAAAGGGGCAGTAAGAAGACCAAAACAGTTTGACGTATTTGGGTCGTTCTCTGAAACTGGGTACCACATTTGTGACAGGGAAACAAAAGGTGAAAACATTCCAAATAATAGCAGAAAACATTCCAAATAATAGCAGAAAACATTCCAAATAATAGCAGATTACCGTTAAGCAAACAATATTATGTCTTACAAGAAAAAAGTTGAAGAAAAAGGTTTGTAAGTTTTTATGTAATTGTAAATGTGTGAATTTTCATATTTTGATATTACCACAGAATTATGCAAGCCTACTGTTGATACATGTTGTGGGATAGAATACACATAGTATTGCTAACATACTTAATTCATAGCGGCAACAATAACTATTTGACTAACTATTAAATGAAGACAGCATTAAATTCTGGGTCATCGTAACATGGACACCAAATAAGTGGTGCCCGGCTTTAGAGAACGACCTATTTACAGTTACCATGATCGAATATGAATATTCATAGTTTGTATTTATCCTGAATCAAGGTGTTTTCTATGAGTTACTTTTAGGGTTCAATGTAAACTGGTGTCCTGTGTGATTAAGTTGTGACCATGGCGGTCATTCTACCTTAAAGGGCCCCCCCCCCCCCCCTGAGCTGTTGGAACTTAGAGTGACGTAGGCCAGGTGAAGCTTTCTCTATAAAATAGAGTTCAGGGTGTGTACTTCATTTGGCCCATTCCGAGGCCATGAAAAGCCTTGAATTTAACCTATTTAGGGTAATTAGTCTTGAAAAAGTCTTGAATTCCATTAAACTGTCCCCACTGATCTAAATTAGTCTGAAATCCGAATAACAATTTCGGACTAAATCCAAATGAAAATAGTCTTAGATTCCTCTAAAAAAACAGCCTTGAAAATCCTTGAAGTAGCCTTGAATTCCATATCTTCCCATGTGTAAAGGACCCTGAGAACTGGAACATGTTCAGACTCATTGAAGCAGTTGTCCTGTTCGATTAGAAATCTCAAGGTGAAAACGCGATTCCCGTTACCGCTGCGTTCGTGCCAGCGTCTCTCAAAGTGGATGCCGAGCAAAACAACCAGCACTGTCTGGTCCGTTTTTGGGGAGTGAGGAGAGGGGGTGAGGGGAGGGAGGAGGAGGGAAGTGGGGGGAGTGAGGAGAGGGAGTGGGGTGAGGGAGTTGGGAAGGGGGTGGGGGAGTGGAAGGGGGAGTGAGGAGAGGGAGTTGGGGAGTGAGAAGAGGGAGTGGGGGAGGGAATGGGGGAGGGAGGGGGAGGGGAAGCGAGTGGAGGAGAGGGGAGAGGAGATGGAGTGGGGAGACAGGAGGAGGGGGAGTCGGGAGAGAGGAGGAAGAGGGGAGAAGGGCAGGAGGGGAGAGGAGAGGGAGTGGGGAGAGGAGAGGGAGTGGGGAGAGGAGAGGGACTGGGGTGAGAAGGGGTAATGGGTGGGGAAGGAGGACTTTCTTCCCTATTTTTCACCTCCTTGTTTTTCGCGTCCATTGATCGCTTCGGGAAGTGATTTTTATGGAGAGTGGACGAACAATGCGGACCCTTTTTGTGAAGCCGGCCTGTAGAACATCCTCTGGGAGAGTGATGGTCGCTGGTCGGCGTCACAGCTGTGTTCTGGCAACGGCACCACGGACAGGTGGCACATCCAACGATACTTTTTGTGTGTGTGGGGGGGGGGGGGATCATTTTCATTTCTTGTTGTTGAATGCTTCAGTCAGTACTCACCCGAGAAATCGGATGCGGTAGCCGAATCGGTAGAGCGCAGGTTTCACCGGCAGAAGATCGGGACTTATCCTGACACTGAGCTAACCAGTCCGTGCCTTATCCTAATAATGCCAAGCGCCACAATAGGTAGCGATACGTACATGTATCAATTTAGTAAATAATTGGTTTGACTCGGTCGGGACTCAAACTCGCGACCTTCCGCACGGGAAGCCTGTGCTCTACCGATTCGGCCAGCTCATCCTGTAAGTGCACCGGTGTTTGAAGCTAGTAATATACTAGTAGTATATATACTATCGGCATGAGTGTGTGCTGTCACAAGTCGGTGCACGTCCTGGTGTGGCCTAGGGTCCACTGGGGCATAAAACTACACCAACCACCCAGCCTCCCCCGGCCCTCTCAGAGGACTGTCGTTGGGCTCTTAGGCTGCCTTTTTCCTTCCTCCCCCTTCCCCCAACCCCCCAATTTCTCTGACCACTACCCATCAGAAGCCAACTCCCGACCACATGGGACTGCTTTCAGCGGTGCCCATTCAGTGCTGCAGATTTGCAGCCTTCATCGCACCAGTGCGACCGAAAACTCCCCAAAAACAAACTATATATACTACAACCACACATATAATACACTGCAGACGCAACGTAACATCGTAGTTTAGCGCCGGTTTCCGATGTTGCAGCGATGTTGTAATGCTACGTGAGTGAGGATTCTGATCCAAACCAGAAACAAGGTTCTTGGCCTGGCTCCATCTATTTGATAGGATCGATTTAAGGCGCCGAGGTACCCAGGCCCCGCCTCTCCGAGAGACAGCTAACATGGCGGAGGTAGTAGTACCATTAGGCCAAACAAACCAAAAGTTGGTGATCGTCCTTTTGAAATAAAAATCTGGGTCGGGCGGGCGGTTTTTAATTTAATTTAATTTAATTTAATTTAATTTAATTTAATTTAATTTATTTCCCCTCCACTATCGACCCTGTTCACTCCCCCTTTCCAGTTCCCTCCATATCACCCTCAAATCCCTCTCGATTGCTTTCCTCCACTGCCCTGTCCATTCTACCCTTTTCACCCACCCCCTCCTATGTCTCACTCCATTCCCCTTTCCACTTCTCACTCCACACGCCCTCGCCATTTTAACAGTTAAAAAAAAAAATCAAAGATAACAAAAAATCAGGGTTGGGCGATTTTTCATGAACGGGCGGGGACGATCACACATTTATTTTATTTGGCCTTAGCTGAAATATTCACCTCCGGTATGGGTGAACGACGTCCATGTTTAAAATTACATAGTCGGATGATTTTGAGTTTCCATTAATTTCTGAGATAACTATTGTGGTGGTCTGCACTGACCTCTCAGGCAAGTAACCACATAGACAGGTAGGCGTGGGGAGTGTGTTGATATCAGGGAGCCTAGGTGGTGTAATGGTTAGCACACTGGCCCGGAATGCAAAAAGATGTGGGTTCGAGTCCCGCTCTAGGCGCAATATTTCCCATTTTCATCACCCCCACGACACTGGTTGCCGTGATCAGGATCCTGTACAAGCTTTGCGCTGTATGGTTGTTGAACCTACCCTGTGTATGTATGTGTTAGTGCATTGCCTGTATGTATGTAATTGTAAGCATTACAAGACTTACAATTCCAGGGGGACGAGTGTAGTGGTCTGCACTGACCTCTCAGGCAAGTAACCACATAGACAGGTAGGCGTGGGGAGTGTGTTGATATCAGGGAGCCTAGGTGGTGTAATGGTTAGCACACTGGCCCGGAATGCAAAGAGATGTGGGTTCGAGTCCCGCTCTAGGCGCAGTATTTCCCATTTTCATCACCCCCACGACACTATATTAAATGAATTGTTATAATCTACCTTACTTTAGTTTGAGGTGGCTTTTGTTTGAAATGGCTAACTTTTGGGATATTTGAAGTGCAAGCATGCACACTTAATTTGGGCAAGCATGCCACAACTCTATCACCATAGGCTTCTGTAGTAACATGTTCTATTGGATTGATTCAGTATACCCTTCTGTGTGGCAACAACTGCGTAAAACATGCACCTGTATTTAAGTTAGGTATGTAGCATCAAATCTAGATTTGGGGTTTGGAAATTTGATGCTTCATCGGACTTTGCAGCTTTAAATAAGAGCAAAGACAAAGCGTATTATAAATAATTAGCGAAAGCAAAAAAAAAAGAAGCGTATTCGGTATGACTGGATTCAAGCCATTACACTTTTAAAGTCTATTCATCTATGTACATGATTGATTAAATTCTGCACTTCAAAAGTAGCTGACTAGGAATCTATGAAAGATGTGTTATTTGAACCATATATTTAACTTCTTAAGCGGATGTCACACCTCGACGGATTGAGCAACGGACAGAATTGTCTAGTCCGGTGGTGATAAGTATCAAAATGTATTAAAATGTGTCACCATTTTGCGTTATCGAGTCAATGGCCGCTGGACGAACGGACATGAAACGGACATGAACGGAGAGCCAACGGACGGTAAGCGGGCTAAATGGACTCAAACCAGACAAGAAACGTAGATGTCAATCCAGCGGCATCCGTTCCAAGTTTTGTGCATGTTCAAAACTTGTATGGACACTTTGTTCGGTTTCTGTCCATTTCCCCCAATCCGGTGAGGTGTGACAGCCGCTTTAGATTAAAAATTCACGTGGGCATGTCCATAACCCAGCATTCCAAAGCCTTTTCTATAGTAGCTAGACATAGTACCGGTAGACAAATCGGTAGAGCGTAGGCTTCTTGTGCGGAAGGTCGGGTGTTCGATTCCCGGTCGAGTCAAAGCAATGAATTGCAAAATTGAGAATTGCAGCTACATAGCCTGGTGCTTGACATTACTTGGATAGGGCAAAGACTTGTTGGTTCAGAGTCAGGATAATGTGACTGTCTGGCAAATCGGGTCATCGTGCCAGCGACCTGGTCTCGCAGTGGGGCAGCACTATAAAGTCGCCACGAGTGTGCCCTGCCGCAAGTTGATTACCATCCTGATATGACCTTAGATGTTAACAGGACGAAAAACTCCAACAAGCAAAGTGTATTATAAATAATTAATATACAATAATGAAACTAAGCAATCAAAGTTTCCTAGGCAACTTAAGATAATTTCAAGGAAGCGCCATTGAAGTGTTTCCTTTAATGGGCACATCGTCCTAGCAAACAAGGAGATATTGTATTGCACTATAATGCAACACCATCCCCGAGGACAATAACTCCCTACCGGTAGTGCACACATACAATAATGGGTGTCATAAATCAAAGTGAGCAATGTCACGTGATCCTATTTTTAATGGAACCCTAATTATCTATGACATCGCCATGTTTTATAGGGACGCCGCAGGTCCTTTTAAGATTATTATTTTTCATTTCCCACCAGTGAAGTTGTCTCAAATTGAGAAAGTTGCGGTGGATTAATTAAAGCTGCATAGTCCGATGAAAACATCAAATTTTCAAAACCAAAACCATTATCCAGATTTGATTCTATATATCCAACTTAGATACTAGTGCACATATTAAGCACTTGTCGCCATGTAGAAGGGCATACATAACCAATTTAATAGAACCTGTTACTGCAGAAGCCTATGGTGTCAGAGTTTTGGCGTGCCTGCCAAAATTATTTGTGGATGGTTGCACTTCAAATATCTCAAAAGTTAGACATTTAAAATAAAAGTTACTTCAAACTAAAGTAAGGGAGGCTATAACAATCAATTTCATAGATTTAATTCAGAAAATGACAGAAACTCAAAACCATCGGACTATGCAACTTTAATTAAAGTTGCATAGTCCGATAAAAGCATCAAATTTTCAAAACCAAAGCACTTACCTAGATTTGATTCTACATTCTAACTTAGATACTGGTGCACTTATCAAACATTTGTCGCAACCTAGAAGGGAATACTGATTCAATTTAATAGAACCTGTTACTGCATAAACCTATGGTGTCCGAGTTTTGACGTGCTGCCCAAAATTGATGTGGCATGTTTACACTTCAAATAGCTTCAATGTTTGTCATTTCAAATTAAAGTTGCTTCACACTAAAGTAAGGTAGATTAGAACCATCAATTTAATATATTTGTCAGAGAAAATAATAGAAACTCAAAAACTATCGGACTATGCAACTTTAACATCACTTGCTTTGCACTCAAAAGACTTCCTAATTAACAGGCAGAATTTTGCAGTGTGGGTGGGTGTGGTTGTTTGTTTCGTGGAGTTTTACATCCTGGCAACATCTAAGGTTATATCAGGACGGGTACCGACTTATGACAGTGCCACTCATGGCAACGTTATAGTGCTGCCACTCTAGGAGACCAGACTGCTGGCACCATGACCCAATATCCGACTCAGTCACATTATCCCGATGCTGACCTAGCCAGTCCTTGCACTATCCTATTAACACCACTATTGCCATCATCATCACTGTCATCCGGACCGAACGCGGTGGCCGAATCGGTAGAGCGCAGACTTCCTGTGCGGAATGTCGGGAGTTCGATTCCCAGCTGAGTCAAACCAATGACGTACCAAATTCATACTTGTCGCTAACTAACCTGGTGCTCTGCATTCATAGGATAGGGCAAGGACTTGTTAGCACAGTATCAGGATAATGTGGGAAATGTGGTCATGGTGTTGGTGGCCTGGTCTTCCAGTGAGGCAGCACTATAAAGTCGCCACGAATGCGCACTGTATTGTAACAAGTCGTACCCGTCCTGCTAATGCTGATTGATTGATTGATTGGTGGTTGCTTTACGCCGTGTCGGCAGCATAGGCCACATTCACGGCGAGAACTGTTTGTTTTTTATTCAGACCTCCTGATAATGGAGTGATATGACCTTACATGCAGTGATATGATCTTAAATGTTGCCAGGACGTTGCTGACTCCACCAACCACCAACCACCCTTATATGTTGCCACCATGCACCCCCCCTCCCAAATACTCATCATCATCTTCGTTTAACTGAATTTTATCGCCCTTATCGAATAGTTTCCACCTGACATTGCTGATTAATAGGGTTGGCGACATATTCGCGCAATGCTTACGGCGGGCATTCACTTCACAGCTGGAGTCGGTAAGACAACTGGGCCATTATTAAGCCGCAGTTATTTAGTCGCTTTGTGGTATTACGTTGCATTATAGACTCACTGTGCTTAACTACCCAACCCCAACTGACCCTCCACACAAACAGATAGAATCGGGGGTCTGCAATGGATCGAAGGTGAGTTTAGACTAAACAACCTGTGAAATCAGATGAGAGAATGGTCTTGAGAACGACAATGGGTGAGTATACCGGATGTGTACATTGGAAGCTATTCCATACTAAGACAGGGTATGCAGGTATTGCAATACCTCAGGGACTTTGACACCCCTGCCCTGCATAGTTGTAAACCCCTGCCTTGTGGTACAGGTTCTTGACAGAACCGAAGGCTAAGGGAGCAAACCCTGAACAGAAAACCATGTCACTGTGGCAGCATCAAGGGCAGTTGATGTATGGAACTCCCAAATCTCCCGACCAGCCACTGCAGGGACAAATAGTTTTGCGCCTGTCTGGACATGTTCTTGCCGGTGTGAGACCTCTATTTGCTCCCTGAGAGAGTGCTACTGGTAACTTGCAAAAGCCAGCAGCACTTCAACACTTTTGCAGGCAGCTTTCAGGAAATGTACAGGAGAACGACAGTCAAGCAATGAAAGCAGTCTTTGTCGCATCGCGACCGACAGCATGATGATGATGACATACTAAGAAAGGAGGACAGGAAATTCATGGTTTTGTGGCCTGTCACCAGTTTGATCTTGCGGACCCTAGTGGAACTATCCCATAATGGAGCTCGCCCACGATTACTAACAACCCAGCCCAAACAGCAGGACTTTATTGCTGTCACGTGACTATCAATACTAAAACGACAAACTGCAAATAGAAAACTATAGAATATTCCTATTGAACTGACATTTCTATACTCCTTGTCTAACTTCAACTGACCACACCGTACTTTACCATTTGAAGATAACTTCGGGTTACATTCTAAATGCGATGACAATACTCGCATCAAGCTGACTTATATTGATGTGCTATGGACAGTATAAATACAGCCTCAATTAAAAACAAAAAATTAAAAAGAATTCTAGTGTGCTATCTGCTGCAAATTGTGTATTCAAGAACTATTGTTACCTCACCTGATATACCTCACTATATATACCGGTTTGGCGTAAATAATCACGAATTGAGAAATGGCTGGAAGGCCATTGCTTGGGCGCTGACAAAAGAACTTATTCAGCAGAATAAACATATTTACCAAAAAATAAATAACAAAACTTAAGGGACACCCTCCGATTAACGAACGGCAGCGTTCGATTCGCCCATCAGCCAATCACAGCCAAGCTCTCTTGTCGCGTGTCGCCCTCCGTGCGCAAACACGTGCCGTGTGCTTGGAGAGAGCGCGCCGGCGCTGGGAGTGTGATCGCTGTTTTCGGGTGTCATGAGATAATCAGGCATACAGGTCGGTAATCAGATAAGGCCACAGCGTGTGGGTACGCTTACTAACACATCGCCAGTGAAAAGAAGCGAACCAAAACACAAGGATGCTGAGTCTCAGTGGATCTATAGACTACATCACGGTTCCAGCGGCGCGGTGCATTGTGGGATGCATCAAAGCAAAACAAAGCTGTGAGAAGCACATGGCACATGCTAATTACTCTGGGTGCAGTTATGAAATGTGCTAGTTTCAGCTCATCTCAGCTCTTGTTTGAAACATAGAATACCAACTAAAAAAAATATATATAATAAATTAAGATATTAATCTTTTATCCAGCATTGCATTTACATCAATATAACCAGCACATCTTATGCCATGTGCATTTAGATTTAGACAAATCTAGACACTCAGACTAATGTTAGAGCCATAGCCAGGGTCAGTTTTATTTATTTTATTCATGTTTTTATTTATTTTATTCATGTTTTTATTTATATTCTATGGTTAATGACATTTGTAGAAATAGAAAATGAGTAGCGTTAATCATATACTGGTTATATATTTCTTCGAAACAAGTTCTTGTTGACACATTTGACATTTTAATATTTAGAACAAGAATTACTTCTGGCTAATAAATGGTGATGTAAACATCATCCTGTAAAGTGACTGAAATTGTATGTTTCTTAGCTCAAAATGCTTAATTATGGAGAGTTGTGTCTTAAACATATTCATTATATTATTATATTGCATCCTTCCATCCATGTTTATGCCAAATTGTTATGTATTTCTATTTATTTTGAATAAAATGGCAGTTTTGCCCTACGCATATCGGCAAATTCAATGGGCGTACGCCTTTGCTTTGCTCCCAACGCCGTTTTCAGCGCATGCGCGGTCGGAACCGTGATGTAGTCTATTAGCAGTTGCCTACCTCTCCCCATAATAATATGTAGGTAATTAAAACAACCATCGTATAATCTGAAGTACTTTGTTTCCAGTAGGCCTACACAAAATCGCATGACCCATCATGCTCAGCCTACTATTCATTGACTGTTGTGGGGAAAACTTGCTCGTGATTCGTATTTATTATTGCGGCATCCATAAGCCCCAGTCACGCTACATCTTGCGATCGCTTGTGACCACTTTGGACCAAAGAACCCACAGTCTCCAGTGACCTCTTTGTGACCAAAGCAATGGTTGCCGCTCCCTGTTGCGACCATTTTGGTTGCATGTATGTTTTTAGTGCAGTAGCTGCAACCTCCTTGCGACCATTTTGGTCGCAAGGTCATCAATGACCACTGAGGACCATTTTGCGATCATTTTGCGACCAACCTTTTTTATGGTCGCAAAGTGGTCACAAGCGGTCGCAAGCAGTAGTGTGACTGGGGTATTAGAGACCGACTGAGCATATTACCTTCATGTCTCCTGCCAATAACCAGCGGACAGTTGATGTCAAGTCAGCAGCCATACTACTTAACTCCCATGTCACAGAGGACAGCTGTGTTCAGACCGTCAGAGGGCGCGCAATAAAACGTCCATCTTGTCAAGCAACATTCGGCTTTCTTCAGACAACTTTTCGCCCCGTTGAGTCAAACCAATGACTTATACAATTTAGAATTGTCGCTACCTAGCCTGGCACTCAGCAGTAATAGGATAGGGCAAGGACTCTTTGGAACAGTAACAGGATAATGTGGATGTGTAGGATATCGGGTCATGGTGCCAGCGGCCTGGTTTCCCAGTGGGGCAGGACCACGCGTGAACACTGTCACAAGTCCGTATCCATCCTGATTTGACCTTAGATGTTATGAGGACGTATAACTCCAACAACCAACCAACCGCCAGAGGGAGCGCAATAAAATGTCCATCTCGTCAAGTAAGACTCGGCTTTCTTGAGACAACCTTTCGCCTCATTAAAGCCCCAGTCACACTACGGCTTGTTCACCGGTGACCCTGCGACCAAAGCAACCGATGAAAATGGTCATCGACATCCAGACGACCATTTTGGTCGCAAGGAGGTTGTGAGTGCAGTAACTGCAACCTCCTTGTTTCTATACTTCAATTGAAATAGTTCAGGTTAGAACAACCGGTCATGCATTTATATTGTTTACTACTAGTAATACTAGTGAGTTGTGCATATAACATGATTGCTGTCTGTCTCTCTCTGTCTCTCTCTGTGTCTCTTTCTGTCTCCCTCTGTATCTCTCTTTCTGTCTCCCTCTGTTTCTCTCATTCTGTCTCCCTCAGTCTCTCTCTCTCTGTCTCTCTGTGTCTCCCTCTCTGTGTCTCTCTGTGTCTCTTTCTGTCTCCGTCTGTATCTCTCTTTCTGTCTCCCTCTGTTTCTCTCATTCTGTCTCCCCCAGTCTCTCTCTATGTCTCCCCCTGTCTCTCTCTGTCTCCCTCTCTCTGTCTCTCTCTGTGTCTCTTTCTGTCTCCCTCTGTATCTCTCTTTCTGTCTCCCTCTGTATCTCTCTTTCTGTCTCCCCCTGTCTCTCTCTTTCTGTCTTCCTCTGTCTCTGTCTCTCTCTGTCTCCCTCTGTCTCTCTCTGGCAAGATGTGGATTTCTGTGCAGCTGCGATTACAATTGTTCTTTTTGTATGAATGACTCCGCTTATGTGAGAAGTGTGGTTGGAGAGCGGTAGGTAAAGCTCAGCCCATGTCATATCTATACAGATATGTCGTGCACAAACACTGTACATCTTACCACGAATAGAGCCCATTGTAGTAAGAGTAAGGTCAAACTAATTTATTAATATTACCAATCGCACTGGACGCAGTGGCCGAATCGGTAGAGCGCAGGCTTCCCGTGAGGAAGGACGGGAGTTCGAATCCCGGTCGTGTCAAGCCAAAGACTTATAAAAATTGATACTTGTCACTACTTAGCCTAGCGCTCGGCATTAATAGGATAGGACAAGGACTGGTTAGCACAGCATCAGGATAATGTGGATGTGTAGGATATCAGGTCATGGGGGAAAAATGGCCTGTGAAAAATTGCCACTGGGGGCAGCACTACAAAGTCGCCATGAGTGCGGACTGTTACAAGTCGGTACCTGTCGTGATATGACCTTAGATATTGGTAGGTTGTAAAACAACAACCAACAACAATTACATATCGCAACAAGCAAGCACATTTGACATAAAATTACATCGTCATATAAAACTTCCCAACGAAAAGCTGCATCGTCTGTCTGATAAAAACATAATAATTTGTGAAACCAACCATTTGTCATGATTTGATCTCTTTTTAACTTTTTTGTATTACGGTCGTTGATTAAGCGGGGAGAAATTTCAACTGTTGGCAATTTGTTTTCCCTCATTCCACTGCTCCTTGTACCATCTTATGCCTAGGTCACAAATGCTGCGATCGCCGTACGGTGCTGCGGTCTGCGGTGTCTGTTGCGATTTATGCAAATGTTATGGCGTTGTGGTCTGCGGTTTATCCAGTCACAAATCTTTAGGTCACTGCAAAGCATAGGTCACCATATGGCGCCTTGAGTTTTGTTGTGTCTCGCTGCACAAAAGACATTTTAAGACATGTTTTTATTCACAATTTCTATACATTATTGCACAAACATATTATTCTGTTAACAGTAAGAAATTGGCGGGATTCAGGCGGGATTCAAGCCTGCGGCGTTGCGATTTAAGCTAAGATAACTTTGACTTAAAATAACCGCAACCGCTTGTGGCGAGCAAAAAACAGTATGGTCACCGTACAGCGACCGTAACCCACCATACGGTCGCCATACTGTTTGGCCGGTGCGGCGACTTATGGTTGCCGCAAACACACTGTAACGCATTTGTGACCGAGGCATTAGTAATGGCGAGCACCAGTCTAGGTAGCGGTAAGTATCAATGTTTAATTCATCGGTTTGATTTGGCCAGGGTTTCAACTCAGGATCCGAATTCCAGCGACATGTGAAGTGGCACTCAACTCATTCGTTGCCTGGTCGCATGTCGTACATATCGAACTTATGGGGCTGTCACACTACGACGCTTCTCGCCGGCGACCCGTCAACGTGTGGTGTATTTGGGCGAAAATGGGTGAAATATCGAGAAACGCTGGGAGCGCGTTATGCGCGCGTCGGTGCATTTCACTACACGTCGGTACACTATCCTTGACGCTGATGGTCGGCGCGAAACGCCGGCGCGCGTTCCCTATCGCCCAAGGTTTTCAACATGTCAAAAACAACCCAACGACCGCCAGCGCGCGCAAATATATGGGTAAGGACGTTAGGCGCGCGTCGCGCTGCGTTGGATGCGCCGGAATAACGTTATGGGAACGCTAGGAAGACGGCGCGCGCGCGGGAGGGTCGTTGCTCACACGTTGCGGCAAACTGGGCCGTTTTTGTTTTATGCCCTAGCAACATTTAAGGTTAAATGAAGACGTCGCGCCAAACTTTTTTTTTTTTTCCCCAGCGCGTCGACACACGTTGGCCGCGCGCGCATAACGCGCCGCGCTGACGCCGATCTTTTCCCCCAAACCGCCGAAAAGTTTGACGTTTCTCGACGCGCAAGATTTTATTTTCAACGCTGACGGGTCGCCGGGAGAAACGTCGTAGTGTGACAGCCCCATTAGATACCGGTGTACTCATTAACCATTCCTTGCTGCATAAAAAGGGACTACTAAGTCAATTTAATAATAATAAAAAAACTATTAGTGCTCTAGCCTGTGGTGTGCATGCCAAAAATAATTGAGCATGTTTTCACTTCAAATAACCAGACGCGCTCGGGAGTTCAAATCCCAGCAGAGTCAAACCAAACTCTTATAAAATTGATACTTGTCGATACCTAGCCTGGTGCTCGGCATTAATAGGATAGGATAGGACAAGGACTGGTTTGCACTGTATCAGGATAATCAGGATAATGTGACTGCGTGGGATGTCGGGTCATGGATATATAGGATAAAATTTAGATAAGTGTTTTGGTTTAGAAAATGTGTTGCTTCCATCGGAATGTGCAGATTTAAGTAACCTGCGCGGACTTGTTTGTTGTTTGTTTGTTGTTGTTTTACGTCCTAGCGACATCTAAGGTCATATCAGGACGGGGCCTGGGCTTGTGTTTGTGGAAAGTATTTGTGGCAGGAATTATCGGCGAGTCATTTAGCAACACATACTCCTGACACATCCATGGTGTGGACGACTATGGAAAAGAAAACGTAGCATTAAGCTAGGATTCCTTACACGCGGTATGCGGCATGCGAATGCGAATGCGGCAAAAAATCAAAAAGCATCTAAGTGAATAGGGGTGCTTCCATACCTCCGAATGCTAATGCGAATGTGAATGCGGCAACTGAATCGGTCCCTGTAGCCATCGGTGCGGCATGCGAATGTGAATGCTGCTGCATTTGCCATAGAAACCAATACTGTTCCTTCACAAATGCATATATTTATGCCGCATATACAACATTTGCATGCCGCATGCCGCGTATAAGGAATCTTAGCTTTAGCTGGGTTCTATATGATCCCAGTAAACATGGCACATGCTTGTGTTCAAATAGCACATGACCTCTGGGCATTCATTCCGCAGTGGGATACTGTCTTGGGAGGGGGGGGGGGTGTTGAAAATGGGAAATATTGCGCATTGAGTGGGAATTGAACCCACATCTCTTGTATTCCAGGGCAGTGTGCTAACCATTACACAACACTGGCTCCCTGATGTCACTACACATGCCAACCTGTCTATGCGGCTGCCTGCCTGAGATGTCAGTGCAGACTACTACACTCGTCCGCCGGGAATTGTAAGTTTGTTAAATGGTCATTTAATGCTTACAATTACATATATATACAGGTAATGGATTTACATATATATACACAGGGTAGGTTCGTGCTGTATAACTTGTTATGCTAATATTATTTGCAATGGAGTCTACCTGCATTGCTTGTCTGCTATTAACCTGTATATGTCTTGTGGTACTATCTGAGCACTGGTTAATGAATATTATAGGTGGTGCCTGTGAGCCACCCATTAAGCCAATATATGACTGAGTGATGTTATTGTGTGTTGGGCCGATTATTGTGTATTGGGCCTATGTTAACAACGGCTTGCTTGTCTACTGAACACTGGACTGGGCTGGAGCACCTTGGCTACCAGCTCAATGCCCCCAATATGGGAGCTACCGACTCAGGAGGGTCACATGCGCACGTGGTCCCTCCCCTATCTGCTTCACTCGTGCAGAATTTTGACTTTAATAAAGCGGAGGGGCCTTTTAAGGAGGGTCCAGCCAGAGATAGCTCAACCAAACTAATTGTATTCTCTTCTCACTTACGCAATAGATAAATAATAACAACTGTGCAGTGCGTAGCGCAAGTGTCTTCATCGTGATGTTTCGCTACATAAAGCCCCAGTCACACTGTGGCTTGCACCCGCTTGCGACCAATTTGGACCAAAGACCCCACAGTCACCCACAACCAAAGCAATAGTTGTTGACCTGTGGGTGACCATTTTAGTCGCAGGTGGGTTTTAGTGCAGTTGCTGTAACCTCATTGCGACCAAAATGGTTGCAGGGAGGTCGGCGACCACTGAGGACCACATTGCAACCATTTTGTGTCCATTTTGCAACCACTTACGACCTGCTTGCGACCAACCCTTCTTTGTGGTTGGAAGCAGTTGCAAGCAGTAGTGTGACTGGGGTATAAGCAGCACGTGTTGTCTAACACGTGAACTTATTCCCAGGGATGTTTTTTTTTTTCTTGAAGATTTATACTGCCTATTATGGATAAGTCTGAATAGACTTGTTTTCACCATTAGACAGTTTGTCGATAGAAAGCCCGAGCCTACACTTTTACCGACCCAAGGGATTTTTAACCTCCCACACCACATAGACATGGTATGAGAGCAACTGGCCTTTGATGACGCTGTAACTTATACACAGCAGTGGAAATCCAAAGTGGCAGAGGTGGTCGCACGGGGAATCGAACCACTGATCTTCAGATTAGGAGTCCAACCTAGAAAAAGGTCAGACACTCTAACCACTCTGCCACAGAGGACACCAAGTGTTTTTCGACAACCAGGACCCTGCTGGCGAACATTGTGACCACATCCCAGCGATATAAGGGCATCTGGATTTAATGACCATTGAATTTTTTTTAGTTGAACCCTCGGACCGATTTGTGAGTAGACCAGACGGGATGGCAGAATGAGTTGGGCGTCCGTCTCCCGTTTTCGTAGATCGTGGGATTCGAACCCTCAATGACTTCAAATTTGATACTTCTCGCTTCCTAGCCAGGTGCTCGGCATTAATAGGATAGGGCAAGAACTGGTTGGCTAAATGTCAGGATAATGTGACTGAGAATGGGATATTAGGTCATTGTGCTGACAGTCGCCATGAGTGCGCACTTTGACAAGTCGCTACATGTCCTGATATGACTGTACATGTTGCCAGGACGTAAAACCCCGACAACCAGCAACCAACCAACCAACCGATTTGTTAGTAAGACGTGGCCGCACCTGCGCAGTCGGCCCAATATTACCTCATCCGTAATGCAGCGTTCCCGGCTGGTTCCCGGCCGGAGTTGTGTGCCCCACAGCTGTGTTATTGCACCAGGCGCTGCATCAGTGTGTTCAATGAGTGACCTTCACACGCCAGGGTTAAACTTTACAAGGTCACCACCACCTCGATGGGAGTTCCTTCCCTACGCCTGGACTCGGTGGCCGAATTGGTAGAGCGCTAGCTTCCCTTTGTTTGTTTGTTTGTTTAACGACACCCTAACACAAAAAGTAAACATCGGCTATTGCGGGGGGGGGGGCATCGCACATGCTTCCCGTGCACAAGGTCGGGAGTTCGAATCCCAGCCGAGTCAAATCAATGACTTATATAAAATTGATATGTGTCACTACCTAGCCTGGCACTTGGCATTATTAGGATATGGCAAGGAATGGTTGGCTCAGTGACAGGATAATGTGACTGTGTGTGATATCGGGTCATGGGGTCAGTGGCCTGGTCTCCCAGTGGAGCAGCACTATAAAATCTCCATGAGTGCACACTGTCACAAATCAGTACCTGTCCTGATATGGCCTTAGATGTTGCTAGGACATAAAACAACAAACTCCTTCCCTACAATGTGACAAACTTGGGCTGAGGGGCTTTAAGGCCAGCAGCCCAACTCGTTTACCTTGTTTGTTGGGGTTATATGTCTTGGTAACATCTAAGGTCATATCAGGAGGACTACCGACTATGGTGATCCTGATACTGAGCTAACCAGTCCTTGCCCTATCCTAGTAATGTCATGTGCCAGTCTAGGTAGTGACAACTATACATTTTGTAAGTCATCTGTTTGACTCGGCCGGATTTCAAACTCCCGACCTTCCACACAAGAAGCCTGCGCTCTTGCCGATTCGCGTCTGGTGCGACTCGTTCAGAAGCCATCACCATGACAACTCGCCCTTAGATCCTCATTTCGGCTGCTCGGCTTTGTTCTGAACTATGTGGCACAGGAACCGGAAATGTCCCAACAGGCACTCGGGTTTCTTCATGGAGGAAAGAACCTTTCTGTGACCGGTGTAACGCTACAAGTTGCAGGGATGAAAGATCTCCGCTATTTCGCGGATTTCGGCGATTTAAAAAATATTTTCTGAATAACATTAAATAACATGCCAAGGAATCAGGGGAAAATAACAACAATGGGTTATTTCGAATCCCGTTCTGATATGACTTTAGATGTTGCCAGAACACAAAACCCAAACAAGAAATAGTTAGTGACAAGGACAGTTGAAACCTGACCTCCAGCATTTCACCGCGATTCCCCGACAGGGCTAATCCTAAGCGGGTGGGGGTGGGGGGTGGGGGGGATCTGCGTTATCGCGGAGATTCGCCATCAATGTCTTAATCTGAGTTTGATTTCCGCGTTTCTTTGCCGGAGACCACTTCCATTCCCAATGTTGCCCTAAGTGCGTGTGTCAGCCATTTCCACTTTCAGTGGAGACGTCATTTGCCGATATTTTGTCTACAAATACATGCTGCTTGAGGAGCAGCCATTCTTCTTGTTCTTCTTATCCGTCTTGTTCTTTTCGTTGTTCTTCTTAGTCTTCTCTTTAGCCGTGTTTACACGGGGAATTGTGAAACGATCTAGACAAATCGATTTATATGAAGCGATGTAGTGGCGCGTTTACACGAGCGAGTTTGAAAGTGTGTCGGTGACCGGGAACCAGCAGCCTTAGTGTTGCGCCTGTAGCTGGCAAGCACTGCTATTTGTTTAGCTTACACAAGTCGATTCGACGCTGATGTAGCTGCTACGTTAATATCGCTTGGAATTTAAGGTTAATTTAATTCAATTTCATTATTTGAGTCTGTAATTCTGTTAAATATGATCGCATTCACTAGATTTCGGCGTAATCGGGCCCTAACACTGCCGGGCACCAGCGATTAGTTACTGCTCCCCCTGTAGCCGGCAAGCACTACTATTTTATACTATCGCCGCCCGGGAACCAGCTGAATCGCTTCAAATAAACCACCTCGCGAGGTGGTATAGATGAACCGTTTCATATGAATCGATTCAGCCCTAAAACGCCTCAGAGTCGCGTTTACACGCCAAATGTGAGTCGATCTAGGCAAGTCGTTTTATATGAAGCGTTTTAAATCGCCTGTGTAAACAGGGCTTATGTTGTTGTTTTTGTTGTTCTTCGCTCTCCGTTCCTTTCGCCCCCTTCTCCAATTCTTTAAGCCCCTCCCTTTTCTCTTCCCTCCATTCCTCATCTCTTTCTTCTCGTCCCTTTCCTTCTTCCTCTTCTTCCATCCACTCCTATGCTCCTCGTTCTCCTTGTGGTCCCCTTTTTCCTCCTTCTCTTCTTTCCCCTCCTCCCCATCCTCATTGATCCTCCTTCATTGCTCTTCTTCTCTTCCTACTTCATCCTTCTTAATTAAGTTCCTCTTCCTTCTCCTTTCTCCCCCTCCAAATTCTCCTCCCCTCCCTCCGACTTTTCTTTTTCTTTTCCTCTTCACCCTCTCTTCCTTTTCCTTCCAATTGTCCTTCTATCCTCCTCCAAATCTGTTTCTTTTTCATCCTTTTTTCTCTTTTTTCTTTGTCTTTTCTTCCTTTTCTTCTCATTCTCATCCACTCCACATTCCTTTTTCTCCCCTTCTCCCCCCTCTCTTCCCCTCTTCCCCTTCCCATTCCTCTTTCTCCTCTTTCTCTTCTTTCTACTCCTTCTCCTTCTATACCTTCTCCTTATCGTCCTACTTCTTCTCATCCTCCCTATTCTCTTCTTCTTTATCATCTTTTTCCTTCTCCCCTTCCCTCTCTTCCCCCTCCTCCCCTCACCCTCCCCCCTTCTCCCCTCCCCTCTCTTCCCCCTCCTCCCCTCACCACCCCTCCTCCCATCCCCCCATCCCCCATCCCCTACCCCTCCTCCCCCTCACAATCCCCCCCCCCCCCCCCCCCCCCCCCCCCTCCCCCTCCCCCCTCCTCCCCTCACCCTCCCCCCTCCTCCCCTCTCCCCTCCCCCCCCCCCCTCCTCCCCTTCCCCTCCCTCCTCCCCCCTTCATAACGACGTTCCTTTCATACAGACCGGCGACCTCTCGCCCTCCGCCCGGGCTGTTTCCCCGTACCACGCCGCCTCCCTACACCGTGACAATTTCCGACAGACAGATTAACCAGCCAACCTTCGGGCGGACAAACCGGAAATGTCCTCTTGTCTGCGCATGCCCCGGGGGACTCGCGCATTGATTGTGCTTCCGGAGTAAATATAGCGCGTATCGCCAGAGGGCGTGTGGGGGTGGGTGTCGGGGGGGGGGGGGGTGATGCGGCTATTAACCAGGCGGGCAACCTATTAATGCCGCCAAGTTTCTTCGTTTTTGTGTCGTTTTACATCCTAGCAACATCTGAGGTCATATCAGGACGGGAACTGACTTGTGACAGCGCACGCTCATGGTGACTTTATAGTGCTGCCACACTGGGAAATCAGGCCGCCAGCACTATGACATGATATCCCACTCAGTCACATTATCCTGATACTGAGCTAACTTGTCCTTGCCCTATCCTATTAATGCTGATCGCCAGGCTCGGAAGCGACACGTATCAATTTTATAAGTCATTGGTTTGACTCGACCCGGAACTGAACTTGTGATATCCTGCACGCGAGGCCTGTGCTGTACCGATTCGGCCATCGTGCCCGGTTTAATGACGCCAACACTGGGGGATTCTCATTGCCTTCTCTTTATAAAAGAAAATAAAATTTACGAGTAAAATGGGATATAATCAAGAATAGACGCTGGCTATAATGCAGTATTTACTCATTATGAATGATGGCCAACTAACTCACTTTGTTGTGTTTATCCGACGAACTCGATTATTTGTGGTTTTCTTGTTTTGGGCTTTGCGTCCTAGCAGCATCTGATGTCATATATCAGGATGGGACTAACTGGATCCCAAGTCCACTTCGTTTAGCCGTTCAGACACCTCCCCTCCTCCACCCCATCACCCCTCCCCAATCTCCCTCTACTCCTTCACCCCCCTAACCCCCTCTTCAATCCCCTAACCACCTCTTCTCCACCCCTCTGCCTCTTCACCCTCCAACCCCCTCTTCACCACCCTCTACCTCTTCACCCTCTAACCCCCTGTAAAGACTAGGTCTCCATAATTAAAGTTGAATGCTTCCTCCAACTAATAGTTTTACCACTTGTCATGGTCACCAGTATGTAACATCTGCTGCTCGAATCTGTGGTTGTGTAGGCAGGCTAGAGTGAAATCAATACAGGCAAAGAGAAAGGAAGAGTATAAAGTGTGACAGAAGAGAGAGAGTCAATCCCTCTGGTTTATTATTTATATGGTACATGGCTTCAGTATAGAGTATCACCCCATCCTATTCTCCCAATGAGAAACAAGCATTCTTAGCTCTACCAACAGGGATCCAGCATTCCTGGTCCCCATGGCGCCCAGTGATCTGCCCACCACCACTAAGCTGTGTGGCTCCCATGGCCACCACCTGCCCAAACACAATCGACCCTGCCTCTTTTCTTCTACCTCCTAAATGTGACCTGAGTGTGAACAGTTCAGAATCGGAGCAGTAGGAGACATCGATTATCCAGGTTAACAGACACAGTTTGATAGTGAAAGAAGAAAAAAAGATGAAAGTAAAGCGCGCGCACACACACACACTCACACACATACACCCACACACTCACACACCCTCACACCCGCACACTCACACACCCTCACCCACACACTCACACACCCTCACACACACTTACACACGGACACTCACACACACACTCACACCCATACCCACTCACACACCCACACATACACACACTCACACATACTCACACCCACACACTCAGCCCTCCACTCACCCACATACACATACACACATCCACACTCACACACCCACACACATCCACACTCACACACCCACACTCACACACCCACTCACACACATGGACACATTCACACACACACTCTCACACCTCCACACACTCACACACCCACAGACACAAACACACACACATACACACACACACCTCAACACCCTCACACCCAGCCACACACATATACTCATACACCCACACCTCCACACACCTCCACACACACCTCCACACACGCACACCTCCACACACACCTCCACACACACCTCCACACACATACACTCACACACACCTCCACCCACCCACTCACACCCACACACACCTCCACACACTCACCCACCCACCCACACAGACACCTCCACCCACCCACACAGACACTCACACACACCTCCACACACACTCACACTTTCACACACAAACACCTCCACACACCCACACACACTTACACACACTCACACACATACACACACATACACCCACCCACACACACACCTCCACACACACTCACACACACCTCCACACACACCTCCACACAACATGCACACACCCACACCCACGCATGCACACACGCAACCACACACACACCTCCACACACCCACATCTCCACACACACGCACGCACGCGCACACACATCCACACTTACACACTCACACTTACACTCACAATCACACACAGACATAGACACCCCCCACACACATCCCCCACACACACACACAAACACCTACCCACACATTTTGATTGGCAGGCTGAGTCACGTGACCTGCAACATCATCACCTAGTCGGGATAATCTTATAGCCAATGATCAAAGAACATCCTCTATATCATGGCTGGTTAAGAAGTGGCGGCCATTGATTAGCACGAGGAGACGCGCGCCCTGGTTGACACCCACCCCCATGTAACCCCTGCACCCCCCCCCCCCCCCCCCCCCCCCCACCCCACACACACATACTGTACCCTCGTCACTATGCACATATAACACACACAGTCTAAGCTGGCAAATTTCGATTTTTAGCACACTAGCTTTGGCAGCGGGTGGGAATTGAATTTATAAAAACAACCCAAAACAAAACACTAACCTCCTCACCCCCACTGAGAACGTTGTTAAGATGAAAGTGGTGCTTTGATGGGATCCCGAACGGCAGCCAATCAGAAGCAAGCTTTTACCAGTTGTGTTGGCCGTGTTTTCCCAGCCCGCAGGACGTAGGGTCACTACAAAGTGTGTGGAGGCGAGGGGCTGGGGGCGGGGAGTGGGGAGCGGGGAATGTGGCAGGGGTTTGTGTGTGTGGGGGGGGGGGGGGGAGTGGATTGAGCGTAAGGGGCGGAAGAAGGTCCTCATCAGGTTATTGACACATTCACCACTGTCTTTGGAACAGACAGCTGCTTTGACTATATGTCATCTGCAATTCACTAAGCTAATGGTACCATCGTTGACATTGGCACTGGTTAGCATAAATGTCATTTGTGATGCACTGATGGTACCATCTTTGACATTGGCACTTCTTGACTTTGATGTCATTTGTGATGCACTAATGGTACCTTCTTTGACTTTGGCACTGCTCGGCTTAAATGCAATTTTCATCACTTCCCCACGAATTTATTATAACGACAGCAAAATCACATATGGAATGACTACAGCAATTTATGTGCGCCAAACACAGACGAATAAAAATAGTTCCTAAACTGCCATTAAAATGAGCAAACATCTAACAAATTGAGTTAGACTTTTTTGAAAGTGACAACCACAAAAATGAACATTTTCATTATATCCCCCCCCCCCATTCAATAGCGGATGCAATCACTTTACATTATTTAAATACACATTTGCATCACAAAGTTGGTTTCATCGCCATGCTTATGTAAGCTTTCCAAACCGGTCATCCTTAAAAATTGATACTTGTCACTTCCTAGCCAGGCACTCTGCATTATTAGGATAGGGCAAGGACTGGTTGGCTCTGTGTCAGGATAATGTGACTGAGTGGGATATCAGGGCATGGTGCTGGTGGCCTGGTCTCCCAGTGGGGCAGCACTATAAAGTCGCCATGAGTGCGCACTGTCACAATATAATATCATGAGGTTAACAGCACCCCCTACTACTACAAAACTCTCCCCTTCATTTCACCTGTGATGCAGTCATACTAACCAAGATAACCAACTCTGGAACCAGTACTTAAGAGAGAAAGGAAAACAAGTCACACAGATGAACAGTGAATCAGTTGTGCTTTATTGGCATCAACCCCTGTCCATCTCCCTACATATGACCTATCACCTTCACTCCTTACCTGCTGTCCACACAGTATCTCATTACCACCTTAGCCTGTATGCAGAAAGCAATGCCTACAGCCCATGGGACAGGAGTCCTATGGCTGTGTACATACACTCAATTGGAATATGTGAATTTTGCTAGCATCAGACAGAGTGTCTGGGATTCCTGCTCAAGAGTAGGTCTGTCTCACTCAAGAGCCAGGAGTAGAGTGATCCCTCTCCAGAGTGTCTGGAGAAGTTTCTTGAATAATTAATTAGAATGAGACTTGTGTGGTCATGATAGGCCACAGGGGGTCAGGTGACCGGATCTCCCACAGCTAGCCAATCAGACACTCCCCTACAGACTGGTCAGTGCAATGCCCTAATATGGAGGAGTTGCTGCCCAAACCAGCCTGCAGGGTGTGGCTGTAAGGAATGTGGTATGGCTGGTGTGCTTGGCCCTGGGTCTGGTAGGGACAGGTAGTTGTATACAGTTACAATTAGATATATATATGTATATACCAAAAATGTCCTTTTTCTCCAATTGCATTCTTTATGAATACATAGAGGAACATTTCATCAACCTTGAACTGCTTCATATATAAGAACATCTCTTCATTAACTTTAGGCATCATGTATGAACATATATCTTACATAGTTTATATCATGTCATCATGTGAGTGGGGGGCACCATTGCTTTTAGATTACATAACCTTCTCCCCACTCCAAAGCCCACAAATAATAATGCTCTCTGCCAATATATAATTCTTTACCGAAAATCCGTATATTTTTACAACAAGTTGGTTCCCGTCCTGATATGACCTTAGATGTTGCCAGGACGCAGAGCTCCACCAACCAACCAATCATGCAGCAGACCAACTAACCCAAACTGGTCATCGGTAAAACAGTAAGATAGGGCCCAATCTACCCCCACCACCTCTTTACCTTACAAAACACAAACAAATCGTACAATTCCTAAAAACAACCAGACTATTTCACCCCTTGTAATTTTGTCTGATCCTTCACTCTGATCTGAAACCACTAATAGCCACCCACATAAAATCCAAATGGCAACATGAGTGGGATGAAAACATTAAGAGGGGGAATAGAAGAGGGGGAATGGAAGAGGAGGGAATGGAAGAGGGGGAATGGGAGAGGGGGAATGGAATAGGGGGAACGCAAGAGGGGGGAAAGTAAGAGGGGGAACACAAGAGAGGGAAAGGACGAGAGGGAATGGAAGACAGGGGAATGGAAGAGGGGAATGGGAGAGGGGGGAATGGAAGAGGAGGAATGGAAGAGGGGGAATGGAGAGGGGAATGGAAGAGGGGGAACGCAAGAGGGGGAACGCAAGAGGTGGGAACGGAAGGGGAGGGAATGGAAGAGAGGGAATGGAAGAGGAGGAATGGAGGAGGGGGAATGGGAGAGGGGGAATGGAAGAGGGGGAACACAAGAGGGGGAACAGAAGGGGAGGGAATGGAAGAGAGGGAATGGAAGAGAGGGGAATGGGAGAGGGGGGAATGGAAGAGGAGGAATGGAAGAGGGGGAATGGAAGAGGAGGGAATGGAAGAGGGGGAATGGAAGAGGGGGAATGGAAGAGGGGGAACGCAAGAGGGGGGAATGCAAGAGGGGGAACACAAAAGGGGGAACGGAAGGGGAGGGAATGGAAGAGAGGGAATGGAAGAGAGGGGAATGGAAGAGGGGAGTGGGAGGGGGGAAAGGAAGAGGAGGAATGGATGAGAGAGGAATGGAAGAGGGGGAATGGAAGAGGACGGAATGGAAGAGCAGGGAATGGAAGAGGGGTCTGGAAGAGGGAGAACGGAAGATGGGGGAATGCAAGAGGGGGAACGCAAGAGGGGGGAACGCAAGAGGGAGGAACGCAACAGTGGGAACGCAACAGGGGGAACGGAAAGGGAGGGAATGGAAGAGAGGGAATGGAAAAGAGGGGAATGGAAGAGGGGGAATGGGAGAGGGGGGAATGGAAGAGAGGGGGGAACACAAGAGGGGGGAACCCAACAGGGGGAACGCAGGAGGGGGGAACGCAAGAGGGGGAATGGAAGAGAGGGGAATGGAAGAGGGGATAATGGAAGAGGGGGGAATGGAACTCTTGAAACGGACGGTATATGTGAGCGCCCCAGTTTTAGCAGTCGGTATATGTGTGTTGTCCGTGTTTTCAGTTTTAGTCGGGAAACGGGTCGGGTCGGGTCGCGTCGGGCAGTCAGTTTTAGCGCGTGAATCGTATACGGGAGGTCTGTACCAGGCATTAGCCTCATAATTGAACGCAGATGTCGCATCATGAAGGCATGCTACATTTCATGAAAGCTGCCTGCAAGAGTGTTGAAGTGCTGCTGGATTTTGCAAGTTACCAGTGGCACTCTCTCGGGGAGTAAATAAAGGTCCCACACCGGCAAGAACATGTCCAGACAGGCGCAAAACTATTTGTCCCTGCAGTGGCTGGTCGGGAGATGTTGGGAGTTCGATACATCAACCACCCTTGATCCTGTCACAGTGACATGGTTTTCTGTTTAGGGTTTGCTCCCATTATTATACCGTTACCTGTGAGACAGCATTAGAAATCGACACTGGCACACTGTAGGCGTCCGTTTTAATATATATGTATGTATATATATATATATATTGAAATAAATAAAGCATGTAGCAACTAACAAGCAAAATGTTTCACTGCCCTAATATGGGGTTTGAGTTCCTCAGATCTCTGGAGTGTGCCTCGGAAGCAGTCACTATTCATCGGACGAACTCGGACCCCCAAATCTCATAGCAGGCAATAACTGCTTAATAAATTCGTGAACATGAACTAAAGCGAAGAACAACAGATATATAGCATTACGTGCCTGTGAAGTACGCTCTTCACGATAATGGATGTTCTTGCGAGAAGAAATAGCAGATCTTTGAGAGCGAATTGTACCAGGAAGTCAAAGTAGATCAAGACGCAAACAGCATTCTAATAGACTACAAACTGTAGTAATGTGGACAACATCAAGCAGGCCGCCATATATTATCCAAGTCGAAGCTCTTGAAAAAATATGTTGTCATCAGCTACAAAGAACTCTCTGAGTGGAAATTTTCCACGACCAAAGTAATACTGCTCCTACAGAGAGACAGGAAGCTGAACTGAGTTCCATTATCCCACCTGCCTGCAAGTTCTCACATCTGAAAGAAAAAAATAGCTGGAATGCTCTGTTACCTGCAGTTACAAAAACATAAACAGAAGTAGACAGCTAATGAAATCTGTACATGAACAAAGGAAGACTAAATTACTTTGTGATATGAGCACTTACTGGCCACTTTATGGAGTTCCTGGGGCTGTTTGTCACCTGACCTACAAGCCTAATTAGGCTAATTAAGCTATTTAGGCTAATTAGCTGAGCCCTGCAAAGCTATCGCCTATTTTCTCCCTCCAGATATCTGTAAAGCCTGCCAAGAGTTTTCTACTCAATGTAGTAGGGCAGTTTTAGTTCTCAAAGGAATGCTTCTACTTAACTGATGTAAAAAAAAAAGTATGTCTTAGGCTTAGCATTCAAGCTCCTTGTGTTCGCACTGAAGGGCGGGATTTAAAATTGAACTTTCCTTCAGACATTCTTCCATGCGCTCAGTCATTGTAAACATTCTATGTGACAAGCAAAGCTTTAAGCCCCAGTCACACTATGGCTTGCGACCACTTTGTGACCACTTTGGACCAAAGAACCTATAGTCATCAGTGACCTCCTTGCGACCAAAGCAATGGTCGCTGACATTTGGGCGCAAGATTTTTAGTGCAGTAACCAAAATGGTCATATCGAGGACGCTGACCACTGAGGATCACTTTGAGACCACTTGTGACCATTTGTGACTCCTTTGCGACCAACCCTTTTTGTTGTTGTCGCAAGTGATCGCCAGCAGTATTGTGACTGTGGTATTATATGCAATGCGCAGTTCGGCAATGTGCAATGAGCAAATATGCAATGTACAATTCGCTTCATTCGGCTGGACAAATTAACACGATGCAGGTTTCCAATATAACCATTAAAAAAAACACCACCGCATGGTGTTGTGGTGCTGGCAAAAAAAAGATGTATTTGGAAGAGTAAATAGTTATAACAAAAAATGGCATGCCAGTAACACGTTAGGGGTGTGTGTGTGGGGGGGGGGGGGTGAATGTGCTGTGAACTGCTACCTACAACATTAGTTCTTGCCTCTGCCATAAGAGGGCGGGTTGGTATTGGAAATCCCCTATAAAGCTCATAGATTTCTGTACTCTGTTTTACCTGTTTGAAATGTAATATTTTAGTCAGTTAAAAATAAGAAAAGCTTGTTTGCTACTATACAGACAAAGAAACTTATTTATTTTGGCCACATCATTCGTCAGAGTTCAATATACCGTACATTGTTGGAAGGGAAGGTGAATGGCAGCACAGGGAGAGGGAGACCAAGAACATCATGGTTTACAAATATTTCACAGTGGACAGGCTTGAATTATTCACAGTCTATCAGAACAGCACAACATCGGGACAAGTGGAGAACCATTGCATCCAACCCTCGACTAGAGGATGGAACTATTGATTGATTGATGTTTAACCACTGTATGGCCCTCAATAGCTGATGTTTACTTTTTGTGCTGAGGGGTCGTTAAACAAACTAACACACAGACAAAAGCGTCTGCACTACGCTGATGAGATAGATGGGGACACGGTAGGGAAACACTACGTAGTCCCCTGGTTTATGAAAGGACTTGGTAAAACAACAATTATGTGTTCAACTGTACCACAGGTAAGTCTCACATAATTCTATATATTGAAATACATAAAGCATGTAGCAACTAACAAGCAAACTGTTTCACTGCCCTAATATGGGGTTTGAGTTCCTCAGATCTCTAGAGTGTGCCTCGGAACCAGTCAGTATTCATCTGATGAGATCTCCTCTAGAGGAAGTACACACTGAGCAATGTGCAATATGTGATGTGTAACTCAGTATGTCTGTGCCATTTGGCTTGTTCACCGGCTTCCCTCGTTTATTACCTGTTGCGCCCCCTGTCGGATGTTTCGAGCATCAATCAAGCTGCATACCCTTTGCAATAATACCAATGACTTAAGACATTGACACTTGTCGCTTCCTGGCCTCAGTAGCCATCCTGATATGACCTTAGATTGTTTGTTTGTTGTTATATCAGGACGGGTACCGACTTGTGACAGTACGCACTCATGGCGACTTTTATAGTGCTGCCCCACTGGGAAATTAGGCCACCAGCACCATGACCTGATATCCCATGCAGACACATTATCCTGACACTGAGCCAACCATTCCTTGCCTCATCCTAATAATGCCGAGCACCTGGCTAGGATTTTTGTTTGTTTGTTGTTGTTTTACATCCTATCAACATCTAAGGTCATATCAGGACAGGTACCGACTTGTGACAGTGCGCACTCATGGCGACTTTATAGTGCTGCCCCACTAGAAGACCAGGCCGCCAACACCATGATGCCTGCCTAGGATAGTAGGAAGCGACAAGTATCAATTTTTAAGTCATTGGTTTGACTCGACCAGGGTTCGAACCCACCATCCCATGGTCTACCAACACGGGAGACGGACTATGACCTTAAATGTTGCCAGGACATAAAAATCAAACAAATAAACAAAACAAACATAAGAACGTCAGTAATGCGTCAACTTACAAGTAAGTCTAATATAACTATCATACCAACATAGGTCTGTCTTCCAAGAATCAATAGCCTGGCAGCCATATATGCATGGTTCCGGCCCCAGTTCTTCATGGTGCATGCATTAACTTGATTAAGACGCCATACCATGAAAGCACAGCCGGCATTCTCTGATGAGATGTCGGCTATACATGAATTTACCGGCCTCGAAATGTTTGGCGAAGAGTCCAAACATGTGTGTTGATGCCTGAGATAATGGTGTTTATTGGGCGGGGAATACGACGCGGCGCTCCGGCTTCATCCTCCGCCTCTTAAAGCCCGCCGGTGCCAGTGTATTATGGGTTTTAAATTAGGAAACACGAGGGTCCAATCTGGAAACTGAGGGCCTTCTTGGTAGCAGGAATGTGGCGCTGGATGAATTGACCTACTACCGCTATATATAGCATGAACCTATTAACGGGTTGGGATTTGTTTTAATTTGATTGCTTCAGGTTGGTTGATGTAGTTTTACGTCTTGGGAACATTTAAGGTCATATCATGACGGGTACCTACTTGTGACAGTGCGCACTCATGGCGACTTTATAGAACTGCCCCACTATGAGACCAGGCTGCAGGCACCACCAGCAATAGATGGTTGGTTTTAATAGCGAGGTTGTTGGGGTTGTTTGTTGGGGGAGGTTTCCTTCTTAGTAACTTCTGACTTGTGCCAGTTTGCAACTATTGGCGGCTTTATAGCGCTGCCACACCGGGAGATTGAGCTGCTGGCACCCCACTCAGTCCAGTCACATTATCCTGACATGGAGCAAACCAGTCCTTGCCCCTAATCATATTGATGCCGCACGCCAGGCTAGGTAGCGTCAAGTATCGCTTTTGCAAGTTTGACCTGCTATACAGGAGGGTAGCCAGCGCTGTTGTCGATTCAGTCACCGTGTCCTGTCCATAGCGAGGCTGCAAGTTGGCTGGTAACTAAACCTGCCTCAGTGTCCAGGGTACCGACGTTGGTCAACCTCTGGTTTGTGGTGAGAGCCTACTGGCCGCAGGACGTGGATGTGAATCACACCGCAGCGATCTGGATAACTGACGCAGTGTATAGACTGGGTTGCAGTTCAGTGAGGTGTTTACTCAGTGCGTGCACACACTCAGGTGTTGGGAGAGGTTGGGTGCAGTAGGACAAGGACCGCCGTCTGATCTGTGTACACAGCCGTATTTATACACGCACATGTCGTAAGGTGCCGCAACAGCAGCAGCATGCAGCAACAACCAGAAGCAACAACCAGCAGCATGCATCAACCAGCAGCAACAACCAGCAGCAACAACCAGTAGCAACCAGCAACAACCAGCAGCAGCATGCAGCAACCAGCAACAACCAGCAGCAACAACCAGCAGCAACCAGCAACAACATGCAGCAAAATAGAGCAACATGCAGCATGCAGCAACATACACCAACCAGCACCAACAACAGCAGCATGCAGCAACCAGCAGCAGCAACATGCAGCAACATGCAGCAACCAGCACCAACAGCAGCAGCATGCAACAACCAGCAGCAGCAACCAGCAGAAACAACCAGCAACAACCAGTAGCAGCATGCAGCAACCAGCAGCAGCATGCAGCAACCAGCAGCAGCATTCAGCAACCAGCAGCAGCAACAACCAGCAGCAGCATGCAGCAACATCCAGCAGCAACAACCAGCAGCAACATGCAGCAACATGCAGCAACATGCAGCAGCAACAACCAGCAGCAACCGCAGCAACCAGCAGCAGCATGTAGCAACAACCAGCAGCAACATGCAGCAACAACATGCAGCAACATGCAGCAACCAGCAGCAGAATGCAGCAACATGCAGCAACCAGCAGCAACCAACAGCATCATGCAGCAACAACCAGCAGCAACATGCATCAACCAGCAGTAGCAACCAGCAGCAACAACCAGCAGCAACATGCAGCAACCAGCAGTAGCATGCAGCAACCAGCAGCAACATGCAGCAACATGCAGCAACCAGCAGCAACCAGCAGCAGCAACCAGCAGCAACCAGCAGCAACCAGCAGCAACCAGCAGCAGCATGCAGCAACATGCAGCAGCATGCAGCAACAACCAGAAGCAATATATATTCGTCGTTACTATACACTATTATGGACATTTGTTTATCTGTGTACAGGCCATGCAGTCGCGGGAAATATGCGTTGAGTTGAAAGTAACATAAAGACATGATATAGGGTGGAAATGTTCTGGATAATTTGATCATATAGCAGTATAAACGTGCCAACAGTGAACACTACCGCAACTCCGTATCTGTCGTGAGATGATCTCAAATGCTGCCCGGACATAAAATTACATTACCTGCAGTGTGATATTAATTATTTACAATTCCTTATTATCAGCTAATACCATTAAGTGGGCACTTTAGGTAAAGGTCAGAGCAGCTTTACGGCTAATCACGTGACCATTATTTAAAGAAATATAAAGGCTACCACTTTAACCATTCTAATTCTCTCTTTTGCATCGCTGTTTTTCCCCACCGCATAGTCAGTGAGAAATAAGAAAGAGTTGACAGTAAAATTAGGGTTCAATCATGATCAGCGTTATTGCATTCGCAAACCAGATGGGATGACCAAATGAGCTGAGTGACTGCCTCTCGTTTTGGTAGGTCATAGGATTAGAACTGACGGTTTTGAACCCTGACCCAATCAAACTGATGACTTAGAAATGAATAATTGTCGCTCCCTAGCCTGGCACGCGACATCACTAGGATAGGGCAAAGCAGTGGAATGAGGAAGACAAATTGTCTGCGATTGAAATTTCCCCTGCTTAATCAACTAATGTACCCAAAAATATGTGTAGCCAAATTGTGGGACAAGAAGTCTACTCACAGTTGAGTCCACTTCACAATAGTTATATTTTAGCTGATGCTACCACAAATGGGTTAAATGACTAAAGAGGTGACCATTTGCTGTCATTACTAGGGGTGGGAGGAACAGTGAAGCAGCCACGCCCACATGCCACTCAAAAACCTCCTGCCAGGAGGACCCTCCCGTCCCAGCCAATCACAAGGTGCCTCACACCTCCATTACCACTTCACTCCACCACTGACGCCTGTCAGCCGCACATCTCTTGTCAAAAGCCCACCCACACACAACCCACTTGACTCACTGCAACCGAAACACCGAGCCATTTCAAATCAAAAACCATTGTCATGGTAATAAAGTTATGTTCTTCCCTACCCTAGCCCGTGATGATGAATTAAATATACCAAAGCAGTACCAACAACGTATCCTTTACAAACATAGGTGATTGTTGAGTGAGTTGAGTGCCCGTCTCCCGTGTTGGTAGATCGTGTGATCCGAACCCCCATCGAGTCAAACCAATCGTAAAATATTCCGATAAAACACATTGGTTGGGAATGTGAACTGGTCTATAAGGGATTACAAATGGTCTATAAAGGTAAATGATGTATCAGGCCAGGGGCATGAAGGTAATTATGTGGTGCTGGTGATCCTTTACTTATATTAAATAGTCATTGTGTATTCTATAGATAGTGTGAGAGGGGCACTACTGTTAGTGTGGAAGGAGCCCAAGAGCTCTACTCACAACTCCCTCCCCTCAACTGTTAGTCACGGATCACCAAGCACACAGCCACAACATGGCAGGTGAGGCCAAAGCAGCCAAGGCATGGTGGTGGTGGGTAGATAACAGTTGTCATGGTGATACTAGAATGCTTACTGTTGATTGGTGGACCTAGAAATGCTTACTGTTCATTGGAGGGCATGGTCAGGTGATATGCCATATCAAGTCCAGAAATCACTATATAATAATAAACCTGAGGGTGCAAGCTCTCACTTACTTTACTTTCACTCTATACTCTGCCTTTCTTATCCTTACCTGTAATGATTTCCTAGTAGCCTGCCTAAACAACTACAGCTGCCAGCCGACGACTTTACACAATGACTTAAAACTTGATACTTGTCGCTTCCTAGCCAGTCGCTCGGCATTATTAGGATAGGGAAAGGACTGATTGGCTCAGTGTCAGGATAATGTGACTGAGTGGGATATCAGGTCATTGTACTGGCGGCCTAGTCTCCAAATGGGGTTGCACTATAAAATCACCATGAGTGTGCACTGTGACAAGTCGGTACCCGTCCTAATATGACCTTAGATGTTGCCAGGACATAAAACTCCAACAAGCAACCAACGAATATAGGCCTTCCTACTGCATACTACAAATCTGATCAAACATCAGCCGGTAATTCTGTCAGTTACTCCTCCTACTCACGCCCCGCTCCTCCTACTACAACTTGGTTAGTATTCATGCAGGTTCTTCTGTGCTAAGCTCCTACTGCGTCAAATATGGTTAGGCAGAGGCATTTAATAGATGCGTTTTTCAAAACCACATCAGGAGCCAGGCTCCCAGAGGTGTTTGGGATATGGCTTGACGCTAACCAGTCCGTGCCTACCCACCGGCCTTCCGTTAGATTGATATGTTACTTAAAGGATCAGTAACATGACCAACACTACCAGGCCTGGTCTCCCAGTGGGGCAGCACTATAAAGTCACCAAGAGTGCGCACTGTCACAAGTCGGTACCAGTCCTGATATGACCTCAGATGTTGCTAGGATGTAAAGCTGCAAACAACTTTATTTATTTCGAATAAGACTATATATATTTTTGGACCTACCTATTTTCCGCAGTTATGTTATGTATAAAGTGTTATGCGTATATTAGAAATAGAATGGAATGTAATTATCATGTACCGCTGTCCTCCAATCAATAGGGAGAATATCTGGGGGTTTAAGCTATGATTATTAGTAATATTACTGTCAGTATTTGACTCATTCAGTCCTACTCACCCATCTCAGAGTTTAGAGTGACTTTGGCTGTCTTTCTCCTCCCCCTCCTCCCCCTCCTCCTCCCCCTCCCCCCCCCTCCTTCCCCTCCTCCCCCTGTTCCTCCCTTACCCCCCCTCACACCTCTTCCTCATCGCCTTCCTCCTCCTTCCCCCTACCCCCTCCTCCTCCTCCACTTCCTCCTACTCCTTCTCCTCTTCCTCTCCCTCCTATACCCATTCTCCCTCTCATCCCCATCCTCCCTCCGCCTCCTCCTTCTCCATCCTCTCCACCTCCCCCTCTCCCCTCCTCCTCCCTTTCCTCCCTCTCCTCATCCTTCTGTTTCTACTCCTTCTCCCCTCCCCTCCTCCTAATTCTCTTTGTTTTCTTCTCCTCCCCCCCCTCCTCTCACTCTTCCTCCGCCTCCCCTTCCCCTCCCCCCTTCCTTTCCCCCCTTCCCCTCCCCTTCCCCTCCCCTCCCCCTTCCCCCTTCCCCCTTCCCCCTTCTCCTCCCCCTTCTCCTCCCCTCCCTCCCCTTCCCCTCCCCCCTTCCCCTCCCCCTTCCACTCCTCCCCTTCCCCGCCTTCCCCTTTCCCTCCCCTCCACCCCCCTCCTCCTTCTCCCTTTTGATCTATTACATACATATATATAATCCCCTCCTCCTCCCCCCCTCCTCTCGCTCCTCCCCTTCCCTCCTCCCATCCTCCCCCCTCCCCCTCCCGCCTCCCCCTGTCACCGTCCCACTGCGCCTGAACTGCAATGCCATCGTCCCATCTATCAGTTTTCTGGTAAGCCAGACATTGCCAAGTCTGTGTCCTCTGAGTATTACCCCTTGTGGTAACCCGCAATAACGACACTGGTAAATCAGATGCATGATTTAAATTCAAAATGAGAAAGTTGTAAATATATGCGATAGAAATACTGCCTGTGCACCGTGGCCGTGGGTTCCCTCTCTCGGGATCTATACTGGCTCAGTCTATATGCACCATCAATCCAGAATCATCACCTCTCGGGGGAGAGGGTCTGTGAGGCTGGTAGTTGCGATTAAAGCGCAAACATGTCCGCCCGATATATGATCACACGCATATATATATGTGTATATGCCATGTATATAGCACAACCTATATGCGGCTGTAAGGCGAGCACTGTGCCGCCATCCAGCGGATGCTGGGTTAGCTAATGCAAGGAGCCGGTTGTAAGCCGCTAGGGGCCAGCCCGGCGCTGCAGTCGAGATTATATGTCGGGCTACCGTTGGGCGAGGACTCCTGCATTTATTGACACAATAAGCACGTACACTAAGCATCTAGCAGGGCAAGACGCCCTGCCCTACTCAATACAATATCAAAGAAGAGAATTACAGCTCCTGCTACCGCACTCATACGGCGACGAGGGAAGGTTGTGAGGGATCACCCAACACATGATGTTGCTAGGACGTAAAACCCCAACAAACAAACTTAACAGTATCATAACTCATTAACTGTCGTGGTGGGATGAATTGAAAATGGATATTTTAATAGAATTTTAATGGACCTGTCCAATAGTAATTTCGGTGTGCACACTGAATTGATGGGCATCATAAGGTTGAATGACTTGTAGGAGTCACCAGTTGTATTATATTGACTTAATATTCTGTCTGTCTATGCAGCACTACATATCTAATAAGTGTATCATTAGCCAAGTTGGATACGTAGGATCAAATCTAAGGATTATGCAACTTGAACATCGAATTTTGTTCCGCAAGTCTACAAATAGAATTCATATAGAGATGGATAAATAATAGCATGTTGCGAAGCAATATAGTTGGCATGGAAACTGCAGCAGGAACAACTCGGTAATACCCCAGTCACACGATGCTTGCACTCGCTTGCAGCCACTTTTTTGTTGTTGTTGTTGTTGAAGATTTATACTGCCTATCATGGATAAGCCTGAATAGGCTTGTTTTCACCATTAGACAGTTTGTCGATAGAAATCCCGAGCCCACACTTTTACCGACCCAAGGGATGTTTTACCTCCCACACCACATAGACATGGTATGAGAGCAACTGGCCTTTGATGACACTGTAAGTTATACACAGCGGTGGAAATCCAAATTGGCAGAGGTGGGGGCACAGGGAATTGAACCACTGACCTTCAGATTAGGAGTCCGACCTAGAAAAAAGTCAGACACTCTAACCACTCCGCCACAGAGAACACCACTTTGCGACCACAAAAGGTTCGGTCGAAAAGTGGTTGCAAGTGGTCAGCGACCGGTCACAAAATGATCTTCTGTGGTCGCTGATCTTCTTGCGACCGTGTTGGCCTGATCTCCCAGTGTGGAAGCACTATAAAGTCACCATGAGTACGCACTGTCAGAAGTCGGTACCCATCTTGATATGCCCTCAAATGTTGCTAAAACGTAAAACAACAGATAAACAATCACTACTCCTGTTCTAAACTAAATACCCCGTGACCTCTGAGGGAGGTCACGGGGTCAAACAGGTCCGGTGTGTAACGGCAGATGGCCTAGGCGGTTAGATAGGCAGGTTCCCGATCATTGCCAGGACCGTCTTGGGCTCACTAGATGAAAACGAGTGCGAGATTTATGAAGCAATTAGCCTGACTTCCTCATCATCTGTGAGTCCTGGGGATGTTAACCCCCCCCCCCCCCACCACACACACACTCACTCACTCACTCACTCACTCACTCACACACTCACACACTGCAGCTAACTCCCACCGTCACATATTGTAGTTGGAAGTTGAGTAATTAACTCCCAGGATTCTGGGAGGGGGCGGGCGGAAGTAGTTTAATGAGTTTTTTTTTGTTTGGTTTGCGATGAATTGATATATAATCAGAGCCCCTGTGTGAGTTCTTTATCAGCTTACATCGCTTTGCCGTACCTCCTCCCCTTCTGTTCCCTCCCTCCCTCTCTTCCTTCCTCCATCCCTCCTTCCTTATTGCCGCCCTTCACTCCCTCCCTTCTTCCCTCCATCCCCTTCTCTTTCCCTCCGTCCCTCCTTCCACCCTCCTTCCCTCCCTCATTCCCTCGTCCCTTCCCTCCCTCCTTCCCTCGCTCCCTCCAGCCCTCCTTCCTTCCCTCCCTCCCCTCCCTCCTTCCCTCCCTCCCTCATTCCCTCCCTCCTTCCCTTGCCCCTTTCCTCCTCCCTCCTTCCCTCCCCTTCCCTTCCCTCCCTCCCTCATTCCCTCATCCCCTCATTCCTTCCCTCACTCCTTCCCTCCCTGCCCCTCCCTCCCCCGTCCCTCCATCTCTCCCTCCGTCCCTCCTTCCTTCCCACTTCCCTCATCGTTCCCTCCGACTTTCCTCGATCCCTCCCCACCCTCCCCATCCCTCCCCATCCTTCCCCATCCCTCCCCATCCCTCCCCATCCTTCCCCATCCCTCCCCATCCCTCCCCATCCTTCCCCATCCCTCCCCATCCCTCCCCATCCTTCCCCATCCCTCCCCATCCCTCCCCATCCTTCCCATCCCTCCCCATCCCTCCCCATCCCTCCCCATCCCTCCCATCCCTCCCCATCCCTCCCCATCCCTCCCCATCCCTCCCATCACTCCATCCTCCCCATCCTTCCCCATCCCTCCCCATCCCTCCCCATCCTTCCTCATCCCTCCCCATCCCTCCCCATCCTCCTCATCCCTCCCCATCCTTCCCCATCCCTCCCCATCCCTCCGCACCCCTCCCCACCCCTCCCCATCCCTCCCATCCCTCCCCATCCCTCCCCATCCTTCCCCATCCCTCCCCATCCCTCCCCACCCTCCCCATCCCTCCCATCCTCCCATCCTCCATCCCTCCCCATCCTTCCTCATCCCTCCCCATCCCTCCCCATCCCTCCCAATCCCTCCCCATCCCCCCCATCACTTCCCATCCCTTCCCATCCCTCGCCATCCTTCCCCATCCCTCCCCATCCCACTCCATACCACCATATGACCCTCTTTCAACCTCCCACTCTCTTTCTCCTTCCCCCTCTCCGCCCCCGCCTCTCCCTCCGCCCTCCTCCTTCCTCCTTCCTCCTTCCTCCTTCCTCCTTCCCTTCCTCCACCCCTCCCTCCCTCTCCGTCCAAACTCCAGAACTCCGAAGCACAACACGGCAACAAAGAACACAAAGGGAAAAGCCTACAGGAGTTTGTGACCAGCCCGCAAGCTACACCCCAAGAAAGGGAGGAGGAGGAGGAGGAGGAGGAGTAATGTGTGGGTGAGCGGAAAGTTTGAGGTGGAAGGTGTTGGACATCAGCGATGAGTGGGAGACTACCGTCAGTACAGGTTGGAGTGGGGACATAAGATGTTGGTTGATTGGTTATTAGAGTTTTATGTCCTGGCAACATTTAAGGTCATATCAGGACGGGTACCAACTTGTGACAGTGCGCACTCATGGTGACTTTATAATGCTGGCCCACTGGGCGACCTGATATCCCACTCAGTCACATTATCTTGACACTGACCAGCCACACCTTGCCCTATCCTAATAATGCCGAGGGCCTGGCTAGGAAGTGACAACTATCAAGTCATCGGTTTGACTCCACTAGGGTTCGAATCCCACGACCTACCAAAACAGGAGACGGACGCTCGACTCATTCGGCTATCAAGTTTGGTGAGCGACATAAGAAGGTCCGGGAGACAGGAGAGGGAGCCGCTGACAGGCTGAGTCGAGAGTGAGTTGAGTGTGGTAGTGTAAGCGGGTAGAGAAGTGCGTAACCCAGGAGGAGTGGGGACCAGGGAGCCGAGAGGGCGAGCTGAGTGCACGGGCGGCGTCACCTGCTCCTCCGCCAATCACACACAATTTACAATTATGCCACACTCTTGACACCGAGCCCTGCCGGCAGGGGCAGCACCAGTGATCTGAGTGGAACACTATAAAGCCTGGCAGCTGGCAGCACCAGTGATCTGAGTGGAACACTATAAAGCCTGGCAGCTAGGAGGGTGACGTGATGGGAGGGGAGAGCGGGTTGGGGTGATTGGTGGCTTTATTGGCTGAGGTTGAAATTTATTTGTATTTATATTTATTTAATTTATATATATTGTATATATTAATTTCTATTTCTAGTGTAATATTAAATTATGTTTATGTTATATATTTTAACTTATAATTATGCTAAATATATTTGTAATTTGTAATATGTATTAATTTTATTTATGTTATAATCCGAATTTCTATTTATGTTGTAATCTTAATTTCTAATCATGTTACAATGTTAATATCAATTTATATTATATTAATTTCTATTTCTATTATGTATGTTAATTTCTATTCATGCTATGTATTAATTTCTATTTAGGTTATTTATATTAATTTCTATTTATTATATTATTACTTTCTATTTCTATTCTACTATTAATTTATATTTAGATTATAATCTATTAATTTTTATTTATGTTTGATATAGCGGAAGGTGGGTTGGATTTTCGGGGGCTGGGGTGGTTGGAGTGGGGATTGTGGTTGGGGGGATTGGTGGCTTTGTGGGCTGTGTTGGAATTTATTTATATTTATTTAATTTATATATATATATTATTTTATATTATGTTTGATATGTTAATTTACATTTATATTATAATATTAATTTATATTATATATATTAATTCATATTTATACTATAATATTAAATTATGTTAATGTTATATATTTGAATTATAATAATGCTAAATATATTAATTTATATTTGTTGTATATATTAATTTATATTTATGATATAATCTTAATTTCTATTTATGTTACAATGTTCATAATATATATTATGCTGTATACATTAATTTATAATTACTTTATATTTATATTCTAATATCAATATATATATTTATATTATATATATATGTCGTGGGGGTGATGAAAATGGGAAATATTGTGCCTAGAGTGGGACTCGAACCCACATCTCTTTGCATTCCGGGCCAGTGTGCTAACCATTACACCACCTAAGCTCCCTGATATCAACACACTCCCCACGCCTACCTGTCTATGTGGTTACTTGCCTGAGAGGTCAGTGCAGACCACTACATATATATTAATTTATATTTACGTTATATACTTTAATTTATATCTATATTATTATGATAACTTATTTTTATGTGTACATTTTATTAGGAGTGGAATGTGGGGTGGAGGGGGACGTCATATTGATGAAAGTGGGAACAGCGATTGGCTGCGGATGGGAGGACCCACAAACACGGAGAACAAAGTAAAGAAAGCCCAGCCTGTCAATGAACATTGCGCTGGTAATCCCCGTGGAATGGCTGGTTAGACTCAGCTGGGGCCGGGGCCGGCCTTCCCGGCCTCTACACGGCCACAGCCGGCTGAGGGGGGGATATGTGCCCGGCCGAAATCAATGAACAGGGCGGAGGCGGGCGGGCGATAAAAGGGGGTGTGAAGGGAGCGCAAGGGGCGGAATGACACAGGAGCACCAGGAACAGGCGTAGGCCTATGACACACAGTCGGGTGGGGCAAGCCAGCCGAGGAACGCCCTGGGTATTGGCTGATTGGTGCAGAGGCGAAGGTTAACCAGAGATTCCCTGTTTTATTTTACACGCATATGATACTGTCTCAAAAGGTGCTAAGCAATATGGGACAAAACTTTGTCCATTGTAATGGATCAACATACTATCTGCTTATGTGTTTGCTCAGGATAAACTGATTTGTTTTTTTATATGGCGTTTCATGATCCCAATAAAATACATATTGATTTGAAGCAAATGTCATTGTGTTTTCAGTGTAACCGTCTCTGTGCTGTTTTGTGTCAATCGTTACAATGGACAAAAAAGAAAAGAGTTATCACCTTTTTGAGACAGGTTATATATGTATAATTTATGTGATGTATAAGCATTATGCGAGTATAAAGGTGCGGAAGGGAACTATTATTATTCTTCTTCTTCTAATTCATTATCTACCAACCATTGTCCTCCATGTATTCACCTCCTATATCTACATACTGCTACTGGTGGCGCCACCTTCGGCCTCCTCCTGTTCTACTTGAACGTAGACTTATTGTCTTGTTCATTTTGTTCTATAGCCAGATATATATGTACTGTATAAGCAATTATACGCACAGATATATATGTACTGTATAAGCAATTATACGAGTATAATTATCCATAAACTGATTACCCATGAACTGTGTCCTTAGTTGACACCAAATGACACTACACAACTAATGACACTCATCTACTCGGGCAACTGGTCAGGCCTCATGCCTCGCCTGGTGCTGCCACCTGGTCTATTCTTCCTAGCCTGGCTCTATGGGTAGTGATAAACCCTGTATCGTGTGTAATAAGCTATGTCGTGTCTTTCACCCCCCACACACCCCCCACACACCCCCATCTAGGGTGGGGGAGGGTACCAGCATGCATCTCTCTGTCTCTTGCGCGGGGCTGCACTCTCCACTCGCTCGGAGGATTTTTATATTATATATATATATATATACATATATATATATATATATATATATATATATATATATATATATATACACACACACACCCGACGCGGTGCCCGAATCGGTAGAGCGCAGAGTTCGAATCCCAGCCGAGTCAAATAAATTACTTATAAAATTTATACTTGTCGCTTTCTCGCCTGGCGCTCGGCATTAATTGGATAAGACTAGGACTGGTTAGCAGAGTGCCAGGGAAATTTATCGAAAACCCCAACAAGCAACCAACCAATGAAACAGCTAGAAAGTGATAAAGGAATTCGGAGCCAATGTTGGTTGTTTTTTGTTGTTTTACATCCTAGCAACAGTCCTCGTCCTATCCTATTAATGCCAAGCGCCTATTAATGCCAAGTATACATTTTATAAGTCATTGGTTTCACTCGGCTGGGATTCGAGCTCCCGACCTTCCGTACGGGAAGCCTGCGCTCCACCGATTCGGCCACTGCGCCCGGTCGGGAGGCAATGAGGGGACGTGCGTGTGTGTGTGGGGGGGGGGAGGGTGAGTGAGTTTGCAAAGGGGGGAAATAGCTGGAACGAGTAGGGTGATGGAGTGACTGAGAAAGTGGTGCAGAGTAAATAGTGATCCAAGCCAGAGGTGCAGACAGCTTGTATTGACTCCAGGGCAGGAGCCTGATGTGTACCGAGTTGTGCGTGTGTGGGGCGGGAGGGGGGGGGGCAAGAAGGATGGAGAGGAGGGGCGTGGATCAGGGTGGGAGGGTGAGAAGGTGGTCAGATGTGTGTGTGTGTGTGTGTGAGGGAGGGAGGGGGTATAGGCGCTGCTTGTTGTGGCGACTAAGGCCTTATTGCATTGGCAAAGTCCTAACGTGTCAGTGACGTCATCAGGTAGTGAATTTGGAGCCAATAATGCCTCATTGCAAAGAGGAACATTGCATCACATTGGGAACATCTTTGCTGACTTGATTCGTTTGCTTCAATGGTTGCTTATAGCCCATCCACACTGCTGCTTGTGACCGCTTGTGACCACTTTGCGAACATAAAACAAGGTTTCTTGCAAAGAGGTTGTAAAATGGTTGCAAAGTGGTTGCAAAATGGTCCTCCTTGCGACCATTTTGATCGCAAGGACATTGCAGCTACTTGTCGCAAGGAGGCCGCTGACCACTGCTTTGGTCGCAAGGAGGTCGCTGATCATTGCTTTGGTCGCAATGAGGTTGCCGGTGACTGTGGGTTGCAAACGGTGACAAGCCGCAGTATGACTGGGGCTTTAGGTACATCATTATAGGCGTCTCCGTCTCCTCAAGTAATTTGATGAATTGTGCCATGTTTTCTTATATGTGTGACAGGTCTTCACTTTATGGAATGGGTTGATGGAGGAGGTAACACATCTATCATCTTTGGAAATTTAGCTACATTATCTCACCTGCTTTAAAAGGTTGCCTTTTCTTTCTGGTGAAGTAAGTTTCCTTTAACATTTTTAACTGCGTTGTAAGGATCTCATACTGTGGCTTTAGTGTACAGTGTCTTAGAATTCCTCCTGTTAGTAAAAGAGATGTTATGAAATCCTCATAATTATTGCTATTGTTGTGGTCTGCACTGACCTCTCAGACAAGGAGCTGCATAGACAGGTAGGCGTGGGTAGTATGGTGACATCAGGGATCCTAGGTGGTGTAATGGTTAAGACACTGGCCCGGAATGCAAAGAGATGTGGGTTCGAGTCCCACTCTAGGCGCAATATTTCCCATTTTCATTACACCCACAACACTATCATCATCCTGATCCATGATCATAGATAACATCTTCATTTATGTCGTCTTCATCATTTTCATCGTTGTTATCATTATCAACAATTTAAGACGAAACAGTTCTTCAGTTTTAGTGTGATTGTTGTTTTGCGTTTTGCGTCCTAGCAACATTTAAGGTCATATCAGGATGGTTCCCAACACGTGAAGTGCGCACTCATGGTGACTTTATAGTGCTGCCTCACTGGTAGACCAGGCCACCAGCACCATGAGCCAATCCAACACAGTCACACTCACATTATCCTGGCACTGTGCTAACCAGTCATCCTATCGTATTAATGCAGAGCGCCAGGTTAGGTAGCAACATGTATCAATTTTAGAAGTCATTGGTTTGACTCGGCTGGGATTCCAACTCCCGACCTCCCGCAGGAGAAGAGGGCGCCACACCGATTCGGCCACCGCGTCCGGTTAGCAGTTGTTGAAGTTGAACGTAGACTGCAGTAGATTTGAGTAGGTTTTCGATGACTATTTGCGGCGGCCTGGATTTGTCGCTGGGTGCAGTAGGGTGAATGTAAGCAGACGTTCGCGGGGGTTGAGGCTGGTGGTCGGTGGGTGGGTGGGTGGGTGGGAAGAAGACTGGTGGGGGGCGCTCACCTCACTGACACTGACACTGACACTGACAGCGGGCCGGTGATCAACCAAGTGTGTGACGCAGGCAGAGAGGTGGATGGCAATAGATGGGTGTGTGGTGACAGGGATGGTAGGTGAGAGATGGGTGTGTGGTGACAGGGATAGGAGGTGAGAGATGGGTATGTGGTGACAGGGGTGGGAGGTGAGAGATGGGTGTGTGGTGACAGGGATGGGAGGTGAGAGATGGGTGTGTGGTGACAGGGATGGGAGGTGAGAGATGGGTGTGTGGTGACAGGGATGGGAGGTGAGAGATGGGTGTGTGGTGACAGAGATGGAGGTGAGTGATGGGTGTGTGGTGACAGGGATCGGAGGTGAGAGATGGGTGTGTGGTGACAGGGATGGGAAGTGAGAGATGGGTGTGTGGTGACAGAGATGGGAGGTGAGAGATGGGTGTGTTGTGACAGAGATGGGAGGTGAGAGATGGGTGTGTGGTGACAGGGATGGGAGGTGAGAGATGGGTGTGTGGTGACAGAGATGGGAGGAGAGATGGGTGTGTGGTGACAGGGATGTGAGGTGGGAGATGGGTGTGTGGTAAGAGGGATGGGAGGTGAGAGATGGGTGTGTTGTGACAGGGATGGGAGGTGAGAGATGGGTGTGTTGTGACAGGGATGGGAGGTGAGAGATGGGTGTGTTGTGACAGGGATGGGAGGTGAGAGATGGGTGTGTGGTCACAGGGATGGGAGCTGAGAGATGGGTGTGTGGTGACAGAGATGGGAGGTGAGAGATGGGTGTGTGGTGACAGGGATGGGAGGTGAGAGATGGGTGTGTGGTGACAGAGATGGGAGGTGAGAGATGGGTGTGTGGTGACAGGGATGGGAGGTGAGAAATGGGTGTGTGGTGACAGAGATGGGAGGTGAGAGATGGGTATGTGGTAAGAGAGATGGGAGGTGAGAGATGGGTGTGTGGTGACAGAGATGGGAGGTGAGAGATGGGTGTGTGGTGACAGGGATGGGAGGTGAGAGATGGGTGTGTGGTGACAGGGATGGGAGGTGAGAGATGGGTGTGTGGTGACAGGGATGGGAGGTGAGAGATGGGTGTGTGGTGACAGGGATGGGAGGTGAGAGATGGGTGTGTGGTGACAGGGATGGGAGGTGAGAGATGGGTGTGTGGTGACAGGGATGGGAGGTGAGAGATGGGTGTGTGGTGACAGGGATAGGAGGTGAGAGATGGGTGTGTGGTGACAGAGATGGGAGGTGAGAGATGGGTGTGTTGTGACATGGATGGGAGGTGAGAGATGGGTGTGTGGTGACAGGGGTGGGAGGTGAGAGATGGGTGTGTTGTGACAGGGATGGGAGGTGAGAGATGGGTGTGTGGTGACAGGGATAGGAGGTGAGAGATGGGTGTGTGGTGACAGGGATGGGAGGTGAGAGATGGGTGTGTGGTGACAGGGATAGGAGGTGAGAGATGGGTGTGTGGTGACAGAGATGGGAGGTGAGAGATGGGTGTGTTGTGACATGGATGGGAGGTGAGAGATGGGTGTGTGGTGACAGGGGTGGGAGGTGAGAGATGGGTGTGTGGTGACAGGGATGGGAGGTGAGAGATGGGTGTGTGGTGACAGGGATAGGAGGTGAGAGATGGGTGTGTGGTGACAGGGATGGGAGGTGAGAGATGGGTGTGTGGTGACAGAGATGGGAGGTGAGAGATGGGTGTGTGGTGACAGGGATGGGAGGTGAGAGATGGGTGTGTGGTGACAGGGATGGGAGGTGAGAGATGGGTGTGTTGTGACAGGGATGGGAGGTGAGAGATGGGTGTGTGGTGACAGGGATAGGAGGTGAGAGAAGGGTGTGTAGTGACAGAGATGGGAGGTGAGAGATGGGTGTGTGGTGACAGGGATGTGAGGTGATAGATGGGTGTGTGGTGAAAGGAATTGGAGGTGAGAGATGGGTGTGTGGTGACAGGGATGGGAGGTGAGAGATGGTGTGTGTACGGGATGGTGAACATGGGATGTGGAGGATGGGAGAGATGGGTGTGTGGTGACAGAGATGGAGGTGAGAGATGGGTGTGTGGTGACAGAGATGGGAGGTGAGAGATGGGTGTGTGTGGTGACAGGATGGGAGGTGAGAGATGGGTGTGTGGTGACAGGGATGGGAGGTGAGAGATGGGTGTGTTGTGACAGAGATGGGAGGTGAGAGATGGGTGTGTGGTGACAGGGATGGGAGGTGAGAGATGGGTGTGTGGTGACAGGGATGGGAGGTGAGAGATGGGTGTGTGGTGACAGGGATGGGAGGTGAGAGATGGGTGTGTGGTGACAGAGATGGGAGGTGAGAGATGGGTGTGTGGTGACAGGAGGGAGGTGAGAGATGGGTGTGTGTGACAGGATGGGAGGTGAGAGATGGGTGTGTGGTGACAGAGATGGGAGGTGAGAGATGGGTGTGTGGTGACAGGGATGGGAGGTGAGAGATGGGTGTGTGGTGACAGGGATGGGAGGTGAGAGATGGGTGTGTTGGTGACAGGGATGGGAGGTGAGAGATGGGTGTGTGGTGACAGGGATAGGAGGTGAGAGATGGGTGTGTGGTGACAGAGATGGAGGTGAGAGATGGGTGTGTGGTGACAGGGGGGGAGGTGAGAAATGGTGTGTGGTGACAGAGATGGAGGTGAGAGATGGGTGTGTGGTGACAGGGATGGAGGTGAGAGATGGTGTGTGGTGACAGAGATGGGAGGTGAGAGATGGGTGTGTGGTGACAGGGATGGGAGGGTGAGAGGATGGGTGTTGTGGGTGACAGGGATGTAGTGGGTGAGAGGGAATGGGTGTGTGGTGACAGGGATGGGAGGTGAGAGATGGTGTGTGGTGACAGTGATGGGAGGTGAGAGATGGGTGTGTTGTGACAGGGATGGGAGGTGAGAGATGGGTATGTGGTGACAGGGATAGGAGGTGAGAGAAGGGTGTGTGGTGACAGGTATGGGAGGTGAGAGATGGGTGTGTGGTGACAGGGGTGGGAGGTGAGAAATGGGTGTGTGGTGACAGAGATGGGAGGTGAGAGATGGGTGTGTGGTGACAGGGATGGGAGGTGAGAGATGGGTGTGTGGTGACAGAGATGGGAGGTGAGAGATGGGTGTGTTGTGACAGGAGATGGGAGGTGAGGAGATGGGATGGTGTGTGGTGACAGGGATGGGAGGTGAGAGATGGGTGGTGGTGACAGAGATGGGAGGTGAGAGATGGGTGTGTGGTGACAGAGATGGGAGGGTGAGAGATGGGTGTGTGGTGACAGGGATGGGAGGTGAGAGATGGGTGTGTTGTGACAGGGATGGGAGGTGAGAGATGGGTGTGTGGTGACAGAGATGGGAGGTGAGAGATGGGTGTGTGGTGACAGGGATGGGAGGTGAGAGATGGGTGTGTGGTGACAGGGATGGGAGGTGAGAGATGGGTGTGTGGTGACGAGATGGGAGGTGAGAGATGGGTGTGGTGGTGACAGAGGAGTGGGATGGGTGGTGAGAGATGAGTGGGTGTGGTGTGGAGGTGAGAATGGGTGTGGGTGACAGAGATGGGAGGTGAGAGATGGGTGTGTGGTGACAGGGATGGGAGGTGAGAGATGGGTGTGTGGTGACAGAGATGGGAGGTGAGAGATGGGTGTGTTGTCACAGGGATGGGAGGTGAGAGATGGGTGTGTGGTGACAGGGATAGGAGGTGAGAGATGGGTGTGTGGTGACAGGGATGGGAGGTGAGAGATGGGTGTGTGGTGACAGGGATGGGAGGTGAGAGATGGGTGTGTGGTGACAGGGATGGGAGGTGAGAGATGGGTGTGTGGTGACTGGGATGTTAAGTGAGAGATGGGTGTGTGGTGACAGGCTGTGTGGTGAGGACTGGAGATGGGGTGTGTGGTGACAGGATGGGGGGGGGGGGGGGGGAGGTTGAGAGTTGGGTGTGTGGTGACAGGGATGGGACGTGAGAGATGGCTATGTACTGATAGAGGGTGAGAGATGTTGACAGAGGGATGGAATGTGAGAATGTGTGTGGTGACAGGGGAGGGAAAGTGAGATATATATATATATATATATATATATATATATCTATATAAATAAAAATATAAGATTATGTAAATATACAGATATAGACATACATGTGTACATATTTAAATTTATAAATATATGAATATATAAAGATATAAATATATAAACATATAAGCATATAAATATGGATATATATATCATTTCTCAGTGGCCCCTGATGGGACGCTGGCGCAGAGAGTGCGGTGAATGCCCGTTATTTTATACTTGCATATCTTTTATGTGTCATACAGCACATTATTATATTAACACTAAGTTAAGGCCCCATCACATTACAACGCATCTCGCAAGCGCGCCGCCAACGCATAAAATCACTTTTTTACGTCAAGATGCGTCAAACTTTTCAACACGGGGGGGAAAGTTGGACGTCAGCGCAACATATGGATGTAAACATAGCATAGGTCCGACGTAGTGGTAATCTATGTCGACGCATGAGAAAAAAACCAAAGAAGTTTGACACAAAGTGTGGCTAACATGCCTCTCGCGCCTTTACCTGGCGTTGGCATAACGCGTTCCCAACATTCCGCGAGCGACCGTTAAATGTGTTTCACAATGTATGAGAGTGTAGTGTCAGCGCATGAGCAACACAAGTCCAACCACAGTCCAGGACGCGCGATGTTTGTGTAAAGTGTGAGTAACGCATGCCAACGTGCAGGGGGCACCCGACCCACCCGTAAAACGCTCACGGCACATTTGCAGAACGCCGGCTAATGTTATATATGTTAATTGAGCACCAGATGTGCGCCTATATGTAAAATAATTCGAGACACATTGGAGAAACGCCAACCGCATGTCAGCTATTCGTTATGCATACCTTAGAACAACGTCATTATACATTGGCGTTACGTTGCAATGCGCGACGGAACGCTCTCCGTCAGAGGAACGAAAGTCAATGTAGGACAACGTAACAACAACGTTCCTCGAACACACGTCTAACGTATCTCAACGTATCTCAACGTATGCCTAATGTAGGCATAACGTAAGCACCCATGCATTGTCGTACGTCAAAAGTTTTGTGCATACACAAAACTTCGCCGACCCCCCTGACGCATGACGCCGTATGTCGACGAACGTCGACATACATTACATATACCAATGCATGCCTAATGCATGCGTAGCGCATAACGACTTATCCCGAGGTAGCAGTGAAAAAAATCACATGCATCACCGTACGTTTGTGCGATGCATCGTAATGTGACAGCCCCATTACTAAGTATTTCAACTGTGTACCACAATTACATGGCATATCTTTTTATTCTTAGAAATATTGATAGAAAACCGTCAGCAGTAAAAACAGAAATGAAGAAAGAAAAAAAGAAAAAGAAGGGGGCTCCACTAGGAGGCGGGCAGTGGTTAAGTGATGGGTGGGGTGAGTGGGTGAGTGGTTAAGTGATGGGCGGGTGTGAGTGGGTGAGTGGTTAAGTGATGGGCGGGGGTGAGTGGGTGAGTGGTTAAGTGATGGGCGGGGTGAGTGGGTGGGTGAGTGAGTGGTTAAGTAATGGGCGGGGTGAGTGGGTCGGTGAGTGGTTAAGTGATGGGCGGGGTGAGTGGGTGAGTGGTAAATGATGGGCGGGGTGAGTGGGTGGGTGAGTGGTTAAGTGATGGGCGGGTGAGTGGTTAAGTGATGGGCGGAGTGAGCGGGTGAGTGGGTTGGTGGGTGAGTGGTTAAGTGATGGGCGGTGTGAGTTGGTGAGTGGTTAAGTGATGGGCGGTGTGCGTGGGTGGGTGAGTGGTTAAGTGATAGGGGGTGAGTTGGTGAGGGGGTGAGTGGTTAAGTGATGGGAGGAGTGAGTGGGTGAGTGGCTAGTGAAGTTGCTAAGAGATGGCTGATTAAGTGTGATGCAATCGTTGGGACGGGACAGAAAGCGGAGTGTGTGGGTGGGGGGGGGGGGTGGCTGACAGATGGAGAAGGTAGAAGGATTGCCTCTACCAGCGTGACACAGCTGGGTAAGTAGAACCACTGTTTGGGGCTGGGAGTGTGTGAGAGTGAGTGTGTGCATGTATGTGAGTAAGCATGTGCTCTCTCATATTAGGCCGACAGCTGTATTTATACCCCCCTCCCTGTGTCATTAGGCTCTCTGTCCTCCACCCCTCTGGGCATTCATTCGCGCGTGCGCAATACGCCTAAGTGGTTCTCTCGTATACCACAGTGCCCAGACTGTCACCATTGACAACACACTATGTTGCCATACAACACAATAGCGACTTCCCTCTGTGCACATTTCATTTCCGGTTCCCCACTACGCACGCGTACATCAACGATAGAAGTCGCGTGCACAAGGGGGGTTGGCTGCCACTGCACCCCAGAGATTCTGTGGCGCAGTTTAGATGTCATTTACAAGCAAATTGATATAGGCCCTACAGGTCATTCTATAAAACTGGGCATCACATAGTTCGTTTCCACGTTGCGATGCTCATAATTAATTCTGTCTATTATTGATAGCAAGTAACAAATTATTGTTACCTCTGTGTGTTAAGTATGTTAGCAGTATTAAATATATTTAATCCATCCTAGAAAAGATATAAAAAGAATACTTATATGATTTTGTGCTAAAGTGACATAGATACCATGCATTTACCCAAGGTTCTTGACCGTTTTGGTGAACGTCAGAATCGAACTCATGGGTTTGAATCCTGGTCAACTCAAACCAATGACTTAAAAATTTATCCTTTTGCTTCCTAACCAGGCGCTCGCCAATATTAGGATAGGGCAAGGACTGGTTGGCTCAGTGTCAGGATAATGTGTCTGCATGGGATATCAGGTCATGGTGCTGGCAGCACTAACAATCACCATGAGTGTGCACTGTCACAAGTCAGTACCTGTCCTGATATGACCTTAGATGTTGTCAGGATGTAAAACTCCGACAACCACCTATAACCGGAAGTGTCTCGGGGATGTCAGCCATGTTATTGGGAATGCATATTTAATGTGCAGATGCTATTTGTGCGGTCACTGACGTGATCTGCGTGATAGGACTGGGCACTCACCTCCTATGCTTACTTTACAGCGGGGAGCTCCTTTACTAACATTCTATTGACTTAAAACTACAAAACATTAAAGTTGCCTAGTCCGATAGTTTTGAATTTCTGTATTTTTTCTGAGATAAATATATTAGATCGATCACTAGTACCTACATTACATTAGTTCAAAGTAACTTTTATTTTAAATGGTAAACTTTTGAGATATTTTGAGTGCAAACATGGAAAATTAGTTTTGGCAAGCTGGCCAAAACTCCGACACCATAGACTACTGCACTAACAGGTTCTGTTATATTGACTCAGAATTGCCTTCTACACAGAAACAAATGCTTAATAAGTGCATCAGTATCCAAGTTAGATATGTAAAATCAAATCTAGATAATTGGTTTGGTTTTGACAATTTGATAGTTCATTGGACTAACCAGCTTTAATAAAGTCTAAATAGATCAATTTGAGCTTGTTCATAAATAACCACATATATCTGTTCATTTCCCTTGATGTCCTGTCTGGTATCTGTATCTATTTCTTTGTTCTTAGTTAACATCCTGGCAACATCTAAGGTCATATCAGGATGGGTACCGACTTGTGACAGAACGCACTCATGGCGACTTCATAGTGCTGCCCCACTGGGAGACCAGGCCGCCGGCACCATGACCCGATACACCACACAGTCACATTATCCCAACGCTGTGCTAACCATCCATATATTATATATATAGTGACCAGACATAGAATATAATTTATTATATATATATAAAGTGGCGGAGTTTTCCCTGCTTTCTATTTAATTAATTATTTATTATACTTCTCTTATTTATTCTTTACTGTAATATTCACTGCGGGCCACTCTTTTGCCCCGCGACTGCCACGCGACTGCCGCTTGGCTCATTTGTGCTTGAACTGCACTCACTGTAGCACTGGATTTTACCTTTTAGGTAGGGCTATTATTTTGCCCGGCCAAGGACCTTCTAGCAAAAATATAGAAGGTTCTCCACCACTACTCATTTGTATCTCTCTCTATCCTTTACCATAGCCAATTTTATAGGGTGGCCAAATCAATAAGGGCGCTCGCTGACTGGCTTCCCGTTCTGAAGGAGGTGAGTTTGAAAAACCCGCTGAGTCGAACCGATGACTTCCAAAATTGATACTTGCCGCTACCTAGCCTGGGACTTAGCACTTCTAGGATAGGGGAAGGACTGGTTAGCTCAGTATTAGGATAATGGGCTTGTGTGGGATATCAGGTCATGATGTCGGCAACTCAGTTTCCAGTGAGGCAGCACTGTGAAGTTGGGGCCCGTCCTGATATGACCTTAGATGTTGTGAGGATGTAAAGCTCCAACAAACACACGCTATATACAGTGACTAAGACTTGAAACACAAGACGTGAATGGGTTGAGATTCTTATGTGTATGTATAAATGTTTACCTTCATGCAAATATTATATAAGCGGTGAAAGTGAATCTATTGTGTGCTGATTCAGGAAGGTGCTACGGTACAGCTAGAGCAGCTTGGATCCCTATTGCTTGTTGGAGCAGGTAAGCAAAGGCAGCTGGTCAGCAAGTGCTTCCTGTCCTAATACCGGTTGGTCACTTCTACCTGATTCGGTCTTAGAGGCCAGCCAGAGTCTATTTACTCATTCCATTTACATATATGCCTATTGTCATTATTATTATTACTACTACTATAGTGCAGGTAATACATCACAAATAATCACGTTCAACTTCAACAACTGATATCCCTTTGCTAACCAGTCCTTGCTCATAGGTTTCAGCACTGACAGGTTCGATTAAACTAAATCGACTTAATATTTATTCTATGCAGCAATAAATACTAAATGAAAAAAGTTTCTTTTATTTAGCGATGCCTCTAGAGCACATTGATTTTTATCATCGGCCATTGGACGTCAAACATATGGTCATTCTGACATATTTCTTTTGGAGGAAACCCACTGCCACCTCATAGGCTACTCTTTCCGATAAGCAGCAAGGGGTCTTTTATATGCACTTCCCCACAGACAGGACAGCACATAACCACATCCTTTGATGAACCAGTTGTGGACCATTGGTTGGAATGGAAAATAGCCCAAACTGCAAATGTGTCCACTAAGCAGGATCGATAGGATGACCCACACCTTCACAGGTGGACACGTTACTACCTGAGGTGTGTCCTGCTCCCCAAATATTAAATGAATGCACTAGTATCTAATGTAGACTGAAATGTAGGTCAGTTTCATTAGACTATATCATATATGCAGCTTTAGACTATTGAGAAGTAGTCCGCACTGACCTCTCAGGAAAGGAGCCACATAGACAGGTAGGCGTGGATAGGGTGATGACATCAGGGAGCCTAGGTGGTGTAATGGTTAGCACACTGGCCTGGAATGCAAGAGCTGTGGGTTCGATTCCCATTCTAAGCGCAATATTTCCCCATTTCATCCCCCCCTTATGACGCTATATTGCTTATTTTGTCATCAATGCTTCGCAAAGAAACCAGCGAAGCATTTCTACATACAACATGGGGGGGGGGGGCTTAATTATGTTACAGGAAATTCCCCCACATGGTTCATGAATGGGAATCCTGTCTGTTCCCACGGTACGCTAAGCCTTCCGGTGATGGCGCCGTGTTCACACCACGATAACAGCATCATCTGCATTCTGTGGATGTCATTTGCAGCGTCATTAGCGCCAGGATGACGGCATTAAGGGAACACCCCCCCCCCCCCCCCCAACCCAACCCAACCCAACCCAACCCACCTGCACCCGTGTGATCAGGCGGTAACACATGTGCGAGGAAGCTCTAGGCATTATTAGGATAGGGCAAGGACTGGTTGGCTGTGTCAGGATAATGTGACTGAGTGGAATACCAGCTCATGGTGTACTCTCTAAGGACAGGGCGTGGGTGAAAGGATGCTGTAACAAACCACAATGGGATGGGATCCTCTCCCACAGGCCTGTATGTCATCTGCGTAGATGTACATAGTAGGCTAAGTTATCATATACAGGTTAGGAAAAAATTTGAAAATTAAAAAATAACTAATATAGAAACTACTAACACCCAAAACCGCAAAGGTTGGCCCGAGAAAGATCAGGTAAAGACTCCTGAGTGCGGGACCAGACCAATCCAGTATCACAGCTGTCCAGCGTTGAAAACAAGCACCCTCATGGGAGCTGGGCAGAATAAAAAAACTTGTCACAAAAACAAAAAAAAGGTTTTGGTGGCCTGGTCTCCCCAGTGGGGCAGCACTATGCGGTCACCATGAGTGCACACTGTCACAAGTCTGTACCCGTCATGATATGACCTTAGCTGTTGCCAGGATGTAAAACACCAACATGCAACCAACCTGTGTGATGACTGCAGTAAATGGACATTGCAGTCCGGTCCACCAGGTGGTCAACTCCGCTAACAAATACCCAGTCAGCATTTAATTAAATTAAATTAACTAGGTCAAATTCTCTTGGTTATTTGTGGGTGTATGTAGAGAATATATATGCGATGTATAATGTATTATGCGAGTGTAAAGATACAGAAGGGAGTTATTATAATATTGTTATACTCCATAAGACCCAGCAGCACTCACTGTGCCGGTGGCACCACATTCGGCTCGCCTCGCCTCGCCTCCACCGCATGTTGACCAACGTCAGTGGCACCTGAAGATTTATTTTCTTATATATTTGATGTGTCAGGTACTATTATTGTGTGAGTAAATGTAGGGAAGATAATATTAAGCTCAGTCTATGCTTTTCTATACGAAGGCAGCGTACGACCCTGGTTAATGTGATATACATCTTTGGGAAATAATCAATTCTAATTGGCTGCTTTGATAGACATTGGCGTGTCGTGTTCATCCCTTATCAGTGCGAGGCAGCCTCAATTAGACACTTTGCCGAGTTCCAGTCAGTCTCCCTTCCATCCATGCTGAATGAGTTAGAGCGTCCGTCTCCCATGTTGGTAGATCGTGGGGTCGTGGGTTCGAACCCTGGTCGAGTCAAACCAATGACTTAAACATTGATACTTGTCACTTCCTAGCCAGGTGCTCGGCATTATTAAGGACAGGGCAAGGACTGGTGTGCTCAGTGTCAGGATAATGTGACTGAGTGGGATACCAGGTCATGGTGGCAGTGGCCTGGTGTTCCCAGTGGGACAACACTATGAAGTCGCCATTAGTGCGCACTGTCACAAGTCGGTATCCATCCTGATATGACCTTAGATGTTACTAGGACGTAAAACAACAACAAACAAACATCCATCCAAGACAAGCCCCGCACCATGCGCGCACACACACACACACACACCACCACACACACTTCAATGTGCCACAATTCAATTCCCGGCGCCGACTAGCCCACTTGGGCGGCCACAGCGAGAATTCTATCCAATCCCTGAGAACATTGTTAGATGAAAGCTAAACGCTGATCGGGTTTCTGGTTGGCAGCCAATCAGAAAGAGGCTTTTATCGGTAGTAGTGGTAGTAGTTGTTGGGTTTCTCTCTTTATTTCTCTCTCTCTCTCTCTCCCTCTCTCTCTCTCTCTTTTGCCTGCAGGAGATGGGGCGGGGTTACTCTGGGGCATGGAGGCCTAGTATATATAGCGAAAAGAACATCATTTGGTTACTAACATCTTTTTTGTTACCTACTGGCTTGTCTAAAAGTCAACTGTAAAAGTCAGTGTAGCGCCCTGAGCTAATCCGGCGTTACACATTTTATTGATATATTTATATATATTTTTTTGTGATGGCTTATTTATCCTGTCCATAACGAGTAAGTCGCATCGCAGCTTGTTTTCATCGCTGAACAGCAATAGTCTCAATTTGGTAGTTGCTTTGTCATCTTAGCTGTTTGATGTTTGTTATTGAAATAGCACGCGTTAAATCACTGGATGCGGTGGCCGAATCGGTAGAGTGCAGGCTTCCCGTGCAGAAGGTCGGGAGTTTGAATCCCAGCCGAGTCAAACCAATGACTTATGGAATTGATGCTTGTCGCTAACTAGCATGGTGCTTGGCATTAATAGGATAGGACAAGGACTGGTTAGCACAGTATCAGGATATTGTGACAGTCTGGAGATATCAAGTCATTGTGCCTGCGGCCTGATCTCCCAGTGGGGCAGCACTATAAAGTCCCTATGAGTGTGCACTGTCACAAGTCGGTACCCATCCTGGTATGACTTTAGATGTTGCCAGGACGTAAAACTCCAACAACCAAACAACCAAGAACCAACCCGGCGTGCTGGGTCCCAGTTTCAGTCCTTAACTGAGGGACCAGCGAAATTCAAACACAAGTCTTGATTGCCAGGGATCATGCCAGTTAAAGCTGCATAGTCTGATGAAATATCAAATTTTCAAAACCAAATCAATTATCTGGATTTGATTTGACATATTTAACTTAGATACTGATGCACTTATTAAGCATTTGTTTCTGCGTAGAAGGCAATACTGAGTCAATTTAACAACCTGTTACTGCCAAAGTCTATGGCAAGTTTGCCAAAACTAATTTTCCATGTTTGCACTCAGAATATCTCAAAAGTTTACCATTTAAAATAAAAGTAACTTTGAACTAATGTAAAGTAGATACTCATGATCGATCTAATATATTTATCTCAGAAAAAATACAGAACTTCAAAACCATCGGACTATGCAACTTTAAAGTAGCAAATGAGGATCATTTCTCAACATTTTTATGTACAGCTAACACCTAAGGAAACATTTGGTGTGATTCTAATTTAGAGATAATCACCTAATGCCATGTACACACATAGCGTATAGGATTCGCGCATAGGACTCCCGATCAGCTTAAAACTGCAGTCGGGCCGATTCATTTTTCGAATCGGGAATCGCAATCGTAGTGCTAGCGCACACCTACCGTTTTAGCCCTAAAAATTAGTTTTAGTCGTGAATCGCAATCGGTAGGTGTGCTAGGGGAGTGCACACCTCACGATTTTTGGGTAGTTTTAGGTCGTATACGCTAGGTGGGTGCGGGGAAAACGATCGTATACGCTAGGTGTGTACCGGGCATTAGAAGCAAATATTATAGCATTCCCTTTCTATTTCTCTCCAATCTTATTGATTTTCCGCTTTGCTTTATATCACGTGACTGAATAGCTGTAGACCTTTGCGAAACTGTCATGGTAAGAATCGGTAAGTTGGGTCTAATCTCACCCTCCATCTCCGCTGTTGCCATTGGAGATAGGCAAGCAAATATGTAGCCTTTACGCAATTGAAACTTCAACTTAATGAGAGGATTTGAAAGGAATACCCGAGGGAGAATATATATTAATTCCTCCAGTGTGCGCGGTGCGAGGAAGGGGGGGGGGGGCACCCGTCTGCATTACCTTCACAGCTGATGAGGGGAGGGGGGGGGGGCGGGCACTCCCGCAGCCGCCTATAGGGGAATATACATTATATAGTGAGAAGTATATGTTCCCCTTGCACTTATACTTGTAAAATGCGTTATACATCACATGTGTATGCCTATATATGTACATGTACGTATACCTATCATACTGGCACTCTGAATTACTAGGATAGGACAAGGACTGGTTAGCTCAGTATAACGATAACGTGACCGAGTGTGAAATCGGGTCCTGGTCCTGGTGACCTGTTCTCCATGTGGGGCAGCACTATGAAGTCACCATGAGTGTGCAATGTCACAAGTCAGTATCCGTCCCGATATGACCTTCGATGTTGCCAGGATGTAAAACTCCATCCAACGACAATGGCTTCCTTTGACACTAAAGGCCACGGGGAGCGGCTCTCCCCTTACCCACGCTAATCCGTCCTGATATGACCTTAGCTGTTGCCAGGACGTAAAACTCCGACAACCAAGCAACGAACCAACCTGCGCTAATGGTCACCTGATCCTCTGAATGCCATCTGCGAAGAAAGGCAATCTTTTCTAGCTGACAGGTGCACGCAGTGTGAGTAGGCATGGGCATGAGGCATGCGCATGCGCATGCGCACTGTGAACTTGTTGTAGTTGTATCAGTGTCTATCACTGTCGCTAAACCATGTACGGAAGATCTTATGTGAACAACCAACAAACCAACCAATCTAATGGAGAATTATCCATGATGCAGTATAAATCTTCAATAACTAAATTAGGGTACGGCAAGGACTAAGGATAATGTGTCTGAGTGGGATACCAGGTCAGGGTGCTCGCAGCCTGGTCTCCCAGTGGGGCAGCACTAGAAAGTCGCAATGAGTGCACACTGCCACAAGTCAGTAGCCGTCCTGATATGACCTTAGATGTTGCCAGGACGTAAAACAACAACAAACAGAGCAAAGCCTTCAACATTCCCGCAATCTAATGCGACTCATTTTTATTTTCTGCCTCAAACATAGAGGGGGCCATCCATCTTGTTGACAGCATGAGGACATGGACATGGGAGTGTTTCATAAGCCGTCATGGTTGAGTTGAGTGTGAAGGGGTGCCCCAACAACAGGGCGCCACACTTTATTAACCCAATAACTCACTGAGTGGTGTCCTCTGTGGCGGAGTGCTTAGAGTGTCTGACCTTTTTCTAGGTCAGACTCCTAATCTGAAGGTCAGTGGTGCGATTCCCCATGCCATCACCTCTGCCAATGTGTCATCAATGGCCAGTTGCTCTCATACCATGTCTATATGGTTAAAAATCCCATGGGTCGGTAAAAGGTGTAGGCTTGGGCTCTCTATTGACCAACTGTCTAATGGTGAAAACAAGTGTATTCAGACTTATCCATGAGTATAAATCATCAAGAATAAAATCTATTTAGAAAATATTTCAGGTATCCATTCTGAAAGTGTAAAGTTGCATAGTCCGATGGCTTTGAATTACTCTCATATTTTAAATTGGTTATTATAATCTACCTTACTTTAGTTTGAAGTAATGTTTATTTTGAACCACCAACTTTTGAGATATTTGAAGTGCAAACATGCCAAATTAATTTAGGCAAGCACGCCAAACCTCTGACAGCATAGATTTATGCAGTAACAGGTTCGATTAAATTGACTCAGTATTCCCTTCTTAATAAGTGCATCAGTATCTAAGTTTGATATGTACAATCAAATCTAGCTGAATGTTTTGCCTTAGAAAAAATGATGCTCCATCACACTTTGCAGCTTTAACGCGATAACTACTACCCTAATGATATAATAACGATCAAACACATTAATCCCACTGGACAGCCACATTACCAACCAACGGTCATCATCATCATCATTATCATGCTGTCGGTCGCAATGTGACAAAGACTGCTTTCAATACTTGACTGCTGCTCTCCATTTAGCTCTCTGCTGTGAGATTTGCGTCTGTGAGTCGGTCTTAATGTCTCTCAGCTTCAGGTTTCTCTTGATGGTATCCTTGAACCGGAGATGAAGGCGCGCCTCTCTTTCTGGAACCAGAAGACAGTTGAGAATAGAGGATCTGCTTTGGTAGCCTGTCTGATTGCATCCTCATGAGGTGTCCAGTCCACCGGAGATTCTTGATCAGAAGATCTTCCATAGAGGGCAGCCCCGTCCGTTCGAGTATTTCCTTATTTGTCACTTTGTCCTTCCAGGTTAGCCTCATGATTGAATGCAGATGTCGCATCATGAAGGCATGTAGCTTTTTCACCTGTCGTCTGTACACTGTCCAGGCCTCGGCTCCGTATAGTAGGGTGGATAGCACGATTGCACAGTAGATCTTGCCTTTGACCCGAATGGACACATGGTGGTTGTTCGAGAGTCTCTGGCGTAGTCAGCCGAAAGATGTGCGAGCCTTGGCCATCCTCCTCTGTATTTCAGCATCAATGCGTCCATCACTTGATATCGTGCTTCCGAGGTAGGTGAATTCCGGAACAGAGTTCAGCTGTTTCCATCAACCATGATCTCCTCCTCTCGGGTTCTTGTAGAGTTGGGTTGATACAGCACCTCCGTCTTCTTGATGTTAATCTTCAGGCCAAACTTCTTTGATGCATCGGAGAAAGCGTCCACTATTTTCTGGATCTCTTCAGCAGAGTGGGAAACCAGTGCACTGTCATCTGCGAATAGCAGCTCTCTCACCAGTATCCGAATAGTCTTGGTCTTCGCTCTGAAGTGTGCGACATTGAATAGGTCAGCGCTCTGTCTGAACTGTCAACCAACAGTAGAAGCATTGTAAACCACCCTATGTGTTACACCTCACTGAAACAAAACCAAAACTAAAACCAAAATCTAACTGCTATTCAACCACAGCATATTATTGAACTATTATAATACACTGTGCATTAGATCTGTCTTGCTGTAGGCCTTATGCACTTCGGTACATGACTCCTTCCTGCGCTATATAGATTACACATGCTGTACACTGTACAGCATGGTCTGCTCCCTACTTTTATTGCATCAGGGTGGAGTATGCCGCACACAATGCAGCACATGCCAGTCCATCATCACTATGCATTTATAACCCAAATGCGATCCTTTCGCTGGCTGGAAGACCAGTGCTTCGGCGCTGACAAAACCTATGTTCAGATGAACAAACATAAATTATTTACAAAAACAACAAAAACCCACTGTGGCCGTCAGTGGTTTGCAAACGGCGAAGATTTCCACAATAGATTCTATTCCATGTTTCTCAGCCACTGCTATTTTGTTCACTGCGCCCACATAGCTTTATTCATGGGAAGAAATATTCATTATTCGTGGGCGATAATTCAGTAGATGTAGGTGTAGTATATTTACACAAAGATTGTGCGTCACTAACTCGGTCCATTCGTCCTCTTTCAATTTGTGCAGTTGAGCGAGGATGGAACAGGGTCACTGGTTGATGGAGGTTAGGGTCAAAGGTGAAGGGTTACACAGAAAAAAAACCTACCAGAAATGATGGTGTTGAGGTCATGTGCATTACCTAGGGGCAACCGTGGTGTGTTCAGTTTTAATGGAGATTGTAGGTTGATATTTATCTTGTCAGACATTGGACTTGGACAGTATTTTCAACTTGTGCAATAACACAAATTCAGTTGTTAGTTCCATGAAGCAACTGAATCCACAGGCAATTTGGCTATTATATGGAAACAAGATTTATTTAGAAACGGAATTAGCTGTTAGTGTGTAATGATATACATTCAGTTCTTAGTTCCACGAAAGGAGTAATTTAGCAGTCAAGCTCAACAAAAGAATCACCTAGATTTGATCCAATAAACATGTGTAGTGGTCTGCACTGACCTCTCGGGCAAGGAGCCACATAGACAGGTAGGCGTGGGTACTGTGGGGACATCAGGGAGCTTGGGTGGTGTGGTGGTTAGCACACCGGCCTGGAATGCAAAGAGATGTGGGTTCGAGTCCCGCTCTAGGCACACTATTTCCCATTTTTAACACCCCCACGACACTGGTTGCCGTAACCAGGATCCTATGCACGTTACACGCTGAATAGTTGTTGAACCTACCCTGTGTATCTGTAAGTGCATTGCCTGTATGTATCTAATTGTAAGCATTAAGAGACTTACAATTCCAGTGGGACGAGTGTATTATTCTGCACTGACCTCTTGGCCAACGAGCCAAATAGACAGGTAGGCATGGGTACTGTGGTGACATCAGGCAACCTGGGTCGTGTGGTGGTTAGCACACTGGCCCGGAATGCAAAGAGATGTGGGTTCGAGTCCCACTCTAGGTGCAATATTTCCAATTTTCATCACCCGCACGACACATGCATCACAGAATAAAAGGAATACTAAGTAAATTTAATCGGACTGGCCACTGCTGAAACCTATGGTATTTTCGTGGTGGGGGGGGGGGGAGTATTGTCATGGGGGTGATGAAAATGGGAAATATTGTGCCTAGAGCGGGACTCGAACCCACATCTCTTTGCATTCCGGGCCAGTGTGCTAACCATTACACCACCTAGGCTCCCTGATATCAACACACTACCCACGCCTACCTGTCTATGTTGTTACTTGCCTGAGAGGTTGCTAGTGCAGAACACAACACACGTCCCCCTGGGAATTGTAAGTCTTTTAATGCTTGCAGATTAGCATTACATGTACAGGCAATGCACTAATTATCATACATACACAGGGTAGGTTCGACAACCATACAGCACGTAGGTTGTACAGCATCATGGTCACGCGCATCCAGTGTCATGGCAGGTGATGAAATGGGAACATATTGTGCCTAGAGCGGGACTCGAACCCACATCTCTTTGCATTCCGGGCCAGTGTGCTAACCATTACACCACCTAGGCTCCCTGATATCAACACACTACCCACGCCTACCTGTCTATGTTGTTACTTGCCTGAGACGTCAGTGCAGACCACTACAGTATTTTTAAAACTGGCGACACATTGCGCCTTGAGATTGCAGATTTCGAAACCTCACTCCTTGCCAGTTTGGGACTAGCGTCCTAACCATTATTCTATCTAGGCTCCCTGGTGCACTCACCCCATCCACATCTACCTGTCTCTGTGGCATGATATGACCTTAGATGTTGCTAGGACGTAAAACAACAACAAACAAACAACTGTGGCATGAGAGGTGAACGCAGGCTATTGTAGGATCTAGAATTTTCTGTATGTGCTGGATGGTCGTTAAACAAACACACAAAAGATGCCAGCTGATACCTTTCCCATATTGTCCGATATCATTGAGATGAGACCTGAAAGTAACCGGATCATGCTTAGAAGTAAATGAAGACTCTACTTCCAGGGTTTCCATGAGTAGTTCAGCAGACCCAGGTTTATGTAGCATCGTGTGCTAATTGGCTGTTGACCAGCGTCGACAAAAATAAAAGTGATACGGGGCGTTATTATTGCAAATGTGGCAATCTGTATCCAATAAGTATAATTTAAAATTACGCATTTTAGTTCCCCAGGAAACTATCCATCGCAATCTGATATTATCGCCCATGAAATCGCAGCAGGCTTATTATATATGGTAAATAATATCAGATTGCAATGGATAATTTACAATAAATATATATATATATATATATTTCACCTCGTCCCCTAGCCTCCTGGCTAATTATAGCACAGGGAGAGGTAGCACTCAACTTGATTCAATTTGCGTTTCCACCTCACCGAGTACAGACTTGGAAAAGTGAGCAGTGATTCAGTCTATACAACTGCTGTACATGTGAGCACTGCATACATCGGAAGGACATTAAATATGTGAGTGCTACATCCATATGTGCCATAGGAAATGGTGTTTCATTGTGCCTATATTGGGGCACACACTTTATGTGAAATTATGTGCTGACATTAGGTGACGAAATTATTCCAACATTGACTTTGGCATTTCAGGTCAATTTTGATACCATTGACATTGTGCTGTCAATTCATCTTGGTGTTGACATTGTGCTGTCAATACTGGTTGGTATCGACATGTGTTAAACACACTTTTGAGTGTTTCAATGTATATACAAACACAAACATGTGGTTGTGACTTACATTATTTACACAATTATGCACATATTATTTGCATTTACTCTAGCGTTGATAGACTCAGTTGAATATACACTGAGTAGACGTTGACAGCCGGTGACTGGCTGTGAGAACCAGTTGACGGCCAGTGAGCATACAGTGGACAGCCACTGACAGCATTCAGTTGACACTATACCCATGCAACTTTGTGTAATTGACTGCATGTTGAGTCATTTCAACTTGCGTTCCCACCTCAAGGAAAACGGACGTGGGAAAGTGAGCAGCGTTTCAGTTATTTACCACTGTCTTCTATTTGTAAATACATAGTAGACTTACTGCTTTTATATTATGTGATAATATTTGCGATTGGACTGGTGTTTCAATGTAATTATTTTGAACATACACTTCATTTGATAATTTGTCCTGACATTAGGTGAGAAAATTATTTCAACCTTGAAATTGGCATCTTAGGCCAATTTAGATACCATTGACATTGTGCTGTCAATACTTGTTGGTACTAAACACAATTTTTTAGTGTTTCAATGTTTATATACAAACACATGGGGTTGTAACTTACATTATTTACACAATTATGCACGGACAATGTGCATTCACACTAGTGTCTGACAGACTCAGTTGAACACTGAGATTGTGAGAACATGTTGACAGCCAGTGAGCGGCTGTGAGACCTGGTTGACAGCCGGGGAGCATTCAGTTGACAGTCACTGACAGTGTACAGTTGGCACCATACCACTTTACCAGGATAATTTCTTGTATAAATTGACTGCATGTGGACTTTGGTAACATTAGGTATGTGGTTACCATTTATTTCATTTGGCATGTGTTAATTTGTGACACGGTGTGAGGAGGATACCCACCAAACACATGACAGTGGACTTTGTCTGGGGTGTGAGTGCTTTACACTACTACCTTCTCACCAGTAGTGCCATTATTTTACCCTATGGGTGCTCTTCTATGTGTCTGTTTACAAAGTACACATGTTTATGTAAACTGTCTGTGCTTAATTGGAATATTGTGGTAGGATGCTCAGGTAGTCCCACCAGTCTGGACCATTAGGTCACATGTGCTCAGGCTTGACACATGAAGATGTCAGCCCAGGTCATGTGCTAACGGGGGTTATTACATACCATTTTGAGAGTAATGCTGACCACTTTTGTTCCTTTAATGGAATGTGACTTGATTTGTTTGTTTGTTGTTTTACGTCCTAGCAACATCTAAGGTCATATCAGGACGACTGTGACTGGTATTACACAATTACTGATGGCCGGTATGTGGCCGGTTGCTTCTGTCAGATCAGATCACACACCAATTAAGGGGTGATCTTGGACACCTGACCATGCACATGACAGTGCCAGACCCCTGAGGGCTAACCAATTGGTTGTCAGATCATGCAGCTAAAAACTGCCAGTCCCCCAAGGGGTGATCGTTATGAGACAACTGACCATGCACCTGACAGTGCCAGTCCCCCGAGGGGTGGTCGTATGGTTATCAGATCATGCAGATAATACTGCCAGTGCCCCGAGGGGTGATGGTTATGAGACAACTGACCATGTACTTAACAGTGCCAGTCCCCCGAGGGGTGGTCATATGGTTCTCAGAGAGCTGTAGTCAGATGGACTGCAAAGCTCATCTATGACTCCATGAACAATCCAGTTCATTGTCATATGAACATAGATGCCATACGGCACTATGGACAGAGAGTGGTAATCAGACGGATTGCAAAGCTCATCTGTGACACCATGAACAAACCAGTTCATTGTCATATGGACATAGTTGCCATGCTGCACTATGCACACTATCACACTGACTAATTATGATACTATTCAGAGAGCTGTAGTCAGATGGATTGCAAAGCTCATCTATGACACCATGAACAAACCAGTTCATTGTCATATGAACATAGATGCCATTTATGGCCCTTCAGGGCATTAAACCCCATAATCCATATGGGTGTGGGAGTCATGTGCATAAAAACCCCAGACAGTTGTATACATGTACAGACACATACTAGTTGTGAATTCTCGTTCGATGAAAATGGAACTTGAAAGTCATGAGCAAGTAAACCCCAGAAGTAGACATATATGTACATAGTTGTGTTTTCACTCTATGTGAACCCCTGTATGATCGTATAGGGACAGCCTATTTAGGTCTTATTGGCAGGGTGGATCCAGTCCAGTAGTTGGCTAGATGTTACACAATGCCCCTCTTTAGTACAACTCACCTTGGTACTATAATAGACATTCCCATTCGTTAGCCTGGCACCCAGTGGCCAGGCTACATAAATATATAGATATATGTATATATGCTACTTGCTGTTTGAGGTGTTTACACACAGTCTGACTTGTGGCCAGCTACCCAGCCAGGGTAGTAGTAGGTAATTAACCATGAGGTAATCAACTCTATTGGCTGAGGCCATGATTGAGTGTGATGGGCACAAGTATACACTCCTTACTGGCTGTCTAGACAGACCCACAACAGCAGACATTAAAGTCTGGCATACACCTATCAACAATGGACATTCCTTGGGTAAGAAAGGAACCCACAGGGCCTAACTAAGCCCAACATACAACTACCAATGGGCAGTTGTGTAACACACGTATGATACCTTTAATAAAAAGGGGAAAATCATTACTGGGTGTTAGCCTTTCTTAGGAAACAATCTACATTGTATAGTTTAGATTTTAAGATGGAAAATTCCACTTTTAACTTAGAAATTGGAAATCACTCAACTCGTATCAATTGGACAAGCAGACTTAGCTGCATAACATAAGGGTTATAGTCAGTGATCATGATGCCTCACCATCTAAGAGAAAAAGTGATTAGTTAAATCCACTTTTGAAATTATCGCACTGACTAAATGGGATTAGTAATTATTTATTACAGATTACTCAATAAATCCATACAATATAACATTGCTATGACCAGTTTGGTTCAGCTACTGCTTCACATATACATTTAGATCAATGGCTAATAAATAGTCATAAGTTACACAGTGCCCTATAATGTATGAGGAAGCTGTCACAGCTCAATCAATTTTTAAGGCATTCATAAAGGCTTCAGTTGTTGCTTAATGTAACCTTAAGCTTGACCCAGATGAGAACTTTTCATATCCATTCTTTAGCTCATCACAGGATGGGATAAATTTGCCTTTAGTCACATGAGGCAAAAATGGGAATTAGAAGGATTACCTTCATTTCATTTAGAACATTTAGATAAGACCATAAATGGAAGTAGGCATAGACCATGGGTGCCTATCGGCATAGACCATGGGTGCCTATCGGCATAGACCATGGGTGACATGAGGTGCCAAAATAAGCAAAGACAAGTGTTTCCAATAAACATAGGCGCACACCGTTCTGGGAATACACCTAGTTGCAGTATCCGTTAAGGTGATACAGATACCACTGACCAATGCACATGAAATACAAAAGTGCTTTATCTATACTGGGGAAGAAATATGCTTGGATGCAAAGGTGGGCAGACATTGCATCTGTACATAAGATCAGAGGTCCTGTAAAGAAACAGGGACTCAGACATGGTAGTAAAACATACCCAAGAACAGATTGAGGGATGACGACACATTTTGTGCCTACACATACAGAATCAGGTTAAGAAACTGACCTGGATGGCATAAGGTTCGGGATGAAATCAATAGGAGGGCTAAGCCCTCTGGGTGCTTTAGGCATACATTATCAGGTTTATATACTATTTTGGATAGTAGTATGATATGGGGTGGTTTGGTTTGAACCCAGATTTACATGATCAAACCGTTACTCTGCATTGCTACTTTGAGCAACTTCAAGAGCAAAGGAAGGCAGAGAAAGCCATCTATGGCAGTACCAGATTTTCAATTTGCACTGCAGGATTCTGTTAGTGCGCATCAGGATTATGTTAGTGCTAGTCCATCATAATACCCTAGTGTATATATGATGACTGTTGCCAGGACATAGAAAACAAACAAAGAGTCGGTGATGATATTTAAGATAGGACATCATGGCAAAGTTGAATCTACCTGTGGGAAGGTCATTAAATTGATCCCACATCAGCTTATCCTAAAAGGTTTGACAACTTGATAGCTAGGAATCCCACTAGATGCACTATCAGATGACATAAAATAGGAGTTACCTCCAGTTGGGGTGATTCGGCAAGGCAAAGCCTTGGGGGGGTTTGAGGAAAATCGCCTTTTCATGATAGGATTTTATAGACTCGTAGAATGACTACATGATATGATTCATAGATTCATAGAATGACTACTCTGATAAAAATTGTATATGTATCCATATACATTCGCGGGAAATATGAAAACAATATATTAAAATATACCAGGTTTATAAAGGCTACATATAATATACCTAGGCCCTATAACAGGGGATTAGGGTCTAAATAAAAACAATTCTACTCAATACAAGTAGAGGCAAATGTCTTAACATTCACAAAGACATCACAAAAATGGGTTCAGAAAAGATAACTTGGCTGTGAGCCCTCAGAGAACAACTATGTTCAAAAGAAGTAATTGAACTCAGAATTCAATCACATTAAGAAATCTAGCAATACAAAGATGAAACCGAAATTATGACTAGATAAACATTTCCCTGTGCTATAATTAGCCAGGAGGCTAGGGGACAAGGTGAAATAGAATAATTATGTGAGACTTACCTCGGTAAAGTTGACACATAATTTTTGTTTTACCGAGTCCGATATCCTCGGCTTGTTATAGTACAGTTCCCGCCCATCCTAACCCGTGGTGAATGTAAAGAACTTCGGTTTACCGAAGGGAGGAAAATAAGAAAACAGAAAAAAGGGAATAATAATAATTTAGAACATAGTTTTGGTAATTAGTAGGTAAAAGATTGAATCAAGTGGAAGTGCTACCTCGCCCTGTACTATAACAAGCCGAGGCTATCGGACTAGGTAAAAAACAATTATGTGTCAACTATACCAAGGTAAGTCTCACATAATTATTCTATATATATATATGTAAGCCTGTTGCAATTTCATGGGAGATAGTATCAGATTGCGATAGATAATTTGAGGGGGAGAACTGAAATATGTAATTTTTGAATGGTATTTACTGGATACAGATTGCCACATTCACAATAGTAATGTGCCGTATTTATTTTTGATAAATGATCTCAGTAAATAAACCATAGTTATGGAATGATAATTTAGCAGGCACCACCCTGTTTGTTGTTGTTTTGTTATTGTTGTTTGAGGGGTGATGGGGGGGGGGGAGTGGGATGTATCTCAGGCGGTAGAGTGTCCACCTGTGAAGCTATCGGTCATCCGGTCGATCCTTCTCAGTGGACCCGTTTGTAGTTTGGGCTATTTTCCGTTCCAACCACTCAGCCACAACTAGTTCATCAACAGCTGTGGTATGTGCTCTCCTGTCTGTGGGAATGTGCATATAAAAGACTCCTAGCTGCTTATTGGAACGAATAGCCTATGTGGTCGCAGAAGGTTTCCTCCAAAGAAATATGCCAGAATGGCCATATATTTGATGTCCAATAGCCGATGATAGAAAAATCAATGCGCTCTAGAGGCGTCGTTAAATAAAACAAGCTGTACTTTGAGGGGGGAGGGAGATACTGCCTTCTTGGTGGTTTGTAAACTCTAGATGTCGATTTGCTGGCAAGAAAAACGAGGTCAGGAACGGCCCCTGGTGGGTGCATCCCAATGGCTTAAGGGTGATGACATGGGGCATATGGAGCTGGCGAGGTGCCAGGAGGAGTGATTGTTGATGGTGAATGACAGCTGAGATACCTACGGAATCACACAGTGATCTCCAACCAATTCGCCACTTCCTAAATTAGCATGCACTGTCAGTGCGGATAGGGTGACGGTCGCTTCGGGAGCTGGGTTCTGGGTCGAGTGGGCGAGTGCTCAAAATGCTTCACTCTGACAGCTGGAGCTTAAGCCGCAGCGCCAGCACCGAAGGAAATGAAGCACGTGGAGCAGGGTGGGACTGCCGGAGGCCGATAGGGGTTGTGGAGGTGTGTGCGGAATAATGTGAAATCTTGGGTAAAGATCTAGCCATGCGTCAATGTAAAAGCTCTGAACGTGACCATGGAAACAAGTTTCCCTTCTGAATGTTGTATGTGACTTAATTTCATGGGGTGTGTGCATTATGATGTTTGTTTTACATTGTTTGTACATGTGGTTGAAACTCTGCATTTGGCTGGTGTGGGCGGGAGGGTAGCCACTATAGTCGGTTGAGGAGCATAGACCCTGGAATTAAGAACTGGTGATTTCTGTAGCATTAAGTTGCCTGTGAGCAACAGTTAAATGCTGTTATGTTCTGCTGCAAAATTATTTATTTACGCTTTCTAGTGGTGACCACAGCTGTGTATTATTCTATTAGACAGCATTATTCTAACACAACAAACACACGGAAATTGTTGCTTAAAATACACGAAACAGAGATTTGCCTTTTGCATTATTAAACCTAATATATTATTATATTACTTACAAACATTAAACCGAGATCTTCCTTTTGAAATATTAAATCTAAATTATTATTATTATTATTACAGAAAACAATTAAACAGAAATTTTCCTTTTGCAATATTAAACGTAAATTATGACATACAATATTTTAAACAGAGATTTACCTTTTGTCTTTTTAAACCTAAATTACTATTTTATAAGACATTTAATAGATTTGCCCGTTGCAATATTAAACTTAAATTATTATTAAACAAAATAATAGCCAGAATTGCAAATTAAGCATCGTTTGTTCGAGGTTTGGTGATAACATTAATGCAATCCTTAGGGTTGACTGGTTGTTGTTTTACGTCCTTACAACACCTAAGGTCATATCATGACGGGTACCACTTTGTGACAGTGCGCACTCATCAGTTGCTCATAGCATTGTAACAGTGCTGCCCCACTGGAAGATCAGCATGTAGCCACCATGTCCTGATATCCGACTCAGTCACAATATCCTGTGACTGAGCAAACCAAGCCTTGCCCTATCCTCGTAATGCAGAGCACCAGGCTAGGTAGTGACATGTCTCAATTTTGTAAGTCATTGTTTTAACTCGGCCGGGATTTGAATCCACGACCTCCTGGAGGCAAAGCGATACAGCACTCTTACTGATCAGGCCATTCAGTCCGATCTAATACTAAAAATTTTATATTTTACATAAAATATGTTAAATACATTTACCTTTCGGAGTATTAAACGAAATTATCACATACAATTCATTAAACAGAGAATCGCCATTTTGAAATGAGCAGCCTGGATTTTAACCAATTTGCATTCCGTGCATTAAGTTAGTAGTATTTGCAATAAAAATGCAATCTGCCTAAGTAGTTTGTAATCACTAGCAGTCCCTAGGGTATAGATTCGCCTTGCTCCTGGACGCGGTGGCCGAATCGGTAGAGCGCAGGCCTCCCGTGTGGGAGATTCCCTGGTCGAGTCAAACTAATAACTTATAAAATTGATACTTATCACTTCCTAGCCAGGCGCTCGGCATTATTAGGACAGGGCAAACACTGGTTGGCTCAGTGTCAGGCTAATGTGACTGAGTGGGATATCAGGTCATGGTGCTGGCGGCCAAGTCTCCCAGTGGGGCAGCACTGTACAGTCGCGATGAGTGTGCACTGTTGCAAGTGGATGCCCGTCCTGATATGACCTTAGATCGTTGGTTGTTGGAGTTTTACATCCTGGCAACATCTAAGGTAATATCAGGATGGGTACCGACTTCTGACAGTGCACGCTCATGGCAACCTTATAGTGCTGCCCCACTAGGAAATTAGTCCACCAGCACCATGACCCGATATCCCGCTTAATCACATTATCCGGACAGTGAGCTATCCAGTCCTTACCCTAACCTATTAATACCGAGCGCCAGGCTAGGAAGCGGCATGTATCAATTTTATAACTTATAACATAAGTCATTGGTTTGACTCGACCAGGAACCGAACTCCCAATCTCCCGCACACGAAGCCCACGCTCTACCGATTCGGGCACCGCTAGAATGAAGAACTCTAACAATTAACCAACATACAAGAGACAACAAAGATATAACTAAGCATGATAAAAATGACACGGCAGCCTGTAGGAATGTCGTGTAGAACCATCTGTGCCGATGTTTATCATCAGTAATGTCCCAATGATCCGGGTCGTATCGCTGCAATTGGCTGCTGTTAGTCCCAACGTGATTAATTCACCGCCCGCAAATCACACTGGCGCCACCACCGGCGAAAGCTCGAACTGCCTCCAGTCACGTGACGCCGCCATGTTTAATTCACCATCTACTCGCTAGTCTAACATTGCCACGCACGCACATGGGACCATGGACCGGCTCGTGTTAGCATCTTGTCACCGACACACCCTAAAAAAAAGGGGGGGGGGGTGAACCCCCAAAAACAACAAACAAGCAAAAGACCCAACAGATGGTTGCGTTCAGTCTAACCATGTTTACTGTCTACTATGACTAGGAGCTATCATCTACTATCTACTATGACTAGTAGTTACCATCTACTATCTACTATGACTAGTAGCTGTCATCTACTATGACTAGTAGTTACCATCTACTATCTACTATGACTAGTAGTTACCATCTACTATCTACTATGACTAGTAGTTACCATCTACTATCTACTATGACTAGTAGCTGTCATCTACTATCTACTATGACTAGTAGCTGTCATCTACTATGACTAGTAGCTATCATCTACTATCTATTATGACTAGTAGCTACTATCTACTATGACTAGTAGCTATCATCTACTATCTACTATGACTAGTAGTTACCATCTACTATCTACTATGACTAGTAGCTGTCATCTACTATGACTAGTAGCTATCATCTACTATGTACTATGGCTAGTAGCTACCATCTCCTATGACTAGTAGCTATCATCTACTATCTATTATTACTAGTAGCTATCAGCTACTGTCTACTATGACTAGTAGCTATCATCTACTATCTACTATGACTAGGAGCTATCATCTACTATCTACTATGACTAGGAGCTATCTTCTACTATCTACGATGACTAGTAGCTATCATCTACTATGACTAGGAGCTATCATCTACTATCTACGATGACTAGGAGCTATCATCTACTACCTACTATGACTAGTAGCTATCATCTACTATCTACTATGACTAGTAGATGTCATCTACTATGGCTAGAAGCTATCATCTACTATCTACTATGACTAGTAGCTATCATCTACTATCTACTATGACTAGTAGCTATCATCTACTATCTACTATGACTAGTATCTATCATCTACTATCTACTATGACTAGTAGCTATCATCTACTATGACTAGTAGTTACCATCTACTATCTACTATGACTAGTAGCTGTCATCTACTATGACTAGTAGCTATCATATACTATCTACTATGGCTAGTAGCTACCATATACTATGACTAGTAGCTATCATCTACTATCTACTATGACTAGGAGTTACCATCTACTACCTACTATGACTAGGAGCTATCATCTACTATCTACTATGACTAGTAGCTGTCATCTACTATCTACTATGACTAGTAGCTGTCATCTACTATCTACTATGACTAGTAGCTATCATCTACTATCTACTATGGCTAGTAGCTACCATCTACTATGACTAGTAGCTATCATCTACTATCTACTATGACTAGTAGCTACCATCTACTATCTACCATGACTAGTAGCTATCATCTACTATCTATTATGACTAGTAGCTGTCATCTACTATCTACTATGACCAGTAGCTATCATCTACTATCTACTATGGCTAGTAGCTACCATATACTATGACTAGTAGCTATCATCTACTATCTACTATGACTAGTAGCTACCATCTACTATCTACCATGACTAGTAGCTATCATCTACTATCTACTATGACTAGTAGCTGTCATCTACTATCTACTATGACTAGTAGCTATCATCTACTATCTACTATGGCTAGTAGCTACCATCTACTATGACTAGTAGCTATCATCTACTATCTACTATGACTACTAGCTATCATCAACTATGACTAGTATCTATCATCTACTATCTACTATGACTAGTAGTTACCATCTACTATCTACCATGACTAGTAGCTCCCATATACTCTATACTATAACTAGTAACTACCAGCTACTATCTACTATTACTATTAACTATCATCTACTAGTACTAACTACTATTACTACTAACAAGCGTCTACTATCTATTACTAGTAACTATTCTCTTCTGTTACTGGTAAATATCATCTCATATGTACAATACTAGTAATTACTATCTACTGTTGCTACTAATGCTAGTAACTACCATCCATTTCTAGAAACTAGCATCCACTATTACTAGTAACAGTAGTATTAGTATTACTTGTAGCAGTAATAGTATTAGTATTACTTGTAAGAGTATTAGTTAGTAAAACTTGTAGCAGTAGTACTATTATTAGTATTGTCTTTATTATTATTATTATTATTATTATTATTATTGTCGTGGGGGGTGGTGATGAAAATGAGAAATATTGCGCCGAGGGTGGGAATCGGACCCACATCTCTTGCATGACAGTGTGCTAACCATTACACTCCTAGGCTCCCTGATATCACCAACCTACCCATGCCTACCTGATTACGCGGCTCCTTGCCTACGATGTCAGTGCAGACTACAACATTATTATACAAAAAAATCTAGTCCCAATCATTATGCGTTGCTCTTCCAACTGCCCGCCGCCTCCGACCATCCATTGATACCAGAAGTACAGTTGAATTCTATTCGCACCTACAATGCAGTCGGCTGCACCGGAAGTTGGCAAAAAATCCCCCCCCCCTCCAAAAAAAAAGCCGTGGCGGCCAAGATGGATGGGCGCGCGCTGTGGACAGCGTTACTGCATCGCCCCCTGGCGGGCTGGCTGCGTGATCTATGGCGGCATGGCGGGACCCTGGTGACGCCATATTGTCACGCTACCCGGCCTCTTTACCCGCGGGGGGGGGGGGGGGGGCTGTCGAATATTTCGTCCCCAGGCCTTCTTCACATAGCGTCACCTCACTAAGGGGAGTTGGGGTGGGGTGGGTGAGGGGGGGGGGAACATTTTGCTGACCGTGGCGTTGCCGATGCTATTTCACGCCTCCACCCGTCGAGTGCCGGAGAGCGGCATTGTCCTGTTTGCTTGTTGTTCGGAGATGCTGTATATAGAGGTTGGAAGGTTGTTGGAGTTTTACGTCCTGGTAACAACTAAGGTCATATCAGGATGGGTACCGACTTGTGACAGTGCGGTGCACTCATGGCGGTTGGACGTTATACTGCTGTCGCATTGGGAAATCATGCCGCCGGCACCATGACCCAATATCCCACTCAGTCACATTATCCTGACACTGAGCTAACCAGTCCTTGCCCTATCCTAATGTCGTGGGGGTGACGAAAATGGGAAATATTGTGCCTAGAGCGGGACTCGAACCCACATCTCTTTGCATTCCGGGCCAGTGTGTTAACCATTACACCACCTAGACTCCCTGATGCCACCCTACTACCCACGCCTACCTGTCTATGTGGCTCCTTCCTTGCCTCAGAGATCAGTGCAGACTACTACACTAATAATGCCGAGCACCAGGCTTGGAAGCGATAAGTATACATTTTGAAAGTCATTAGTTTGACTCCACCGGGAATTCCCCACACGGGTGGCCTGCGCTCTACCGATTCGACCACCGCGTCCGGTCGTCACCAGGGGGAGGAGGGCGTCTGGTGGGAGTGCAGTTTGGTTACCATGGCGTTCCCGCCTCCACCTGCCGAGTGCAGGACAACAGTGCCCTGTTTGCTTTTTGTTGTTGTTGTTGTAAATATAGTTTATTCATTGAATAAAGTCTTTTGTCAGCGCCGTGGCACTGGTCTTCCAGCCATGTGACAATACAGTTATTTACAATATTTGTTGTTCGGAGACGCCGTATATAGATGCAGGCAGCAAGTATTGAACTAGATCACATTTGTTGTCGTTGTTTCTTTTATTTAATTCCCGATTCAGATAGTTTACAAATTTCATTTAATTTGTTGTCCCGTTTAAGAACAATGAAAAGAAGTGCCATATATACAACACAGTTTTCATAATGATCGATTGTGTGCTGAAGTTGCATACATACACCGTTGAAAGCATTTTTTCAAAACTGAAAGTTTTAGTACAGAATCCAGGTACCTGGCGCGGTTGCTAGGACGTACAACAACAAACAAACAAAACAAGAATCTAGGTCAGCGTTTCAGTGAAACACTAACACCTAGATTCTGTGCTAAATATCTGAGCATTAAAGATACCGACGCATTAATCTAATATCTTATATGTTGTTTAAAGTTGCATAGTCCGATGGTTTTGACTTTCTCTCATTTTTCTGAGATAAATCTATTACATTGATTGTTATTATCTACATTACTTTAGTTTGAAGTAATTTAAAATTTAAATGGGTGACCTTTGAGATATTTGAAGTGGAAACATGTCAAATTAGTTTCGGCAAGCATGCGAAAATTCTGACACCATAGGCTTCAGCAGTAACATGTTCTATTAAATTGACTCAGTGTGCCCTTCTATTTGGCAATAAATACTTAATAAGTGCATCAATATCTAAGTTAGATATGTTGAGTTAAATCTATATCATTATTTTTTTTATTTTTTGGTCCATTAGTTGTTTAAGCAGGGGAAATTTCAGTCACAGACGACTGGTCTTCCTCATTCCACTGCTGGTCGATAGAAAGCCCGAGCCTACACTTTTACCGACCCAAGGGATTTTTAACCTCCCACACCACATAGACATGGTATGAGAGCAACCGGCCTTTGATGACGCTGTAAGTTATACACAGCGGTGGAAATCCAAATTGGCAGAGCTGGGGGAATCGAACCGCCGACCCTCAGATTAGGAGTCTGACCTAGAAAAAAGTCAGAAACTCTAACCACTCCGCCACAGAGAACGCCATTCTTTTGGTATTGAAAATTTGATACTTCATGGGACTTTGCAGCTTTAATGTCGCCTAGAGGGAGCGTTGAGTCAATTCATTATGACATACCAGGAAGCAAACATACCGCTGAAGCCACAGCCAGGCAAGCCTTTCAAACATTAGGTCAGTCACGTGATCCACCTGTCATCGTCCATTCACAGTGGTGCCTCTGCGTTATGCCACAGCATGCTGAAAACAGGTGCAAACAGCCAATACCTGTCAGGCGCCAGTGTAGCTGACCTTAATCAGCATTATTGGCACGGACACAGTTTGTTTGTGGAGTTTTACTTCCTGACAACATATGAAGTCATATCAGGACGGGTACCGACTGGTACAGGACCGTGCACTCACCTTTAGTGCCATCTAGCGGATCTCGGTCACACCACGCTTTGACCGTTGGATTCGAACTGTTAGCCTCACTCAGTCCCCAGCACCTAATCACAAAGGCCCACCCTACAGCCCCCCCCCCCATCACCCTTTTAATGAGTATGTTACTACTAGAAAGATAATCAGTTATCCCCCACCCCCTACTAACACCTACCACACTAGTGTAACATAGTTACCTCCCCGCATATGTTTCTTTTTTCTCTTATCTTGTTCTTTACCTATCATTCATGTACCGATGTTCTGCTTATTTCCCCGTAATTGTCTATCTGTATATTGTTGTAGATTTGTTTACTGTCTAAAGGCAATTGTGATTAGGGCTGGAAGACCAGTGCATTAGCACTGACAACATGTTATTCAGAGCAATAAAAAACACTTGAACACAAAAAAAAGAAGAAAAAATAACACTGCTCGTGGTGGGTGGGCTAGTCCTCATCGGCCGGATCGAACCAGGAGGTTCACGGCCTGAACCATTACACCAACACCCTCACCAACACACCACCCACCCACCCCAGATACGGACATTCATTCATACGCGGTAGGCTTGAGCGACCTGGAACCCTCACCAACGACGCCATGCTGCTCCTACGGGGCTGGGCTCGAACCCGTTTGGATGCCACTGTGTGAGTTAATAAAGTTCCAAAAGGTGATAACTCTTTTTATTTTTGGTCCATGTAACGATTGACACAAATTGGCACAGAAATGGTTACACTCAAAACACAAGGACATTTGCTTCAAATCAATATGTATTCTATTGGGATTATGAAACACCATAAATCAGTTTATCCTGAGCAAATGCATAAGCAAATAGTATGTTGATCATTACAATGGACAAAGTTTTGTCCCAAATTACTTAGCATCCCTTGAGACAGCCTCATAGATGAGTCCATGTTCCTGCGTTTTGAATTATGAAATTATGCGGCGGAAACTAGTTAAATCTGCATTATTAGAAAAAGAAAACTAAGTTGCAAGTCGACAAAAATGAATACACAAAAAGAAAAATCCGTCATCTTGCAAATCGTGAAGTTGCAAACGATTATTATCAACAAAATCGTTCATAAAAATGTCGAAGCTGCTATGGAGGCTTACTAACCAAAACGCCCTCGGAAACAGTCAATAACCCTTTATCATTCGCAGCCATTGAGATGTTTTATGTTCATCATGAAATGGGCAAGAACTCAGATGTCACCCACAAAGATAGTGAGCTATAAAAGTTCCCGATATAGAATGGAAGTTTTGCAGTGTGCATGTATTGCGTGACACGGCCACATCGGACCGTGAGTGAATCTCAGCGCTTCATGCTGGCGGGATGCGGCAGTGTCATCCTTTCATCCTGCTTGGAGCCTGCGGCATCACCGCGGCTTACCGGCTACCAACACCACATCTCTCAATCAGACTGCTAATGTAAGTGCGACAAAGTGAATGTGCTAACAAATTTAATTTAGTGTCACCTACATTTCTGCTCTATAATTAGCATCTTTAGTTAGCGTATTTGAATTTACTTCAGTTTTCAGCGGCTTTTGTTTTTCTGGCAGATTTTTCTTCTTCTGGGGGTTGGGGAGCAATTACGACCTCATATATATTTTACTGTTATCGATTTTAATTCGATGGCAAATGGAAATCTCTGATTTAGTGTGGAAAGTTATTTATGCACTTGTATTTTTTATAGTTAAATAATATTGCCGTTGCTGCCCGTGTCCCCATCAGCTATCTAGAGACTAGGACAGACTGGCGGGACCAGAACTGTGCTTCAATAAATCCTCTGCAGTAAAACTGCATTAATTCCGTGTCCATGTGACTAAATATATATGCTTGAACATGTCTGTGCTTTTCTAATGCGGCAAGTATTATCACTGGAATGCATATATGTGCTGTATAAGCAATTGTATGAGTATAATTATCCGGAAACCGATTAGCTATGAACTTGCCAGGACGTAACCGTTCCTTACTCTATATCCTACATCCCCTCTTCCATCCCCTACCCACCCACTCCCCCTCCCTCTCTCCCCTCTCCCTCCCCTCTCCCCCTCTCCTCCTCTCCCCCTCTCCCCCTCTCCTCCAGCTCTCCCCCAGTAGATAACTGAATGGGAAAATCAACTTGCAAGGGTATGCTCACTATGGGACAGTGGTCACGCGTTTTTCCTCCTTTCCTCGCTGTGTACCCTTCTCCCCTCTCCCCCTCCCACCCTCCCTCCCTATCCCCTCTCCTCCTCTCCTCCTCTCCCCCTCTCCCCTTCTCCCCTCTCCCACCCTCTCCCCCTCCCCATCTGCCCTCTTCCCCTCTCCCCCTCTTCCCCTCCCCATCTGCCCCCTCTCCCTCTCCCCCGATTCCGCTCTCCCATCTCCCCCTCTCCCCTCTCCCCTTCTTCTCGTCTCCCCTCTCCCCCTTTTCCCCTCTTCTCTCCCCTCTCTCCCCTCTCACCCTCTCCCCATATCCCCCTCTCCTCCTATCCCCACCTCTCCCCCTCTCGCACCCTCTCCCCCTCCCCTCTTCCCCTCTGCCCCTCTGGCCCCTCTTCCTCTCTCCCCCTCTTCCTCTCTCCCGCTCTTCCCCTGTCCCCCTCTTCCCCTCTCCCCTGTCCCCTCTCCCATCTCCCCCTCTCCCCCATATTCCCCTCTTCCCCCTCTGCCCCTCTCCCCTTCTACCTCTCTCGCCCCCCCCCCCCCCCCCCCCCCCCCCTCCCCCTCCACCTCTCCCCAGAATATATTTACCGTCCTTCAATATCAAGCTTCCTTTTTGCCTCTGCCTAAAATATATACAATTTGATGTTGAACTTGCAAGCAAATGTCGACCAATACAATTTCACCACGACAGAAAGGAAGCGGGAGGAGCTTACAGTGCATGCGTTGAATACTCCGTGAGAACTTCCACTGTGGGGCTTTTCTACAGAGCATGCGCAGAGAGCTGCTACCCAGAATACAGTTTTTGTATGTACATATTTTTTTATACATCGGTGATTATCATCATCATCATGCTGTCGGTCGCGATGCGACAAAGACTGCTTTCATTACTTGACTGCCGCTCTCCATTTAGCTCTCTGCTGTTAGAGTGATGTCCATGAGTCGGTCTTAATGTCTCTCAGCTTCAGGTTTCTCTTGATGGTATCCTTGAACCGGAGACGAGGGCACCCTCTCTTTCTGTAACCAGAAGACAGTTGAGAATAGAGGATCTGCTTTGGTAGCCTGTCTGATGACATCCTCATGAGGTGTCTAGTCCACCAGAGATTCTTTTTGATCAGAAGATCTTCCATAGCAGGCAGCCCTGTCTGTTCGAGTATTTCCTTATTTGTCACTTTGTCCTTCCAGGTTAGCCTCAGGATTGAATGCAGATGTCGCATCATGAAGGCATGCAACTTTTTCACCTGTCGACTGTACACTGTCCAGGTCTCGGCTTTGTATAGTAGGGTGGATAGCACGACTGCACGGTAGGTCTTGCCTTTGACCCGCATGGACACATGGTGGTTTTTCCAGAGTCTCTGGCATAGTCGGCCGAAAGATGCGCTAGCCTTGCCCATCCTCCTCTGTACATTTCATGAAAGCTGCCTGCAAAAGTGTTGAAGTGCTGCTGGCTTTTGCAAATTACCAGCGGCACTCTCTCTGGGAGCAAATAGAGGCTTCACACCAGCAAGAACATGTCCAGACAGGCGCAAAACTATTTGTCCCTGCAGTGGCTGGTCGGGAGATGTTGGGAGTTCCATACATCAACTGCCCTTAATGCTGCCACAGTGACATGGTTTTCTGTTTAGGGTTTGCTCCCTTAGCCTTCGGTTCTGTCAAGAACCTGTACCACAAGGCAGTGGTTTACAACTCTGCAGGGCAGGGGCGTCGAACTCCCTGAGGTATTGCAATACCTGCAATACCTGCATACCCATGTTGATTATACTGGGGAAATTTCAATCACAGACAATTGGTCTTGCTCATTTCACCGTTCCTTGCCCTATCCTAGTAATACAGAGCAGTGAGCTAAGTAGCGGCAATTATCCATTTTTAAGCCATTCGCTTCACTTTTGCTTAGGTTCGAATCCAAAAAACCTACCACATGGGAAAAGAGGACCTCAAATCATTCAGCTGCCCCATTTGGTCAAAATTCTTTGTCACTAAATCAAAGGGCGGATTGGTGGTTCAACTGCTCTATAACTATAAGGCCTTACCTCACGGGGTGTGCTGCACAGAGAGCTGCTTCCCACACCGTTATTTCTTACACTGCCATCAGAGGGCGGGTTGGTGGTAGAAATGGTCTATTATCAAAATCCAGAACGCGGCTACTGATTTGTTAATGTCAGTTATTACCATAGACATGCCTCCTGTGGCTGAAATGATGGGTGGGGAGGCAGACAGTTGAAGCGCTAGAAAGTACCACACTGTCAACTGTCAACTGTCAACCAGCTCTGACAAGCGCAATAGTTTTTAGGTGCACAACTCACCGTGCCGCCGCTTGTGGACTGTGATTCCCTGACAGTGCTAAGTCTATGGGAGAAGATCCGAGTTTTCACGGATATCTCCTGTGGGTATAATACTCTTGGCTTGATTTCCACATTATTTGCTGGAGACCACTTTCACCCTTGCATTCAGGCATTACCGCAATAACAAAAAAATAAAAAAGCGGCTCACAATTTGAGTCCACGCAAAAACATGATGGGCGACTGCCACCAATTCCCAGGAAGAATTGCACCTTCCTTCATGATTGTCCTCTTGGTTACCACAGAGAATCAAGCAATCAGGAATTAGTGTCAACCGCTCACCCCAATTATCGGCGCGCATGTCCATTGACCTCTCATTGCTTCCGGGTCAAGATTCCCACCGGCGGCTGTCCGCTAATGAATGGTGAAGGGGCGCATGGATGCGGATGTGCTGACTATTTCTCCACCCACCCGCCCTCTGATGGTAGAGGGATGTTGTTTGTTTTTGGGGAGTTTTCAGTCGCATTGGTGCGCTGAAGGCTGCAAATCTGCAGCACTGTATGGGCACTGCTGAAAGTGGTCCCATGTGGTCAGGAGTTGGCTTCTGATGGGTAGTGGTCAGAGAAATTGGGGGGGGGGGGGGGAAGGAAAAAGGCAGCCTAAGAGCCCAACCACAGTTCTGAGAGGGCCAGGGGAGGCTGGGTGGTTGGTGTAGTTTTACGCCCCAGTAAGACCCTAGGCCATACCAGCACTTGCACCTACTTGTGACAGCGTGCACTCATGGTGACTTTATAGTGCTGCCCCACTGGGAAATCAGACCACTGGCACCAGGACCTGATGTCCCACACAGTCACATTATCCTGACACTGTGCACCCAGTCCCTGTCCTGACCTCATAACGCCAAGTGCCAAGCAGCAACAGGTACCTATTTTATAAGTCATTGGTTTGACTCGACCAGGATCCAAACCTCAGTCCCTCCAGATTCACCGGTATGCACAGGAAGTCCGGCCAAGGCCAGAGGAAGAAGTGAAGTGAGGATGGGATTAGTTAGGCAGTGGGTGGGGTTACCTGTCAGTTGTTAGTGAACATTAGTGGTTAGTTGGTAGTTGTGTCAAGTCAGGTATGGGGACGAGTTGGGGCCTGCTAGTCCTCGGTGTCAGGGTCTGGGCGACCGACTGCATTGATGATATCTGCGTTCTGGCAGTAGAAGCGAGCAAGTGCATTCCAGGATGACTTGGAAATCCAGGAGAGGATGGCCAGAGCAGCCCTATTGTCGCTGAGTTGGCATTCAGAGTCCTCCATGAAGTCACTGATGGCAGATCTGTCGACGCTGCCAGATGAGGTGAGTTTGTGGGTGACATTGAAGATCTTAGTGCAGCAGGGACAGCGCTGGAGTTTGGGGACATCAATCCAACAGTGGTAGCCATTCCTGAAGCGGTTGTGGGTGAATTGGATAGAAGCAGGAAGGCCGACTGGATGGGGGATGTTAGTTCTGACCAGGGTGTCCCAGAGCCAGCTTATTGAATAAGGGTTCCATACTTGTTCCTTCTGTGTGGCGCATTCCCAGAGTTTGGTGGTGGCTTGACAAGCGGCGGTGGTCAGTTTGGTGATGGATGGAGGGATTGCTGTCTCCACGTCTGCTCAGTTGGCACCACCTAGAGTGTAACAGTCGGCCTGGTCATTACCATAGAGTCCTACATGGGAGGGGACCCATAGCAGGACTGTTTTGAGGTGTGCCTGATGTCTGGTCGAGATTATAATCTGGATTGCGTCGGCAAGGGAGTGTCGGGCATTTGGCCAAGGCGATCTCTTTGATGGCATTCAGAGAGTCAGTAATGATGATGGCACTTGAGTTGTAGAGGTCTTCAAGGGCCAGTGAATGGTGGCGAGCTCGGTATTGAGAGTGGAAGCAAAGTCTGTCGGTGGTAGCGGGATGGTCTAAGGTTGATTATAGAGGATTTCCACCACCGACCCGCCCTCTGATGGCAGCTGGAAGAACTAATGTGGGTAGCATCTCACTATGCATGGCCATTGCAAAATGTCTATTGGGTCTAAAAATATCTGCAGAAAACGGGACTGCGGGGAGACCAGGCTGCCAGCACCATGATCTGATATCCCACTCAGTCAGATTACCGTGACACTGAGCTAACCACTCCTTGTCCTGTCCTAATAATGTCGAGCGTCAGGCTAGGAAGTGGCAAGTATCAATTTTGTAAGTCATTGTGTAAAGTCTACTGCTCGAATCTGTGGTTGTGTAGGCATGCTATGGTGAAATCAATACAGACAAAGAGAAAGGAAGACTATAAAGTGTGAAAGAAGAGAGATAGTCAAGCCCTCTGGTTTATTATTTATATGGTACATGGATTCATTGTAGAGTATCACCCCACCCTTTTCCCCCAATCGGAAACAAGCGTTCTTAGCTCTACCAATAGGGATCCAGCATAGCTGGTCCCCATGGTTACCAGTGATCTGCCCACCACCACCAAGTTGTGTGGCTCCCCTGGCCACCACCTGCCCAGAGCCTGAGTGTGGTGATCCTACCTAGCAGAGGGGGGAGGGGGCTAGGCTCTGAGTGCCCCTTACACACAGCCCTGCCAGCACCACTATGTCTATTTACATCTCACTCAGGCACCACCAGCACCTACATATACACATATATGCACCTGGTCATGTATACCCGATCGATAATAGAACATTTGCATTCTCCCACCAATGCATTAAATCGGAATATTTTACAATTGGTTTGACTCGACCAGGGAATAGTTTGTAGTTCACCGCCAAACTGGATCATGGTGGCAGTAGCAATAACTGATGTTGTAGGGGGAAACCGATGGGCATGCTCCGTCGGCAAAAATGCTTGGGTTTCGAGTCATGGCTCATGAGTTGTCATGGATACGGCATTGCGCGGACTGGCCTTGCCGAGACATCATTACTTGGATGATGACAATCGGCGGGAATCCATGTAAGGACCTGATTCATGTGAAACATAGCAATTCCGGTTGAAATTGCGTTTGAAATGTAGGCAAAGCAGACATTACCCAGACCCCAACTAAATACAGTAAAACCTCTCTAACCGACCATCTCCACATATCGACCACTCCCTATATCGATCGCTTTATTTCGGTCCCCAAAGATTGCCCCTACAGTACCATTGTAATGATAAAAAAACCTCCCTAAACCATCCACCTCTCTAAATGGACCATTTAAAGTCGGTCCCATGGACGGTCGAATTAGAGAGGTTTTATTGTATTATAGTACGACACAACTGGGTGCGGTGGCCGAATCGGTAAAGCGCAGGCTTCTCGTGCGGGAAATCAGGAGTTCGATTCCCACTCGAGAGTCAAACCAGTGACTTACAAAATGGATACTTGTCGCTTCCTAGATTGGCGCTCGGCATTAATAGGATAAGGCAAGGACTGGTTAGCTCAGTATCAGGCTAATGTGACTGAGTGGGATATTGGGTCATGGTGTTGGCAGCCTGATTTCCCAGTGGGGCAGCACTCTAAAGTCGCCATGAGTCACACACTGTCACACTGTCACAAGTCGGTACCCGTTCTGATATGACGTTAGATATTGCTAGGCCGAAAAACAACAACAAACAAACAAAACATTTGTTCCTGTAATCCGCTTCACGTTCTTCAATGGTTTACATTCCCAATCACCCATCCACAAGAATTGGGAAACAAAAGAAGAAGTTTGTTTTATTTAACGACGCCTCTAGAGCACATTGATTTTTATCATCGGCTATTGGACGTCAAAAATATGGTAATTCTGAGATATTTCTTTTTGGAGAGAATCTGCTGCTGCTACTCTTTCCGATAAGCAACAAAGGGTCTTTTATATGCACTTTCCCACAGACAGGACAGAACATACCATAGCCTTTGATGAACCAGTCATTAACCACTGGTTCAAATGGAAAATAGCCCAAACTGCAAATGTGTCCTCTGAGCAGGATCGATCAGATGATCCACACATTCACAGGTGTACACTCTGCTTAGACTGTGAAGCTGATATTTTTTTGTTTTGTTTTTGTTTATGGGGTGTATATGCTGTCCATAGCATGTAAGTTCAGATGGTCGAGCTTGTTTTCAATGCTGGGCAGTTATAGTTTTGTGTTTCTTAAAGTTATATCTTGGGTTAGTGATCTATGTTTTTTTTTTTTGGTTTTCCTGGGAAGAGTTTTCCACTTTTTTTCCCTACTTAATTCTATACTAGCCTACTCTATTTATATGTTATAGGCTTAAGTAAACACAGTCGGAAGTAAAAGGAAAATTAAATTAAAAAGAATAAAAACTGGAAGCTATATGGATATGTCTTATATGTACTCGTCAGAGACATCTGAAATACATTCAATAAAAGCATCGCCCCACCCCCACACACAAATAAACAAACAAACAAAAAGCACACACAAAAAACAGTCTATATGGATTTGCCTTGTAACCTGTAAGTAGGCATCACAGGTTGTAAATAGGGCTGGATTCCATGGGAAAAGTGTAGGAATAGGTTGGTCGTTGGAGTTTTACATCCTGGCAACATCTGAGGTCATATTAGGATGGGTACCGACTTCTGACAGTGCACACATCTGAGGTCATATTAGGATAGGCACCGACTTCTGACAGTGCACACATCTGAGGTCATATTAGGATGGGCACCGACTTCTGACAGTGTGCACTCATGGCGACTTTATAATGCTGCCCCATTGGCAGACCAGGCCATCGGAACCATGACCGGGTGCCCCACACAGTCACATTATTCTGACACTGCGCTAACCAGTCATTGTCCTATCATATTAATGCCGAGCGCCAGGCTAGGTAGTGACAAGTATACATTTTATATGTCCTTGGTTTGAGTCGGCTAGGATTCGAACTCCCGACCTTCCGCACGGGAAGCTTGCACTCTACCGATTCGGCGACCGCGTCCGGTGCAAGAAGGGATGTTATATGTATGGTAAATGTACTATTAGGTTGTGTTTCTATGAGGCCTAATAAAAAAGATGTTTCCGGTTTCCGACCGACCCTGTTAGAATCCCCCAACTCGATTTTCTTTTCCACTCTGAGAAAAAAAACCGCTCCACGCTCTTACATGGTTTTGAGAAGTGGAAGTGCAGTTTTTGCGGTGTGCAGTTTCACAAACAATTAAAAAAAACAAAAGAAAACTACCTACCGTCCGCAAAAATTCTCCCCTGCAACCGGAAACATGAATGTTTTCCGTTTTGGCCTGAGAGTTAGGAATAGGATAAATCAAACTGGACATAGATGCATAGATAGTAGATGCATAGATATGCCACATGGATACTGTGTATATCACCAGAGGGCGCAGTTATTGCAAGCACGCCAGCAGTATATCTACTTTGGATCTATAAACAACACACACTGTTTGACCTTATGACTCATGGACAAATGAGCAGAATATTGCCCACTGTGGGACCGGACGCCATGGCCGAATCGGTAGAGCACAGGTTGAGAGTTAGATTCTTGGTTGAGTCAAACCAATGACTTACAAAATTGATACTTGTCAATCCCTAGCCAAGCGCTTTGCATTATTGGGATAGGGGAAGGACTGGTTGGCTCTGTGTCAGGATAATGTGACTGAGTGGGATATTAGGTCATGCTGCTGCTGGCCTGGACTTTCAGTGGGACAGCACTATAAAGTCACCATGAGTGCACACTGTCACAGGTCGGTACCCATCCTGATATGACTGTAGATGTTGCCGGGACATCATCATCATCATCATGCTGTTGGTCGCGATGCGACGAAGACTGCTTTCATTACTTGAGTGCCGCTCTCCTTCATTTCATGAAAGCTCCCTGCAAAAGTGTTGAAATGCTGCTGGCTTTTGCAAGTTACCAGCGGCACTCTCTCGGGGAGCAAATAGAGGTTTCTCACCGGCAAGAACATGTCAAGACAGGCGCAAAACTATTTGTCCCTGCAGTGGCTGGTCGGGAGATGTTGGGAGTTCCATACATCAACCGCCCTTAATGCTGCCACAGTGACATGGTTTTCTTTTTAGGGTTTGCCGGGACGTGAAGCTCCAACAAACAACCAACCAACCAATCAACCAACCAACCATGTGTGTGCGGATGTAATCACCACAGCCACCGCAGCAGTACAGGATTATCATAATCCCAACCCGTCCTGATATGACCTTAGATGTTGCCAGGTTATAAAACGCCAAAAATCGACCATCTTAATCCCAGCCATGGAGCTCGTCATTAAATAGAAAGAGTGAATGTGTGTGTTACCGACTACAACATTGAAGTTTGTCTGTTCTGAATGTTTTTATTGGGACTTCGGCTGGTTTCCACCTGCCTCCTGCCTCCTGCCAGGCGACAGGCTGCACACAGCCCGCCGGATACTAGCCGACTGCCTTTGATCGAGGATTGTATGTTGACATTGATTGTATGATGAAATGTTGTAGATACAATTGATGGTATGATGAAATGTAAATACAATTGATTGTATGATGAAAAGTTTTAGATTATATTGATTGTGTGATGAGATGTTGTAGATATACTTTTTCTAAAGATATAATCACGGATGGTTCACTTAAATAAAGGCAATTAAAATAATTTACTTTTTTTTTGTTACGACTTAGAATTACTTAAATTGCATAGTCCGATGGTTTTGAGTTTCTGTCATTTTCTGGGATACATATATAAAGTTAATCATTATAAACTACCTTACTTTAGTTTGAAGTAACTTTTATTTTTACTGAATAACTTTTGAGATATTTAAGGTGTAAACATGCAAAATTAATTTTGGCAAGCTTGCCAAAACTCTGACACCATAGGTTTCTGCAGTAACATGTTCTATTAAATTGTCTCTTCTATGTGGCAACAAATGTTTAATAAGTGCATCAGTATCTAAGTTAGATATGTAGAATCAAATGTAGAAAAATGTTTTGGTTTAGACAATTTGAAGCTTTCATCGGACTATGCAGCTTTAGGCAAACTATTAAAAAGAGCTAATATAGGGAATATATTATCTTAAGAAATGATAGATGATCGCCTAAGATGTTTATGTGCTGTACAATCTATCATGCTAATATATTTATAATAAATGTACTCACAATATTTTACTGCCCGTCCTCGGCATGACAAGGCTCTAAAATTGGACACAAACAAATATGTGGGGATCAATTCTATATCTGACAGCTAATATTAGAATATTCCTAATCCCCGATTAGCAGATTCCAAGACCCAATATCGCAGAGTGTCGGAAGGACTTTATGGGTCGGGAGGTTTCATATCTGCTGTTAATGGCTCTGTCACACATCACTGGATTGGGGAAACGGAAAGAAACCGAACAAAGTCTGGTTTGTGTCCGTTGCATATCCATTGCATATCTGTTGATATCCGTTCATATCCAACCCCGATCCGTTACAAGTTTTGAACATGCACAAAACTTGGAATGGATGCCGCCGGATTGACATCTACGGTTCTTGTCTGGTTTGAGTCCATTTAGTCCACTTATTGTCCTTTGGCTGTCCGTTTCATGTCCGTTTCATGTCCGTTTTATGTCCATTCATCGGGCGGCCTTTGACCTGATATCGCAACATTTTGACACATTTTCATACATTTTGATACTTATCACGCCCCAACACCACCGGACGAGACAATTCTGTCCGTTGCTCAATCCGGCATAGTGTGACGGGCACTTTACACTTACCAGCCTAAATACTTCCCTATGCATGCACCCCTGATTTGCTACACTATAACTAGTATAAACCTGCATCGTCAGGATGTCTTGCGCACCTCATATTCCCAGGTCATCATCACCCGCCCGCATACTGATGAGGTTCAATGTACCTTAACCTTGGTGATGGGATGAGAACCGGTGTTTCCGATGCGATATTACAATCATGAGCCGCACCAATGTGGCAAACAGACAGAATGAGACACATGGGCGATTCGGGGCACCTTTAATAGCCTTTAACGTCTCTAAAGGCTGTAAAGGCTGCACACGATGTGCCAGAACACAGGCCGACCTTTGTGACCTGTGTGCGTGCGTGCGTGCAATGGGATTCCTGGTCCCCTGCTGCTGCCCCCCCCCCCCCACACTCACACACATACATACACCCCCACACACACATACACACACACCCCGTCCAGTCCCACCCATGCATCACCCTCCCCAAATGATGTTGTTGCGACCTCTGACCCGCAGTCACGTGACCGAACCACTGCCAGCCACACACACAACAACATACTGGCTATATATATATATATATATATATATATATATATATATATATATATATATACACGTGGGCAGTGTTTCTTCTCCCAAACGTGGTTCGTTCAGAGTCCGCCAGAGGTCAGACGTCGCCCCTTCTCTCCTCTCCCCTCCCTTAATGTGATGGCTGAATCAGTAGCGCGCAGGCTTCCCGAGTGGACGGTCGCGAGTTTGAAAATCCGGCCGAGTCAAACCAATGACTTACAACATTGACACTTGTCGCTACCTAGCCTGGCGCTCGGCATTATTTGGATAGGGCAAGGACTGGTTAGCTCAGTGTCAGGCTAATGTGACTGAGTGGGAATTCGGGTTATGGTGCCAGTGGCCTGGTCTCGCAGTGGGGCAGCACTATAAAGTCACCATGAGTGTGCACTGTCACAAGTTGATACTCGTCCTGATGTGACCTTTGATGTTGCTAGGATATACGACAATAAACAACAACAACAACTAACCATCCATGTTTCAGGACTTGTCGCATATTGATGTCAAACCTGATTTGCAGTTTCGTCTAGTTTGACACCGATCTGTGGGGGACGCGTCCTGTTGGTTGGTTGTTGGAGTTTTACATCCTGGCAAAATCTGAGGTCATATCTCAATGGGTACCGACTTGTGACTGCGCACTCATGGCGACTTTATAGAAAATGTCGACCATTACAAATACCTAGGCCTTGAGATGGACAGCCAACTAAACTACAACCTATGTATAAATAAAATTATCCGGAAAGTAAATGACAAACTGTGGCTATTTGCAAAGCTAAGAGACTACATGACACAAGAAATGTCAATAACAATCTTTAAGGTCATGGTGCTCCCCTATTTTGACTATGGAGATGTAAACTACATGGGTGCGAGAAAAGAACTACTAAAAAACTGCAAATACTGCAGAACAGAGCCCTAAAAATCTGTCTAAGAGTAGACAAGCTGCACCCCACCTATGACATACACAAAAGAACCAAAGTGAAATTACTAGAAAATAGGAGAATAATTCATTTGAAAACATTAGCATATAGCTATAGTCAAAACACTAAACTCCTAACAAAATCACAAAGGGCTACTAGAGCAAATAATGCGCCACTACTAAAGCAGACCAGAAGCCAAATAAAAGCTCATGAGAGAAGCACGCTGGAAATGGCTGCCAAGGTGTGGAATGCCCAAACGGTAAAGGAACAACAAATTCCTGAGCTAAAAACTTACAAAAAATATATGTGCAAAATAAGGCTAGGAAACCCCCACTAAGCTGTACTGCAAAGGGGCATGTGATATGTCACGTCTGTTGCTCATACCAATTGGGAGGGGCGACTGCACCACTCTTCTTTCTCTCTATCGTGCACTGGTCGGATCAAAGCTTGATTATGGCTCCATGGTCTATGGATCAGCCAGACCATCATACCTCCAAATGCTGAAACCCATTAAAAATCAAGGACTTAGACTTTGTCTTGGAGCACTTCAAACTTCGACATAGGAGAGTCTTAGTGTAGAAGCAGAGGAATCTCCACTTGCGCTGAGAAGAGAAAAGCTTGCTCTACAGTATGCATCCAAGATCGCAGCAAATCCCAGCAACCCTGCCTCTGACTGCATTTTCAATCCAAGCAATGAAACACTCTTTGCCAATAAACCCAAGGCCATTCCAACTTTCGGAATACATATTAAGGAATCATTAGAAACACTCGAGTTTGATGTAGATAACATTGCAAAATTCCAATATCCAGACACACCACCTTGGACATACGCTGTCAATGTGAACTTGGCAATCTCTGAAGCAAGGAAATACTCAATACATGACCCTCTGATGTACAACAGTATGGTCACGGAGGTTAAAGACATACATTTTAATCATAAGTTCATATATACCGATGGTTCTTACAAGGATGACAAGGCTGCAGCGGCAGCTGTCATGGGCAAGCGCACCTTCTCGGAGCGATTACCAAAGGGTGCCTCGATATATTCAGCAGAGCTTGATGCCATATTCTTAGCAATGGACCATGTAGAAACCTCTTCCCATAGAAAATGTGTGATATATTCGGATTCAAAATCATGCCTCCAAGCTATTCAGAGAAAGGATTGGAAGAATCCTCTGATCCGCAAGATTTTAGAAAGGTTACATTATTTATGTTCAGAACTTCACAAAACTGTGCTCTTTTATTGGGTACCGAGTTATGTTGGCATTCGAGAAAATGAGGCTGCAGATCTGGCTGCCAAAGAAGCTCTCGACAAAGGCATTACACCTCTTCCTATTCCTAACACGGACCTCAAAAGGCACATCAGTGTATTCATAGGGAAAAAGTGGCAATTACAATGGGATGAAGCTGTCATGAACAAGCTTCATGCGATTCAGCCCACCCTTGGCAAATTTTCAGCCGCTTGTCATAGAAATAGATGCGAAGAGACCGTTGTTGCGCGTATGTGAATTGGACATAGCTATTTGACTCATAGTTACCATTTTAAAGCAGAAGACCAGCCAGAATGCATACCATGTGGAGTGCCTCTGACTGTGAAACATATTTTGATTGAATGTATTGACTTTGCAAATGTTCGAGCACAGTATTTTAATGTAGCAAGTATGAAATGTTTATTTGACACTGTTAGTACTGCCTTAGTTTTATCGTTTTTAAAGCACATTGGACTGTTTAACTGGTTTTAAGACATTTTGATGGTATTGTATAGCCCTTAGTGTGCTGGTATGCCGTTAAGCATTTACTCATTCATTCCCACCAACGGGACACCCAATGGAAGGTAACCATGCCAAAAGTAGCCAGATAACACACCACACAGCTACGTACAAGCCTATGATATGTAAATAGGAGTAGGCTAGTCTAGTAATAAGAGTAGAACAAAATAAAATACATATATGCCAAGAAAATCCCAAAAACTAACATAGGCTACTAACCATACCAACCAATTATCTATCTGCTACTGAAATGCAGGCAATCAAATACCTTATCAGCAGCTACTGTGTGGTAAGATAACATCAACACTACAACTGGCCAGCATTGAAAACAAGTCAGGGTACCCAGGCTTATAAGCTATGGACAGTATATATACATCCTCAATACAATTTTTTTTTAAATCAAGCCACCAGCACCATGACCCGATATCCCACTCAGTCACATTATCCTGACACTGAGCTACCCATTACTTGCCCTATCCGATTAATGCTGAGCGTCAAGGTAGGCTATCAATTTTTATAAGTATCAAATTTATAAGTCATGGGTTTGACTCGACTGGGAATCGAACTCCCGATCTCTGGCACGGGAGGCCTGCGCTCTACCGATTCGACCACGGCGTCCGGTGGAATGTACGGTCGGAGAGCAGTGGTGGTACTCAGGATCATGGGGGAGGGGTGGGTGGTGGAGAGGAAGGGGAAAGGGGGGGGGGATGTCCTAGTTCATGAGGGCGTTTGGTGTCTTCGGGTGTCATTTACGGCTATGTAAATTAATGGGTGGCCAGAGTTGGGCGATGAGTAAAGGCGGCCTCACACTACACGCCATTGTGCCTTCAGCCCATCAGCCAGCGTTAAAAGCAGATTGGGGCGATGTTTGTAGATGAGTAAAGGCAGCCCCATTCTACACGACATTGTGTCTTGTTGAACCAACCAGCAGTCGTTAAAGCCAGAGTGGGCCGATGCTTGGTTTGTTATTGTTACGCCCTAGCAACATCTACGGTCATAATCTGGGCCGATGCCTGGGGCTGCAGCTGTCGTGTTGTTAATAAAGACCGGCGCAGAATACACGGTAATTGGTCTTGAACCCACTACCCAGTGCTAAAACCTTAGTGGGGCGATGTTTGGGACAACGGTAAATAAAGGCATACTACACGAGAATTTGTCTAGAGCCCGCCATGCAGAAGTAAATAAACGCAGACTATGCAGCGTAATCAAACCATAGCCTGTATAGGCGGGTGGTTGCAGAGATGGAAGAAGATGCTCGCGCTTTGGCAAGTTGTCAGCAGTCGGGCTTAAAGCTGCAAAGTCCGATGAAGCATCACATTTTCAAACCCAAAGCAATTATCTAGATTTAATCCGACCTATCTAACTTAGATACCGATGTAGTTATTAAGCATTTGTTGCCACATAAAAAGGGACACTGAGACAATTTAATAAAAAACCTCTTATTGCTAAAGCCTATGGTGTCAGAGGTTTGGCGTGCTTGCCAAAAGTAATTTGACAACGTTTATACTTCAAATATCTCAAAAGTTAGCCATTTAAAATAATCGTTACTTTAATCTAAAGTAAGGTAGATTATAACAATGCATTTAATATATGTTTAACCGTCGGGCTATTCCACCCCCGCTTAAGGCGACCCTACGTGTTAATATAAATAATTGTTTCCATGTGAATGTCTTGTGCCTCCTGCCACCGGTTGTCTGTCATCCTGCCAGCCTGACCCTTGACTAGCAATGTCTGAGGTGGAGAGTTCGACTCCTGACAGACCATGGGCAGAAGGCCCTTAATTAAATAAGATTATAGAGCAATCCAAATAGCAATCTGAAGTTGACCATAGCGGTTAATAATATAAGGCTGGAGGACAGTAAAGAATGCAAGGAACGTTCATGTCACTTCTTAGGAGCTCACCATTTTATTCTTACCTCTTACTAACAGAATGAATTTAGCAATATAACTTATGTTATGAGTTAGATGTGGTTCAACAGTGGAATGTGTGTTATAAGTCAAATCCCCTCCCATATAATTAAGTTAAATAAGTTTGGAATTTCCATAATAAAGGCCTAAATCTTGGCTAAAACATCGGAGCATGCAAAAACACGTCCGATGGGTCTGGCTCCGAAGGCCCGACCTTCTATCGTTGCTAGGATAGTCATAATCGACGTATCCAAGCAACGCTTTACAGCAGGGAACCCTGCCTCGCAAAATGCGCGCCCTCGCAAAATGTGCGCCCGCGCAAAATGTGAGCCCGCGCAAAATGCGGTCGAGCAGTCTCGCCCACTTCATATGTATCTCAGAAAAATGGCCGAAACTCCAAACCATCGGACTATGCAACTTAAAGCTTGGCAGTGTTGGTAACACCGGGAGTGTTGGCATTCACTGCACATCGTCGCACAGCGTACAGCTGCCTGGAGGGCTGATCGTATTTAATTATCCGCCGTCGGGAGGTGAGGGCTTTAGGAGCGGTTGATTGATTGATTGATTGGTGGTTGCTTTACGCCGTGTCGGCAGCATAGGCCATATTCACGGCGAGAAATGTTTGTTTTTTGTTCAAACCATCGCTCTTACATGTAAAAGCAGACAATCAATTATGTGCCAATAGACACTAATTAAATTAGAAAGCTCACAATCATATATCTGTGGTCAAGGGAAACAAATTCCCATAGAAAAAGAAAAGTTTCATTAATAATTAATAGAATCCATTTAGTAAACTATATAAGGTGGTACAGTCCAGCTGCCCTCAAAAAGGCTAAAATGTTTTCCTGTTTTACCTTAGTAAAAAGGTCATGCATACTGCCTGCAGTGTAGAACCGTTGGCGCAGGGCCAAAAAATCAACGCAACTTAGTAAAATGTGTTTGAGTGTCAGTGGGGACTGACACCCAATACATTCAGGGGGAGGTTCCCCCTTGAGCAGAAAAGCATGTGTAGCTTTAGGAGCGGAGAGGTTGGGTTGGAGTGGCATTAAACGCCTCCCGATATTACACGTACATACACCGCACACGCGCACACACGCACACACTCAGACACACACTCACACTGATATTACACATACATACACCCGCACACGCACACACGCGCACACACTCAGACACACACTCACACTGACTCACCCATACACACTCACACACACTCACACACACTCACACTCACACATACACTAACACTCGCGAACACACACTCAGACACACTCACACACTCACTCACACACACTCAGACACACACTCAGACACACACACACTGACTCACCCACATACACTCACACACACACACACTCACACACACTCACACATACACTAACACTCGCGAACACACACTCATACACACTCACACACACTCACACACACACTCACACACACACTCACACACACTCACACTCACACATGCACTAACACTCGCGCACACACACTCAGACACACTCACACTGACTCACACACACACTCACACACACACTCACACTCACACTCACACACACTCACACACACACTCACACTCACACATACACTAACACTCGCGCACACACACTCATACACACTCTCACACTCACTCACACTCACACACACACTCCACATACTCACACACTCATACACACTCACTCACACTCACTCACACTGACCCCACCCCCCACACACTCACTCAATTTCACCCACACTCACACCCCACCCACTTCAGCACGTCCCCAGGTGCCAGGTGCAGGCGTGAGAAGAGGGAGGCCCCCGACCACCACACCCCCCACACCCCCCACACCACCACCACCACCACCCCACCCCTTGGGAGTTCCGTGCTTATTGATGCGCAAGTCCTTAGCAACAGCACACTAGCCGACGGATACTGCACTGTAAATCCCACATCCCGTTGATCGGAGATCAGCAATCCCATTTCCAGCTGACATTAAACTCCCTCCCCCTCCCCTCTCCCCCTTCATTCCCCCCTACCCCCCGTCCCTCCTCTCCCCTCCCCCCCCCTCCCCCTCACCTCCTCCTCCCACCCATCCCTCTCCCCCTCCCCTCTCCCTCTCCCCCTCTCCTCTCGCCCTTCCTACCCCTCTCCTCCCCCTCCTCCCCCACCCCCTCCCCTCTCCCCCTTCGACCCCCTCCACCTCCTCCCCCCTCCTCCGATTCTGTCCCTCCTCCCCCTCCTCCCTCCTGCTCCCCCTCCTCCTCCCCCCTCCTCCCCCTCCCCCTCACCTCCTCCCCCCACTCCCCACCCGTCCCTCTCCCCCTCCCCTCTCCCTCTCCCTCTCCCCTCCCCTCTCCCCTCTCCCCTCTCCCTCTCCCCCTTCCTTCCCCTCTCTTTCCCCTCCTCCCCCACCTTCTCCTCTCTCCCCCTTCGTCCCCCCTCCTCCCGCCTCCCCTCCTCCCCTTCTCTCCCTCCTCCCCCTCCTCCCGCCTCCTCCCCCCCCCTCCTCCCCCCTCCCCCTCCTCCCCCACCTCTCCCTCTCCCCTCTACCCCCCTCTCCCCCTTCCTCCCCCCCCCCCTTCCCTCCTCCTGCCCCCTTTCCTCCTCGCCCCAACTCTCGCACCACCTAGCCTCCCGTCCCCATACCCCAGTATTGACGTTGCTTAATTTCTCACACAGCTCACGGACTGGAGGCCGTGGTCGGATCGGTAAGAGCACAGGCTTTCCATACGGAAGGTCGGGAGTTTGAAAACCCGTCTGAGTCAAACCAATGACTTATACATACTTGATACTTGTCGCTACCTGGCCTGACGATCGACATTACTAGGATAAGGCATGAACTGGTTAGTTGAGTATCAGGATAATGTGTAGAAGTAGGAAATTGGGTCATGGCTGCGACAACAGTCTCCCAGTGGAGCACAACTATAAAGTCACTTTGTTGCTAGGGCTTGAACCCCCATCATCATCATCATGCTGTCGGTCGCGATGCGACAAAGACTGCTTTCATTACTTGACTGCCGCTCTCCATTTAGCTCTCTGCTGTGAGAGTTGCGTCCATGAGTCGGTCTTAATGTCTCTCAGCTTCAGGTTTCTCTTGATGGTATCCTTGAACCGGAGACGGGGGCGCCCTCTCTTTCTGTAGCCAGAAGACAGTTGAGAATAAAGGATCTGCTTTGGTAGCCTGTCTGATGACATCCTCATGAGGTGTCCAGTCCACCGGAGATTCTTTTTGATCAGAAGATCTTCCATAGAGGGCAGCCCCATCCGTTCGAGTATTTCCTTATTCGTCACTTTGTCCTTCCAGGTTAGCCTCATGATTGAACGCAGATGTCGCATCATGAAGGCATGCAGCTTTTTCACCTGCTGTCTGTACGCTGTCCAGGCCTCGGCTCCGTATAGTAGGGTGGATAGCACGATTGCGCGGTAGATCTTACCTTTGACCCGAATGGACACATGGTGGTTGTTCCAGAGTCTCTGGCGTAGTCGGCCGAAAGATGCGCTAGCCTTGGCCATCCTCCTCTGTATCTCAGCATCAATGCGTCCATCACTTGAACCCCCACAATCAAATGAACAATCCGCCATAGATGGGTCATCTCCCAGAATGGCAGAAAAGCTCTCTTAGGCCATGTATTCAGAGACTGTTCGCTTGTGACATGTTCGCTTGTGATGTTGTCGCTTTTGACCTTGTGACCTGCCACACAGACACTGAAGTTGTGCTTTGCTTAGTGCCCGTTCCCATTGACCAATTTCCTATGACGTCAGCACATGAATTTAGGTCAGTGCGCGTGCTGCTTGGCTGCAGGACAACATCCGGTCACACTGTAAACTCAATGGCTATAGCAATCTTCATAGAGAAAAGATGAAATATCTCTAAAACAACACCACCTAGCCACAAACCGATTGGAAGACATATAGAAAACATATTCAAAGAAGAGATTATATTAGATTTATAAGGTTAGGGCTCTGCATTTCTATTAATTTTGAACAAAATCGACGTGTTGCACTGCGCGTATCGGCAAACTCAACGCATTGTCAATGGCCGTGAGCAATCTTCATTCAGAAAAAGTGAAATATCTCTAGAACCACACCACCTAGACACAAACCGATTGGAACACACATAGAAAAATATTCAAAGAAGAGATTATATTAAATTTATAAGGTTAGGCTTCTGCATTTCTAATAATATTGAATAAAATCGACGCATTGCACTGCGCTTATCGGCAAACTCAATGAGTCAATGCATTGTCAATGGCCGTGAGCAATCTTCATACAGAAAAAGTGAAATAGGTCTAAAACCATACCACCTAGACACAAACCGATTGGAATACATATAGAAAACATATTCCGTGAACAGATTATATTAAATTTATAAGGTTAGGGTTCTGCATTTCTATTAATTTTGAATAAAATCGCCGTGTTGCACTGCACGCACCAGCAAACTCAATGCATTGTCAATGGCCATGAGTAATCTTCATACAGAAAAAGGGAAATATCTCTAAAACGACACCACCTAGACACAAACCGATTGGAATACATATAGAAAACATATTCAATCAATAGATTATATTAAATATATATGGTTAGGGTTCTGCATTTCTATTAATTTTGAATAAAATATACGGTTTGCACTGCGCGTACGGCAAACACAATGCATTGTCAATGGCGGTGAGCAATCTTCATACAGAATAAGTTGAATATCTCTAAAAGTACACAACCTAGACACAAACCGCTTGGAATACCTACAGAAAACATGCTTAACAAAAAGATTATATTAAATTGATACGGTTAGGGTTATGCATTTCTATTAATTTGGAATAACTGACGTTTTTCACTGCGCGTGCCGGCAAACTCAATGCAGTGTGCCTTCATTCTGCAGCCTGGCTGCGCGCGCACACGATGTTAGTAAACATTGAAATAGGTCTATAGGTTGGATCCAGGGACTGTATGGCTTTGTGCATGGCACATGTGAGGTACTGACCAAGAATATAGAGAATGAACATATTCATTGTCTGTGTGGCGTGTCACAAGATTACAAGATCACAAGCGAACATGGAACAAGGGAACATGCCACAAGGGAATAGTCTGTGGATACAACTTACAAGGCCTTAAATATATGCATTTTTCACAGTAACAACCAACCAATATTTAAATTTACCTCATTTCCCTCCTTCCTCTCCCAACCAGACAAAACCATCAAAAGTCACACCAAGTCACAATTACCGGCTAGTGTGCGGCGGGCTTTTTAGTTGTAGGGCATTTATCGCCAGCTGCCGTTGTCATGGTGAGCAAGTCGCGAGCAATTGAATCGGGCGCGGCCGAGTGCTCGGCCGGCGATTAACGGGGCAGTCGGGGTGTGAGGCTGGCGGCGGAGAGCAGGAGGCGGGCGGGGCTGATCGCTGCCCCGCAGTCAGTGGCCGGACTGCGGGCAGGCCTGAGTTACCTCACCCAGCTGGTCACCGCCCGGCGACCGTATGTGTGGCCTGCATCAGTGTGTGACTAGCACCCCTCACTCCCTCACCTCCTCACCCCATCACCCCATCACCCTATCACCCCATCTCCCTCTCTCCCCCCACCGTCCTGATATTGCTATATATGTTGCTAGGACCCCTCACACCATCACACCCTCACAACTTACCCCTTACCCCTCACCCCTCACTCCCTCACTCCCTCACCCCCTCACCTCCCTCACTCCCTCACCCCTCACCCCCTCACCCTCTCACCCCCTCATCCCCTCACCCCTCATCCCCTCACCCCTCACCCCTCACACCCTGACACCTCACCCTCACTCCCTCACCCCTCACCCTCACCCGCTCACCATTCACCACTCACCCCTCAACCTTCACCACTTACCCCTCATCAATTACCCTTCACCCCTTACTCCCTCATCCTCACCACCTCACCCTCTCACCCCCTCACCCTCTCACCCCCTCATGCCCTCACTCCCTCACCTCCTCACCACTCATCCCCTCACCCTCTCATTCCCTCACCCCTCACCCCCACCTCCACTCCCCAACACCCCACCCTTCATCCAGCTGAGTCAAACCAACAACTTACACAATTCATGTGTGTCGCCGAGCGGTGAAATGAGAAAAATTAAATGTCCGCAATTGACAGTTCCCCTTGCGTAATCAAAATAAATAAAGCAAGTAGGTGAATAGCTACGATGGTCACTTGCTAATTTGGATAGCACCAACAAATTAAAACAGCAATATTAAAATATCTCATAATTCATCCATCTATTGCATCTCATTACCACTTCAATTAATTTTTGCATAAATTGTTAATGCTATGTGGCTTGGATTTCCAACTTATTACATTCTGAAGTGGTACCATCGGAGAATACCCACTGTGGGCACGGCTAATCAAAATACATATTATGTAAATAGTGCCTCATAGTCTAGGGCAATGACTGATACTATTGTTGGAGTTTTACGTCCTGGCAAGATCTAAGATCATATCAGGACGGGTACTGTTTTGTGACAGTACGCACTCATGGCCACTTTATAGTGCTGCCCACTGGGAGAGCAGGCCACCAGTACCATGATCTGGTATCCCACTCAGTCACATTATCCGGACACTGAACCAAACAGTCCTTGCCCTATCCCAATAATGCTGAGCGCCTGGCTAGGAAGCGACAAGTATCAATGACAGATTATATTCTATCGCAGGTAGTTTATTTGTGAGCTGCGGTCAACTCACGTTAGTCACTGTTAAATCTGGAAAGTGTGCTATCAGAACAAAATATCCAAAGACTGGATGCGGTGTCCGAATCGGTAGAGCTCAGGCTTCCCGTGTGGAAGGTCGGGAGTTGGAAGTCCTGGTTGAGTCAAACCAATGAGTTACAGAATTGATAATTGTCACTTCCTAGCTTGGCACTCGGCATTAATGGGATCGGGCATGGACTGGTCAGCTGAGTATTAGAATAATGTGACTGTGTGGAATATAGGGTTATGGTATCAGCATTCTGGTCTCCCAGTAGGGCAGCACTATAAAGTTGCCATGAGTGCGCACTGTCACAAGTCGGTACCGGTCCTGATATATCTATATTTAGATACATCTATACATGTGTTCAAAAACCCTATAACACTAAGATGGCTCACTCAGCCTGTACTGTGGAATCAAGAGAACAGCCAGCGCACCAGGTGGTGGGTTTGATCATTTTGATAGCATTGGAGTGTTAGAAGAAACCCTTCTGTTGCTTGGTAGGTGTGTGGTGGGGGTTTAGGGATGTGGTGGGGGTGTAGGTGTGTGTGTGTTGGTGGTGTAGATATGTGGTGGGTGTGTGTGCTGGGGGTGTAAGTGTGTGTTGTGGGGGTGTAGGTGTGTGTGATGAGGGTGTAGCTGTGTGGCGGTGGTGTAGGTGTGGTGTTTGTGTGGTGGGATTGTAGGTGCATGGTTCGGGTGTGTGGTGGGGGTTTAGGGATGTGGTCGGGGTATAGGCATGTGGTGGGGGGTTTAGGTGTGTGAAGTGGAGGTTTAGGGATGTGGTGAAGGTGTAGGTGTGTGGTGGGGGTTTAGGGATGCTAAATATTGTGAGGTGCCGCTCTGCAAGACCCCTCCAACTCCACCACAAACCACCTACATTCTCCACCACACACACCCTACACACACCTACACCCCCACCTACACCCCAACCACACACACCGTCAACCCCCACCACACAGAATGTGGGTATGGCGGTGGGGGTGGGTGGGGTGGAGAGGTGGAGGGCAGGGGCATGGTGGGGGTATCGGTGGTGGTGGGATGTGGTGTGAGAGCGCTGGGTAAGGTGGATGAGGAGGGAGATAGGGAGAGGGAAGGGTGGGGATGGGAGGGTGAAGGGGAGGGGGGGGGGGGAAGGCCTGTGAGGCCGGGGGAGGGTTGGAAGGAGGGGAGGGGATGGGGATGCAAGGGGAGTGAGGGAAGTGGAGAGCGGTGGAGGGAGGAGGAAGGGTAGCGAAGCCAGGAGGAGGGAGGGGCAGAGGCCGGGGGGGGGGGGAGCGGGGTAATAAGGGGGGGTCGGGGCAGAAGGAGGTGGGAACCAGTCAGTAAGCGCAACATTGGCCAAATCCAAATGACATGCAATCTCTCTTTTTATATTTTAAATTCACCCTCTTGCCTAGTAGGCCTATATGTTTACATGTGAAACACCAGCCAGCAGCTGGGCAAATCAAACCCACCACAAGATGGCACTGCAAAATTCACATTACCATGGGAGAGATAGGGAGTGAGCCGTCTTAGTGTTATAGGGTCTTTGATGCGGTGACCGGTTCTATTAAATTACCTCAGTATTCCCTTCTATGTTGAAACACGTCTAACAAGTGCATCAGTATCTAAGTTAGAGTTGGAGAATCAAATCTAGATACTTGTTTTGGGCTATGAAAATTTGATGTTTTCATCGGACTATGCAGCTTTAAATAGTTGCTTCCAATCGCGCAACATTGATGAAGCAGACGCCAAGAAGTCACATCTTGGAGCCTGGCATTATCAGAGCTATCTGATGTTTCTTTGAAGCAAGTCCACGCATGCAGCTGCCTTTGTGTTAGTTATGTGAAAGCCAGATTTGATGCAGGATACATCACATACATCAAGTACTCCCTCACGTCCCTGAATGACTCAGACCACAGGGATATGACGGGGGGGGGGGGGTGCCAGTAGCGTGCATTGACAGTATGAACCCTTCGTCTAATAAGCGACACTACACTTAGGTCCATGAGGTGACAATTTAATTTCCGGTTGCTGTCTCGGGGATGGTGGCCTCATCCAGGGCACTTTCCCCACGTCATCAATGTCCGCTAGATGGCGACGCTGCGTGGTGTGGGCAAATGGCCGCGATGTTGCCGCTGTCACACTTGTTTCTGGCAAGCTTCTTTCAAGGTCAGCGGAAGGTTAAATGGATGTCACTGCGAGGGGGTGTAAAAAGCACAAGTTTGAAAAGTATGGATGTGGGGCGAGGGAGACAAGATGACTGGTTTGTCAGTAGTTATAGTAAATCCAGCATAGGGCTTGGTGGGAATATGTCCTGTATTAAAGTGCCTGTCACACTATGGCGGATTGAGCAACGGACAGAACCGGACAAAGAATATTCTAGTCCGGTGTTATTCGGACTTGAAATGTATCGATTATGTAACGGACGGGTAACGGACGGGTAACGGATATGTAACGAACGGGAACGGATGGTAACGGATAATAACCGCATGCAACGGATATGCAACGGATATGCAACGGACACAAACCGGACTTTGCCGGATATCAACGGACTTTGTTCGGTTTCTTTCCGTTTCCCCAATCCGGTGATGTGTGACAGAGCCTTAAGCCTTAAGTTCTATATCCGTTGATATCCGGCCCGATCAGTTTCAACGGATTATGCCGGACTGAGCGATGCGGCTATTATCCGTTACCGTCCGTTCCCCGTCCGTTCCCATCCGTTCCCGTCCGTTACATAGCCATTACCCGTCCGTTACCCGTCCGTTACCCATTCGTTACCTGTCCGTTGCTCAATCCGCCATAGTGTGACAGGCACTTTAAACATTAAAGACGATGAAGCAGGTCCGCGGTTTCGCAGATTTGTTGGTAATCTACATTTTTTTCATTAAAAAACAAATATCTACGTAATAAAACCCATAACACCGATGTAGATTTATGTATTTTCTCCGTCTACTAGTAAATACCAACACACAATTCCAGAAACACATGCAGTAATATGCAGGTGGTACCACTGATTATTGTTACTGCTGTGATTAATGTGATTACATGTGATTTCTGTGAGTAAATGTCTTTCTCTACTCCTCCTGTCCTCCCCTCCTCCCCTCCTCCTCTCCTCCTCTCGTCCTCTCCTCCTCTCCTCCCCTCGTCCTCTCCTCCTATCCTCCTCTCCTCCCCTCCTCCCTCACCTCCTCATCCCCCTCCTCCCTCCTCCCCTCCTCTCTCCTCCTCTCCCCTCCTCCTCACTCCTCTCTCCTCCTCTCCTCCTCCTCCTCTCCTCCTCTCCTCCTCTCCTACCCTCCTCCTCCTCCTCTCCTCCTCTCCTCCTCCCTCCTCTCCTCCTCTCCTCCTCTCCTCCTCCCTCACTCCTCCTCTCCTCCTCCCCTCCTCCCCTCCTCCCCTCCCTCCTCCCTTCTCTCCTCCCTCCTCCCTCCTCTCCTCCTCTCCTCCCTCCTCTCCTCCCTCCTCCTCCCTCCGTCCTCTTCTCCTCACCTCCCTCCTCCTCCTCCTCCCCTCCTCCTCCTCCTCCTCTCCCTCCTCCTCTCCTCCTCTCCTCCTCTCCTCCTCTCCTCCTCCCTCCTCCTGTCCTCCTCTGCTCCTCTGCTCCTCTGCTCCTCCCCTACCCTCCTCCCCTCCTCCCCTACTTTTCTCCTCCTGTCCTCCTCTCCTCCTCTCCACACCTCCTCCTCTCCTCCTCTCCTCCTCTCCTCCTCTCCTCCTCTCCTCTCATGCTTTCCTCCCCTCCCCGTCCCACCGATCTCCTGACCCGCCTTCCCATGCTGCTCCCATTGTCCTCCCCTACCCGCTCTTTTCCTCCTTGCTTTCTTCCCTTCTCTCATGTCCTCCTTCGCTTCCCCGTCTAACCCCCCCCCCCTCCCTAACCCCGCCCCAGGAAGGGCACAAACTGGGGGGGGGGGGGCGCACCGAAAAGATCCGAACACTGCATCCGGTCACGTGATGGAGTCACTGTAAAGGCCATCACAACCTTTTTGGGGGTGTCCTTATTTATGTGTGTCGTATCATTAATTAATCAGGACCTATATATTTAAGTTGGTTTAGTACTAACCGTAAATTGCACAACACATGCAGTCTTATTGAACAGTTGAAGCGACTCCCCCCATAAACCAGGGTCTATTTTTTTAGCTCATATATCTAGAGATGATCGCGATGTCACAACTCATCATTCTTGGATTGGTTGGTTTGCTGTTGGAGATTTAAATCCTGACAATATTTAGGGTTATATCAGGACAGGTATTGAGACTGCCAGCACCATGACCTGATATCCCACTCAGTCACATTATGCTGACACTGAGCCAACCAGTGCTATCCTAACAATGCCGAGTGGCAGGCTAGAAATTGACAAGTTTTATTCTTCAAGTCATTGGTATGACTCGACCAGGTGTAAAATATTCCGATAATAACGCATTGGTAGGGGAATTCAAATGTTCTACTTATGAAAAAGGTATATAGGGCCAGCTGCATAGATGTGTTGACGCAGTTGCTGGTGGTACTTTACTCATTGTAAATAAACATTGTGGTGCTAGTAATATAGTGTATAATAGTCCTGTCACACTACGACGTATCTCGCCGGCGTGCCGCCAACGCACAAAATCACTTTTAATCGTAGAGAAACATCAAGCTTTTCAGTGTCAGCACAACGTATTGGTAGCGTGCAGCCGATGTTGTGCAAAAAAAAAAAAAATGTTTGGCACGCCGTCCTGATATGACCTTAGATGTTGGTAGGATGTAAAACAACAACAGACAAAAAAAGCAACAGTTTGACACAACGTGTGGGAACGAGCCTCACGCGCGCACGGCGTGTGCATATCGTTCGCGTAACATTATTCCAGCGATGTCGCTGTGCTTCTGATGTCGCCATAATGTTTGCACCCGCACGTTATCGCGCGTTGTCGGTCGTCGAAAGTTTTGTGCATGCACAAAACTTCGCCGATCGCCTGACGCGTGCCATAGACCGTCGCCGTAGATCAACGAATACCAACGTGTGCCTAATGCGAGCGTAATGCTTCCTGACGTCTCCCGATGTTTCACCAAAAAGTGAAACACATCGACGCGCGTTGGCAAGAAACGTCGTAATGTGACAGCACCATAAGGGGCACTTGGAGCTCTACCCACTACCCCCTCCCCCATCTGTTAGGCACGGATCATCACATAGTCAGCTCAGGTGGTGACCAAAGGAGCCACACCGCTTGGTGGTGGTGGGAAGATCACTGTAACCATGGGGACGGTAAATGCTTGATTCTCATTGGTAGAGCTGTAGATGCTTGATTCTCATTGGGAGAATGTGGTCCGGTGATATACCATACTGGCTCCATGTACCATATAAGAATAAACCTGAGGGCTTGGCTCTCTCTCTTCTTTCACTCTTTCTACTCTTCCTTTCTCTTTTTGCCTGTATTTATTTCACCATAGCCTGCCTACAAAACCACAGATTCCAGCTGTGGACTTTATACAGGGTTCGAACCAGTAGATTCGAATGCCACGATCTACCAAAACGGGAGACGGACGCTCAACTTATTCGGCCATCCCGTCTGGACTTAGATAATGTATGTAGGGCTCGTCGTGACGTCAGGACATGCTATGTGCCGTACGACGCGTTCATCACGCCATCAGTCGGTTAACCACGCCATCTGTCGGTTAACCACTGCATTAGTGCTGCAGCTCAATAACCCACACTCTTTTATTTCTAGATTTTATGTACATAATGATTTTATGTGTTTCCATAGTTACCGACTTATTATTCAAATGTGCATTTAATGTAAGTTCTAAATTACTTTACTGTGTTTTTCCCCTTCTTGTTTCTAACATCCAGTGGATTATGGGAAACCAAGACTAAAGTAGCGCCCTCTAGAGGATCGTGAGGGAATAAGTGGCGTCCTCTAGATGATCCTGTCAGAACTAAGTTGCCCAGTGAAAGGGTGTTGTTCATTCAAATGAATCCATTATTCCAAACACTCCTTTTTTATTATTAAAATTAGTTTTTGAGCCGTCTGTGCCCTCGGATAGTCCTCATTAGAACGCGGTGCCCCTTGGCTGCCTCTTGGTCCTTTTACCTCGGTCACTGAATACCGCCGAAAAATGGAGTTATCCCTCGAATGCCACCGACTGGTATGATCTTAGGCAAAAGGCTGAAAAGACCTTTTACACAACAAGTGAAGGTCAATGCCACAATACTATACGCCATGTGGTGCTTAGAGGGTGTTAACCACAGGTTATCACGAGGGGGGGGGGTGCGTCGAAATGTGTACAAGGGTCACATGACTGCATTGCTTATATAGTAGCTATAGCGTTTCACTGACCTTTCGGCCACATATACGCGAACCCAGCATGCACCAGTCCGCCTACCGGAAGCGGAAGTTGCCACTTCAGGTTGAATTTATCACCCACTCAAACAAAAATTACAAACCACAGCGGTTTTTGCTCGGCTAATTGAGTGTGGTTGGACAACTGACATTCCCACAAGCAACTCCTCCGCTCTATAGCTGTGTTCACACACGCACTTTAAACCGATTCATATAAATCGACTTGCCTAGTTCGACGCACATTTGCCGTGTGAATGCGACGCTGTGTCGATTTAGGGCTGAATCGACTCGTATAAATCGGTTCATGGAAACCACCTTCGTGAGGGAGTTTATATGAATCGATATAGCTGGTTCCCGGGCGGTCATGGTGTAAAATAGCGGTGCTCGCTGGATACAGGCTCAGGTGTAACTATACACTGGTGGCCGGCAGTGTTAGGGACCGATTAGGCCAAAATCTATTGAATGCGATCATATTTAACAGAATTACATACTCAAATAATGAAATTTAATTAAATTAACCCTAAATTCCAAGCGATATTAACGTAGCAGCTACATCAGCGTCATTATTCATATTGTCAAATCGAGGAGTGTAAACTAAACAAATAGCAGTGCTCGCCGGCTACAGGCCCACCACTAAGGCTGCTGGTTCCCGGCAGCCGAAACACTTTCAAATTCGGTGAGTGTGAATGCACCACTAAATCGATTCATATAAATCGACTTGTCTAAGTCGACATAAAATTGTGTGTGTGAACACAGCTTATGACTCTCAACCTCCCCGTCCCCCTATGGGACACGGTGGCTGAATCGGTAGAGCGTAGTCTTCCCGTGCGGAAGGTCGGGAGTTAAAATCCCAGCCAAGTCAAAGCAATGACTTATAAAATGTATACTTGTCGCTATCTAGCCTGTTGCTTGGCTTTTATAGGATAGGATAGGACGAGGACTGGTTAGTTCAGTATCAGGATAATCTGACCGTGTGAGATATCGAGTCATGCTGCTGGCGGCCTGATCTCCCAGTGGAGCAGCATTATAAAGTCGCCACGAGTGCACACTGTCACAAGTCGGTACCCATCCTGATATGACCTTAGTTGTTACCAGGGTGTAAAATTCCAACATGAGTGTGCACTGTCACAAGTCGGTACCCATCCTGATATGACCTTAGATGTTGCTATGACGTAAAACAACAATCAAACAAACATCTTCCCTGCCCCAGTTGTAGCTGTCAACCTGCCTGTATGGCACTGTGTGGGTGACTGCTTAAGAAATTCAGCATTTCAGAATTCCTCTTTGTATCCATCATATTAAGAACACCCCAAGCGCGAAATTACTCGTAATTGTTTTTTAATACTTCCCCCCGTTTCCTTTCTTTTCTTTCAGCACGGCATTGAGCGGGACAAAATGCAAGTAATTGTTATTTAAGATCATCCGGAAGTTTGAAATTGTTTTAATAAAGATTTAATTAAATTGACCTTCTTTATTGTTATTTAAGATCATCCGGAAGTTTGAAATTGTTTTAATAAAGATTTAATTAAATTGACCTTCTTAATCATGAGTAAATCAGCATTTGGATATATATATATATATCAATATTTGAAATATGTAGAGATAGCTTTGAATTGAAATTGATTCAGTGTTCACCGTGACAGGATATTGAACTGATATTTACTTTTTTCTTATGAACCAATGTGGATTCGGTAATGAACAACATGGAGAATGAACATCAGTAAAAAGAGGGTTTAACAAAAATTGTGAAGAGAAGGTATTTCCCCAGCCCAGCCCCTAAAGAAAAATAACAAGTAGTAGTAGGGTGGGTGGACAGAAAAAAGTGGGCGCATCACTAGCTCGCCAAGAAGTGTGGAGACAGCGGCGAACTGGGCACAGCAGCGGGAAAGGTGTGAACATCAACTGGCCAATCAGATGGATGGAAGGTGGATTCATCTGTCCACCCAGAGTAGAGCCAATGGCAAGGTAGGGAGGGGGCGGGTGGGGGTGGCAGGGGGTGGCAGGGCATGGCAGGGGGGGCATGTATTGCTTCAACTAAATCAAATGTAATGCAGATATTTTGGCCAATTTTTTCAATCCTGGAATATGTTTTTTCTTTTAAGAAATGCACCAGTTGGTGATGTGTTTGGGGTATTATCACACATTTCATTGGGACATACTCTGACGCGAGTAGTAGCCTCAGTGAACTACTGCTTGCGACCACTTTGCGACCACAAGAAAAGGGTTGGTCGAAAAGAGGTCGCAAGTGGTCGCAAAGTGGTCCTCAGTTATCAAGTGGCTATGGCAAAGAACATAAAATGTACCCCTATTAACTTACAAGCAAAATAACTACTGATACTGCATGTAAGTACATGAATCCATGACACAATATACATATAATATTCCTATCATTACTTTGTTTTCTACTAACTGTGAAGAGACGCATCAGTATCTCATCATAATCATTAGTTAAGAATGTAGATTAAGTTTAATCATTTGTTATTGTCATCATTTGTTAATTCACATCATGGAGACCAGCTAGATAAGCATCGCTTTTCTGGGATCCTTTCTGTCTGTAAGGAATTTGTATGCATTTATTGTATCACCTCAGTTTATTGTAAACATACCTTGCAGAGAGTTAAAATAAAAGAATTGATTGAGTGGAGGTTGCAGCTACTGCACTAAAAAACTTATTTGCTACCAAAATGGTCGCCCAGACGTTGAATAGGTCACAGCTGACTGTGGGTTCTTTTGGTCCAAAGTGGTCGCAAAGTTGTCACAAGCAGTCGCAAGCGGTCGCTAGCCATAGTGTGACAGGGGCATAATGCTTCACTTTCACTTTGATAGTCGCATACCTGTGTTGCGGTTTCCGAGGCACACCAGTTTGCCAGGGACACATCGCTTCTGCGCATGCATCAAAATCGAACAGCTTCGTCACTACCCTTATAAATTTAATATAATGTTTTTGGTAAAGATGTTTTCTATATGTGTACCAAACGATTTGTTATTAGGTGGTGTGGTTTTAGAGATATTTGACTTTTTCTGTATTTTCTGTATGAATATTGCTCACGACCATTGACAATGCCTTGAGTTTGACGGTACGCGCAGTGCAAAACATTAGTTTTATTCAAAATTAATAGAAAGCCAGAACCCCAACCTTATCAATTTAATATAGTCTTTTTGGTAAATATGTTTTTTATATGTGGACCGAGCGATTTGTTTCTAGGTGGTGTAATTTGAGAGATATTTGACTTTTTCTGTATGAAGATTTGCTCACGACCGTTGACAATGCATTTGAATGGATGTGTCCCTGGCAAACTGGTGTGCATCGGAAACCGCAACACCGGACGCGGTGGCCCAATCGGTAGAGCGAAGGCTTCCCATGCGGAAGGTAGTGAGTTCACTTTTATGTTAATTGGTTTGACTCGACCGGAAACCTACCTCCCGATCTCCCACACGCGACGCAGGCGCTCTACCGATTCGGCCATTGCGCCCGATGCTGCCTTGTGACGTATGCAGTCTGGTACCTTTTATTCTATATCCGGGTAATATGCTGTCCATAAGACCAGCATCCCAAACTCTCAGATCAGCCACTCAGGTATTATTACATGTCCGCCCCTTTGTGTTGACTCAAGTCATATGTTGATTGCGCCTTCTCTGTGGCTACCGAGGGCGCGGTGGCCGAATCGGTAGAGCACAGGCCTCGCGTGCGGAAGATCGGGAGTTCGCGAGTTCGGTTCCCAGTCGAGTCAAACCAATGACTTAAAAATTGATACTTGTCGCTTCCTAGCCTGGTGCTCGGCATTATTAGGATAGGGCAAGGGCTGGTTAGCTCGGTGTCAGGATAATGTGACTGAGTGGGATATCGGGTCATGGTGCCGGCGGCCTGATTTCCCAGTGGGGCAGCACTATAAAATCGCCATGAGTGCGTACTGTCACAAATCGGTGCCCGTCCTGATATGACCTTAGATGTTGCTAGGACGTAAAACAACAGCAAACAAACAAACAAACATCCTTCCGTGTGGCAGACCCCACTTGGTGGAACAGGTCACCACAGGAGGTAAGAAGTGCATCGTCCCTTTAGTGTATTAAGTCTGTCCTTAAAGCTGCATAGTCCGATAAAAGTATCACATTTTCAAAAGCAAAGCACTTGTCTAGATTTGAACCTACATCTACAAGTCGTAGGTACTGGTGCACTTATAAAGTGTGTGTTGCTTCATAGAACGGCATACTATGTTAATTTATTATACCCCGTTAGTGCTCAAGCCTGTGGGGGTTTTGAGTTTTGACAAGCATGCCAAAATTAATGTTACCTGTTTGTACTTCAGATCGTGGGGTCGTGGGTTTGGGCCATGGTCGAGTCAAACCAATGACTTGAAAATTGGTGCTTGTCACTTCTAGCCAGGCGCTCGGCATTACTAGGACAGGGCAAGGACTGGTGTGCTCAGTGTCAGGATAATGTGACTGAGTGGGATACCAGGTCATGGTCCCGGCGGCCTGGTTTCCCAGTGAGACAGCACTATAAAGTTGCCAGGATGCGCACTGTCACAAGTCGGTACCCGTCCTGATATGACCTTAGATGTTGCTAGGACGTAAAACAACAACAAACAAACAAACTGTACTTCAGATATCTGCTAAGTTAGTCATTTTAAAGCAAAGTCACTTCAAACTAAGGTAATGATTAACCTAATATATTTATCTCAGAAAATAACAGAAACTCAAAACCATCGGACTATGCAACTTTAAGCCTCGTCCACTTACAGTTCCGTTTTCTGGTAAATAATTTCAAATATTTGTTACAGTGAGTACCATACAAAACATTGGGACAACACCTCCATCTATTCGCACCAGTACAAACAAATGCAACCAAGTCAAACTAATGATGTATACAATTGATACTACTAGTGACCTAGATAAAGGATTCACCCGGTACTCGGAGTCGCAGTACACGGGTGAATACCAACCCTATATAAAAACGGTCGAAAAAGCGGCTTAATGAATTGAGAGCCTAATTTCACAATCTAAGAAGCAACAATTATTCTTTACATATGTCTTATTGATAGCCCGCTACCTTTGAGTTGAAAAATATAATATAATATCTAGTTTAATAAGATTTAAAAGTGAAATCGACGCCGTTCTGCGGCCGCCATCTTGTCTTTTTGCATTCTCTCACATTTCACCAACTCTGTGCCTATATGGGTAGCCATTTGATACTGGAGCCACAGTTTCTACTTCATGTTCCATACTAAACCTATTTTCGCCCGTATTTACACTACGTTGTCCTTCACCCGTGTACTACAAGTACCGGGTGAATCTTTTATCTACTAGTTACCTAGCCTGGTGCTCGACAGTAATAGGATCTTGGACAAGGACTGGTTAGCAATGTATCAGGATAATGTAACTGAGTGGGATATCAGGTCCGAGCCAGTGGCCTGGTCTCCCAGTGGGGCAGCACTATAAAGTCACCATGAGTGTGCACTGTCACAAGTCGGTACCCATCCGAATATTACCTTAGATGTTGCTAGAACATAAAACAACAAACAAGCAAACAAGCATTCAGTCAATGTTTCATTTCCACAAATACCTTCTTATCCACATTCAGAGTAGTTCATACCTGATTCCTGAGGAGCGTTGATGGTACGTTGCAGTGTGGTATAGTGGACTGAGGTAACCATGGTTACCAATTACGCTCATTCATTGGCTCGCTACAGGTAGTTAGATGAATGTAAATTGGGTCACATGATTCATGTGAGGGCGGGGTTTAAGCTGAGAGCGAATTCCTGGGACTGAGAGTAACGGCGGCAGACGCATGGTCGACGGTCAGGCAACTTGTTTATCACAGTGCGATTGCGTGAAAACAACTTCAGCGCAAAGATGCCACCAAGCAGACATGTTAGGGGGCCGTTCAAATATTACGTAGCACTATTGTTGTCAAAATTGATTGATTGATTGGTGGTTGTCTTATGACACTACTGTTGCGATATTACTGTGGACCATGCGTCTGACGCCGTTACTCTCAGTTATTAACCCCGCCCTCACATGATGAATCATGGTCGACGTACAGGCAACTTGTTTATCACAGCGCAATTGCGCAGAAAACAACTTCAGCGGAAAGATTCCACCAAGCAGACATGTTAGGGGGCATTCAAATATTACGTAGCGCTATTTTTATCAAAGTTGATTGATTGATTAGTGGTTGTCTTATGACACTACTGTTGCCATATTACTATGAAACCTGTAGCTAACTATCAGAATACATTGTGCTATTCATCATCAATGGGTGCCGTCTTCTCGAAGAAGGTTGGCTGCAATGGACCTCCATCTCTTCCTGTCATTCGTTCCTCTCATGCATTCCGCATAGCTCATTGCTGTCCACTCAGTGATGTTGTCCATCCATGTTGTTCTCCTTCTCCCTCTTGGTCTTTTCCCTTCTATCTTCCCTTCAAGTATTCTTCTCTGTGATTCCTGGTGTCGTATCATGTGGCCAAAGTATTTAATTTTTCTGTTTTTGATCGTTTGTATTATCTGTCTCTTTATTTTCATTGTGCTATTATATGCTGCACATTGTGTGTTCAACAGCATTTGTTAACTCACCTTATATACCTTACTCCATTGCCATTTTTGTGTAAATAATCCCGCATTGAACAATGGCTGGACGACCCGTGCTTCGGCGCTGACAAAAGAACGTATTCAGCAGAATAAATATAAGAAAAAAAACTACTTATTCAATAGAATAAATATATTTAAGAGAAAAAAAGAGAGGACGAAGAAAGTTTGCATTGACCGCTTGGTTGCCAGAGGAGTGCTGGTGTTGCCGGCCATTGAGAGGGCAGTTCCCTTGGGTGGCTGTAGGGGGCGCTAGCATGGCGACCCGTGATTGGCTAAGGCGTAGGCACAGGAATCGCGCGTCCAGTGGGAGGGTACTTACTACTGGTGGCTGTTCCGAGGTCTGTGTCTCCTCCCCTGAAAAAAACACCGTAGCTCAGACGTATTACAAACTATATACACACACAGCTATACTACTATTTATATAAACCGGGCGCAGTAGCGTAATCGGTAGAGCGCGCGCCTCGCGTGCGGAAGGTCGGGAGTTCAGTTCCCGGTCGAGTCAAACCAATGACTTTAAAATTGATACCTGTCGCTTCCTAGCCTGGCGCTTGGCATTAAAAGCATAGGGCAAAGACTGGTTAGCTCAGTGTCGGGATAATGTGATTGAGTGGGATATTAGGTCATGGTGCCTGCAGCCTGATTTCCCAGTGGGGCAGCACTATAAAGTCACCATGAATTGTCATTGTCACAAGTCAGTGTCCGTCCTGATATAACCTTAGGTGTTGCTAGGACATAAACCCCCAACAAACAAAGTAGTTTTATATATAAATTTAGAGAATATCCACTTTGATTAAGATCAAAGGAAAGTAATTATAATTTGCAGTTCCTGTTGACGACACTCTACTGCACATGCCATATCCAGAATACATTCGCTGATTTAGGAAGTTCCTGGAATGCATAGATCTGAGTCAATTATATCTTTGTTCATGTTAAATTGAAATTTCTCTTTTGTTATCAAGCGACGACACGCTAATTGAATGAACATCCTTATGAAACTGTCACCATTGTGTTCGGCTGTTTGAGTCCAATAAGCAGCTGCAGTTTTGAAGAAAGCCAACCGACATTTCCTCTTCCTATTCACTATAGCCCTTTGCATATTGGCTACAACCCTCTGCCTATTGACTACTACCTATTGACTACAACCCTCTCCTTATTGACTACAACCCTCTGTTTATTGACTACTACCCTCTGCGTATTGACCACTTCTCTCTGATTATTGACTAAGTCCCTCTGTCTACTGACTACTACCGTCTGCCTATTGGCTACTACCCTCTGCATAATGACTACTACCTTCTGTCTATTCACTACTACCCTCCTATCTATTGACTACTTACTACTGTCTCTTGACTCCTTCAATCTGCCTGACTATAATCCCCTCTGCTTGTTGACTATTCTTTTGTTTATTGACTACTACCCTCTGATTATTGACTAATATCCTATGCTTATTGACTACTTCTTTCTGCACATTGACTGCTACCTCTACTTATTGAATCCTGCCCTCTGCTTATTGACGAATTCCATTTGTCTATTGAATTCTCTCCTCTGTCTATTGACTACTACCCTTATTCACTTCTACCCCATTTCTATTGACTCTTGCCTTCCCCTTATTGATCGCTGCACTCTGTTTATTGACTGCCCAATCTGCTCATTATTGACTGCCCCATCTCCTTACTGACCACTCCCCTTCCCTTATTGGCTACTCCCCTTTGTTTTCTGACCACTCCCCTTCCCTTATTGACTGTCCCATCTGCTTACTGACCACTCTCCTTCGCTTATTGACTACTCCCCTCTGTTTACTGACCACTCCCCTTCCCTTATTGACTACTCCCCTCTGTTTACTGACCACTCCCCTCCCCTTATTGCCTACTCCCCTCTGTTTACTGACCACTCCCCTCTTATTGACTACTCCCCTCTGTTTACTGACCACTCCCCTTCCCTTATTGACTGCCCCATCTGTTTACTGACCACTCCCCTTCCCTTATTGACTACACACCTCTGCTTACTGACCACTCCCCTTCCCTTATTGACTACTCCCCTCTGTTTACTGACCACTCCCCTTCCCTTATTGACTACTCCCCTCTGTTTGCTGACCACTCCCCTTCCCTTATTGACTACTCCCCTTTGTTTACTGACCATTCCTCTGTCCCATCTGCTTACTGACCACTCCCCTTGCCTTATTGACTACCCCATCTGGTTAGTGACTACTCTCCTCTGCTTATTGACTACTAACTTCAGTGCTCTCTTCCCCCCACGTACACTGATTGCCCTCTGACTGCCCTTCCGGAGGAACAAAAATAAATCAAATAAAAATAAACTGCGTAGTGAGACCTGTCAGCAGCAGCAGGACCTGCAAGTGAGCTGCTCTTTTGAAGCTAAAATCATCACGTGAGTCAACAGAGGATCACTGATTGGCTGTGAGAGTGGGACGCCCCCAGCTTTGGATTTGGTTGGTTGTTGGGGTTTTACGTCCTAACAAGATATATGGCCATATCAGGACGGGTACTGACTTGTGACAGTGTGCACTCATGGCAACTTAAAGTTGCGTAGTCCGGTGGTTTTGAGTTACTGTCATTTTCTGAGATAAATAGTTAGATTGATCGTTATAATCTAGCTTACCTTCGCTTGAAGTAACTTTATTTTAAATGCCTAATTCTTTTAGATATTTGAAGTGCAACTATGCAAAATTAAATCTGGAAAGCATGCCAAAACCATACGCTTCTGCAGTAACAGGTTCTATTCAATTGCCTCAATAATCCCTTTTGTGTGGAGTCAAATGCTTAATAAGTGCATCAGTATCTAAATTAGATATGTCAAATAAAATCTAGCTAATTTCTTTGTTTTGAAAATGTGAGGGTTTATTGGAATACGCTTTACTAGTGTTGCCCCACTGGGAGATCAGGCCACCGGCATATGATCCGATTCCATTATCCTGACACTGAGCTAATGCCAGAATTGTGGGTTCGAGTTCCACTTTAGATACAATGTTCCTATTGACAACACTGGTCAATGAATGAAAGGCCAATGCATTTAAGTTGAAGCTGAATTTGCTAGTAGATTGATGCCATTCCATTAGGGCTTGAGACTGAATGGATAAAGATGGGGAGGAGCTGAGGTCGCATGAGGAATGCTTATTGATGTTGAATGATAACTGAGATACCAACGGAATCCCACAGCAATCTCTAGCCAATACGCACTCTTATATTAGGATGAAGCAGTAGAGAAGCTGGCGTACTCACCGCCATCGGGCGAGCGCTCAAAGCGTTTCATCCTGACAGCTGTGGCTTAAGCCTTTGGTGCAATGCTGAAGGAAATGAAACTTGTCGAGGAGCGCGGGACTGCGGGACTGCGGGAGCCAGATAGGAAATGTGAAAGTCTGCATGGAATAATGTGAAAACTCAGCTAAGGACCAGAAGGCTCGGAGATGGCAAAGCTCTGCATGTGCATATTGCTTTGTCCTTATGGCAAGCCTATGTAAGTGTGTCACGATACAATCATTGCTGATCATTAGGATTTCGATATGTGTACATTAACCAACCACCAGGAGCATAGTTTCATGGTTCAAACCGAACCCACGAACCCACTGACCTAGATGTGCTAGTCACTGACATGCTATACATCAAGCGATTATTTTGCCTTGGCCGGATATTATGATCCCTAATACATTATGGTGGAGCAGAAAGTAGGCAGAAAGGTTCTGGGGGAGTTCTATTGAAATAGCATTTTCTGACATTATTCCCTGCCCACTGCATCATAGATTTCGCTTCCTAGCCTGGCACTCGGCATTAATAGGATAGGGCAAGGAGTGGTTAGCTCAGTGTCAGGATAATGTGATTGAGTGGGATATTGGGTCATGGTGCTGGTGGCCTGATTTCACAGTGTACACATGTTAACATATCAGCTTCTCTTTCATCCTGACCAGGCGGGATGGCCGAATGAGTTAGAGCGTTCGTCTCCCGTGTTGGTAGTCCATGGGATCGTGGGTTCGAACCCTGGTCGAGTCAAACCAATGACTTAAAAATTGATACTTGTCGCTTCCTAGCCAGGTGCTCGGCATTATTAGGATAGGGCAAGGACTGGTGTGCTCAGTGTCAGAATAATGTGACTGAGTGAGACATCAGGTCATGGTGCTGGCAGCCTCGTCTCCCAGTGGGGCAGCACTATAAAGTCGCCATGAGTTCGCACTGTCACAAGTCGGTACCCGTCCTAATATGACCTTAGATGTTGCTAGGATGTAAAACAACAACAAACAAACAATCTCTTCCATCCTCACCCGGCCCAGTTCCATCGCTATCTGCAAAATCATAAATCCTTATGCCAGCCCAAGCTCATCCCCCAAAGGCACGCACACTCCCCCCCCCCCCCCCCCCCAGAACCCTAATACGTCCCTATTACCGCTCAGTCTGCTATTATCGCCCACCCTGCCCTGGTAGCGGGTCTCTGACACTTGGGAGGTCACTCGCCAACTCCACGCACCAGGTGGCGCCACTGGCACTCTCCTCCCGCAAGGGATTATGGATAATACGTTTGTCTTCCGGTCAGATGAGTTGCTCACTGATGCCTTGTGGGTTGGGCCGCGCTGTCAATTATTGGACCGGAAGTGGTGGGCTATGCTATTTCACAGTGGGGCAACTTCCTAATCGTTACTTTCTCCTCCTAGGAGCCATAGACGCAGTAGCATTAGGAGCCAACCAGTTTTTGTGGGTAGTGCCCAAAATGGTATTTTTGCATTGGTGGGTTCATAGGCATGTGAAATTTAGGAGATGGAGAAGGTGTTCCCTCTCTGTACAACATGCATGTTGATGTTATCAGGTACCGGACGCGGTGGCCGTATCGAGAAGAGGGCAGGATCCGCGTGTGGTAGGTCAGGAGTTCCAAAGCCTGGCCGAGTCAAACCAATGACTTAAAGATTGATACTTGTTGCTTCCTAGCCAGGCGTTCGGCATTAATAGGATAGGGCAAGGACTGGTTGGCTCAGTGTCAGGGTAATTTGACTAAGTGGGATATCAGGTCATTGTGCTGGCGGCCTGGTTTCCCAGTGGGACAGCACTATAAAGTCACTGTGAGTGCGCACTGTTACAAGTCGGTACCCATCCTGATATGACCTTAGATGTTGCTAGGTAATAAAACAACAACAAACAAACATACAAAATTGATACTTGTCGCGACCTAGCCTGGCGCTTGGCATTATGATGACAGGGCAAGGACTGGTTAGCTCAGTATCAGGATAATGTAACTGAATGGGATATCAGGTCATGGTGTTTGCAGCCTGGTATCCCAGTGGGGCACCACTATAAAGTCACTGAGATCCTGAGATGTTATTAGGATGCTTAGCCCGAACAAACAAAACAGAGCCAAGTTTAAGCCAACAATGAATATATATACAAATATATATATATATATATATAAATAAATAAATGTATATATATAGACATATGTAAATATATAAAAATATATATATGTATAGCTCCGAAACAAGAACAAAGTCTCAACTCACTAAGCAACATCCATGCATGAATCCGAACGTCGGATATGTACCAATCTTTCATTGACATAGTTTAGAAATGTATTAATATTGCTACACCAAATAATTGCCTCGCAATAGGTATAATAGAACGAGTAAATAGCGAATAAATGAAACTATTTGCACTTATTCATGGCGCAGTTGGGATTACACTACTAAAATTGCAACAACATAGAGGTATGAAATTGATACAGCCGTATAAATGTGAATAAAATTGCTGTGGTGGGTTAAATTTAATTCGCGTATTTATGGAGCAAACAATAAGTGAGCATATTGTTGCATGCGCCTTCACTATTCATTTTCATAATTTGAAATGAACAAGGACAGGAAGTAAATCTTGACTTAAAAAAAAAAGGGTTGATAGAGATATAAATATACATTCTGCAGTCTGAATGTATTATATATGACCTCTTGTCGAGATTTGTGTGCTTCTTTGGCGCATCGTCGCTGGATGAGGCAATATCATCCTGTCATCCTTCTGGTAGCACGCAGCATCACCATACCTTACCTGCTAACACCGCGTCTCTCTATCAAAACTGCCAATGTAACACAGCAAACTGAATAATTTAGCGCATGTAATTTAAAACTGTGTCTAAGCATTTTCTGTTTACTGTTTACATTATTGATTTCATTGCTTTTTATACCGGTACCTTGGCCCAGACACAAAAAAGCACCCCCATCGTTTCTCCGCCTTTTATAGATCCATTCTGCAGACTAGGTTCTTCTTTCAACAGCGAGACAATGGTCTTCCGACCGTGGTACCTTTGTTTGATAAGAAATGTGATAAGTAATTCATGGAGTCAAGCTGTTCTGATCTGTGAAGAATTTGAACCTGTGCAGAATGGTAAAGATGACAAACTGACTCGAATTAGCGTATTCTACAGAATTCATAACTTGAACCTGTAAGTACAAAATTATGCCGTTACTTTATTTGTAGGTAGAGTATTTATAGCCTCCTAGCTCTTTGTCCTCGTTAAAACTGTTGACGCAATGAATCACAAGCATACTATTCCAACATACTATTCCTAATGCATTACCAGACAGGATGCTGGAATGAGTAGAGCGTCCGTCTACTGTTTTGGGAGATCGGGAGATCCGAACCCATGAGTTTGTGGGTTGGAATCCTGGTCGAGTCAAACCGATGACTTGAAAATTGATACTTGTCGCTTCCTAGCCTGGCGCTCGGCATTATTAGGATAGGGCAAGGACTGGTTCGCTCAGTCTCAGGATAATGTGACTGAGTGGGATGTCAAGTCATGGTGCTGGTGGCCTGGTTTCCCTGTGAGGCAGCACTATACAAAGGTCGCCATGAGTGCGCACTGTCACAAGTCGGTACCCATCCTGATATGACCTCAGATGTTGCTAGGACGTAAATCAATAACAAACAAAAAACAAAATCCTAATGCATTCGACTGGATGAGGTGGCCGAATCAGTAAAGCGCAGGCTACACGTGCGGAAGGTCGGGAGTTCGAATCCCAGCCGAGTCAAACCAGTTACTTATAAAATGTATACCCCACTTATATACTGAGGCATTTAATAATCATTTGTTGCTGCATAGAAAGGCATACAACGTCCATATAATAGAACCTGTTACTACTGATGAAGCCTAGGGGGTTAGAGTTTTAACAAGCATGCCAAAGTCATGTAGCATTTTTTTACTTCAAATATCTTATCAAATTAAAGTTACTTCAAATTAAACTAAGCTAGATTATACCGATCAACCTTAAAGCTGCATAGTCCGATGAAATATCAAATTTTCAAAACCAAACCAATTATCTAGATTTGATTTTACATATCTAACTTAGATACTGATGCACTTATTAAGCACTCAAAATATCTCAAAAGTTTACCATTTAAAATAAACATAACTTGGAACTAATGTAAAATAGATACTTGTGATCGATCTAATATATTTATCTCAGAAAAAAGAGAGAAATTCAAAGCCATCGGACTATGCAACTTTAATATATTTATATAGTCCGATGGTTTTGAGTTTATGTCACTTTTCTGAGATAAATATATTAAACTGATTGTTATAATCTACCTTACTTTAGTTTGAAGTAACTTTTATTTTAAATGCCTAATATTTTAGATATTTGAAATGTAAACATCTAAGATAAGTTTCGGCAAGCATGCCATAGCCTTCTGCAGTAACACTAACAGGTTCTAAATACCGAGTAAATTTAATAGAACTCCAATTAAATTCACTCAGTATTCCCTTCTACGTGGCACTAAATACTTAATAACTGCATCTCTAACTGAGCTAGATATATAAATAGAATGAAATCTAAATAATTATTTTGGTTTTGAAAATGTAATACTTCATCGGACTATGCAGCTTTAAAAAAAAACACAACAACATCGGACCACAACAACTTTAATAGCACTAACACATTTGATGGCCAAGGGGTACATTCTGCCAAATAGGCTGAGTCTAAAAAGCGCTGTTGTAATCCACCTTTGATCTCGCCTACTGCATCATGGGTGATGAGTCTGCTGTCCCATATACTGCTGTATCTACCCGCAGCTGATAACGTTATCTGCCAGCTATTTATCTGCTCCGACCTGACCCTTGTGCATGTGATCCATCCCCTCACAGATTCTCCATTATCTACGTGAAGGCGCCGTGCGAGGCGTTCCTATTTCACCGGTAGAGTGCAGGCCTCCCGTGCGGAAGGTCAGGAGTTCGAATCCCGGCCGAGTCAAACCAATGACTTATAAAATTGATACTTGTCGCTACCTAGCCTGGCGCTCAGCATTGATGGGATAGGGCAAGGACTGGTTGGCTCGGTGTCAGGATAATGTGACTGTGTGGGATATTGGGTCAAGGTGGCAGCGGCCTGGTGTCCCAGTGGGGCAGCTCTATAATTAGAAAGTCGTCATGAGTGTGCATTGTCACAAGTCGGTACCCATCCTGATATAACCTTATATGTTGCTAGGGCGTAAAACAATACACACTCAACTATATCAGCGTCCTTTGCCAGTGGAATCTTTATCGCCATATTTCACTCACCTCTGACAGAATTGTTCTTATTCTTTTTGTTAATTCATCCGTCTAGTTTCATTCACCCCAAAATAATTGTCATTTCCCCTTTAGCTGAGCTAGTCGGCGGTATTTAATTATTTTGTTGTTGTTTGAAATCCCAGCAATATCTAAGGTCATACCATGACGGATCCCGACTTGTGACAGTGCACACTCACGGTGACTTTATAATTATAGTGCTTCTCACTGGGAAACCTCGCTGCCGAAACCATGAACTAATATCCCTCAGAGTCACATTATCCTGATGATGTGCTAACCAGTCCTTGCCCTATCCTATTAATGCCGAGTGCCAGGCTAGGTAGTGACAAGTATCAATTTTGTAAGTCGTCGGTTTGACTCAACTAGGAATCAATCTCCCGACCTTCCGCATGGGAAGCCTGCGCTCTGTCAATTAGGCCGCCACCATTAGTTTAAGAAGCGCCGATATAGACAGTAGAGCTACTATCGAGCATCCTCCCCTCCTCTTCAAACGCTGTGCGATCTGATCCATTTATTCCAGATGAATTATGATCTTCCACCTTGGAGGCGCGCATTTATTAAAATTAATAAATGTATCAATCTCCTGTTAACTTCGGCTAGCGAAGAATGGCTCGGGTCCAAGTGGGTTGCACCTTCAAGTGATAGAAGAGAGTTGGTTCTCTCGTAATGCTGATGTCGTGGTGGTGATAAAAATGGGAAATATTGCGCCTTGAGCGGGAATCGAACCCACATGTCTTGCATTCCAGGCCAGTGTGCTAACAATTACACCACCTAGGCTCCCTGATATCACCACCCTATCCACGCCTACCTGTCTATGTGGTCACTTGCAGACTACTACACTGGTCCCTCTAGAATTGCAAGTCTTTTAAATGGTTTACGCCCGTAAGTCGGTTTAATGCTTATAATTATATACAGGCAGTCACTTACATACATACATACATACACAGGCTAGGTTCAACAACCATACAGCACGTAGCTTGTACAGGATCCTGGTCACGGCAACCAGTGTCGTGTGGGTGATGAAAATGGGAAATATTGTGCATAGAGTGGGAATCCAACCCACATCTTTTGCATTTCGGGTCAGTGTGCTAACCATTACACCACCTAGGATCCCTGATATCACCACACTACCCACGCCTACTTGTCTATGTGGCATATTACTTATTATCCCACATACAAATATGAATTTGAACAAAAATGTGTATGCACGACTAAATGCATATTAATTTAGCATATGCTAATTTGCTGAGAACAACTGATCTGTATCAGCATGTAATCTGACCATAGAGCTCTTAGGATTGAAAGTGCTCATTGCGGCATATCAGAATTATACTGAGTATGTGATATCTGTGCGGAATAAATTGAATGATTGGGTTTCATGTGCTAGTAATATCTGAGGTCAAAAAGATCGTGAATTAAACCCGGGTGTTCCGAGAAACGCAGGTGCCTCAGGAAAGATTGAAGCTGCGACCCAGAAAGTCGGGTCGCAGCTTCAGCTTACATGGAGGAAGGTGGAGGGGGGGGGGGGGGGGGGAGGGGAGGAGGGGGTGGAGGGGGAGTTGGTGAATATACATGTATACAAGAAGTGGTAGTTTAATTCATGCAAAATATTCACTGAGACAATTTCACTGCAATCTACTTTTTTGGGGGTTTTATATTAAATTCGTTGATCAAAGCTGCATAGTCCGATGAAATATCAAATTTTCAAAACCAAACCAATTATCTAGATTTGATTTGCCATATCTAACTTAGATACTGATACACTTATTACGCATTTGTTTCTGCATAGAAGGCAATACTGAGTCAATTTAACAGAACCTGTTCCTGCAGAAGTCTATGGTGTCAGAGTTTTGGCAAGCTTGTCAAAACTAATCTGATATCTTTGCACTCAAAATATCTCAAAAGTTTACCATTTAAAATAAAATAAACTTTGAACTAATGTAAAGTAGATTCTAGTGATCGATCCAATATATTTATCTCAGAAAAAATACAGAAATTCAAAACCATCAGACTATGCAATTTTAAGCAGGGGAAATTTCAATTGTGGACAATTGTCTTCCTCATTCCACTGCTCCTTGCCTTCTCCTATTAATGTCGAGCGCCAGGCTAGATATCGAGAACTATCAATTCTTAAGTCATTGGTTTGACTCTGCCTGGGTATGAACCCCATGGTTTCTAAAGGCCACTGTCACACCTCACCGGATTAGGGGAAACGGACAGAAAACGAACAATGTCCGGTTTGTGTCCGTACAAGTTTTGAACATGCACAAAACTAGGAACGGATGCCACCGGATTGACGTCTACAGTTCTTGTCCGGTTTGAGTTTGTTTCATCCGTTGACTATCCGTTCATGTCCGTATCATGTCCGTTTCATGTCCGCTTCATGTCCGTTTCATGTTCCATGTCCGTTTTATGTCCGTTCGTCCAGCGGCCATTGACTCGATAGTGCAACATTTTGACACATTTTAATACATTTTGATACTTATCACCACAGGACTAGACAATTCTGTCCGTTGCTCAATCCGGCGAGGTGTGACAGCCGCTTAACCCAACAACCTGCTGCACGTGAAGCAGACGCTCAACTCATTTGTCCATTTTGTCAGTGCCTACTTACCTCCGAGCTCCGAGCTCAAATAGCATATTCCAAATGCGACTCGCCTTATCTAGAATATAGAATATTTGGTAAAGATATCTGGAATATTCATGCAAGGAATACATGATCAAATCACGTGATCAGTTATTTAAGTCTTTAATTTTATATATTTAAGTTAGTTAGCATTGCATTGTCTGATGGTTTTGAGTTTGTCATTTTATGTTTGGTTGTTTTTTGTTGTTTTACGTCCTAGCAACATCTAAGGTCATATCAGGACGGGTCATTTTATGAGATAAATATATTACTTTTTGTGCTGGGGATCGGGGTGGGGGGGGGGGGGTCATTAAACAAACGAAGCATTAGAATGGGTTTAAACAGATCTTATTGTTCATCGTGAAGAAAATTGTCATGCATAGCATAATACCCAATTAAAAATGCATTAATGTAACGAGATTACAAACTATTTTCCCTATACCACCGCAATGCTAATTATGTTAACTAATGCCCGGCACACACCTCCCGTATACGACCTAAAACTGCCCGTTTCACGATTAAGTTTTAGTTTTAGTCGTTAGGTGTGCACCCACGTAGCACACCAGAGCATTGCGATTCGCGACTTAAAACTCAGTTTTAGTGCTTAAAACGCGAATCGCAAGACATTCGAAAAATGAATCGGCCAGTTTTACGTCGCGAAACGGGACAGGTCGGGTTGTGAAACGCAGTCAGTTTTAGCACGTGAATCGTATACGGGAGGTGTGTGCCGGGCATAAGGAACCATCGTGGCTTGTTCTAATGAAAACCTTTTCTGGGAATGAAAATCAACTGCATGCTTAATGAGAAATAACTGGTAATATGAGTAAATGATCGAGTATGAGATTATGTAAGCCAACACTCTAATGTGACTATTGCTACACACATACTGATGGGTTGTGGTTTTAGCAGTGTGCCCATGTGTAAAATATTCCGATGTTCAACGATAGGGGGAATGCAAATGTTCTATTACGAAAAGGGTATACGTGACCAGGTGCATGTATGTATATATATGTACGTGCTGGTGGCGCCTGAGTGGAATGTAAATAGACATAATGGTGCTGACAGGACTGTGTGTAAGGGGCACTCAGGGCCTACCCCCTCCCCCTCTACTGGGTAGGATCACCACTCTCAGGGTCAAGGTTCAAGGCTGGTGGTGGCCAGAGGGGCCACACAGCTTGGTGGTGGTGGGCAGCCCACTGTTACCAATCGGGACCAGGATTGCTTGATCCCTATTGGCAGAGCCAACAATGCTTGTTTCTCATTGGGGGGAAATGGTGGGGTGATACTCTACAATGAACCCATGTACTTTATATAATAAACCAGAGAGGCTTGGACTCTCTCTTCTAACACTCTTACTTTGCTTTACTTTCTCTTTCTCTCCGTCTGTATTGTTTTTCACTTTAGCCTACTTACCTAGCCACGGACTCGAACACACCACCCTACACATGGATAGCCACTATATGTGTGTGGGTGGTGTGTGGGTGGTGTGGGTGGTGTGTGGGTGGGTGTGAGGGGGGAGGAGAGTTACTGATGACTTCAGAACCTACCAGCCGCGAAGTATTTCTTCCATGAGGTAATTGAATCACAAGAGATGATGCATATTCACTGATTCGCTGACTTATTCTTCAAGGAAATGACCAGACGCAGTAGCCGAATCGGTAGAGCGTAGGCATCCCATGCGGAAGGCCTGGAGTTAAATTCCCGGTTGAGCCAAGGACTGGTTAGCTCAGTATCAGGATAATGTCACTAATTGGGAAATTGGGTCATAGTAGCCTGGTCTCCCAGTGGGGCAGCACTATAAAGTCTTTTCGTTATAATGTCGTTGATGAAGAAGAAAAAGACCTGCCAGTGGATCAGGGGATTATTTCAACATTCGGGGCCTATTTTTAATAGGTTTTTCTTAATGTAGTTTCAATTAACGTCATGGTTTTCAGGAACTTAACCACGATGTTAATGAGGTTGGTTGTTGGAGTTTTACGTCCTGTCAACATCTAATGTCATATCAGGACGAGTACTGACTTGTGACAGTGCGCACTCATGGTAACTTTATAGCGTTGCCCTACTGGGAAATCAGGCTGCCAGCACCATGACCCAATATCCCACTCGGTCACATTATCCTCACACTGAGCTAACCAGTCCTTGCCCTATCCTATTTATGCTGAGCGCCAGACTAGGAAGCAACACATATCAATTTTGTAAGTCATTCTTTTTACTCGACTGGGAACCAAACTCCCGATCTCCCGCACTCGAGGCCCGCGCTCTACCGATTTGGCCACCACGTTCGATGAATGTTAATAAGGCAGTCGATTCATATACATATACATATACATATATATATATATAATTCATAACACAACAACAGATATTCAGTGGACCAACATTCATTAGTTCCAGTCTAGTGAAAATAACATGACATGTGCAGCATAGGCAGTTTTTAACTGACATAGATACTTTTTAACTCTGAAGATACGAGAAACAGTGGCTCAAAAGGGCAGTTAACTCTTGTAAGAGTGGAAGGTATGACTACTACCAGGCAACTCTTTAAAAGACAATGTCTATACCTAGCCAGATTATATCGAGTGACTTAAGATAACCATTAACTCATAGTATAGGGAACTACAGATAGCTTGATCATACAAACATGTCTAGATCGTCCCTATCAAGCATAACACACAGTTTTTTATATTTTAATGACACATACAGAAATACCGAAAACTGAACTTAAGACTCTGACACTCGGCCAATAACCTAAGGCTGTTGGGAGGGTGCGTGGTAAGGAATTCTGTGTCAGTTGACTGTTATCTGTTTGAGCTCAAGTGAATAACTGACTAATCTGATGCGAAGGAATACCACAATGCCTACGTTACCAAGAGAGTTTGTATTTGTTATTATGGTGACTGCAATAACTTACTACGGATACTGGGTCATCTTGCATTTTTTGTGACGCGTTGCTAGGATGGCTGACACTAGACAGTTCTTGGCGTGTGTTACTATAATACTATCAGGATTGAGGGATTTAACTCAGGAACTAGCGTGTAGAGACTGTTTCTTTTAAGTTAAGGCTAGTTACTATGGTAACGGAGGCACCGTATACTCCTGGCATAATACTAGGATAGCTAGAGCTTCACAGGTTCTCGGCAGGGGAACTGGTGATCGCTATGGTTATATTTTACTTGGTTACTCCAGAGATCAGTTGTTGTGACGAATTATGCATGTTACAGCGTAACATGCACAATTTTGTATACATATACAACTAGTACATACAAGTCCATGTCCGTTATGCAGCCGTCTATCTATCCATATCTCCAGCAACTAAAACCCAAAGCCTGACAAGCATCATCATAAGAGCGACTACTGGTCCATACCAAAGTCGTGGCCCCGATAATGGCTTCCATGGCGATTGAAACACACAAGAAGTGGCGCATCCCACCGCTGAACCCAATCATTAGTGTGCATGTCCATCGGGCCCTCTGATTGCTTCCGGGTGAGGACAGAAACCTGGCGACTGTCACCTTATTAATGGACGGGGCGAAGCTGGGCGAAGCGGGGCCGAGTGGGGCCGAGCCTGGGGCGCGGACAGTCTGCCATTCCTATATAAGTATCGTCAGATTTATTCAGTATATGTATAATATTAACGTATGATTGCCTATTTAGATTACCTATTTTGACGACCTACTTAGATGACCTATTCAGAGGACCCCTTCAGAGGACCCCTTCAGAGGATCCCCTCAGAGGACCCTTGCAGAGGACCCCTTTCGAGGACACTTTCAGAGGACACATTCAGAGGACCCCTTCAGAGGACCCTTTCAGAGGACCCCTTTAAAGGACACTTTCAGACGACACATTCAGAGGACCCTTCAGAGGACCCTTTCAGAGGACCCCTTTAGAGGACACTTTCAGACGACACATTCAAAGGACCCCTTAAGGGGACCCCTTCAGACGGCACATTCACATGACCCCTTCGGAGAACACATTCAGAGGACCCATTCGGAGGACCTATTTCTATGACCTCTTTCGCCGACCTATTTTGATGACCTATTTTGATGACCTATTTAGACTACCTATTTAGACTACCTATTTAGACTACCTTTTGAGATGACCTATTTAGACTACCTATTTAGACTACCTATTCAGACTACCTATTTAGACTACCTTTTTATACGACCTATTACCTATACGACAAGTATCCGAATTCATATATCTCGGACAAAAGATTACAAATGATGGGAGATGTGAGGAAGAAATTAAAAGAAGGATAACAATAGCCCGAACAACATTCTCCAAAATGTATAGAGTGTTAACATCAAGTAAGATATTAATACAAACAAGGAAGCGTATTCTTCAGTGTTATGTGTGGTCTACTCTAATGTATGGGGCAGAGACATGGACAATCTCTAAGAAAGTGTACAAACGTTTAGCAGCATTTGAGATGTGGACTTATCGAAGGATGATGAAAATATCATGGACAAAGAAGATCACCAACAAAGAAGTTCTCAGAAAAATTAAAAATAAGAAAAGCTTGTTTGCCACTATACAGACAAAGAAACTTATTTATTTTGGCCACATCATTCGTCGGAGTTCAATATACCGTACATTGTTGGAAGGGAAGGTGAATGGCAGCAGAGGGAGAGGGAGACCAAGAACATCATGGTTTACAAATATTTCACAGTGGACAGGCTTGAATTATTCACAGTCTATCAGAACAGCACAACATTGGGACAAGTGGAGAACCATTGCATCCAACCCTCGACTAGAGGACGGAACTATTGATTGATTGATTGATTGAAATTACCTATTTAGACTACCTATTTAGACTACCGATTTAGACCACCTATTTAGACCACCTATTGAGACTACCTATTTGGATGACCTATTTAGACGACCTATTTAGACTACCTATTTAGACTACATATTTAGACTATATATTTAGACTACCTATTTGGATGACCTATTTAGACTACCTATTTAGACAACGTATTTAGACTACCTATTTAGATGGCCAGCGATGATCGCTGGGAGAGTTTGATTGCAAAATTGGATAAATCTGAAACCTCCTCACTATGTATCTGAAGAATAAGTCTTGAAACACACACCGGATATACATTTAGTAAACCGAGGCTTCGTCACAGCTATTCTGACAGTGCCATTAATTCAGCCATATCCCCATGGAAATTAGGCATATTTCCTCAGTTGTTAATTACCATCCTACGCCAAGTCGCCATCTTGGCTGCAGCTGTTTTCGCGCAAGCTATTCTTTGATGCACTCAAAGACCCTATAATACTAAGATGGCTCACTCAGCCTGTACTGTGTAATCAAAATGATCAAACCCACCACTTGGTGCGCTGGCTGTTCTCTTGGTTAAACAGGTGCTATATTATATGTATAAATGTATATATGAATGTGAAAGGTGTGTAATGATGGCGATGCTGATGATGATGCTGATGATGATGTGTATTTGTTCATAGCAATTTCATATTGATGTGTATTCATACTTACCTATCTCATGTATAATATAATTGTATGTGTTTATATGTGAAACACCAACCAGCAGCTGGGCTGATCAAACCTAACACAAGGTGGCACTGCAAAATTTACATTACCATGGGAGAGATAGGGAGTGAGCCGTCTTAGTATTATAGGGTCTTTGATGCACTCCACAAATCGATGAATGTCCTCTCCGTTGTTGTGGTTGGTTCGTTGTTGCAGTTTTACGTCCTAGCAACATCTAAGGTCATCAGGACAGGTATCGACTTGTGACAGTGCACACTCATGGTGATTGCATAGTGCTGCCCCACTGGGAGACCAGGGCATCAGCACCATGAACTGATATTCCACTCAGTCACATTATCCTGACACTGAGTCAACCAGTCCTTGCCCTATCCTATTAATGCCATGTGCCTGGCTAGAAAGCGGCAAGTATCAATATTTAAGGCCTTGGGTTCGAATCCCACGATCTCTGAAAACAGGAGACTGGCGCTTAACTCATTCGGCCATCCTGTCTGGTATCTGTTGTTGTGAAACTGATGCGGTGTGATTTGAGTATGCGTTCAAATATCCGCTGGATTAAGGCGAACCCATTGGTTACACATTCCCTCATTCCATGTGTCTGTGACATTGCTACCGCTAACATATGGGCTTTAGGTACCAGCCCCATCACACAAACGTCGGTGGCATATTTACAACCATTATAAATAAGGGCATGGCTATGCTGTACAACAGAGACAAATATCTATATATGTACTTATATATATATGATATATCATCATCATCATCATCATGCTGTCGGTCGTGATGCGACAAAGACTGCTTTCATTACTTGACTGCCACTCTCCATTTAGCTCTCTGCTGTGAGAGTTACGTCCATGAGTCGGTCTTAATGTCTCCATTTCATGAAAGCTGCCTGCAAAAGTGTTGAAGTGCTGCTGGCTTTTGCAAGTTACCAGTGGCACTCTCTCGGGGAGCAAATAGAGGTTTCACACCAGCAAGAACATGTCAAGACAGGCGCAAAACTATATTTATATATATATATATATATTTCCAGGTGTTTGTATGTGTGTATGTATATATATGTAAATGTGTGTGTATGGTATGTATATATATATATATATATATATATATTTCTACATGTTTGTATGTGTGTATATATATATGTAAATGTTTGTATGTGTATATATGGTATGTATATATATATATATAATGTCTAGATGTTTGTATGTGTACATGTGTATATATGTAAATGTGTGTATGTGTATATATGCTATATATATATATATATCTTTCTAGCCGTATGTATGGGTGTATATGTGTATACATATGTAATTGTGTGTATGTGTATATACACTATGTATATATATTTCTTGGTGTATGTATGGGTGTATATATGTAAGTGTGTGTATGTGTATATATGCTATATATATGTCTAGGTGTATGTATGGGTGTATATGTGTATACATATGTAATTGTGTGTATGTGTATATACACTATGTATATATATTTCTTGGTGCATGTATAGGTATATATATGTACACGTGTAAGTGTGTGTATGTGTATATATGCTATATATATTTCTAGGTGTATGTGTGGGTGTATATGTGACTATATGTTATTGTGCTATGTGTATATATGTTTAGACTAGAGCACACGCTTCCCATGCGTAAATTCGGGAGTTTGAATCCCAGTTGAGTCAAACCAATGGCTTATAAAATTGATACTTGTCACTACCTAGCCTGGCACTCAGCATTACTGGGACAGGACAAGGACTGGTTAGTACAGTATCAGGATAACATGACCGTGTGGGATATCGGGTCATGCTTCCAGCAGTCTGGTCTGGCACTGGGGCAGCACTATAAAGTCAGCACTATAAAACAACAACAAACAAAAGATATATATGTATATGGGTCACTCTCCTGAAAACTGGTCAGCATGGGATTGGATTTTAAAACATCAATACAAAAACTTCCTACTTATTTTTTTCCTTATACTTCTCATATTCATGTTCAGATTTGATGTAAGAAATAAGGGAAATAAAATAAACCGCGAGCAACTTTGGTCCTCTTAGTTATGAAGTGTTTTTGTACCAAAAAATCCAATTTTACAGTCAGCCATTTGTAAGATGACATATGGGACATGGTTGAATCCTTACTAACATCTTGTATTGCATTGATATATCAAACAAAACAGTTCGCAAATCAAAAAGGAAGTATTTATTAACATGTATGCATGCTTAAATTTACAAAAAGAATTATTTGATGTCTTCGGAAATAACATTACAAATTTCCGTCACAGATGTAACCAGTGGTGTCTGGATGCCACACAACTATTGTACACTAATTAATTATTCAGTGAATAAAGCATGGCTGGGAATTACTCTTTTTTTTAATCAATATAATTGCACAACATCCATCTAGATATTATGCCATGATTAATATGCTTTTAAGTATGAAATTATTTAATCCTGCTAGATTTTTTATTAAGCAGACTGTGTGGTGTCCTAAACATGTTTTACATCTGAGCAACACATGTTACACTGCCATAAGACATAGCTTAATCATGGACTACACCTTTATTTTTTATCTTATCAATTTATATTTTACATAGATGTAAAGGGGAGATTTCCAGCTTTCATTTGCAACCAAAAAATGTTAAAAATTCAAATATTAGATTTTACCTCTCCATGTTTCTTGAAGATTTATACTGCCTATCATGGATAAGTCTGAATAGACTTGTTTTAACCATTAGACAGTTTGTCGATAGAAAGCCTGAGTCTACACTTTTACTGACCCAAGGGATTTTTAACCTCCCACACCACAGAGACATGGGCCCATATGTATGAGCCCGGGTTAGTGGTCGTAACCCTCCGTCGTGTGGATTTCCCGGGTTAGAGGCGAAAATTGCATATGTATGTGTCCGGGTTAAACTAACTCAGCGAGGTTAAAGTCGCCTGCACTAACCCCATGCGAAAGGAGGGTTAAAGGTGGGGTTAGGCACCGACTCGGGCCAAATCTATTCAATGCGACCATATTTAACACAATTAGATATGCAATAAGTGAAAATTTATCAATTTAACCCTAAATTTGAAGCGTTATTAAGGCTACCACCACATTGGTGGCAATATTAATAGTGTCGAATCGACAAATGTAAAGTAAACAAATCGCCGCCGCCGCATGGACGTCGATATCCATACTGTCCGCCGCCGCCGCCGCCACCGCCGCCACCGCCGCCGAATCGGCGGTTATATATTATGTCCAAATCTATTCAATGCGACCATATTTAACATAATTACATACGCAATAAGTGAAATTTTATCAATTTAACCCTAAATTCGAACCGATATTAACGCCGCCGCCGCATTGGCGGCGTTATTCATATTGTCCAATCGAGGAATGTAAACAGCCACAGAGGGATTTCCCAAATCTATAAATAACTGAAACGTTAGCTAACCCGTGCGTGCTTTGGACTCATACATCCCCCCTGACACATTTGGAACCCCGGGGTTAGATAACCCGGGACCCGCCCTTAACCCTGGTATGGTTTAAAATTGGCTCATACATATGGGCCCTGGTATGAGAACAACTGGCCTTTGATCAGTTGATGTCACAGTAAGTTATACACAGTGGTGGAAATCCAAATTGGCAGAGGTGGGGGCATGGGGAATCGAACCACCGACCTTCAGATTAGGAGTCCAACCTAGAAAAAAAGTAAGACACTCTAACCACTCCGCCACAGAGAACACCACTTCTGGCCAGTTTTCAGGACAGTGACCCATATATACGCGTATTTATATTTATATATGTATGAATATACATGTGTGTATATATATATATATATATATATATATATATATATATATATATATATATATATATATATATATATATATATGAGAGCCCGCTAAATTGCATGCCATTGGCGGCGATATGGGTATTGGATCTATAAATCTATAAATGCCTCGCTACATTATGGTTTATCGCCACTCGTGCGCGTGGTACAAATTGACAGAGGACGCCGTACGCCGTACGAGCAGCACTACCATCTAAGAAAGCACACGAGCCGACAAGACAATGCCGAGTGAGTGCAAAGAGAGGCGGCCAAATGCCAGCTATCCATGCTTGTGCATTTTCATCATCAAGCTGGGCACATTCGTCGCTTTGACCTTTCATTGCCAATTTCCACCGTAAGATAATTGTTATCTATCGAACAGTAAAATAGCAAAAGCATGCTTCGCCTTTAAAGGCAGATTGTAACTTGGCAGGGGCGGGTGATGTTGCCCTGAATTGAATCTCCAACTTCGCTAATTTCTGAAGGCACCGTCCGTCTATATTCACATAGTACTATTGGTAGCTTTTGTTGTGGTGTTGTTTTACGTCCTAGCAACATCTAAGGTCATATCGGGACGGGTACCGACTTGTGACAGTGCACACTCATGGTGACTTTATAGTGCTGTCTCACTGGGAGACCAGGCCACCAGCACGGTCACCTGATATCCCACTCAGTCATGTATCCTGGCACTAAGCCAACCACTCCTTGCCCTATCCTAATAATGCCTAGCACCTGGCTAGAGAGCGACAAGTATACACTTTTAAGACATTGGTTTGACTCGACCAGGGTACGAACCCACAAACCCATGTGTTCGGGAAGAAGCCGCCATCAAAATCACGTGCAAAAGTCACATATCGAAGCGACAATGGAAGCCATGATCGCAGCCACATACAGAAGCCACATATCGAAGCCACAATTGAAGTTGCATGCAGAATATCCAATCGAAAACAGAATGCAGTTATTTCGAATGGATAGATTGTTCAACTTACGTAAATTTGATAAATCATTTGTAATCTTTATTCCCCAATTGCTTGATAGCAAAGGAAAACAGGAGACAGTGATGACGTTAAATGGGTTTAAGGACAATCTGGGCGAGTAAGGCATGATACCTTAGTAAGACCGAAGACCCTATAATACTAAGACGGCTCACTCCCTATCTCTCCCATGGTAATGTAAATTTCGCAGTGCCACCTTGTGGTGGGTTTGATCAGCCGAGCTGCTTGTTGGTGTTTCACATGTAAACACATACAATTATATTATACATGAGATAGTTAAGTATGAATACACATCAATATGAAATTGCTATGAACAAATACACATCATCATCAGCATCATCATCAGCATTGCCATCATCACACATCTTTAACATTCATATATACATTTATACATATAATATAGCACCTGTTTAACCAAGAGAACAGCCAGCGCACCAAGTGGTGGGTTTGATCATTGTGATTACACAGTATAGGCTGAGTGAGCCGTCTTAGTATTATAGGGTCTTCTGTAATACACTAATTAGAAGTGGTCCAGTGATTGTAAAGAATGCATTGTAAATAGATAGGCACCTAAGCTTTCGTCCAGTCGGTTGATGGCTGTCACACAGCTCTACCTACTCAGCTTCCAATTTATTTTAAAGCCATCAGTAAAGTTAAATCACCAGCCCGCCCCTGTTCAGCATCTGAAGGTGTTTTGTAATTCAAAAGAAAATTAAACAAAAATGCAAGTACTTAGTGTTTCTGTGTATCTATCTACATATATATGTGTGTGTATACTCACATACATGCTATGGTAAACTACCATCCATCCCAGATTTATTCTTGTATATTTTAACAAAATTTTGTGTTATTTCTCCGACCAGGACAACCAAAGGAAATGGCACATTTGGTTGGTTGTTGGAGTTTCACGTCCTGGCAACATCTAAGGTCATATCAGGACGGGTACCGACTTGTGACAGTCGACAGTCATTGTGATTTTATAGTGCTACCCCACTGGGGTACCATGGCATTATTAGGATTGGGCAAGGACTAGTAGTTCTGCAGTAATGGATTCTATTAAATAAGCCCTGTTCACACGGACGATGTAAATCGATTCGTAGAAAGCGACTTGTATAGTTCGCCTCACATTCGTCGTGTGAACGGACGTCTGAGGCAGATTAGGGCTAATTCGATTCACGTGATCTAGATAATGTAAACCACCTATGCGAGGTAGTTTACGTGAGGCGATTTCTGTGATTCGATTTATTTTGTCCGTGTGGACGCACTGAGGCGGATTAAGCACCTCACACGCATGCGCAGTCGAGAGCTTACTTTGTTGACTTTCCGGTCGATCAAAAGCGCATATTATATAATTTGGTCTATGAACCTGTTAGAGGTGCACAGATATTTTGTTCATGATTTATTTTTAGGGTTTCACTGCCCAGCAGAAGTTTTGACCGTTCCAAACCAATACGATTCAGTCATTACATATCTAGGTCGAACCCACACTCTCTGGTGCCAGCATTGTCGAACCCAAAATGGCGCTGGTTAGCCTGGACTTGCTCATGCGCAGATTTCGATTTCCGGCCCAAGTACTGCCCGTGTGAACAGATGGCTAATTAGCCTCACCTGATTCAATTTGTGTGATACGCCTCACATTTTGTCCGTGTGAACAGGGCTATAGACTCAGTATTCCCTTCTATGTGGCAACAAATGCTTAAGAAGTGCATCTGTATTTAAGTTAGATATGGAGAATCAAACCTAGATAATTCTGTTGTCTTTTTAATTTGATCCTTCATCGGACTATGGAGCTTTATATGTGAGTACTCTAGTTTGGGTTTAGATATGTAATATCTGCTTGTAGACAGTGTGCAATTCATTTAAATCAATGCAATAAATTTCCCATGAAAGGTGCTTAGCATGATGCTATTGTTGTGGGGGTGATGAAAATGGGAAATATTGCGCCTAGAGCGCAACTCGAACCCACATCTATTTGCATTCCGGGCCACTGTGCTAACCATTACACCACCTAGGTTCCCTGATATCACCACACTACCCATGCATACCTGTCTATGTGGTTACTTGCCTGAGAGGTCAGTGCAGACCACTACACTCGTCCCCCTGGAATTGTAAGTCTTTTAATGCTTACAATTACGTACATACAGGCAATGCACTAACACATACATACACAGGGTAGGTTCAACAACCATACAGCGCAAAGCTTGGACAGGATCATGATCACGGCGACAGTGTCGTGGGGGGTGATGAAAATGGGAAATATTGCGCCTATAGCCTGACTCGAACCCACATCTCTTTGCATTCCGGGCCAGTGTGCTAACCATTACACCACCTAGGTTCCCTGATATCACCACACTACCCACGCTTACCTGTCTATGTGGTTACTTGCCTGAGAGGTCAGTGCAGACCACTACACTATTGAGGTTTTGTCATAGTATATTATGGTGACCATTATGACCTGATCTACTTCATTCTGCAGTAACTGCAAGGAGTAATGAGTACCTTCGGAGATGTTGGAATTGAAAGCATGCAACATAATTTCTGGACCAGACAGGATGGCCGAATGAGTTAGAGCGTTTGTCTGCCGTGTTGGTAGATCGTGGGGTCGTGGGATCGAATCCTGGTCGAGTCAAACCAATGACTTAAAAATTTATACTTGTCGCTTCCTTGCCAGGCGCTTGGCATTATTAGGACAGGGCAAGTGCTGGTTGGCTCAGTGTCAGGATAATGTGACTGAGTCGGATACCAGGTCATGGTGCCGACGACCTGGTTTCCCAGTGGGACAGCACTATAAAGTCGCCAGGAGTAGTGGTAGTAACCAAGTTATAAACAACATTATTATCTTGTGATGCGTTTTGGTACATCTGGGATGGGTTCAAACCCTGGTGGAGTCAAACCGATGACTTAAAAATTGATACCTGTCACTTCCTAGCCAGGTGCTCGGCATTATTAGGACAGGGCAAGGACTGTTTGGCTCAGTGTCAGGATAATGTGACTGAGTGGGATAATACTACAGGTCATGGTGCTGGTGGCATGTTCTCCCAGTGAGGCAGCACTATAAAGTCGCCATGAGTACACACTGTCACAAGTTGGTACCCATCCTGATATGACCTTAGATGTTGCACAACATAAAGCTCCAACAACCAAGCAACTATGCACAACTACGTAGCTCCATGTAGTCTGGTCCCCTGGCCTTTCCCATTTTTCTGGTGTTATCACACAATTTGACCTTCAGAAATGAAAACAAAGCCATTAGCACATTTTCTTCCATCTAAAGGCCCTGTCACACAACGACGTAACGACATCAGCATAGGGAGAACGTGAAGAACGTTGAACTTCTCGGCATAGTATGCAAATTTGGGCACAAGTTGAACGTGGCTGCAGCATAGTTGACGAGAGCGTAATGTCGGTAAAGCGTAGTGATACCGTCATTCAACGAGAGAGGACAATATCATTACGCTCATGGGACGTTATGAACGTTATTCCATTACCAGAACTATGTTACGTGGCGTTACATACATCATGACACGGTGGTGGAATGTTGAACGTACGTTGAATGTACATTCTCCTGATGTTCCCATTATGCCGCGTGGACGTTACCACCGGGTTTAATGTGGGTCAACATAGTGGAACGTAGTTGAACGTAGTGAGCAGCGTTTGACTAACATCCCTTTAATGTCATTGACGTTCACCGAATGTGTACAGAACGTACGGCGAATGTAAACCCTTACGTTCATTTGACGTCGAAAGTTTTGAACAGGTTCAAAACTTTGATGCATGCTGACGTAACACGACGTAACGTGACGTAGCTCGACGTCAGTCTAACGTCATTCTGAGGTCATCATAACGTAACCCAACGTACATCAACGTAATGACGAAACGTGATCACGTCAGGCTTACGTTTGCTCGTTATGTCGTAGTGTAACAGGGGTATTAGACTAATATCGGACGTGGTGGCCGAATCGGTATAGCACAGGCTTCAGCATTACTAGGATAGGAGAAGGACTGGTTAGCACAGTGTCAGGATAATGTGACTGGGTGGGATATTGGGTCATGGTGCCAGCGGTCTGGACTCCAAGTGGGGCAGCACTATAAAGTCGCCATGAGTACACACTGTCACAAGTCGGTACCCGTCCTGACTTAGATGTTGATAGGATGCAAACCAACAACAAACAAAGAACAGACAATATAAGAATAACATGTAATGCCATATTATATTTGTTATATACGTGGATATGCCAGCCGTTTCAATTTAATAGAACCATGAAGTTAATTAAATTTAATAGAACCGTTTTCTACTGAAGACTATGGTATTAGAATTACAACATTAAAGTTGTACATATCTTCAGATATCTAAAAAGGGTAGCCATTTATAATAAAGGTTACGTTAAACTAAAGTAAGTTAGATAATAGAGTCAACTTAATCTATCTATAAAACAGGGAAACAATCAAACCCATCGGAGTATGCAACTTTAATAATGCTGGATGGCCAAAACTTAAAACCATCTCAAATGATGATGCAATGTCTGCACATCCTTCAGGAAACTGGAGACTGGATTCAGCAGACGTTCTGCGCTTATTCTCTTGGCTGTGTTTTGTAGGTTTGCAATTTGAGCGTCGAAGCCTTTTCTGAAGATGTTACCAGTGATTGGCACATTCAGGGTTTTACACTTAAACTGTCTGTTGGAGGCTTTTTCCATAAAAGCAAGTCAGCTGTCTACATCATTGTGACATATAACATGCCGTGCCGAGCAGCTTCACTGGCATATGTGTGTGTGTGTGTGTTTATATATATATATATATATATATATATATATATAGGTCGTGGGGGACTGATGAAAATGGGAACTATTGCACCTAGAGCGGGAATCTAATCCACACCGTTTGCATTCTAGGCCAGTGTACTAACCATTACACCACATTGGCTCCCTGATGTTATCACCCTAGCCACAGATAACTGTCTATGTGGCGCTTTGCCTGAGAGGTCAGTCAGACTACTACATATACATATATGCATACATACATGCATACATACATACAAGCATACATACATACAAGCATACATACATACATGCATACATACACATACATACACACATACATACATACACATACGTACATATACATACACATACATACATATACATACATACACATATACATACATACATACACACCTACATAAATACATACACACATATATACACACATACACATACAAACACATACATACATACATGCATACATACACACATACATACATACACACATACATACATACATACACATACATACTATACATATACATACATACACATACATACTATACACATACATACACATACATAAATACATACACATACATACACCCACACATACACATACATATATACACACATACTTACACACATACATACATACATACATACATACACACATACATACACACATACACACATGCATACATACATAAACACATGCATACATACATACATACGCACACATACATACACACATGCATACATACATACATACATACATACATAGATACATACATACATACACACATACACATACATACAAACACATACACACATGCATACATACACACATACATACATACACACATACATACACATACATACTATGCACATACATACATATACATACATACATACTCATACATACATACTATGCACATACATACACATACATAAATACATACACACATACATACACCCACACATACACATACATATATACACACATACTTACACACATACATACATATATACACACATACATACACACATACACACACATGCATACATACATACATACATAGATGCATACATACATACATACATACACACATACACACACACATACATACATACATACATACATACATACATACTATACATATACCTACATACACATACATACTATACACATACATACACATACATAAATACATACACACATACATACACCCACACATACACATACATATATACACACATACTTACACACATACATACATACATACACACATACATACACACATACACACACATGCATACATACATAGACACATACGTACATACATACATACATACATATGCGCGCACATACATACATACACACATACACATACATACACACATGCATACATACACACATACATACATACACACACATACATACACATACATACTATACACATACATACATATACATACATACATACACATACATACATACTATACACATACATACATACATAAATACATACACACATACATACACCCACACATACACATACATATATACACACATACTTACACACATACATACATACATACATACATACACACATACATACACACATACACACATGCATACATACATAGACACATACATACATACATACGTGCACACATACATACACACATGCATACATACATACATACATAGATACATACATACATACACACATACACATACATACAAACACATACACACATGCATACATACACACATACATACATACACACACATACATACACATACATACTATACACATACATACATATACATACATACACATACATACCTACTATACACATACATACACATACATAAATACATACACACATACATACACCCACACATACACATACATATATACACACATACTTACACACATACATACATATATACACACATACATACACACATACACACACACATGCATACATACATACATACATAGATGCATACATACATACATACACACATACACACACATGCATGCATACATACATACATACATACATACTATACATATACCTACATACACATACATACTATACACATACATACACATACATAAATGCATACACACATACATACACCCACACATACACATACATATATACACACATACTTACACACATACATACATACATACACACATACATACACACATACACACACATGCATACATACATAGACACATACATACATACATACATACATACGCGCACACATACATACATACACACATACACATACATACAAACACATACACACATGCATACATACACACATACATACATACACATACATACATACACATACATACTATACACATACATACATATACATACATACATACACATACATACATACTATACACATACATACATACATAAATACATACACACATACATACACCCACACATACACATACATATATACACACATACTTACACACATACATACATACATACACACATACATACATAGATACATACATACATACATACACACATACATACATACATACACACATACATACATACGCGCACACATACATACACACATGCATACATACATACATACACATACATACATACATACATACACACATACATACATGCACACACACATACATACATACATACACACATACATACATACATACATACATACACACACATACATACATACATACATACATACATACATACATACATACTTACATACATACATACACACATACATAAACGGAAAGAAAAAGTCCGGGTCGTTGCCATGTACTAAACCTGATATTATACACCAGAGGGATGGCCGAGTTGTTTGGGGGCCCGCTTCGGATACGGTGACTGAGTGGGATATAAGGTCATGGTGCGAGCGACCTGGTCTTCCAGTGGGACAGCACTATAAAGGTGCCATGAGTGTGCACAGTCACACGTCAGTACCCATCCTGATATGACCTTAGATGTTGCCAGGACGTAAAACTCCAACAACCAAACAATGAAATGTGGCATTTTCATATGGTTTTCTTGCTAATTCTTTTTCTCAATTCTTTGAGATTCTCAGGGTTGGTGTGAGGGGCGCGTGCGGGGTGATGCTTCCTGACCGTATATGGCTCTAACAGGCATAAATGAAATACTTGCATGCCTATCCCCCTTTTCCTGCGTTTTTGTTTGTTTGTTTGTTTGTTCTTGTTTTAGGTCATAGCAACATCTAAGGTCATATCAGGATGGATACCGACTTGTGACAGTCAAAGACCCTATAATACTAAGACGGCTCACTCCCTATCTCTCTCATGGTAATGTAAATTTCTCAGTACCACCTTGTGGTGCGTTTGATCAGCCCGGCTGCTGGTTGGTGGTTCACATGTAAACACATACACTTATATTATGTATTGTATAACGCGTTATGCCCATATTATTTAGGCTGCAGGGCTTTAACCCGCATAGGGCTGGTGGGTGCTGTGCCACCTGTACTCACCCGGCTGGGGTGCCCCGTGCCACAGGATAGCATCCATTCAGGTGCCAGATGCCCGGGTGAGGCGACTTCGGTCGGCGCGGTCGCTATCATGTATCCATTCGGCCGGAAATTTGACTTTATATTGTTATTCTTAAGCTATGTTAATAAACGGAGGGGCCTTTCGAGGTTCAGCCATAGATATTCTCATCCAACTATTATCTGTTGTGTCATTCTCTGTCCGCAAGAATATAAATAATACATGAGATAGGTAAGTATGAATATACATCAATATGAAATTGCTATGAACAAATACGCATCATCATCAGCATCGCCATCATCACACATCTTTCACATTCATATATATAATATAGCACCTGTTTAACCAAGAGAACAGCCAGCGCACCAAGTGGTGGGTTTGATCATTTTTATCACACAGTACAGGCTGAGTGAGCCATCTTAGTATAATAGGGTCTTTGTGACAGTGCACACTCATGGCGACTTTATAGTGCTTCCCCACTGGAAGATCAGGCCGCCAGCACCATGACCTGATATCCCACTCAATCACATTATCCTGACACTGAGCCGATCAGTCCTTGTCCTATCCTATTAATGCCGAGCGCCCGGCTAGGAAGCGACAAGTATCAATTTTTAAGTCATTGGTTTGACTCAACCAGGATTCGAACCCATGATCTACCAACACGGGAGACGGACGCTCTAACTCATTCGGCCATCCCGTCTGGTCCCTTTCCTGCATGGACCTATATGCCACATTACGGATTAAAAACACTCTAGGCGGGATAGAGTTGCAAATAATCGGCGTGCAATTGAGAATAATCACCAACACCACCCACTCTTCTAGAGCCTTTCCACGTCCAATCGGTAGAGCGCAGGCTTCCCATGCGGAAGGTAGGGAGTTCCAATCGCAGCTAAGTCAAACCAATGACTTACAAAATTGATACGTGTCGCTACCTAGCCTGGCACTCATCATTATTAGGATAGGGAAATGACTAGTTAGCTCAATATCAGGATAATGTGACTGTGGTCATGGTGATGGCGGCCTGGTTTCCCAGTGGGGCAGCACTATAAAGTCGCCATGACTACATACTGTCACAAGTCGGTATCCGTTATGATATTACCTGAGATGTTGCCAGGACCTAAAACTCCAACATTGGCCTTGTCTCCTGATCTTGAAAGGTTGCCAGACATGGCAGTGAGCAGTTTGCTTGTTTTTTTATTTATGTTAATGTATGTGGTTTGCCTCATTCATAAATTGAACACCCACAATGCCTCGGACAGGAAGTGAACAGGAAGCGATTGGCTGAGGTGCCAATTTCACCCATTATTGCTCCACATTAATCTGTCTCCCACTGTCCCAGCCCGTGTAGACATTCTTTTTTTGTTTTTAGAAAAAAGAGAAGAAATTTATCCACCAATTTTAATTTAAAAATAACAAAAGACCCACTTTAGAAGATTGACTTTGTAGACCACCAATGGATAAATCGCTATCTGGCCAGATATTGACTGGACTACTTTCGCTATATTTCCCTGATGTGACATATATGAAATGATGTGGCAGATGGTTTGTGTCAGCACATACAGTGCGTCCCAATCCCGCTCATTGCGTTGTGTGTTGTTGGAGTTTTAAGTCCTTGCAACGACTAAGGTCATATCAGGATGGGCACCGACTTGTGACAGTGCACACCCATGGTGGCTTTATAGTGCTGCCCCACTGGGAGACCAGGCCGCCAGCACCATGACCTGATATCCCACTCAGTCACATTATCCTGACACTGAGACACTGAGTCCTTACCTTATCCTAATAATGCCGAGCACCAGGCTAGGAAGTGACAAGTATAGCTGTGTAATACCCCTGTCACACTATGACGTAACTAGCCAATGTAAGCCTGACGTGGGCACTTTTCGTCATTACAATGACGTACGTTGGGTTACGTTATGATGACGTCAGAGTGACATTATACTGACGTCGAGCTACGTCATGTTATGTCGTGTTACGTCGGCACGCGTCAAGGTTTTGAACCTGTTCAAAACTTTTGACGTGACTCAAACGTAAGGGTTTACATTCGCCGTACGTTCTGTACACGTTCGGCGAATGTCATTGACGTTAAACGGACATTAGTCAAACGCTGCTCACTACATTCTACTACGTTCCACTACGTCGACCCACATTAACGCCAGTGGAAACGTCCACACGGCGTAATGGGAACGTCAGGAGAACGTCAGGAGAACATACGCCCAACGTACGTTCAGTATTTCACCACCGTGTCATGATGTATGTAACGTCACGTAACGTAAAGCAACGTAGTTTTGGCAATGGAATAACGTTCATAACGTTCCGTGAGCATAATTATGTTGTCCTCTCTCGTTGAATGACGATATCACTATGCTTTACCGACATTACGCTCTCGTCAACTACGCTGCATCCACGTTCAACTTGTGCCCACATTTGCATACTACTCCGAGAAGTTCAACGTTTTTCACGTTCTCCCTATGCTGACATCGTCACGTGGTAGTGTGACAGGGCCTTAAGGCCTTAGTTTGACTCAACTCGTCCATCCCGTCTGGTAGCTCCTTGCGAACGCACCAAACACAGGCCTACTGCTCGTCGCCATCTCCCCTACCTGGCAGTATTTGTGTCGGCACATCGTATAATCGGGCACCATGCTGCTTGTTAATCTGAAGGTTATTGCTGCAATGGTGGCCACTTTAGAAAACCAGTAGCCGCACTCGCTTGTGTCAAATTGGACTTGTGATGAATTGGACTTGTGATGAATTGGACTTGTGTCGAATTGGACTTGTGTCGAATTGGACTTGTGTCGAATTGGACTTGTGTCGAATTGGACTTGTGTCAAGTTGGACTTGTGTCAAGTTGAACTTGTGTCAACTTCAACTTGCGTCAAATTGAACTTGTGTCCAATTCGACTTGTGTCAAGTTGAACTTGTGTCCAATTCAACTTGTGCCCACTTCAACTTGTGTCCAAATCAACTTGTGTCCAATTCAACTTATGTCAAATTCAATGTGTCAAATTGATCTTGTGTCGAATTTAAACTTGTGGTGAATTGAATGCGTGTCCAATTCAACTTGTTTCGAATACAACTTGTGTCAAATGAATATACAAACCATGAATAGTTATTTTCAATTGTGACTTAGTAAAGTTGTGCCGCAGTGTACAGGTCTGCTGTGTACAGTGCCGCAGTGTACAGTGCCGCAGTGTACAGTGCCGCAGTGTGCAGTGTACAGTGCTGCAGTGTACAGTGCCGCAGTGTAGTTCAAGCACCCTCCCATCCCACTCCCGCCCCCCCCCCCCCGCTCACCCCACTCCAGTGTGGCCAGACGACTGATTAGTGGTTGTGTGAACACCCACTTTAGTACCTCGGAAGTGGCGCATTGAACAGTAGCAGAAATGAAGTGCATATAAAATGCCCTGGCTCGTGGATAATGAGTCAGTGGGATTACTGTTTTATTATGTCCTGGCTCATGGATAATGAGTCAGTGGGATTACTGTTTTATTATGCCCTGGCCTGTGGATAATGAGTCAGTGGGATTACTGTTTTATTATGCCCTGGCTCATGGATAATGAGTCAGTGGGATTACTGTTTTATTATGCCCTGGCTCGTGGATAATGAGTCAGTGGGATTACTGTTTTATTATGCCCTGGCTCATGGATAATGAGTCAGTGGGATTACTGTTTTATTATGCCCTGGCTCGTGGATAATGAGTCAGTGGGATTACTGTTTTATTATGCCCTGGCTCGTGGATAATGAGTCAGTGGGATTACTGTTTTATTATGCCCTGGCTCGTGGATAATGAGTCAGTGGGATTACTGTTTTATTATGCCCTGGCGTGTCATGGATACATGAGTCCAGTGGGATTACTGTTTTATTATGCCCTGGCTCGTGGATAATGAGTCAGTGGGATTACTGTTTTATTATGCCCTGGCTCGTGGATAATGAGTCAGTGGGATTACTGTTTTATTATGCCCTGGCCTGTGGATAATGAGTCAGTGGGATTACTGTTGTATTATGCCCTGGCTCATGGATAATGAGTCAGTGGGATTACTGTTTTATTATGCCCTGGCTCGTGGATAATGAGTCAGTGGGATTACTGTTTTATTATTCCCTGGCTCATGGATAATGAGTCAGTGGGATTACTGTTTTATTATCTGATATATTGATTTTGGGGCAATTTGTAATGTACTAATGATGTCTGAGATTGGTCACAATGTTTGCATTGTGTTTGATTTGGCAGGGACAACATAGTTTCCTCCCCAACCTGCTGCGCGTTGGACTCTACGTCAAATAGTTTGATTGTAGTGGCAAAGAAGTGCTATGAAGGAAGCGATTTTGAATGTCATATAGCTTTTCTGATTAAATGGTGAGGCTGAAGCGGCTGTCACACCTCACCGGATTGGGGGAAACGGACAGAAGTCGAACAATGTCCGTTTTGTGTTCATACAAGTTTTGAACATGCACAAAACTAGGAACGGATGCCGCCGGACTGACGTCTACGGTTCTTGTCCGGTTTGAGTTTGTTTTTTCCATTGGCAATCGGTTCATGTCCGTTTCATGTCCATTTCATGTCTGTTTCATGTCCGTTTCATGTCCGTTCGTCCAGAGGCCATTGACTTGATAGCACAACATTTTGACACATTTTAATGCATTTTGATACTTATCACCACCGGACTAGACAATTCTGTGCGTTGCTCAATCCGGTGATGTGTGACAGGGGCTTAAATTAGGCATTCAAGGAGTTAAAAAGCAAGGCTCTAATATAGTAGAAGCCAATATTTTCTCTTGAAGTTGATCACTTTGACAGTTATCAAAATTTATAAATGGAATAACCTTGAAAATGACCTTTCCCTTTCAAATGACTTCAAAATGACCTTCATACATCAAATCGATCTTTGCACTAAAGACCATACGAGAAGTTACATTTCACAATGCTCTGGTGGTAAAAGGACCTGTATTTTGGCATTCACATTACCGGGCTGTGGCCATATTGGATTTTGCGCAAACAGACCACCAGATCTGGCGCTTAATTTGGCTATGATGGTTTTAGAAGATCTGACACATATCTAATGTCATAACAAAAAACAACTGTTCACCGCGTGCACGCTCATCCTGATTTCCCTCTGAGCTGCAAGCCACATTGCATCATCTCACTCAGTCACATTATCCTGATACTGAGTCAACCAGTTATTGCCATATTCTACCCATGCAAATCATCAGGCAAGTGGAAGGACAAATTTAGATTATTACGCGCTTTTGTTTTAATAACCCATTCACACTACTGCTTGTGATCACTTTGCGACCACAAAAAAGGGTTGTTCGCAAAGATTGAAAGAGGTTGTAAGTGGTCACAAAGTGGTCAGCAAGTGGTCCTCAGTAGTCACTGACTTCCTTGCAACCATTTTGGTCACAGAGATGTCGCAGCTACTGCAGTAAAAGGTTCTATGCAACCAAAATGGTTGCCTATACGTCGGCAACCATTGCTTTCATCGCCAGGAGGTCGCCGGTGACTGTGGGTTCTTTGGTTCCAATTGGCCGCAATCAGTCGCAAGCCATAGTGTGACTGGGGATTTACTCAGCTGAAGATCCTAGACAAGACCTCCAACACAGAAGTCTGCAATGTTATATTCAGAGGCAATCATTGTTGAGGCAGCCATTCTTTCATGACCACATGTGATTTCTGTATAGCATGCTGCAGCCGGTCTGTCTTAATTTAAAATCTGACCGGATGTGACCACAGAGATGTCGGCCTGACCAATCGCCGGTGGCGCCACACGAGTAGGCGAGAAACTACAGCCTTACTTTATCAGTCCACGCTCGCAAATATATAACGTCAGCAAGCAAATGGTGGTCGTTCTGGTTTAGGGGCTTTACTTCTTAGCAACATCTAAGGTAATATCAGGACAGGTACCAACCTGTTATGACAGTGCGCACTCATGGCTTTATAATGCTGCTGGCATACTGGTGCAATCACCCGTAATCCATTCAGTAACAGTATCCTGATACTGAGCAAACCAGTCCTTACTTTATACCACTAATGCCGAGTGCCAGGCTAGGTAGTGACAAGTATCAATTATGTAAGTCGTTGGTTTGACTCGACCAGGGTTCTAACCGATGACCTTCGACATGAGAATCCCAGCCAGCTCTCTTACTGATTCGGCCATCCCGTCCAGTCAGCTAAAAGCTGGCCAGCAATGGCGGGACAACCGGTAGATGACCACCCACAGGGGGCGCCAGTGGGCAGGGGCGGGGAGAAGCAGGGAACCAGCTCACGCACCACAGATTTGTCACGTGGGTATATGGATCTGTGGTGCCAGAGTACTAATGCGGAAAGGGCAGATTAACTGGGAAGTGACATGTCTTCTGTTTATACTCCCATAATTCAGTATAGATCACATATTTATATAATGTATATCACCATATGGTTCATAGAATATATATATATATATATATATATATATATATATATATATATATATATACACACACTTTTACACTGTCATCATCCATACACTAACTCCGGCGCCGGATCTATATCCCGCTTCCTTAGAATGACAGCTGGTATTGATAGTGCCTCGGTGATTTTGTATGGCAATGTTTCCCTGAAAATGAGCCATGTTGTTATGACTCATGCTGTGATTTCAGCCTGCCGGTTTGAATGCGGCAATGCACGAGTGACGAACCATGATTGAACGCGCTCATTCTGAATACCTCTGATAGTGTGTAGGCTTTCGTAGGAAATTAAATGTCTTCCATATTTCGCCCCCGCCCCCTCAAAAGGAAAACAGTATTTGCATGTAGTTATCCCAGTAGAACTCATTTACTAACCAGTGATTTGTTTGCCGGGATTTATATCGATATATAAATGTATATACACATAGATAGATATAGATCTATATACATATATATATATATGCGCATATATATGCACATATATACATGTGTATCCAAATACTACTTTGATTTAACACATCACTACTATATATATATATATATATATATATATTATAATCATTTATCCGCGCTCGAGATTTATATATCGATCTATGTCTATATATGCACTTATATACCCACACACATATATATATGTATATATATATATATATATACATATATATATATATATATAGGTGTGTAAAGTCTACTTTGGTTTACAACATATTAAGGGCGTCACTGCATTATATATATGGATATATAATATAATCACAGTCAATTAATGTTTTGACTTAGCCATACTCATATGAAAAACTTTCATTTTCACCACCAATCAACCAGGATCGAGTGACATGTTGTCCTCGTCAAGTTGCTTCTACTAAGTTCTAGCCTAGTTTTTGCCAGTCGTGTACCAGGTGTGTACACAGTGTAAAGGCCCTGTCACACTTTACTGTATTGTACCCAGGTGTGTACACAGTGTAAAGGCCCTGTCACACTTACTGGATTGTACCCAGGTGTGTACACAGTGTAAAGGCCCTGTCACACTTACTGGATTGTACCCAGGTGTGTACACAGTGTAAAGGCCCTGTCACACTTACTGGATTGTACCCAGGTGTGTACACAGTGTAAAGGCCCTGTCACACTTACTGGATTGTACCCAGGTGTGTACACAGTGTAAAGGCCCTGTCACACTTTACTGGATTGTACCCAGGTGTGTACACACTGTAAAGGCCCTGTCACACTTTACTGGATTGTACCCAGGTGTGTACACAGTGTAAAGGCCCTGTCACACTTACTGGATTGTACCCAGGTGTGTACACAGTGTAAAGGCCCTGTCACACTTTACTGGATTGTACCCAGGTGTGTACACACTGTAAAGGCCCTGTCACACTTACTGGATTGTACCCAGGTGTGTACACAGTGTAAAGGCCCTGTCACACTTTACTGTATTGTACCCAGGTGTGTACACAGTGTAAAGGCCCTGTCACACTTACTGGATTGTACCCAGGTGTGTACACAGTGTAAAGGCCCTGTCACACTTACTGGATTGTACCCAGGTGTGTACACAGTGTAAAGGCCCTGTCACACTTACTGGATTGTACCCAGGTGTGTACACAGTGTAAAGGCCCCTGTCACACTTACTGGATTGTACCCAGGTGTGTACACAGTGTAAAGGCCCTGTCACACTTACTGGATTGTACCCCAGGTGTGTACACAGTGTAAAGGCCCTGTCACACTTTACTGGATTGTACCCAGGTGTGTACACACTGTAAAGGCCATGTCACACTTACTGGATTGTACCCAGGTGTGTACACACTGTAAAGGCCCTGTCACACTTTACTGGATTCTACCCAGGTGTGTACACAGTGTAAAGGCCCTGTCACACTTACTGGATTGTACCCAGGTGTGTACACAGTGTAAAGGCCCTGTCACACTTTACTGGATTGTACCTAGGTGTGTACACAGTGTAAAGGCCCTGTCACACTTACTGGATTGTACCCAGGTGTGTACACAGTGTAAAGGCCCTGTCATACTTACTGGATTGTACCCAGGTGTGTACACAGTGTAAAGGCCCTGTCACACTTTACTGGATTGTACCCAGGTGTGTACACAGTGTAAAGGCCCTGTCACACTTTACTGGATTGTACCCAGGTGTGTACACAGTGTAAAGGCCCTGTCACACTTTACTGGATTGTACCCAGGTGTGTACACAGTGTAAAGGCCCTGTCACACTTTACTGGATTGTATCCAGGTGTGTACACAGTGTAAAGGCCCTGTCACACTTACTGGATTGTACCCAGGTGTGTACACACCGTAAAGGCCCTGTCACACTTTACTGGATTGGGGAAACTGATTGAAACGGACACAAATATTCCAATCCGGGGTGATTCGGACTTGAAATGTATGGATTATGTAACGGACGGTAATGGACAGGTAACAAACTGTAATGGACGGTAACGGATGGTAACGGTTGATAACGTATCTAATGTTCAACGGACAATTCAGTATACAAAAAACTATAATGAACGGCAACAGACGTGTAATGATATGTAACAGACGGGAACGGATGGTAATGGACGGTAGTGGACAGGAACGGATGGTAGCGGACAGGAATGGACGGCAGCAGACGGGAATGGATGGTAACGGGTAATAACCGCATACATCAGTTAGGCGCAATCCATTACACATTTTGTGCATGCTCAAAACTTGTAATGGATCAGGCTGGATTAGTGGATATCAACGGATATCAACGGTTATCAACGGATATGCAATGGTTACAAACCAGACTTTGCCAGATATCAACAGACTTTGTTCTGTTTCAATCCGTTTCCTGAATCCGGTAAAGTGTGACAGGGCCTTTAACCTTCCACTTGTGGGCGGGCTCTGACCCTCTCAATACACAAACGCACAAAGGGAGAAGAAAAAGAAACTTTGTCAGGCCATGCAAGCATGACCCCCCCCCCCCCCCCCATGCTGACCTGAAGTTGGAAGTAGGTCATCATGTGTTCGAACCCCCATAGGGGTGCAGCGGTGGTAAACATTAAAAAACTGAATGCGCTGGCCGAACCGGTAGAGCGCAGGCATCCCCTGCGGGAGATCGGGAGTTTGGTTCCCGGTCGAGTCAAACCAATGACTTACACAATTGATAATTGTCGCTTCCTAGCCTGGCGCTCGGTATAAATAGGATAGGGCAAGGACGGGTTAGCTCAGTGTTAGGAGTGACTGAGTGGGATATCAGGTCATGGTGCTGGCAGCCTGGTCTCCCAGTAGCGCAGCACTATTAAGTCACCATGAGTGCGCACTGCCACAAGTCGGTACCCATCCTGATATGACCTTAGATGTTGCCAGGTTGTAAAAATCCGAGAAACAATTAAAAACAAAAATTGTTTCAAGGTTGCCAATCGGTCTGGCGTCGGTTATCGTTGACACATGGAGCCCCATTGTTGCTATTCATAGCACAGATACCCTATTTCCCAAAGTTGATGAAATACAGCGCGTGGTAATAAAGGAGAGCTCATTGCCAATCAATCTCTGAACGGAAACACTGCTAACAAAATCCACCCACACAACCCACTCTCCCATCTCCTCCCCTGCCGGGCGCGGGTGGCCGAATGGGTAGAGCGCAGGCTTCCCTTGCGGAAGGTCCGGAATTTGAATCCCAGCCAAGTCAAACCAATGACTTTAAAAATGTATGCTTGTCGCTAACTAGCCTGGCGCTTGGCATTAATAGGATAAAACAAGGACTGGTTAGCACAGTATCAGGATAATGTGACTGTGTGGGATATTGGGCCATGGTGCTGGTGGCCTGGTCGCCCACTGGGGAAGCACTATAAAGTCGCTATGAGTGTGCAATGTCACAAGCCAGTTCCCATCCTCATATGACCTTAGATTGGTTGGTTGCTGAAGTTTTACGTCCTGACAACATCTAAGGTCATATCAGGACGGGTATGACCTTAGATGTTGCTAGGGCGTAAAACAGCTATAACTACTACTTCTTCTTTCCCCTCCCCACGTCACCCAGTCTCCCACTCACCGCATCCCCTCAGATCTTAGAGCGCACACGCCAAGCCGCCCAATTATAACAGTATCATGCCATCACGGCTTGGGGGAATTAATAAAGCATAAGTTAATATAATATACATATATACAATTTTAAAAAGAGAGGGAGAACGTTGTCTCAAATTGCCTCCGTCCTCAAAACGGCATTTCAACGCGTCATTATCGTGGCGCTCAAGTCGAGATATGCGTTTTCCCCGTTGCCTCGGGGTGGGAAGGGGCGAGTTGGGAGGTGGGGAGATTTCAGCCGGTGCGCTCTCCACGCCGATCGATGGGCATAATTAAGATGGCGGCGTGCGGCGTCCATATAAAGGCGGGAAGGCGCAGACGACTTTCGCCACAAACGCGCTGGTGCCCGCCCGGCGCGCTGTGTTGCTATGGGAACCGCAGCTGGTGCTTCTCGTGCCGCCTAATTTGGAGTGTGAGTCGACGTGGGGCTTTGGGCCGCTGTAAGCCTCGTGTGGTGGTGGAGGTGGAGGTGGTGGTGGTGGTGGTGGTGGTAGGAGAGGAGGGATTGTGCCGTGGGTAGATGGGTTAAATTCTGTGGAGTAGAGACTGAAGGAGTGAGGCGCGATACACGCTGCAGGTATGTACGTTATGCTCATAATGTCATATATAGCACAGTTTGCCACACGCCTGTGCTTAGTGAAATAAATGTCTGTGATGTTACGTGGTTGCTAAGTAACTTGTTTCAGTCTTACCCACTTCTGTGCAATGTATGTGCGTATGTGTGTGTGTTGGCATGGTTACTAAACATGTACCGTCGTGTCGTGTTGTTCACGGGCTTAAAGCTGCATAGTCCGATGAAAACATCAAATTTTCAAAACCAAAACAATTATCTATAGTTGATTCTACATATCTAACTTAGATAATGCTGCAATTATTAAACATTTGTCACCACATAGAAGGGAATACTGAGTCAATTTAATAGGACCTGTTCCTGCAGAAAGAAGCCTATGGTGGTAGAATTTTGGCAAGCTTGCCAAAATTAATTTTGTTATCTCCGCTGTGTCGTATACCTGGTTACAGAAGACCAACCTCATCAATGATTATTTACATTAGTCTTAATCTACACGTGTGCTTGTTTATCTTGTGTTAACCTAAGATTTTCTTACAGGGCGTGTTATTCTCCTGTTTCTTGTTTTGTATGGTTTGTGTTTTATTTCATTAGGGTTGTCGATTTTGGTTTGTTGTGTTGGTTGCTCTGTCGTGTTGGGGCATCTGAAAAGGAATCGTCTGTTTCTTCGTATTTTGTCTGTGGCTTAATTGACAATTTCGTAGTTTCTGCATCCTTGCCTATCTTCTTGTGTAATGGTCCCTGAGGCCCACTCATTTTTGTAATCTAGATACCTTACATTATCCCCTACGTTTAGTCTCACGTGTTCTTTCCTGCCTGTTTGTCAAAGTAATCTTTTTGTCTCTCCTTACTTCTGAGGATATGTTTGTGTTTTGATGATTGTACTTTTGGTTTTCTAGATCCTAGCATTCATGACATAACAGCTGTGCTGGTGATGCCTTCATGGATTGAATGGTTATGTTTCTTATGTTTAGTAACATTATATCAATATCCCTGTTATCCATTATGGCTTTTTTCATCATTTGTTTAATCATTTGTATGGTGCGCTCTACTTGTCCGTTGCTTTGTGCATGCATCGGACTTGAATATACTCGTTCAAACCCATACTCATTACTGAAATAATGATAGTCTTCACTCTGAAACTGGGACCCGTTGTCTGACTATTTTGGGTATACCATGTGTCGCAAATGTTTCTTTCATTGCCTTTATTGTTGCTGCACTTGAAATCGATTTTGACTCAATGACTTCTGGATACTTGCTATAATAATCAATTATTATAATGTAATTCTTGTTATTTAAGTGAAATAAATCTGCACCCACTTTCTCGAATGGCATGTCCAGTACTGCATGGCTTATTAACTGCTCTGCATTTGGTTTATTTCTGAAACATTGACAGATGTGACAACGAGAGATCTTATCTTCTAGCTGACTGCTTAACCCAGGCAAAAATATGTTGTCTCTAGACAGCTGCTTTGATTTGACAATTCCCATATGTGACTCATGGATCTTTTCGATAATGTTTTGTTGTAATTTTTTCGGTATTTTATTCTATTATCTTTCATTAATAGTTTACCTTGTGTTGTTATCTCATGCCTGTATGTGGAAAAAGGTTTTACTGCAGCTGTTACTTGATTTGAACGTTCTGGCCAACCTTTTCTTGTGAGTCTTGAGATTTCCTGTAGTGTCTCATCTTTTTGTGTTTCTGTTGCGATTGTGTCTGTGTATTCTGGTGCTATTGCTATCTCAGCTATGGAGATATCTGTGTCAAACAGGTGTCTTGGCGATGTCTTGCTTGTATGGGCCCTGGATAGCATATCTGCAAAATCTTGATGGATTCCTTTAACATATGTCACCTTGATATCGTAATTTTGCAAAAGAATTCTCATGCGATGCATCCTGGAAGACAAGTCATGTAATGGTTTCGACATAATAGCATTTAGGAGTTTGTGGTCTGTTTCAATAGTGATTTCTTTCCCATATATATATTCGTGGAAACGAGTACACCCAAAGCACATGGAAAGCCATTCCTTTTCAATTACAGGATAATTGCTCTGGGTACTGTCAAGCGCCTTGGATGCCATTGCTGCAGGTAAGTGATTTTGGAACAATGTGGCGCACAGACCAGACTGTGATGCATCCACTTGCAATGTTATTACGCATCCACTTGCAATGTTATTGGCTCTTTAGCATTATAGTACCAGAGAACAGGGGCGCTAATTAACTGTGACTTTAGTTGCTCAAAAGCTTTGGCTTTCTTATCTTCTGGTGCTTTCATATCTACTATCACCTGTACTCTATCTTTGTTTGGTTTTAATCCTTCGGCCGTTGATAAGTGTCCTACATAATTCACCTCTGATTTACACATTTTTTATTTGGATGGATTTAACTTCAGATTAATTTCTCATGCTCGCTTTAACACCGCTTCTAGATGCGTATTGTGCTCCTCAATTGTACTACCATAAATCAGAATGTCGTCCGACACTATTTGCACACCTTTTATATCATTTAGAAATTCGTTTATTTGCTGGATGAACAGGTCTCCAGCTGTCTTTGTGCTGAATGGTAATCTACTGAAACAGAACCTGCCACATGGGGTGTTGAACGTGCAAAGGCTAGAACTCGCTTCATTCAGTTGGATTTGCGAATACCCTGAGTTCTCATTCAGAACCGAAAAGTACCATGCATTATGTATCTTTGCAACCACTTCCTCCATGGTCCGAATAGGATACGGGCCCCTCAGAATAGCTTTCTTTAGCTTCTTTGGTTCAAGGCAAATTCTGGAGTAGGCTCGGCTTGTTGCACAATAACCCCTAGCTTTAACATTCTATCAAGTTCAGCTTTTACATCGTCAACTATAGCGTGTGGTATGCACCTTGGTAGATCAACTACAGGGTTAACATCATGGTCAATATACAGTTTTGTGTCTACTTTAATTACACCAAGGCCTTCAAAAACATTAACAAATTTATTTACAGTTTCATTAGCTAAATGACGGTGGTGCCCTTTGTTGTTTTTAGTTTGTCTATGTGCGCAACCAGACCCAGCTGCACACACACTTGCCATCCTAATATCGGGCTATCAGTCTGGGTTACTCGAAAGGTGATGTGATGCCCGCGTATGTTGATATCCAGTGTTAATGAATTGCCTGGTGAACGTAACGAGCGTGCATCTAGACGGCGTCATCTCCACATTCTTGAGCTTGTCGAACACTGTCTTGGGATGAGATTCGCTTCCGCCCCGGTATCCAGCTTCAATTTTATTTCACTCCGTCCGGCTCATATGACTGTATCCATGTTTGCCAATTCGTACTTAGGTCCTTTTCTAGATTCAATGCCGCTGGCGGTTTCAACCCTGTAAGAGCCATGGTCTGTCGGTCCGTCTCCTAATCTGGCACCATGCAAGATATGAATGAACCCGTTGAGTTGCATATGACAACTGACTTTACTTATACGGTTACATTCACCATTACAACTTTGGTGACCTCTTGTGACCACTCACGACCTCTCGTGACTCGGTGCACACCACCGCTATATGCACAACACTCGAATATGTCATGGGGGTGATGAAAATGGGAAATATTATGCTAGAGCGGATTTTGAACCCACATCTCTTTACGTTCTGGGCCAGTGTGCTAACCATTACACCACCTAGGCTCCCTGATATCACCATACTGCCCACGCCTACCTGTCTATGCGGCTCCTTGCCTAAGAGGTCAGTGCAGACCACTACACTCGTCCCCCTGAAATTGTAAGGCGTTTAATGCTTACAATTACATACACACAGGCAATGCACTAATGCATACATACACAGGGTAGGTTCAACAACCATTCAGCACATAGCTTGTACAGGATCCTGGTCATGGCACCAGTGTCATGTGGGTGATGAAAATGGGAAATATTGTGCCTAGAGTGGGACTCGAACCCACATCTCTTTGCATTCTGGGCCAGTGTGCTAACCATTACACCACCTAGGCTCCCTGATATCACCATACTGCCCATGCCTACCTGTCTATGTGGCTCCTTGCCTGAGAGGTCAGTGCAGACCACTACACATACATTACATGATTTAAAAAGTGATACTTGTCGCTTCTTAGCCTGTCACTTGGCATTATTAGGATAGGGTAAGGACTGGTCGGCTCAGTGTCAGGATAATATGTCTGAGTGGGATATCAGGTCATGGTGCTGGTGGCCTGGTCTCCCAGTAGGGCAGCACTATAAAGTCGCTATGAGTATGAGTGCGCACTGTCACAAGTCGATACCCATCTTAATATGACAAAGAATACGGACTGATAGTACACGAACACCACCTACCGTTATCTCGGCCGGCATCCCCTATTAGTGATATTTGAAGTGAAAACATGCCAAATTAATGTTGGCTTGCATATGATAAGCTTCATCAGTAACATGTTCTAGCCCTCGATTCTAAAGCCCCCTGTCCGACAATAACTGCACATTTTCCACACAGGCTTATCAGCGATCAGAACCCGAAGCCGCTCGCTGTGTCTAACTCTCGTTCAGATTTAATTTGCAGTTAATTGAAATGCACCCGTTGATGGCGAGCTAGTTTGGCCCCATACCAGTGTTTCCCGGTCCCTGATGTGGGGGTGACGGAAAAGTACCGGCCCGCCGTATTAAACCTTGGTCACAAATGCGTTACGGCGTGCCTGCGGCGAACGTAAGTCGCCACATCGGCCAGACCATACAGTGATCGCACGGTGGGTTACGATCGCCATACGGTGATGGTACTATTTTTTGCTCTCCGCAAGCGGTTGCGGTTATTTTAAGTTGAAGTTATGTTAACTTTGGAAAATCGCAACGCCGCAGGCCGGAATCCCAGCAGAATCCCCCAATTTCTTAATGTTTAACAGAATAATATGTTTGTGTAGAAATTGTGATGGTGCACTGTCACAAGTCGGTACCCGTCCTCATGTGACCTTAGATGTTGCCAGGACATAAGACTCCAACAACCAACCAAACAACTAACCATGTCCTAGCCCTCGGCTCTAATTAAAGCCCGCTATCTGCTAATCACTGCACATTTTCCACACAGGCTTATCAGCGATCCGAACCCGAAGCCGCGCGCTGTGTCTAACCCTCATTCAGATCTAATTTGCAGTTCATTAAAACGCGCCCATTGATGGTGGACTGGTTGGGATACAGTGTTGCCCGGCCGCTAACGTTGGAGTGACGGTGAAGCAGCGGCCCATCAATGAATGTCCCCCGCTGTATTCACTCACCTCCTTCCTTATTCCCACCACCCAGCCATCACGTGACCGCGTGTGCTGTGGTGAAATGAATATGCACAAATCAATATACTTATATATAAGGAAACCCCAATTTAACGCAAATTCAAATATAGCGTGACGAGTCTTTGCTCCCAGAATTCTTTAATTCAAAGGTTGGTTGGTTGTTGGAGTTTTCCATCCTATCAACATCTAAGGTCATATCAGGATGGGTACCGACTGAGATCATACGTCGTTGTGCAACATTCAGGAAATTATATGAGTACATCGAAAATTTATCCCCACCCTCCCACCCCCTGAGCACCATTTTGATGAGTTCTTTCTTTCTTTCTTTCTTTCTTTCTTTCTTTCTTTCTTTCTTTAGTTCGTTGTTTCTTTCTTTCTTTAGTTAGTTATTTACGTCTGTCTTTAGTTCTTTCTTTCACTCTTTAGTAGTTTTTTTCTCTCTTTAGATCTATCTTCTTTTTTAAATCTTTCTTTATTTCTGTTAAATTCATTTGTTCTGCTGTCTTTTTCTCTCGTAGCCTACTGTCCCTCTTTTTCTTTCTATCACTTTGTGTCTCTTTCTATTTCTTTCTTTCTCTTTCTATCCTCTTAACTTTCTATCTTTCTATCTTTCTATCCTTCTTTCTATCTTTCTATCTATATGGCTTTATCTATCTATCTAACTTACTTTTCTGTCTCTTCCTCCTTCTTTCTATCTGTCTATTTTCCTTTCTTTTTGTATCTTTCTATCGCTATTTCTTTTCCATTCAACTAGTGTCACCAAATAGTGGGAATGCAGTTATCAAATTCCCAATTGGAAGTTCAGGACAGAAAGGCAATCACTTGCAGACACCGAGTGAATGAATACACCGCATGAAATTGTTCGCTAAAAGGCAAAGAACAGAGTTGGTGCTGGTGATAGTGAAATGTGACGGTGGCGGGGAGGGGGGGGGGGAGGAGGATCTGGGGGAAGGGCCGGTCCGCTGTAAATGTGGGCGTGGGAAAGGTCTGGTCAGATGGACTGTCAGGTGGATGGTGCTGGGTGGTGGATGGGGGGGGTGGTGGATAGTAGATGGTGGATATGCGTACATGGTTGATGGGAGATGGGAGGTGGTGGATGGGTGATGGATGGGGGTGGTGGATGGGAGATGAGAGGTGGTGGATGGGGGTGGTGGATGGGAGATGAGGGTGGGGGATGGGGTGGTGGATGGGGGTGGTGGATGGGGGGGGTGGATGGGGGTGGTGGATGGGAGACGAGAGGTGGTGGATTGGGGTGGTTGATGGGAGATGAGAGGTGGGGGATGGGGGTGGTGGATGGGGGGGTGGATGGGGGTGGTGGATGGGAGACGAGAGGTGGTGGATGGGGGTGGTGGATGGAGATGAGAGGTGGTGGATGGGAGGTGGGGGATGGGGTGGTGGATGGGGGGTGGATGGGGGTGGTGGATGGGAGACGAGAGGTGGTGGATGGGGTGGTGGATGGGAGATGAGAGGTGGGGGATGGGGGTGGTGGATGGGAGATGAGAGGTGGGGGATGGGGGGTGGATGGGGGTGGGGATGGGGAGGGTGGTGGATGGGGGTGCTGGATGGGAGATGAGAGGTGGGGATGGGGGTGGTGGATGGGAGATGAGAGGTGGGGGATGGGGGTGGTGGATGGGAGAGAGGTGGTGGGGGTGGGGATGGGGTGGAGTGGGGGGGGGATGGGGGTGGTGGATGGGAGAGGAGAGGTGGGGGATGGGGGTGGTGGATGGGAGATGAGAGGTGGGGGATGGGGTGGTGGAGGGGTGGGGATGGGAGACGGAGGTGGTGGATGGGGATGGTGGATGGGAGATGAGAGGTGGGGGATGGGGGTGGTGGATGGGAGATGAGAGGTGGGGGATGGGGGTGGTGGATGGGGGGGTGGATGGGGGGTGGATGGGGGTGGTGGATGGGAGACGAGAGGTGGGGATGGGGTGGTGGATGGGATGAGGTGGGGGTGGGGTGGGTGATGAGAGGTGGGGGATGGGGGTGGTGGAGGGGGGGTGGATGGGGGTGGTGGATGGGAGCGAGAGGTGGTGGATGGGGGTGGTGGATGGGAGATGAGAGGTGGGGGATGGGGGTGGTGGATGGGGGTGGTGGATGGGAGACGAGAGGTGGTGGATGGGGATGGTGGATGGGGATGGAGGTGGGGGATGGGGGTGGTGGATGGGAGATGAGAGGTGGGGGATGGGGGTGGTGGATGGGGGTGGTGGATGGGGGGGGGGATGGGGGGGTGGATGGGAGATGAGGGTGGGGGATGGGGGTAGTGGTGGGGGGTGGTGGTGGGGGGGGTGGATGGGAGATGAGAGGTGGGGGATGGGGGTGGTGGATGGGGGTGGTGGATGGGAGATGAGAGGTGGGGGATGGGGGTAGTGGATGGGGGTGGTGGATGGGGGTGGTGGATGGGTACATGGTGGATGGGAGACGGGAGGTGAGGGGGATGGATATGGTGGATGGGGGTGGTGGATGGGGATGGGGGATGGGGGTGGTGGATGGGAGACGGGAGGTGGTGGAAGGGGGTGGTGGATGGACGCGAGTTGGGGAGAGTAGTGACATTTCTTTTGCAAGCTGCTGAGATCAAAACCCTCTTTAGGCACCTTCTGATGCCAGGCAGCTCCCAGCGGGGCGGCGTTCACCTAGAGAATAGCCGACTTAGCGGCCTGCATTCACACTCACAAGTATTCACAAATCAGGGATCATGACAGATCTCGGCCATGTTTTATATTTACCGATTAATGTTCAGCAAAATGCCAAGGAAACTGGATTTAAATGACAACAAATTGGGTTCGAAACCCATTCTTAGATGTTGGTAGAATAGAACACCTAAGAAAAAACGAGTTAGATATGGGCGATAATATAGGCACAACAACCTGACTTCCGGCCTTTCTCCGAGGTTCCCTCGCAGTGCTAAACCTATGGGTGGAGGGGATTTTCGCCGTCGGTGTAATAATGTCGGCTTGATTTCTGTGATTTTTGCTGGATACCACTTTCATCCCTAACAAATTTATTCTTTTTAAAATTACTGTCATGGCGGTGATGAAAATGGGAAATATTGCTCCTAGAGCGGGAATTGAGCCCACATATCTGTTATTCCGGACTAGTGTTCTAACCATTACACTCCCTAGGTTACCTGATGTCTGATGCCATCACCATACCCAGGCCCACCTGTTGTAATTATTATGGAGTATTTTTGTGGGGTCATATTTTATGTAAAAAAAAAAGACAATTCTTTTATTTTTAAATTAATAAGTTAATAAAATAAAGAAAATGATATATAAGTCGCGGTATAGTTGCAATTATTATTAGAGTGTTTAACAAAAAATTTGAGGATGGAGTGTTAGCTCATAGAAAAATCAATTCAGTCCTTGTGAAATGTTCCATGCAAGGTAGTTCAAAATTAGAGTGGTTAAGGCAGCTAATCAAGAAGAAGAAGAAAATGAACACGAGGCTGGTGGAATATTCTTGAAAACGAGGCTCCATTCAACCACTCAACCACTGGCGGGAGGAGAAAAAAGAGAAGGACACTCTCCAAGGAAAGTGCTTGGAGCACGCATTTCCTCTAGCGAAATGCGAGCAGTGTCCCTTTCACTTTGATCATGCTTGGAGAGTGTGTGAACTGGTCAGGATGGGAGACGGAGAAGAAGAAGTAAAGGGGAAAAAATAGAAACAGAAAAGTGACCGCGATGTGGCATCTGCGCATGCGCCATCAGGACAGCATCCGCCATGCCTGCCACTTCCCGCTCAAACAACTCCTTCCGGTGCGCAGGCGCGTGCCTCTCCACAAAACAGCGCGGCGCATGCGCTGGGAGAGTGAGCCCGTGGGGAAACATGAAGGTCGGGAGCACGGGAGCTCTCCGGTGGAGGAGGTAAGTTGGTGGTATGGAAGGCGGGCGGCGGGCAGACGACTCTGACGCGCCATGTAGGCCACGCCCCGCCCGGTCACGTGGCAGGTCACGTGGGTAATGGGAATGCTTGATCTCGCCCCAATCTCTCAGAGGAGTGCATTAACTGTGAGGTGGGTGGGTGGTGGTGGGAGGTTGTCGTGTTTGTTGATGTCTTCGTCTGTGCACACACTGTAGCCACACAAACATGGGCACACACGAACACACACACACACATCACCAAACCCAAACCCTGCTACACACACGGATCAGCACTGAGATACCCACAAGTACAGAGATGTCCACGTGATATAGTGATATAGTGATAGGTAGACAGGAAGTGTGAACACTTATTTGTCTCTCATTTTTGCTTGAGTGCAAGTAATTAGCAACACAAGGAATAAATTAGTAGCATGTGGTGAATAAGTGGTCAAATTTCCCTATATCATCAGCCCATGCTTTTTCTAATCGGTTCTTGAATGAATTTATTGAGCCGGCATCTATAACATTTTGTGGGAGACTATTCCATATATTTATGATCCTGTTTGAGAAACTGTGTTGCCTTAATTTTGAAACGGCTCTGGGTTTTACTAGTTTGAGAGTATGGCCCCGGCTGCCTTCTCTTTTATTCAAGGTGAAAAATTGGTTCATATCTATTTTATCAAAACCTTTCATAATTTTAAATACTTCAATTATGTCACTTCTTTTCCTTCTGTAGGAAAGAGTAGGAAGTTTCAATTTCCTGAGCCTTTGTTCATAGGGTAAGTCCTTTATAACTGCAACTAGTTTCGTTGCACGTCTCTGAACCTTTTCGATCTCCAGAATATCTTTCCGAAAAATTGGGCTCCAAATTTGTGGACAGTATTCCAAAATTGGCCTAACAAGAGACTTAAATAGAATGAGAAAATTGTTCTTGTTGAGGCGATGGAAGGTTCTTTTAATTATTCCTACTCTCTGGTTAGCATTTGAGATGATAGTCCTCATGTGTTTCTGAAAGGAGAGTTGGGAGTCGAAGGTTACACCCAAGTCCTTTTCATAGCTATCTTGTTGCAGGACAGTGTTCTGCATAATATAGGCGTAATGAGGATTATTTTTCCCGTAATGAATAATTTTGCACTTCTTTTCATTGAAGGGCAATTGCCATTTCTCAGACCATTGTGAGAGTTTCAGAATATCCTCTTGTAAGAGATTTTTATCTCTTACGTCTTTTATTGCTCGAAAGACCTTTGTGTCATCCGCAAATATTTTTAGGTTTGATGAGACACTGCCTGGCAGGTCATTTATAAATATTATAAATAATATTGGTCCCAGCACACTTCCCTGAGGTATTCCTGAGGTGACATTCTTAAAGGAAGATTTTTTATTACCTACAACTACCCTTTGCTTTCTCTCAGACAGGAAGTCCTGTATCCATTCAGAAATTGATCCGGATATTCCCAGAGCTTTGACTTTGTTTAATAGTCTTTTGTGGGGCACACTATCAAAGGCTTTGGAGAAGTCCAGATAGACGGTGTCCCATGCCAGGCCATGATCCAGCCAGTCAGTCCAAATTTCCATCACTTCTAGTAGTTGTGACAGACAAGATTTTCCTCCAGTGAATCCGTGTTGGTCTGGAGATATCAATCCTAGTTTTTCCAAGTGTTCTACGACACAGTCTCGGATTATTCTTTCCAGCATTTTACAGCATAGGGAGGTTAAACTCACAGGTCTGTAATTTGATGCCAGGCATTTTGGTCCCTTTTTATGCAGGGGTTTTACCTCAGCATCTTTCCATTGTTTGGGTATTTTCCGTTCAAATAGGCTTTTACGGAATAGAGATGTCAAAATAGGTCCAATTTGCTCAGAACACTCTTTGATGATTTTTGCATGGATCCCATCTGGCCCAGGTGCCTTGGAGACATTTAGTTTTTCAATTAATTTGTCAACTTTATCGTCTGTTATGTCAACGTCACTGATGAATTCTGTGACTCCTGAATCTGGAGAGGGTGGGATATTATTCGTATTTTCATTGGTAAACACACTGACGAAGAACTCATTGAGTAGTTCAGCTTTGCCTTCATCGTCTACGATTAGTTCGTCATCACTATTGGCTAGAGCTGGTATGCCATTGCCATTTTTTGATTTAAGTGAAGCATAACTCCAGAAATTTTTCGGGTTAATTTTAATGTCTTGGACAATTTTGTCCTCAAAAGTCTCTTTGTGTCCACTGACAATGTCATTTGCGGCATTCCTAGCGATAGTGTATTTTTCCCAATTTTCCAATGTCTTATTATTGAAGTAGACATTCCATGCTTTGTTTTTCAATTTCCTGGCAGTGGTAATATCCCTGGAGTACCAAGGAGGTTGTTTCCTGGTTGTGAATTTTCTTAGTGGTACGTGCCTTTTGATAGCACCTGATAGCACATTTTGAAACAGGTCCCAGCAGTCTTGCACATTTTTCTCCTTAAATTTATTTAGCAAGTCATGGGACATGATATCCTTACTCATGGCAATGTAATCCCCTCTATAATATGAGTATCTTAGTGGGATGGTCTCATTTTCTGTTTTAACATCGATTTTGAAGGATATGACAGCATGGTCACTCTTTCCGATCGGGGCACCTATCCTGATGTTATCTATGAGATTATCCTTATTGGAAATGACCCAGTCCAAGGGATTTGGGGTCTCATTTCCTCGGAACCTGGTTGGTTCCTGAATAAATTGTTGCAGGAAACAGTCATTTAGGTGGTCGAAAATAATCCGCGCATAATGGTCATCACGGCAATGTAAGATGCCAGTGGCCCAGTCGATTTCTTTTAAGTTAAAATCCCCAACGATAACCAGGTTATCATGTTTCATTTCTCTTACCTCATTGACTAATTCTAGAAGAGCATTATTGTTTTGCTCATTGCTAGATGGGCTACGGTAAATACATCCTAAAATGGTTATGACTCCTTCAGTAAGAATTTCGCACCAAATTGATTCGTCAAAAACTGTTTTTGGTGTGAAATGAGTTGCTATCAAATGATTTGCAACGTACATTATCGTACCTCTTTTCTCTAACGAGTTGGTAAGTAGATAATATCCATTTATTTCCAAGCTTATTTTACTGATCTCGTATAATCTATTTTTTGGACATACTTCGTTGACGCATATTATGTCAGGTCTCACAGAACTGATTTCAACTTCCAGTAATGACTTTTTAGTGCTAGTTAAGACATCTATGTTGGTGTACTTAACTTCTAAGGTTTTTATTTTGTTTACTATTCTATGATCTATTTTGCCTGACCTGGCTTTCTTATTTTTAATTCTTTCATGTTCCAGGGAGGACCCCGGACCTTGTATATCCAGTTTTTTGACCGATCAGTATTTTCTTTAGCAGCTTGTACATGTTCGCTAAGAGTTTTACGATCTTCTTTGTCGAGATCGTAACATATTCCTAAGTTCTTTACTTTATCGGGAGCATCCTTGAGTTTGTTCAAGTTGCTCATAACAGACTCCTGTGTTTCAACTGAGTCAAATATAACTTTGAGAGGTCTGTTTAATTTCTGACCCTCCTTATATTGGCCGAGTCGGAATGCGTTTTTTTGGTCGCGCTTCTATGCCGATGGCTTGTAGCAAATCGTCTACCAACCCTAGATCATGGGTTTTCCTGGCTGTTGATTCACTACTGATTTTTTCAGGTGCCCTGTGAATGATTATGTTCACGGCCCTCTCTTGGCGATTTTTTTCGGTCGCTTTCTCCGCGACTTTTTGAGCCACAATGGCTTTTTTCACAACTGCCTCTAAGGGGCTGGATTTTTTTTTTGTCTCTTTTTGTTCCCCTGGCATGCTGCTTCGAGCTACATCAGACCAGAGTTTTGTTATATTTTTCTCGACGGACATGTTTACGTCCGTCTTCAGTTCACCGAAGCACTGCTTTATTAGAGTCGGCAGCACCTCTACCATTGACTTAGATACTTGGGCTTGGATGGATGATTCCAAGTCCTCTATTTTCTTTGCCATTGTGTTTAGGTCAGGTTGGGGTTGTTTCTGGCCAACTAGACTTTCTTTAGCTTTGAGCAGCAGTGTTTTTGCTGATTGCTCACAATAGCTGCATGCCCAGAAGATGCTGGTTTTTTTTAGGAACACTACCTCTTCTTTGCTGAGTTTTGTGCAAGTGTTGCACATCCATTTATAGCAGAAATTGCATTCTACCCATGTTCCCTTTGAATTTGTTGTGCTGCACTCTCTACAGCAGGAAGACTGTGTAGGTGTAGAGTCACATTTGCTTAGCATGTCACTGTTTTGTATGTCGCTGTTTGTGACAGCATTTTGTTTGTCACTGTCACTAGTGTCAGTGATAGCGATTTCAATGGCTTCACTAGGAGCATTGTCATCTGGCGGTTTTCCAATTTTTGGGCCATCTTTTTTGTCCTTTCTCGCTGCCAGTCTCCCCATACTTCCTACTCCCTTGTTCAGTCTACCAATTCAATCACCTGTACTAGATTAGATTAATATCCCCCAGTTGAGTGAAAAAATATATTATATATATATATATATTTTTTTTTTTTTGCAGAGCTCTGAGTAAACCTTTTGGTTAAATTCCTCCTTTGTTATCCTAACAATGCAAGTCAGAGAGTATACTGTATGTAGAGTAAACAACCCCACACGCTTTCTACTTGTGTGCTGGTGATTGACAGCATATATTTAAATATCAAAATGTCTAGATCATAGATGCATACACACTAGTTCAGTATTTACCAACTGCTTAGCTGTGAGAGCTGAATACGACGTGTAGCATTGCACACGTGCGTATCCACAGTCACTATAGTGTCAGTGACACATCTGTGTAAGTGAGTGATAAAAGGGGATTTTATCAGTTCACTCAATTCACAGCTGTTTTAGAGTCATTAATACATTAGTAATCACACCTACACATACATCAATAGTAAAAGTAAAGTATATGGGTGTTAATATATCATAAATGAGTGGTACTTAGCCTGTGAGAGATGATACGAAGTGTAGCATCGCACACGTGCATTCAGTCCACGCTGCGCTGTAACATGTAGCCACACACAGACATATGCACACACATACATACCCACACACACAGATATACCCACACACACACAGACATATACACACATACACACACAGACAACAACCACACACATACATACACACATACATACCCCCACACACAGACATACCCACACACAGACATACACACACAGAGATACACGCATACACACACAGACATACACACATACATACCCACACACCCATACATACCCACACACATACATACCCCCACACACACACATACCCACACACATACATACACACACATAGATACACGCATACACACAGACATACACACATACATACGCACACACCCATACATACCCACACACATACATACCCCCACACACAGACATACATACACACACACAGATACACACATACACACATACATACACACATACATACCCACACACACAGACATACCCACACACATACATACCCCCACGCACAGACATACCCACACACAGACATACCCACACACACATTCATACCGACACACACATACATACCCACACAGACATAGCCACACACAGACATACCCACACACACAGACATACCCACACACACATACATACCCACACACAGACATACCCACACACAGACATACCCACACACACATACATACCCATACACAGACATACCCACACACAGACATACCCACACACATCCATACCCACACACAGACATACCCACACATACACACATTCCAACACACACAAGCATACCCACACACAGACACACCCACACACACATCCATACCCACACACATATATATACCCACACACATACATACCCACTCACAGACGTACCCATACACACAGACATACACACAGAGACATATCAACACATGCAGACGTACACACATACAGACCCACACACAGACATACACACATACATACCCACATACACATAGATACCCACACACATACATACCCACACACAGACATACACACATGTATACCCACAGACAGACATACCCACACATAAATACCCACACACATACTTACACACATACCTACACAGACATACCTATACCAACCGCGACCCCCACATCCACACACTCACAAACACCAACCTCAACATCCACACATACCCCTATCTATACCCCCCTCCCTCCCACCCACACCCACTACAACCCACCAGCCCCCCCCCCCCCCCACCCGAACGCCCGCCCGCCCCGTCTCTGCCTTGTTTACCGACTCTAGGTAAATGAGTGTAAACGAGTGTAACTGAGTGTAAACCCGTTTAAACGAGTGTACACCAGTTTAAACGAGTGTAAACGAGTGTAAACCAGTTTAAACGAATGTAAGCGAGTGTAAGCGATTGTACACTAGTGTAAACCAGTGTAAACCAGTGTAAACCAGTGTAAACCAGTGTAAACCACGGCCCCAGGCTCTGTCTCCCCACCAAGACGAAGGAACAGAGAATGCAATATACCCACACACCTTGTTCACTTCTCGTAGAAAATCCTCCATAAGTTTCTTACTCCCAAGTAATTTGGTTATGAAGACCTTGCCCAGGTAGCCATCCACAGCAAATACGGGCAAGTCATAATCATGACAAGAGCTCCGCCCCTTTTATATACGCATAATAGATTATACTTTCTATATATCGTGCTATATATATATATATATGTGTGTGTATATGAGACTCTCTCAAAAGGTGCTAAGCAAAATGGGACAAAACTTTGTCCATTGTAATGATCAACATACTATCTGCTTATGATCAACATACTATCTGCTCATGATAAACTGATTTGTTTTTTATATGGTGTTTCATAATCCCAATAGAATACATATTGATTTGAAGCAAATTTCCTTGTGTTTTCAGTGTAACCATTTATGTGCTGTATTGTGTCAATCGTTACAATGGACAAACAAAAAGAAGAGTTATCACCTTTTGAGACAGGCTCATATATATACTTGTACAGTGATAGACATGAGCAACAATTTGCACTTGTCCATAGTACAATTCTGGTGTGATTTTCACTTGTCCATCTGAATTGTCACTTGTCCACAATACTTACCCTTATAATCTCAGTTAACCTCCAAGGTTATCGGAATAAAACTACACAACTAAATCAAAACAACAAAACAAATGTAATAAATAATGTAAATGTTCACTTGTCCGATGGAACAACTCAATTCTGCTTGTCCGTGCCTTCTCTCACTTGGCTCTGACAAGCGGACACGATGTTCGTTTGAATGCTGCATGTATCATATTTATATATATGTGTGTGTTTATGTATATATATATTTATATCTGTGTGTTTATATGTGTATACCTATGTATATGTACTATATAATTTATTATGTGGATATAAATAACGGCAGCCCCTTAAATGTTTCTCTCAACCATCCTATCTTCCATGTTAGTTGCTGCGGAGTGGACATTCTCTATTCCCCCGCCTCCTATACCCTGAGCCAACTGTCACTGTGTATATAAATGTTCATATATGTAACTTATGTATTTGATGAATAATGTATTATGTGAGTATAAATGCAAGGGTAACATGTACATCCTATATTTCCTCGTGCGCATTGGTGGAGCCCCCCCCCTCCCCCCCCCACCTCCCAGCTCTCGGGTAATTTCCAGGCGGGCGCCCCCTCGCGTCACACTCTGGAGGAAATATAATATAAATGTGTACATATGTAACTATAAACATGTGTATATATGTGTTTGTGTATAATATATATATGTGTGTATATGTTGGCAGGTTCTTGCAACATACAGTGGCTATACTCACCTATTTATGTTTGCTTCTTCTGATAAATGCCAATGTTTCCATCCTTCCACATTTTTTAACCTGATCCTTAAAGCTCCATAGTCCGATCAAAATCTCAAAATCTCAAAATCTCAAAATCAAAGCAATTATCTTGACACGCTCGCCAAAATTAATTGTACATGATTGCACTTCAAATATCTCCAAAAGTATCCATTTAAAATAATAGTTACTTAAAATTAAAGTGAGGTAGAATATAACGATCAGTTTAATATATTTATCTCAGAAAAATGACTGAATCTCGAAACCATCGGATTATATAAGTTTAATGTTATGCTGTCGATTTCTTTGAGGAGCGTTTAATATACCTTTCATTCGGAGCATGCACACCACACCACAACACACCACACCACACCACACTAGTTCTTCCTAATGCCGTCAGAGGGCAGGTTGGTGGTGGAAAGCCTCTATAATCCTCTGTGAAGTGAGCTGCTACCCACATTAGTTCTTCCCACTGTTCAGAAAGCACCCCGCCACCAGAGGGCGCGGTGCGGTCAGAGGGCGCTGTGCCGCCAGAGGGCGCGGGGCCGCCAGAGGGCGCGGGGCCGCCAGAGGGCGCGGGGCCGCCAGAGGGCGCGGGGCCGCCAGAGGGCGCGGGGCCGCCAGAGGGCGCGGGGCCGCCAGAGGGCGCGGGGCCGCCAGATGGCGGGGTTGGTGGAGGAACTCCACATTATTCATTCATATCTTTTTTTTCCATTTCCGAAGAGAAAATACCGGACGCGGCGGCCGGAATCGGTAGAGCGCAGGCTTCCCGTGCGGAAGGTCGGGAGTTCGAATCCCAGCCAAGTCAAACCAATGACTTTTAAAATTGATACTTGTCTCTACCTAGCCTGGCACTGGGCATTAACCGGATAGAACAAGGACTGGTTCGCACAGTGTCTGGATAATGCGACTGTGTGGGATATTGGGTCCTGTTTCTGGCGGCCTGGTTTCCCATCCCAGTGGAGCAGCACTATACAGTCGCCATGTTTATACTAGTGCTGCCCCACTGTGGGACCAGGCGGCCAGCACCAGGACCCGATATCCCACTCACTCACATTATCCTAACACTGAGCAAACCAGTCATGACCTTAGATTTGGTTGCTTGTTGGTGTTTTACGTCCTGGCGAGATCTAAGGTCATATCAGGACAAGGATGACCTTAGATGTTGCTAGGATATTAAACAACAACAAAAAACCTAAGAAAGTAAAAGAAAAGAGGGGGGAAAATAGAACAAAAGATTTTAGAAGAAAAAAAGATTTTTGTTAAAGAATGGAAAAAACCCGGAGAAAATAAGAAAAATAAAGTAAACAATCCCCCCACCCCTCCTTATCATGATAAATTACCCCTCACCCTTCCTCCTGCTCCCCGCCCCCGAACCTTGGGCGTACACCGGCCGTGGAGCAGACGGCGACTGGCGGCTGACCTTTATTCTCTATTGCAGGCGACATGGGCGACTTGGCGTTTCCTTTGATGAGTGGCTCTCACAGTAAGCGGAAGTGCGTTATCTGTCGCGACAGCCTGGCTTTACGGCGGTTTAAGAGTTCCCATCACGCGGCCGTGCAGCGGCTCGACGGCGTTTTACAGCGGCTCATTCGCCTCCTTCAGGGGTCGCGCCTGCGCAGAGTGTACGTGCTGACGCTGGTCGCCTTGACAACGGTCACGTGGACGTGTCTGGTCGCCATGTTGTTCACGATGGGCGTGCTGGTTCCCTTAGAAGTGTCACGTGGCTGTGGGGTGGACGGAAACGGCAGCTCCCTCTGCCCACTGGAATCACGTGGCTTGCAGATGTTATCCCCAGGGGGTGCCAGTGTGCCACCGGTTTCCTCGGCGCGTGTGACGGATAAAGTCATCCTGCGGTGGACTAAGTACTATGGGAAGCCATGGAAGATACCCGCCGGGAAGAGGATTTTTATGAATTTGCAGTGTCCACAGCAGCAGTGTGTTATTACTGATAACCAATCGCTTATTCGAAAGAGTGATGCAATACTAGTGCACATGCGTGATATCACGCACCCGGGTGAGCTTCCAGTTTACAGGCGGCCAGATCAGAGGTGGATCTTCTACCTGTTAGAGTCACCGTATCACACTAAAATCAACCTCACTAAATTTAACGGACTCTTCAATTGGACGAGCACATATTCGTATGATTCCGACATCCCCTCACCTTATGGGTCTTATGAACAGACAAGTTTCTTGCGAACTGCAAATGGCTCAGTGCGGCAACCAAAGGATAGGACTTTTGGGACAAAGACACGTCTTGCTGCTTGGTTTGTCACAAACTGTAAGTCTCGTAATCGCCGCGAGGAGTTCATCAACACAATGCAATCTCACATGATGGTGGATGTCTATGGCATATGTGGAAAATTAAAATGCCACGACCGTTCTATATGCCTGGATATGCTGCGGAGGAAGTACAAATTCTACATGGCATTTGAGAACAGCAACTGTCGGCAATATATCACAGAGAAGTTTTGGCACAACGCGCTGGAGAATGACATTGTGCCAGTGGTGATGGGTGCACCGAAAGAGGATTACCAGCGCGTGGCGCCTCCACACTCCTTTATACATGTAGATGACTTTCCGTCATCCCATGAGCTATCGCGCTACTTGCGCATGCTGCACAAGGACACAAAGCTATACAATGAGTACTTCCGCTGGAAGCATACTGGCACTGCACGAACGCACATCAACGATCATCCGATGAGGAGTCGCTTCTGGTGTGATTTATGCGCGGCGTTGCATGACACTTCGCTGCCTGCCCAGGTTCATGAGAGAATCGATAAATGGTGGAGTGTGCCGAACCAATGTTGGTGATCACTGCCTCACCTGCTCACAGTCGACAATGGCGGAAAGCGCTAATGGCGCCCCCTGGTGGGCATGCAGAGAAGGATGAGCATGAGCTGGAATATCAAATTAAGTTTGATTCATTAAGCGGTATTCGGAAATAGAGAATATGCTCAAGCCTAGCTCACTTCGGCCTATCACAGTTTGCTGATAATAAATGGGTGCTTTTAAATAATATTAGTATATATGTAATATATATATATGTGTGTATATATATATAATAAATGGCTATTTTCGAAACCTTGAAGCGAATGTAAAAGTGTTTGTATATGTGTGTATGTATGTGTATATATGCATATATAAGTGTATACAGGTGCCAAACCTCTAGAATTCCGGAATTACCAGAAAACCGGCGATTTTTTTAAGCTGGCTAGTTTTACATTGTACTGTCTGCATGGTACAGTATAATATATTTTAAGAATGTTAAGTAAATTAATATAATAAAGATCAAACAGATCATGAATTAGAAGTGTATTAATTTATATCTGTTAAATACAATTTAGTTCTTTACCGGGAAATCCAGAAATCCGGGGGCCACTTCCGGTCCTAAGCTTGAGGGGTATGTGGTCCGGAACCTGTGTATCTATTTGTGTATATGTATATATATATATGTACATAATAATAATAATAAATGGTGCTAGCTCGTCACTGACTGATGCAATACATATGTAACAGATCAGTTTTCATTGCTAATATTCCTGTTATAACTGAAATGGAATATCTGAGTTCCGATCTCATATATCCATTTCCGGTTCGGACTGATGGATACAACGTGCTGGATCCGTGCTATGGCGCGTGTCCATTCTAGCTAACAGATTAAAGTTTGTTTGTTTTTTGTTGTTTTACTTCCTAGCAACATCTAAGGTCATATCAGGACGGGTACCGACTTGTGACAGTGTGCACTCATGCTGGGAAACCAGGCGACTGGCACCATGACCTGATATCCAACTGAGTCACATTATCCTGACACTGAGCCAACCAGTCCCTGCCCTATCCTATTAATGCTGAGCGCCTGGCTAGGAAGCAGATTTTTAAGTCATTGGTTTGACTCGACCAGTGTTCGAACCCACGATCTACCAGCACGGGAGACGGGCGCTCTAACTCATTCGGCCATCCCGTCTGGTCCAGATTAAAGCTGCATGGTCCGATGTTTTTGAGTTTCTGTCATTTTCTGAGATAAATACATTAAGTTGATCGTTATAATACACCTTACTTTAGTTTTGAGTAACTTTGATTTTAAATGGCTAACTTTTTAGATATATGAAGCGCGAACATGCTAAATTAACCTTGGCAAGGACTCCAGGACTCTGACACCATAGATTTCTGTAGTAAGAGATTCTATTAAATGGCGTCAGTATCCCCTTCTATGTGATGACAAATATTTGATAAGTACACCAAATTTAAATTAGATATATGTCAAATAAAATCCAGATAATTATTGTGGTTTTGAAAATTTGAAATCGTCATCGGACTATGCAGCTTTAATCGTGCTTCAAATAGGCCAAATCTCACTTACCTGTAACAAAATGTGACAAAAACCAACCCAGATTGCTTTCAATTGGTAAACTGTTGTTCTATTTGTAACCGCGTGATGAAATCGATCGTGATAACTGTATCCAAAGAGATATGTCCACATGTTTTCAATTGGAATATTATTTTCTCTCTCATTGTATGAGTTTGAAATTGTGTCAAGCCTTTAAATTGAGCCATCCTCATTTCATTTAAATTTCTATTTTCGAAGCATTAAAATACTGCACAAAATACCGAAAAAAATGACTTTCCGATAGATGGGTTGTGTATTGACGTTGTCTGATTGTGATATTTGTATAAATACTGATATGATTTCTACTTGCAAAGAGTGTTGGTTGATTCGTGTGTGGTTCTTTTTCTCCTATTCGGGTGTTGATGATACTGAGGTGATGTTGGTATCCAAGGAAACGAGTACGCTGACTGGGCTGCGAAAATGGCTCTGAACGGTGTTGTCGCACCATTGTAGATACCACCCACTCGTCGTGGTCACCAGTTTGTAGAGTCTAATGCTTGGATCTGTGGCTGTGTACGTAGGCTATGAGGAAAACAATACAGACAAAGAGAAAGGAAGAGAGTAAAGTGTAAGAGAAGAGAGAGTCCAGCCCTCTGGTTTATTGCTTATATAGTTACATGGGTTCATTGTAAAGTATCACCCCGCCTCCTTCCCCCAATGGGAATTGAGCATTCTTGGCCCTACCAATAGACCCCTTTCAATGTTGATAAACATTGTGTATGCGCGCCCACATTGGTTGCAGAACAAAGGCACACAACCATTGAGTTTGCCTTGCGTGCAGTGCAAAATGTCAATTTTATTAAAATTATTAGAAATAAAGAACAATGAAGACATTAATTTAATATAATCTGTTCGCTGAATATGTTTTCTCTTTGTGTGCCAATCGGTTTGTTTCTAGGTGGTGCGGTTTTAGAGATATTTCACTTTTTCTGTATGAAGAAGGGGCACAGCCATTGAGTTTGCCAATACTTGCAGTGCAAAAAGTCAATATTATTCAAGATTAATAGAAATACAGAACACTAAGCATATACATTTAATATTATCTGTTTGGTAAACATTTGTTATGTTTGTGTGCCAAGCGGTTTGTTTCTACGTTGTGCGGTTTTAGAGATATTTAACTTTTTCTGTAGGAAGATTGCTCATGACCATTGACAATGCATTGAGTTTGCCCATACACACAGTGCAAAGCTTCAATTTTATTCGAAATTAATAGAAATTTAGACTAATAAACATATAAATTAAATATAGTCTATTTGTTCAACACTTCATCTGTGTGGTTTTATAAATATTTCACGTTTTATGCATGAAGATTGCGTATCTGCAGGACCAAGTAGTCTCCGGTTTGCTGGTGTAGTGGTCTGCACTGACCTCTCAGGCAAGTCGCCACATAGACAGGTAGACGTGGGTAGTGTGTTGATATCAGGGAGTCTAGGTGGTATAATGGTTAGCACACTGGCCCGGAATGCAAAGAGATGTGGGTTCGAGTCCCGCTCTAGGCGCAATATTTCCCATTTTCAACACCCCCATTTTCAACACCCCCATGACACTGGTTGCCGTGACCATGATCCTGTACAAGCTACGCGCTGTATGGTTGTTGAACCTACCCTGTGTATGTATGTGTAAGTGCATTGCCTGTATGTATGTAATTGTAAGCATTAAAAGACTTACAATTCCAGGGGGACGAGTGTAGTGGTCTGCACTGACCTCTCAGGCAAGTAACCACATAGACAGGTAGGCATGGGTAGTATGTTGATATCAGGGAGCCTAGGTGGTGTAATGGAGTGTCGTGGGGGTGATGAAAATGGGAAATATTGCGCCTAGAGTGGGACTCGAACCCACATCTCTTTGCATTCCGGGCCAGTGTGCTAACCATTACACCACCTAGACTCCCTGATATCAACACACTACCCACGCCTACCTGTCTATGTGGCTACTTGCCTGAGAGGTCAGCGCAGACCACTACACTGGTGTTTGACACAAATCTGACCATTTAAGATTTTCATGTACATTTCAATGTAGGCATACAGCGCTTTCAAAAAGTTGTGAAAAAGCAGCTGCGTTGTAAAAGTTGAAGTTGCAGATGTGGGGGCCTTTTTAAGCACTGCTCCACGTGCCCTAGGCGGCGCGGCGCATGCAACGCTGTGGAGTATAGTCGGTATTGTCGCAAACAGTACAGGTCACAGGTGAGCATGTACGCGACGCTGGCTGCGTGCGTCGGCTCATTTTGAAAACACCGACATCGATATGATGTACAAAACTGACAGATTAAATACTGCTCACTTGTCGCCGTCAACTTGGCGGTAAGCCGTCAGCAATCAGATGTTTGTTGGTTGTTGTTGCTTTACCTCCTAGCAACATCTAAGGTCATATCAGGACCGGTACCGACTTGTAACAGTGCGCACTCATGGCAACTTTATAGTGCTGCCCCAGTGGGAAACTAGGCCACCAGCACCATGACCTGATATCCCACTCAGTTGCACTATCCTAATAATGCTGAGCGCCTGGCTATGAAGCGACAAGTATGTATACATTTTTAAGTCATTGGTTTGACTCGACGAGGGTTTGAACCCACGATCCCATGGTCTACCAGCAAGGGAGACGGACGCACTGATGTAGAATCATGATCTTACTCTGACTAAAGAAACAACCAATACTGAATAGTCAAGACACATGCTATCAGGGAACAAACATTGCAGGCATTGTATATATATGTACAATGCCTGCAATATATATATATACACTGTAGAACAGTTCGACCACTCGCGTATATTGACCGCTTTATTTGGGTCCCAACTGATCGCCCATACAATATCATTGTGACGATAAACAAAACTCTCTAAACTGACCACCTCGCTAAAAGGACCATTTAAAGTCGGTCCAATGGTCGGTCGATTTAGAGAAATTTTACTGTATATATATTTAATTTACTGTACAAGGAGCAATGCAAAGTTGTCTCCTTAACACCACCATGAACATTATTAAATATTAGCAGTTTTCGCAGCTGGGCAACGAACGGATGAATAAAAGTAGAGTTCCCACTTTGCAATTGGCAGGTCATGTTCGGCAAACCCTGGGCGAGGCAAATTGATGATATAAACATTGATACTTGACGCTATCTAGCCTGACACTCTGTCGTACTCGTAAAGGCCCTCTCACACTACCACATTTCTCACCGGCGTGCCGGCAACGCGCAAAATATTTGCAACCTGTCAACACACGTCCAACTCTTCGGCGTTTTGGGAGAAAGTTTGACGGGGCGCAGCATGTTAGTAGCGTGCTATGAGCGCATGGCCAACGGGGTTCGATGTGCGGCAGAACAAACTGTCAACGTCCCGCCAGCGGGTTCCCAGCGTGCCATAAGTGTGTTATTGGTGCGTTGTCGGCGCGCCGACGGCGTGGGGGTAGTGCATCATTAAAGGTTCGCAGAACACCGGGTAACGTTAGGCGCGTGGCAGATGCGCCAGCAACATGTCAAGACGCGCCAGCAACACGTCAAGACGCGCCAGCAACACGTCAAGACGCGCCAGCAACACGTTCAACGCGTCGAGAAATGCTGGAGCAACGCCAATAGCGCGCCCACTACCCATCAATGGGACATTACCGACGCGCCGACGGAACGGTCGCATTTTGGCGAAAAAAATGCCAACGTTAACCGACGTTGATCAACGTTATGCCAGCGTTCTGCCGGTGCGCCGCCAACGGGTATCGACGCGTTGGTAACGCGTCCATAACGCCCCCTCCAACCCCTTGGGGTGCGTCGAAAGTTTTGTGCAAGCACAAAACGATCGGTGCGACCCGACGTGCGCCGCTGACGTGTCGATTCACACGTTGCTATCCCTCAACGTGTACCAATGTGCCGGTAACGCGCCGGTAACATGCCGGTAACGTGTCCCGACGTGTACCGATGTTTCGAACAAAAAGGCAACACATCGACACGCGTTGGTGGGAAATGTCGTAGTGTGACAGGGCCTTTACAGGGAGCAGCCTGATTAGCAAGTCTGATTGTCCGTGATTGAAATTTCTTTCACTTAATCATCAAACGTAACAATGTCAGTGTTGCATCATTTTGTTGGTGTAAAGCAGCTGTAACACATCACTGGGTTGAGCAACGGACATAATTGTCTAGTCCAGTGGTGTTCGGGTGCGACAAGTATCAAAATGTGTTAAAATGTGTTAAAATGTTGCGATATTGGGTCAAAGGCCACTGGACTAACGTACATGAAACGGACATGAGACGGACATAAAACTGACATGAATTTACATCCAATGGACGAAACAAACTCAAACCAGACAAGAACCATAGATGTCAATCCGGCGGCATCCCTTCCAAGTTTTGCGCATGTTCAAAACTTGTACAGACACAAACCGGACTATCAACGGACTTTGTTAAGTTTCTTTCAGTTTCCTCCAATCCGGTGATGTGTGACCGCCGCTTAAACGCCTACTTTATGTACTGCACCACAATATGCTTGTTTGTTTGTTGTTGTTTGTTGTTGTTTTGCATCCAGCCTGCACGGACCAGCAGAGCGCAGACTTCCTGTGCGGAAGGTCACGAGTTAGAATCCCAGCCAAGTCAAACCAATGACTTATCAAATTGATATTTGACTCTCCCTCAACTGGCGTTCGGCATTACTGTGATAGGACAAGGACTGGTTAGCATAGTATCAGGATAATGTCACTCAGGGGGATATCGGATCATGGTGCTGGCGGCCGGTCTCCCAATGGAGCAGCAGTATAAAATCACCACGAGTGCGCACTGTCTCAAGTCAGTGCCGTCCTGATATCACCTTAGATGTTGACAGGATGTAAAACCACAACAAACAAGCAACACTTTTTGCATCTAAGCAACATCTAAGATCTAAGGGCTGGTAGGTAGCTGGAGTGTAGCGGCCGCCGCCTGTTGGAGCGTGACTGACCCCCCCCCCTCCCCAGGTCACGTGTGAGGAGGTGGTGACGTCACCTGTGAGGAAGTGGCGACATCTGGCGGATGGGGGAGATCCAACAACGCCCGCTGTGAATTAGAATTAAGCTCGCAAGTGCCGGTGTAGGACGTTCAAAACACTAAGCCGTTCAAAACACTACGGTAGTGTTTTGAACTTAGGTTGAAAACACTACTGTTAAGTTCAAAACACTACCCCTACATACGTTCAAAACACTACCCAAGTTCAAAACACTATCACAACAAGCTGACCCTGCTGCGGCGTTTGAAGCACATATTAGTATACACTGATAGAGCTGCGGCATGTGCACCACATATTACGCTGATGGTGCTGCGGTCTGTGCACCACGTGTTACGCTGATAGTGCTGCAGCGTGTGCACCACGTTTTAGTATACGCTGATGATGCTGCGGTGTATGCACCACAAATTGATACTTGTCGCTTTCCTAGCATGGTGTTTGGCATCAATAGGATAGTGAGTACCCATCCCGATATGACCTTCCATGTTGCTAGAATGTAAAACAATAACCACTAAAAACAACCCCTACTGCCCCACCTTAGTACATACTGCCCTGTAGTGTTTTGAACTTAAAGGTAGTGTTTTGAACTTGAGGATAGTGTTTTGAGTGTGGCCACAGTAGTGTTTTGAACCTACCTTCAGCTAGTGTGAAAACACTACCATAGTGTTTTGAACCTAGGTTGAAAACACTACTGTAGTGTTTTTGTGGGGTAGTGTTTTGAACTTACTACACCGGCATGCCAATATATGTTCAGACTGAGACAGTCTCTTTGTTAGGCGTTACCTCCTAGCAACATCTAAGGTCATATCAGGACGGGTACCAACTTGGAGAAACTTTCTAGCGATTGTGACTTCATGTTGCTTCAGTTTTCCTTTTTTTTCATTGAACTCTCTTTTCCTGTCAAAGAGAATCTTTACCAATGTAAAGCGCCATTCTTCTAGGCCATGCATCCACAGGCTGTTGTTCCCTTGTGGCGTGTTCCCTTGTTCTGTGCTCCCTTGTAACCTTGTGATGTGGCATACAGACAAAGAACACGTTCATTCTCTATGTTCCTAGTCAGCACCTCACATGTGTCGTGCACAAGGCCATACAGTCCCTGGGTCCAACCTAGGGGAACGGCCACTAAGCAAAACACAAATAGATCGTGGGGTCGTGGGTTCGAACCCTGGTCTAGTCAAACCAATGACTTAACAAATTGATACTTGTCGCTTCCTAGCCTAGCGCTTGGATTTATTAGGATAGGACAAGGACTGGTTGGCTCAGTGTCAGGATAATGTGACTGATTGGGATATCAGGTCATGGTGCTGGTGGCCTGGTCCTCCATTGGGGCAGCACTATAAAGTCGCCATGAGTGTGCAGTCACAAGTCGGTATGCGTCCTGATATGACCTTAGATGTTGCTAGGACGTTAAACAACAACAAACAAACGAGCGTCACAAGGGAACATGGAACAAGGGAACACGCCACAAGGGAACAGTCTATGGATGCACAGCTTTACAGTTCCTCCGGAACACTGGACAGCATCAACTCGCGGAATTCTTGCTATGTTTTGTGGGTTCATTTTTGCTATCATTTGACATAAATTTAGCCTTTTCGGAATTGCATCTGAAATTATCTTCGCTCTCATTTGCCACACATCTGACCATTTCCGATCTTTCTGTGAATTTCAATGTAAGCATATTATTTTTCATGAACCAAACTCTCTTTCAATTGCAAAATTTGACATTCACATATGTTGGGTGCCCTGTCATGTGGGTATCCCAGGAAATGAGAGAGCAGATCAAGCGGCCACTCGAGCCCTGACTGCTCCTTTGGAACAGTGTCATATTCCCCACTCTGATCTGAAACCTACCATTCAAAGATACATCTGGAACCTATGGCAGATCGAATGGGATGAACATCCAAACAACAAACTCCATAGAATTACCCCCTCCGTGAACGGACTGCCACAGAGTCGCCTGGAAGGGCAACACGACCAGGTTGTTTTAACAAGATGCCATATTGGCCACTCGTGGCTAAGACATGTTTTTCTGCTCAAGGGGGATCCTCCCCCTGAATGTATTGGATGTCAGTCCCCACTGACATTAAAACACATTTGATTAAACTGTGTGGATTTCATGGCCCTGCGCCAACAATTTTACACTGTAAACAACAGTCATGACCTTTTTACTCAAGTAAAACAAGAAAACATTTTAGCCTTTTTGAGGGCAGCTGGTTTGTACCACCTCATATAGGTTTTTAAACAAATTTCATCAGTGAATAATAATATCATTTAGAATTTTATTTACCTATTATGATTGTGAGTTTACAAAATTCATGAGCATCCAGTGACACATAATTGATTGTATGCTTTTACATGTAAAAGCAATGGTTTGAACAAAAACAAACATTTCTCGGCATGAATATGGCCTATGCTGCCGACACGGCGTAAAGCAACCACCAATCAATCAATCAATGAACGAAAAGTGTCGGAACAAAGGCCACTAACTTTTCATTGTGAATATAGCCTTTACTGTAGATGTGGTGTTAAACCATCACCAATCAGTCAGTCATTCAATAGTGCTTTCTCATTGAGATGCGATAATCACCATGATTCCAAAATCCCACTTATTCCTCGCCATCTTCTTGTAAAACTCATAACAAGGCATTCTGGTGAAATGTATTAATTTTTCTAAGGGTTTCCTTTAATTCAGACAGGGATTGATCTCACGATATCCCATGCAGGAAGCGGGTTCCCTAACCACTCGGCTATCCTTTCCGACCAGGACCAAGGCCGCCATCGATAAACAAACCAGACAGCACAAAATACTAATATGGCCTTCACCCAGACTAATCATTCATTAAAGCAGAACTACAAAGAAGAAGCAAACAAGGGGGAGTAAAAACCATTGAAAACCCCACATACAAACTTCAGTGAATTTAACTCAATATATATATTTTTTCGATTTTATCATTTAATCGATAATTTACTTTAATTGCATTGCTAGGAAATAATACGGAACTATTTCATGACATTTCTTTGATTTTAAATCGGTTAACGCCGTTAAGCCTGGTGAACCACAATACTCGGTCTAAGCCATTGCGCATGTACACAGTACCAATTGTAAACATGCAACAGGCAAGATAACAAAATGAAACAAACAAAAAAACCCTGAAATGATGGTTTTGCTTTTGATGCTTTTTATTAATGACCCCTTGGCTTTCACTCGTTCAACAACGGCCCTATAGCAACGGCCCCATAGCAACAACCCCATAGCTACAGCCCAATACCAATGACCCTATAGCAATGGCCCCATAGCAATAACCCCCCATACCAATGGCCCCATAGCAATGGCCCCTTAGCCATCACCCTTGGCTTCCACCCTTAGCAACAACCCCATGATAATGGCCCCTAAGCGATAGCCTCTTAGCAATGACCAATTTAAAACGGCCCTCTGTAACGGTCCCTTAGCAACGGCCCCTTAGCAATGACCCCATAACAGCGGCCTCTTAGCAATGGCCCCCCCTAGTCACAGCCCCTTAGCAACTGCCCTATGGCAACAACCCCATAGCGACGGCCTCATAGGTAGACCCATAACAATGGCCCGTTATCAACGGGCCCTTATCAATGGCCCCATAGGTAGAGCCCCATAGCAACAGCCCCATAACAATGGCCCCATAGCTACAGCCCCATAGCAATGGCCCCATAGCTACAGCCCATGTCAACAGCCCCACTAACGATGGCCCCATAGCAACATCCTCTTGGGTACCTCTCCTTAGCAACATCCCCCATAGCAATCGCCCCTTGGCTACCACCCCATAGCAACCTTCCCCTAGCATCCTTTACCAACGCTTTTGAGGCAGCAACAAATGCCTAAGAAGTGCGCCAAGTAGGAAGTTTCATATCTAGAACTCTGAGGGCCATTAGGCCACTTAGAGGCTCCTTGACTTACATTGTGTATGTGACACCTTGCCTGTGAGCTTAACGCAGACAACTATACCATCTCATACCAATCGATTAGCTGGTTAACACGCACATCAACACCGATGTGCCATGATCGATAGCTCATAGCGCATCGATGCCTGGCGTTAGTTCGAAACATGTGCTTATTTATTCCACGGGGCTTCTAGACCTGACACCCATTATAGCAAGGTACTGTAGGTAACATTCTGAAGCATTTTATATATATATATATTAAACCCTATTCTATTTCTCCAATTAACATTCAAATTGATAATTAAATCCATTGCTCTAGTAGTAATATTTCCAGATTTATTGCAGTGATTATAATGCTGAAAGGTGAAGGTTATTTTCGCAATTGCAATCTTTGTATTGTAAACTAAGAATTACATGGCCATATATGGACATGTCTGGTGTGTAAACGGTTATCTTAAATTTGATTGTTATAATCTGCATAATTTAGTTTCAAGTAATTTTTATTTTAAATGGCTAACTTTTGAGATATTTGAAGTGTAACCATGTCAAATTAATTTTGGCGAGGATACCAAAACTCTGACACCATAGGCTTCTGCAGTAACATGTTCTATTACATTGACTCAGTGGTCCCTTCTATGTGGTGACAAATGCTTGATAAATTCATCAGTATCTAAGTTGTATATGTGTTGTCAAATCTAAATAATTGTTTTGGGTTTTAAAATGTGATGCTTCATCGGACTATATAGCTTTAAGTTGGGTTTTTTATTATCGGATCTCTTTCCCACGGTAGGTGGCGCCCCCTAGTTATACAGAACTGGTAATACGAGAACAGGAAGTGCTAGCCCGGCTAATACCCCTGTCACACTACGACGTAAGAGCCAACGCAAGCCTAGCGCAGGTGACTTTTCGTCATTACGTTGAGGTATGTTGGGTTACGCTAGGATGACGTTAGAATTACGTTAGACTGAAGTCGAGCTACGTCACGTTACGTGGTGTTACGTCGTGTTACGTCGAGTTACGTCAAGGTTATTGGACATGTCAAAACTTTCGACGTAGCTCGACTGGAAGCTGTTACGTAATGATGATGTCACGCTGATGTTAGGCCGATGTTAGGCGACCGTTACAGCTGCGTCGGTTATGTCAGAGCGACGAACAGTCGGGGAGGAAGGTGCGGCCAGCATTATGTCAACGTCGGTCTAACGTCACCGAACGAGTCTGTGGCGCGTAGCCAACGTTGCTGCACATTTCGCTAAGTGTCCTGATGTGGTTGACGTCATTGAACTGACCCGTAATTGCAACGTTGAGTTACGCTGGAGTCACGCTAGCCCGCATCGAGCCGCGCTGGAGTTTCGCTACTGGACGTTGACACTGTCACGTTATGACTACGCTAGGCCGACGTTCTCGGTCACGTCAAGCGCATCAGGGACATCGTAATGCTCGAGCGAATGCTATGATGCAAGGCCGACATTACAGGCAACGTTGGAGTTATGCTGGAGTCACGCCAGCATGTCGTCGAGCGCATGCTGGAGTGTCGCTACCTGGGACGGTGACACTTTCACGTTATGACTACGCCTAGCCGACATTAGGTCACGTCGACTCACGTCAACTACGCTGCACCGACGTCCAACTTGTCCCGAAATTTGCATACTACGCCAAGAACTTCGATGTAATATAATTATTTTCACGTTGTGCCTACGCTGACGTCGTTACGTCGTAGTGTGACAGGGCCTTAAGCGGAAGTATGCACAACTAGCAACACAGCCCAAGGACTAATTGCAATAGTGTTCAGAACTTGAAATACACTACGCATTTGACTTATTGATATTGGAATCCTTTGCACCATTTCTTTGAAGAATAACATGTTTATACATTGGTCACCATGTTAATGTAGTCGCCTGCACTGACCTCTCAAGCAAGGAGTCACGCAGACAGGTAGCCGTGGATTAGGTGGTGACATCAGGGAGTCAAGAGGCTTCGATGTTTGTTTGCTTTGTTTGTTTGTTCTTTTATGTCCTAGCAACATCTAAGATAATATCAGGACAGATGCCGACTTGTGACATTGCGAACTCATGGCGACTTTATAGTACTTTCCCACTGGGAAGTCAGGCCGCCAGCACCATGACACGACATATCCCACACAGTCACATTATCCTGACACTGCACAAACCAGTCCTTGTTCTATCCTACTAATGTCAAGTGCCAGGTTAGGTAGCGACAAGTATTAATTTTATAAGTCAGTGGTTTGACTAGGCCATGATTTCAACTCCCGACCTTCCGCACGGGAAGTCTGCGTCCGGTGCAAGAGGGTTTGATCCCTGGCCAGGGCAAACGGAGCATATACAAAACTAATACTAATCCCTACTGTCCCTGGTGTTTTCCATTACTACGATAGGGTAAGGACTGCTTAGCTCCATCCCAAGATAATGTGACTGAGTGGGATATCAGGCCATGTTGTCGATGACGAAGCACTGTGAAGTCATCATCAATATGCACTGTCACAATAAGTTGGTGTTACATCCTGAGTGATAATACCTTAATTGTTGTTAGGGTATGAAATGCCAATACTCAAGCCCAAATAATGCTATGCATGTGATTACACAACACTACCAATGAAATGGGAGAAGTAACATTATTCTCACAATCCAGCTGTCATTTAAATTGGCTACTGTGACAGTTGGAGGTGTGAGATTGCTTGTTTGTGACAGTTGGAGGTGTGAGATTGCTTGTTTGTGACAGTTGGAGGTGTGAGATTGCTTGTTTGTGACAGTTGGAGGTGTGAGATTGCTTGTTTGTGACAGTTGGAGGTGTGAGATTGCTTGTTTGTGACAGTTGGAGGTGTGAGATTGCTGATTTGTGCCAGTTGGAGGTGTGAGATTGCTTGTTTGTGACAGTTGGAGGTGTGAGATTGCTTGTTTGTGACAGTTGGAGGTGGAGTGTGTGAGATTGCTTGTTTGTGACAGTTGGAGGTGTGAGATTGCTTGTTTGTGACAGTTGGAGGTGTGAGATTGCTTGTTTGTGACAATTGGAGGTGTGAGATTGTGTGTTTGTGACAGTTGGAGGTGTGATATTGCTTGTTTGTGACAGTTGGAGGTGTGAGATTGCTTGCTTGTGACAGTATTTGGATGGAGTCGACTTTTGCTCCTGATCACATTTGCCACAAAAAAAGAAGCAAACAAAGGAATGGCAATAAATAAGTGAACATTAATCATGCCAATGTGATCACCATAGTAACCATTCCTCTCTGAATATTGATTAACACAGTTCCCAGTGCAATCTTCCTTCAAGATCATTATTATTCTTTTGTTTCTTAAAGAAAGGGATGCTCTTTGGACGCGTTCTTATTAATTCTTCTGGTTATGAATGATTAAATTCTGAACATGCGCTTACCTTGCGATCTTTCAGGTTGTATGTCGACGTTTTAGGCGGTGGAATAAAACACTATCGGAATAAGATATGATGAAATAAAATAGGAAAAACATCATATATTTGGATAAATAAAAATATATTAAAATATTTGTAATCTCAGGGGGTATGCAGCTGGGTACCTGCGTATATGGAAGCTAGGCCCCTGATTTAATAAAATTACATGTCGAGGGTCCCCTCTTTATGTCCAATAAGTCGGTAGAGATGGTGGCTGATATAAATGGGTGTGCTAGCTGAGCGGATTACCCAATCTTCTGGGCTGTGGGAACTGCCTTGAAGTTCAATTCCCGGTCGAGTCAAACCAATGACTTAAAAAATTGATCCTTATCGCTTCCTAGTTTGGCGCGTGGGATTAACAGGATATGGCAAGGACTGGTTGGCTCAGTGTCAGGACAATGTGACTGAGTGGGATATCGGGTCGTGGTGCTGGTGGCCTGATTTCCCAGTGGGGCAGCACTATAAAGTCACAGTTGGAACCCACCGTATGGCTAGCCTGCTGCCACCTGTTGCCATTGACGAGCATTGTGGCGCCGACTTGTGGCGCTGCCTAGTGGCGCCGCCTAGTGGCGCCGCCTGGTGGCGCTGCCTTGTCGTGCCGCCTAGTTATACAGAACTATTCATGAAAGGAAGAAATGATAAAAACTACACGACCAGATCTTTAAAAGATGAACAGTGTCACTAATAAAAAAAAACACACAATTCTAACCTTACTGTTGTCAGGCTTTTTTGCAAAGCGTTGTTCAGAATACGGCTTGTGTCACCAGCTTGACGCTAACGTTCTGTTTCGAACGATCCCGTTGACACTGCCCGATTAATCTCAGTAAAACCCAGTAAAACCCAATAAAACCCAGTAAAATGCAGTAAAACCCAGTAAAACCCAGAAAAAAACCTTAAAACCCAGTAAAACCCAGTAAAACCTAGTAAAACCCAGTAAAACCCAGTAAAACCCAGTAAAACCAAATAAAACTAAATAAAACCAAATAAAACCAAATAAAACCAAATAAAACCAAATAAAACCCAGTAAAACCAAGTAAAACCCAGTAAAACCCAGTAATCCCGAGTAATCCTGTCCCACCGGCACCGGGCCGTAATTCCCGTACATCCAGCAGATTGCCAGATTGGAAGGACTAACAAAATTAATTAATAAATAATCAAAAATACGTATGTAAAAAGAAAGAAAAAAAGAAAGAAAAAAAAAGATCCCCGGACACAAATTGGGACAGCAGCAAATTGATACAAATTGATTCCGACGCCCGTCACTAGGAGGCGCCTGTGGCACAAGCTGGTGCCCGGTGTGCCGCCTGCTGCATAATGTTGGGTGAATGAGGCCGGGGACTAGTGAAAGCGCGGCTTGTACCAAGTGTGTGTGGGGAGGGAGGGCGGGGGGGGGGGGGGGTGGAGGCGAGGGGAGGGTCAGTGGAGGGGAGAGGTCGAAGGGAAGGGGGGGGGGGGGTGATGGGGAGTGCGAGGGGAGAGGGCGAAGGGAAGGGGTGGGGTATGGCGAGGTGATGAGAGGGGGCAGTGCGACGGGAGGGATGGGGGTGGGCCGGGGGAGGGGTAAGGGCGAGAGGACGGGCGGCGGTGGGTGTGGGGTGGGGTCAGGGGGCGGGGGCGAGGGGAGGGGGAGGAGGAGGGGGCAGGGAGTGGGGGTGGAACAATGTTGATAGTGTATCGGTAAATACTGTGTGCAGTGGGCACGTTCTGTGTGTCATTTCTCTACGTTGTTCTTGACGCTGCAAGTAAATCGAGGATGTCTATTATCATATTATGTCATCATTTATTCGGATTAGTAATATGACGTAATATGATGCACTACCATGATACTTGATATACTACTTATCGTGATGTTTTATCATATATGTCATATTAGTGCCATGGGATTTATATAATATATCATTATATAAGTCTTACTCCGAATATCAAAAGAATAATTAAAACAACAAGTTATTGGTCTGAGAATATATATTATAATATCATGATATAATATCATGTTATTTTACATTATAATATCATGATATAATATGATATAGCATGATATGTTGAGTCCTACCTAGAGGGGTGTACACACGGGATGGGGGAGGGGGGGTTGCGCCTCGGGGGGGGGGGTAGGATCAGTAGACTTTTGATGCCAAAAAAAAACACTAGCGTAGTACACATCAATACACTTGCTATCCGGACCGCACTTTGTCCACACCTCTCTCTATCTCCTCTCCGCTGGCCTTGCTCCTTCCTCCTTGATATGTCTGAAAAGAGTTCAAGGAGGGTGAGCCCATCAGCATTTCACTTTCTACCCTTACTCTGTCCGTGTCTTTGGCTCGCTGGATGGTCGCCATCGAGCAAATAGACACGGTCCTTTGACTCAACTCTCCTCATTTCGCTTTCCTAGACTCTCTACCCTTTTCTTTTCCTCACAGGCATACTTCTCCCCCTGACCAAGGGACTTGTGTGCTTGGGTGGGGCCCTTTACCTTTAGGTTTCTCTCGCTTTCTTCTCGTTGCTGGAGCCGCTGGACCCATCTTTACCCAACCTTCCTCGGAAACCCTTGCTGCTGTCTGCTGGATACAAGTGCTGTGCTACCGCCGGACCGGAGATTCTGGACCTCCCCAACGACTCGTCGTTTAATCGTTGTAAAGACATCCCCCAGCTTCTACAACCGCCCCACCGCCGCCCCACCAGAAGATTATTCTTCAACCAAAGATTGGGCCGATTTATCGGAGCCTCTCTATAATGTTGCAGTTCTGCAACCGGTAACCGTCGTAAGGTTACAAACAACCCAGTATCTATCTACACATCAATATGATATTACATAACATAAAGTATTACAAAATATCAACATTTTATTCGATGATGAAATCCTACTTGACTGTTGTTGTATGTCCTGCACGAAAATGTTGAAAACTTTGGATGACCCCTTACTGTAGTCTCAAACAACCATGATGGCGGGGGGGGGGGCGGGGATGCGCCCAATCCCAAAATCTGGCTAAAATGATTAATGATTGATGAACAGTTCCTTCGACCTCTGAAACCACGTAGCGGAGAACGGGATCTGTCACTTCAAATTTATATTAGCGTCCTGCTCATGATGAGCTCATCTATGGATGTTTTAAACTGTCAGGCCACCACTGAATATCACATAAGTCTATTAATGTGAGGATGCCCGCTGTTTGTGGTGTGGGGAGGTGAGAAGGGAGATGTGGCGGGAGGGGGGGGGGGTGTGTGTGTGTAGAGTACTCGCTTGTCAGCTCCAAACTGGTGTTGCTGGATAATATACAAACATTGCTCCTTGGCTGGATTGTCTATGTAGTCTGAGAAGGAACTACAGAAAATTGAAACGCAGTGTACCCACTTAATTCTAATGATTGGTTTGTTTGTTGGGGTTTTACATCCTGGCAACATCTATTGTAATATAAGGGTGGGTACGGACATGTGACAGTGTGCACTCGAGGTGGGTTTATAGTGCTTCCCCACTGGGAGACCAGGCTACCAGCACCATGATCAGATATCCCACACAATCACATTATCCCGATACTGAGCTAACCAGTCGTTGTCTTATCCTATTAATGGCGCGCGCCAGGCTCGACAAGTATCAATTTGGTAAGTCATAGGTTTGACAAGGCTGGTATTCGCACGCCCAACTTTCTTCTGCATGGGAAGCCTGCACTCCACCGATTCAGCCAATGTGTCTGGTGTCTTGATGAGGTACTCTAGTCTGCATTAAAGCATTGCGAACCGACGCGGGCACCGGGCTGTGAGTGGGAACCATTTCCTTGTTGCCGGTTTATGGCTACCTTAATGCTGGTTTAAGGAGGACATGAGTAGAACCTGCTTCCATTGTCTGTGCTTCGTAAAAGAACATAGCAAATAATAACAGGCCTACTGCCCCAACAATCTCCCGACATGAAAATTACAAGCGCGGGGGGCAATGCAAATGGGAAATAATGTGCTTAGAGTAGTCTTCGATCCCCCAGTTCTTGCAATTCCGGGGCTAGTGCCCTAACGATTAGATTTTATAGACACTCTGATGCAACCATCCTATCCGGACCTACCTGTCTGTGTGGTTCCTGGCCTGAGAGGTGAGTGAGAGGTTAGCGCAGACTACTACACTGCTATTATTCTCAATTTTGGCAGGGAGGAAATATTGTTTTAAATAATCTTGACAACAGATTATTCAAATAATAAATATATATATATATTTTACCTCGGTACTAAGCCTCTGGCTACTCCTAGCTGAAGGAGAAGGAAGCACATCCAGGTCCAGCAATTAGCATAATCAACTCATGACAGGAGGAAGTTTGTTGAGTTGCTCTGGTGGTTTTCTACCTAGAACGACATACTAACGAGTAACTATTGTTTTTTGGACGGCATTTATGATGAAATGTATGTTAGCACTGCTTTATTAAAAGTTTTGAAACTTTGTATAGAGTTTTAGAGGTTTTGTAGGTGTTTTACGATTTGTTAAACATCAATAGAACAATGTCACCATTGTTCTTTGTTACTGTTTAAGCCACCCATTGATGAACGGAGAGATGTTTGGTTGGAGCCATTAACATCATCAGGATTTGTTCCTGGGTTTCTTTTAAGATTCCCCACTTTTGTGTTACTTAGACGTACCTCTGAGTCTCGTGGCATTTTCTCCAACTTGTTGGCAAATAACGCCACAGGAGGGAGAAGTGTATGGGATAGAGAGTGGGAGGCTACCACTACACTGGTCCCTACCCCTCGTTTGGGTTTGGTTTCGATACCATTAACCTACGACACTCACTTTTTCTATCCCGCCTGTTTTGAAATGGCTTAAATATGTTTTTAACACCAGTAAATGCACATTTTGGGCTTTGTCTTAACCCTTTGTGACATTTTAGTTGAGCATTCCCTAACTTTCGTTTTTCGATGGTTTGAGGGTTACTATGGCTACAAAGTGTAGTAAGACAGAGGCTCCCAGTTGGATTACGGATGATGAAAACCCTTCACCGCCGTTGTGGGTCCAAGGGTGGCCCGAACACACGGGCTGTGATGAGGCGAGCGGGCCAGGACCAGGCCCGTCTGACCTAGATGCGCAGCTGACATGCCTCCTCCAGACTAAGCTGGAGGAAATGCTCCCCACTAGATCGCCTCGTAAGACGAAAACGCGGATCCAAGAATCTGAGGAATCTGAGTGGGAGGACTACTCTGGTGAGGATTCCTTGGAGGAAGACTCCTGTCAAGAGAGAGTCCCGGCTAGAAAGTGCAAGCACTCCAAGAAGAGAGTGAGTTCATCAGATGGTGATGAATACACCAGGGCATGGAAGAAGCCCATGGTGAAAAAGAAAAAGAGCAAGAAGAGGAAGACAAAGAAGAGCAAGAAAGACTCTTCTTCAGACTCTTCATCAGACTCATCATCGACAGAGTCTGATTCGGATGCCCAGCGTGCAGGGAAGTACACAATGATCGGTGGGAAGGTCCGGAAGAAATGTCAACATGAGAAGGCGAAGAAGGTCCTCACCACCACAATGATGCAGGAAACCATCAAAGGATACTTCAATACCTTCAAGCCAGCAGAGATCATAACTAAGTTGGGAGAAAGGTTCACAGGGATTAAAGGGATCCCAGACTCGGTCGTCAAAGAGATGGACAGTGATGTCAAGCAGAGTGACGACCGAAAGAATTTTGAGGGGGTGCTCCACACGGTTCACAAGGCAGTGTTGGGAGCTTTGTTTGCGATAGCACCTATTGCTAATCGGATGCAGGCTGAGAATATGTTCTCATCTCTCTGTGGACAGATGGATCGTGGAATTATGATGCTAATTGCAGCGAGCAATTTTATTTCCTACCGGCGGTTTGAAAATGTATTCAAAGCCGTCTGCACTGAGGCAGGGAAAGAGGTTGCCAGGTCCAAGAAATTTGTGGAAAATGGTGGGAAGGAGTACACCTTGTTTCGTCCTCCCAAGCCTATTATAGGCAAACCACTGGATAAGTCAAAAATGTTTGGCGGACAGCTCCAGTACTTGTTCAAGCGGGTGGAGACAGGCACCAAGTGTGACAAGCGCATGGACGCCGACAAAAAGAAGGCTGGGGACGCGAATCATGCACGCTTCAAGAAAGCCAGGCAGGATTTTCGAAACCATCAAACCGGATGAGGGGGCCGGTCAGGGACGGATTACGGCCACCAGTCGAGAGGAAGAGGACAGCAACAGCCCTTCGGGTGGAATGACGGGAACAAACCGTTCAAGAGAAGCCCCTCAGAAGCCGTTCACCCCACAGAAGCCGTTACCATGCCCAGGCAACAAATAGAAGTTGCCACACAAGCCTCGGATAGTCGAGGGCTAGGGCCCGCCCACCCAACCCTTCCACGACTATTACGTTTGCTTGTGCCAAAACGAAAACATTGAAGTATCCATATAAATTTAAGATCATTTTTATCCTGAATAAGTAGGTAAAGATTGCTGGACCCGGATGTGCTTCCTTCTCCCTAGCCCACGACTATCCGAGGCTTGTACCTCAGGAAAACAACAGTTATCCATCATCTGTACCCAGGTGAAATTTGTATAACTATACTATATATATATAGGTTTATCACCCCACATATATATGTATATGTGGGGCGATAAACCTGTTATCGCCGGTGATAATTAGGGAGTTACAATAATGAAGGGCTTCCAACAAATCCTGCTTGATGGGTGGGTGTTGTTGGACTACTCTGTCCTCTCCTTCACCTCTCCTCTTATCCTCATTCGATATATATGTGATGTATAACTTATTATACAAGTATAAAGGTACAGAAGGGAATAGTATTTATTATTATGATTATTGTTATACTCCATCAGACGCTAACTGTACCGGTGGTGCCATATCATCCCACCTCTCCTCTGTTGACCAGTGTCAGTCACACTGGAGGATTTGATATTTGTATATATATATGTATATATGTAAAATTTTCCGATATTTAGACATTAGAGGATGGTGTGAACTAGTCTATATTAATTACAATTGCATATAAAAAGGTAAATGGTATATAAAGCCAGAGGCATTAAGGTGTTATGTGGTGCTGGTGATCCTTTTGCTGATTTGATATAAAAATTATGTAGTTATAGATAGTGTGAGAGGGGCACTACTGTTACTGTGACAGAGCTTTGGGAGCTCTGCTCACATACCCCCTCCCCCCCCCCCCCAAGTGTTATTTACGGATCACTGCACACCCAGACACAACAGGGCACTGTAGCCATAAACAATGAAGGCTTGGATACAGGCAGGTTGGATGTTCATTGGGTGGTTGAAGAATGCCTAGTGCTGATTGGAGGAGCTGATCAGGTGTGACAGCCATCTTGGATTCATGAGACGATATAGTAATAAACCTGAGGGTGTAAGCTCTCTTCTGTGCACTTTCTACTCTACCTTTCTCTTGCCTGTAGTGATTTCATATTTAGCCTACCTACACAACCACAGCTGCCAGCCGTCGACTTTACATATGAAGTGGGTGTGTCTACTCGCCTTGAGCAATTTGCGCACTCGTTCCACAGGCGCGCAAATTGCTTCCGCTTGTGCATGCGAGGGTTCGCAGTGGTAAAGCTTTGCTTGGTGCCTAGCTAAGCAATGATGGGGGGTCGGCCGTTCGGGGCCTGACCCGTCAGACATGTTTTTGCATGCTCTGTCATTAAATCAGCCGATATTTAGGCTTTTTATTATCTAAATTCTAAAACTAACTTAATCAAACAACATGGGAGGGAAAGGGAGTTATTTACTTCTTTATTCAATGCGTATATTTTGCTGGTATCATTGTTAGTTATGGTAAGAATAAAGTCGTGAGCTCTTGTGAAGGTGGATTGGGACGTTCCTTGCATTCTTTACTATCCTCCAGTATTACTGTAGATTAACCGCTATGGAAAACCTGATATTCGATTGCTTTATATGTAATTAAGGGCCTTATGCCTAAGAAAGCCTTATGCAGTTACTTTACCCATCTACAGGAATATTACAATAACACATTAACAGAATTAACGTAGTGTTACTTTATGGCGGAAATTAAGACATTAACATTAGACTGATTATCAGTGACAGCACCAGCATCTCAAGCTGGACGCGTACTTCTGGAATAATTCCGTAACATTAATAATACCCCGAAATGCGAAGGGGACAGCCAGTGAGTTGAAATAACCTAACTTATAGATCTATATAAACTTTAGGCCGATAAATGCGCTCGATGGCAAATTGTGTATGTAGACGAAACTCTGGCTATCCGCCTGTAGCACTGGGAGGACACCGACGGCGACTGACTACCTGCAGACGGAAGGAGGAGCCACAGCAGCCCGCGGCAGGCCCAGGAAATTCACATGGAAAATATTACATAAAATTAACTCGTTGGCTCGCCTTATAGCGGCTTGGAATAGGCCGAACAGTTAAACATATATATATATATTTACATGTGTATATATATAGATATATATATATGCAGAAAATCCCATGATAATCCATAAAAAAGTCATCGCCCAAAATGCGGGTTTGCGATAAATTGAGCTTCAGTTGATTGAATTACCTTTGAATTAAAGAATTCCGGGTTCAATGAATCATCGCGTTATCCCTGAATTCATATTAAATATAAACATAGCTACAAGTACAGTAGTGGGAGAAACAAAGGTAATGGGTTGAGTTATTTTAATCTCTGGAAAGGGATTAAAGAAAATATCCTCTGATGTGACTAAAAGTTGCCAACATCCACTGGAGGTGAATAAGGAGGACCGAAGGTGGGGCCGCCTGTACAGTGATGGGTCTTATGGAGTATAGCAATATGATAACAATTCCCTTATGTATCTTTATACTTGTTTGATACATTATACGTGTATAGGTTATTTCCGCACTCGAACCAGGTGGGAACATCTACAAAGTGTGGTAAGTGCTGAACCAGCTAGACCCGCCTAACCATCTATCCCTGCTCTGTATTCAAGACCGCCTAGTGTACATATCAGATATGCCAGTCTCGCCAAATCCCTTGGATCCTGACAAACAGGCGATAGGTCTGATAAACCACACATGCTAGACTATACCAGACCTAATAAGATATTAAAGTTGCATAGTCCGATAAAAGCATCACATTTCCAAAAGGAAAACACTTATCTAGATTTGAACATGCATGTCTCAGGTATATGCTGGTGCACCTGTTATTGTATAGAAGGGAGGACTTTTTTATGGAATCAGAGTTTTGGCGAACATGACATCATTAATTTAGCACGCCCAGTCAGACCTTACCGTACTGAGTACCGGACACCACCGGACAAAGAAGTGTCTAGTCCGTTGGTGTCCGGTGTCAAAATGTACCGAAATGTACCGGATGAAATGAACGCTAAACGGACAAGGAACGTACATTAACGAATAGCCACCGGACGAAAACCGAATGTCAAACAGACGTAACGGATTGTTCACAGATGCGCAGAAAACATATACTGACTGAATTCCCACAATAACATTTCTTTTTTAAATTAAAAAAAACCCACCATCAACGGACATGGCAGGAAGCAAACCGGACACGTAACGGATGGGTACCGGACATGAAAGGGACAAAACGGACGAAACGGACTTAAACCGGACACCAAACGTACACTTTAGTCCGGTGGTGTCCTGTACAAGTTTTGTGCATGTTCAAAACTTGTACCGGACACCACCGGACAGATAATGGACACGCAAGATGCCAACCGTATATAAACCGTACATTGCCGTATTTAACCGGACAGTGTCCAGTTTCTGTCCGGTTCCTCAATCCGGTGGGTCTGACTGGGGCTTTAACTTCAAATATGTTCAATGTTAGCAATTTTAAATCAAAGTGATTTCAAGCTCAGGTAAGATATATTATAAATCTAACGATCAACCTGATATATTTATCTCAGAAAGTGATACTAGCTCAAAACCAGCGGACTATGTCACTTTACTTTGCCTCTATCTATCTATCTATCTATCTATATATTTATATATATATATATCGATCTTTCTATCTGGTGCAATATCTGAGGACAGAGCTTAGGTGAAAGGATGCTGTAACACATCAAAATGGGACGGGATCCTCTCCCGCAAGCCTGCATGACAGCGAAGTAGATATACATAGTAGGCTAAGTTACCATACTCATACTCAGACTAGACACAACTCTGGAAAAATACAAAAAAAACTAACATAGGCTACTAACACCCAAAATCGCAAAAGCCTGGCCTGAGTAGAAACAGGTAAACACTCCTGGGCGAGGGACCAGACCAAGACAGCACCACAGCTGTCCAGCGTTGAAAACAAGCACCCTTGCGGGAGCTTATACCTTATGGACAGAGTAAATACCTTGTCAATAAAATATTTTTATTAAAGAAATCTATCTATCTATCTATCTATCAATATATATCTACCGTTCTATCATTCTATCATTCTATCTATTTACTCCCCATTAACGTAATTTCATTCAACTTCATTTCGTTATAACATGAGTGAGAGACAAGATCTATAGAAGTGTTTGAAGACTTACCGGATGTTTCTGGCCAGCCATCAACAAATATCGTCAGAGAAATAATCTTGAACCCAACGCATTGTTTATTCTAGATTATACTCCAGAGACCTGGTGTTAATTATTAGAATAGAGGCGAGGAGTGATTAGTTCACATAGATATATACATTATATATATATATCCCATGAGCCCACCGCTCCTCCAATTACACTAGAGTTAAAATTGACCGCCCAAGCAGGTCTATAGGTGATAACGACCACACACAGCTGGTATACAAATGGTTAGAGCGCCTCACAGGTGGCGCCAGTGTGGCCAATGTATAACTACGTACCGGAGGAGTGATATTATCCTTATTTATATTCCCATTATAGATTATGGAGCACATATATGTATATATTATATATATATGTAAATATTATATATATATATATATACACACACATATATGAGACTGTCTCAAAATGTGCTAAGCAATATGGGACAAAACTTTGTCCATTGTAACGATCAACATACTATCTGCTTATGCATTTGCTCAGGATAAACTGATTTGTTTTTTACATGGTGTTTCATAATCCCAATAGAATACATATTGATTTGAAGCAAATGTCCTTTTATTTTCAGTGTAACCATTTCTGTGCTGTTTTGTGTCAATCGTTACAATCGACAACAAAAAAGAGTTATCACCTTTTGAGACAGGCGAGATGGGAGAGCTTTGCTTGTATAATATACCAGGAATGCCAGCGTCCCGGTATTGGTTAAAAAAACAAACTTCATTCATCGAATAAAATATCATTTGCAACAACAAAATATATATATAAATCTACCCCAAAAACTAAACATTTTGTATGAGATTTTAGCGATGAGTGCTCGTTACATTAGGCTTTATTCAGTCGGAGTTGAGATTGGCACATTACGACGGGACGCGTGTTGAAGGTAGTGTATTGCAACACAGTGCACGGACATGTCATCAACTGTGCGCTGAGTAGTAACAAAGACCCTATAATAATAAGACGGCTCACTCAGCCTGTAGTCTGGAATCAAAATGATCAAACCCACCACTTGGTGCGCTAGCTGTTCTCTTGGTTAAACAGGTGCTATATTATATGTATAAATGTATATATATGAATGTGCAAGATGTGTGATGATGGCGATGATGATGATGATGCTGATGATGATGTGTATTTGTTCATAGCAATTTCATGTTGATGTGTATTCATACGTACCTATCTCATGTATAATATAATTGTATGTGTTTACATGTGAAACACCAACCAGCAGCCAGGCTGATCAAACCCACCACAAGGTGGCACTGCAAAATGTACATTACCATGCGAGAGATAGGGAGTGAGCTGTCTTAGTATTATAGGGTCTTTGGTAGTAAGTAGTAAGTAGTATAGGCAGTTGGGGCATTGAAGCTGCCACTGAATGTAAGTAGGGCAGAGAAATGGGGCTTTGTCACCGGCATTAGACTGATTGGTGACGGCTTTATAGTCGGAGTAACGCCACCACAGCAGGTTTTACGTCCTAGCAACATCTAAGGACCGGCGCCACCTTGTCAAAGCGCGCAGTGGTCGTGGCTGCTTTATGGTGCTGCCTTACTGGGATACCGTGCCCCTATACTGTCAGATATGTGTGGCTTAATTGTGAATTACAAATTCAATAAGGCACTTTCCATTCACTATTTCCTCGAATAGTCCTCTCTGCTCAGAACACTTTCACACTTTGCTGAACGTTTTCCTTTTTTGTTGTTATTTGAAAACAATTTATTCACCAGGATAGATCTCTATATACAGTTTTGTTCAGCGCTGATGCATTGGTCTTCTGGCTATATAGATTACATGGTCGATAGGTATCCTCTATGGAAGATCTTCTGATCAAAAAGAATCTCCGGTGGACTGGACACCTCATGAGGATGTCATCAGACAGGCTACCAAAGCAGATCTTGTATTCTCAACTGTCTTCTGGTTACAGAAAGAGAGGGCGCCCTCCTCTCTGGTTCAAGGATACCATCAAGAGAAACCTGAAGCTGAGAGACATTAAGACCGACTCATGGACGCAACTCTCACAGCAGAGAGCTAAATGGAGAGCGGCAGTCAAGTAATGAAAGCAGTCTTTGTCACATCACGACCGACAGCATGATAATGATGATTAGGTATCTCAGCAAGGAGTGAGGATAGGATGTTATTACTATTAGTAAATTAAAATGGTGGTTTAGTGTGTTAGTCGCCCTGCAGAGTTGTAAACCACTGCCTTGTCACCTTGTGGTACAGGTTCTTGACAGAACCAAAGGATAAGGGAGCAAACCCTGAACAGAAAACCATGTCACTGTGGCAGCATCAAGGGCGGTTGATGTATGGAACTCCCAACATCTCCCGACCAGCCACTGCAGGGACAAATAGTTTTGCGCCTGACTGGACATGTTCTTGCCGGTGGGAAACCTCTATTTGCTCCCCAATAGAGTGCCGCTGGTAACTTGCAGCAGCACTTCAACACTTTTGCAGGCAGCTTTCATGAAATGGCAGGAAATACTCAAATGGACTGGGCTGCCCTCGATGGAAGATCTTCTGATCAAAAAGAATCTCTGGTGGACTGGACACCTCATGAGGATGTCATCAGACAGGAGAAACCTGAAGCTGAGAGACATTAAGACCGACTCATGGACATCACTCTCACAGCAGAGAGCTAAAGGGAGAGCGGCAGTCAAGTAATGAAACCAGTCTTTGTCGCATCGCAACCGACATGATGATGATGATGATGATGATGGTTAGCTAATTGGGGTGAGCTTGCAATTGTCAGCTAAGCTGATGTATTGGTTTGCAAACTGTGCTGTCATCATGGGTGAGGTGTTTTTGTGTGTGTGGTTGGTTGGTTGTTGGACTTTTACGTCCTGACAACATCTAAGGTCATATCAGGACAGATACCGACTTGTGATAGTGCGCACTGATGGCGAGTTCATAGTGCTGCCCGACTGGGAGACCAGACCACCAGCACCATGACCCAATATCCCACACAACCACATTATCCCTATAAGTACTGTGCTAACCAGTCCTTGCCCTATCCTAATAATGCCGAGCACCTGGCTAGGAAGCGACAAGTATCAATTGTTATGTCATTGGGTTTTGACTGGACCAGGATTCGAACCCGTGGGTTCGAATCCTACGATCTACCAAAACGAGAGACGGACGCTCAGCTAATTCGGCCGTCATGGGTGGTGTGTTAGCTAATGAGGTTAAGAGTGCAATTATCAGCTGAGGTGATGCATCGATTTGCAAACTGTGGTGTTTTCACGGGTGATGTGTGTGTGTGGGGGGGAGGGGAGGGAGGGGTAGTTAGCCATTATAAGTTGCTGTTCTTAATGTCATTCTATTCTCTCCATTATTGCTTCTCGTGGCTCAGGGAAGTGGCTACTACACACATGTCCGACAGTCGTTAAAAGCTTACACTTTCTATTATGAGAGTGACACGTGACTGCACTCCCAGCCCCTCCTCACCCACTCACCGCCTCCCCTGCTCCCGGCGCAAAGTGGCTACAAAAGCTTTGGTCTGGGAACAATACTAACCACTTCACCCCAACGGGGGCCTGCGTTACCAAAATTTCAATGACCACTGTAGCGCCATCTGTGGATGAACACAGAACCATTGCGCCTTCCTCTGTGTTTTAAGCCTTTAAAAAGAAATATATATATATTTATAATTATATATATATATATCAGCAATGAAACATGGTTAAAGTGTCATAGTCTGATAAAAGCATAACATCTTCAAAAGCAAAACATTTACCTAGATCTGAACCTACGTATCCAACTTAGGATTTAATACTACATAGAAGGCCGTACTAGCATACTTTAATAGACCCTCTGACTGCTGAAGCCTATGCGATCAGACTTTTGACCATCGTGACAAAAGGTAAGGTTGATAATAACGGTCAACCTAATATATTTATCTAGAAAATTGACAAAAAGTCAAGACTATCGGGCCCATCACGAATAGTTAATTAAAAGAAAACCATGGTGAATAAGGTTAGGCTAGGTTGTTGGAGTTTTACGTCCTAGCAACATCTAAGTTCATATCAGGACGTGTACTGACACCTGACAGTGTGCACTCGTGGAAATCAGGCCGCCAGCACTATGACCCGATATCCCACCCAGTCACAGTATCCTGACACTGAGCTAACCACTCCTTGCCCTATCCTATTAATGCTGAGCGCCAGGCTAGGAAGCGATAAGTATCAATATCGTAAGTCATTGGTTTAAATCGACCGGAAATTGAACTCCGGACCTCCCGCACGGGAAGCCTGCGCTTTACCGAATCGGACACCGCGCCCGGCTCCATGGTGAAGAAACGGAATGGGACACATATAGCTTTAAAAAAAAGATTAATATCATTTATGCTTTTATCTCCAGGGGCGAAGGGATGGGGGGGGGGGGGGTGCTCGGGGAAATGTGTTTTAAAGCACCGAACCTAATCTCTTGATGTGTACAATGTAAATACTCAGCAGTCTAATCACGCCTCAATGTCAGCGGGAGAGCAGAACAGGGCGCCGGTCTGTGCAGTTGGGGACAGGGGGAGGGGGGGAGGGGGAGTGGTGGGGGTGGGGGTGTGTGGGGGGAGGGACAGAGTGTTGTGAGTGGGATGAAGGAGAGACGACGAGGGGGGGTGAGGGTACGGTGAGTGGGGAAGGAGGAGCGGGGAGGGGGGAGTGGTGGAAAGAGAGAGGGTGTTGTGGTGTGAGGGGACGGGGAGTGAGGGCGGGGGATGGAGGAGGGGGGAGTAGGGGAGTGGGGAAGAAGGGAGCTGGATTGGGGACGAAGAACGTGGGGAGTGTGGGTGTGAGTGAGTCGGAGTGTGGGTGTGAGTGAGTCGGAGTGGTTGTGAGTGAGTGGGAGTGTGTGTGTGAGTGAGTGGGAAGTGTGAGTGAGTGGGAGTGTGGTTGTGAGTGAGTGGAGTGTCTGTGAGTGAGTGGGAAGTGTGAGTGACTGGGGAGTGTGGCTGTGAGGGAGTGTGGGTGTGAGTGAGTGGGGATTGTGGGTGTGAGTGGGTGGGAAGTGTGGATGTAAGAGACTGAGGTGCTAAGGCCCTGTCACACTGCGATGTACGGCGTCAGCACGTGCTAACAATTTGCCAGTAAATTGGCATTCGTTGAACTTTTCAGCGGTGGGGGATAAAAATGGGTGTATACACAACGCGCACACAACGTACACACAATGTACGTAATAGATGCAGAACGTATCTCTGAACTATTGCTAGCGTGTGAGAGCGTTCATGTGCCTCACAAAACGTTTGCAAAACGTTCACATAACGTTCACAAAACACTCGCATATGCTCATGGAATGCTGACCAACATTACATACTTTACTCCATCGCTAGAAGTATGGCGTATATGTTAAATATGCTGGAGATACGGCAGGCATACGTTCGAAGTATGTCAGGAATATGTAATGCATCCTTTGGCAGTATGCAAACTGTACGCGAACTGCACGTTCCCACCAGCTGAATGTGTGCCTATTATGCAGCAACATATACCAACATATCCCTAACATACTCCGAATGTATGCCGACGTATCCCAAGCATACATGCAGCGTAGGTTCAATGTACGAGCCACACGTCAACACACGTTGGAAACTTTGAGCATGCACAACATTTTTTCTCGATGCAGGGAGTCGTAAGACAATGTATAATGATGTACCTGGAATGTACCCAACGTATGCCCAACCTATACGTAACGTCTGACGACGTATGCCGACGTGTTGGTCGAAAATCATATACATCTGCATACGCTAAGGCTATATGTCGTAGTGTGACAGGCCCTTTAGGGAGTGCGCAGTGTGTGGTGTGTGTGGTGGGGGGGGGGGGGGGGGAGTGTAGAATGGGGAAGTGCAGAAGAGTCGGCAAAGGGGCGGGCGGGGAATGGCGGGGAATGGCGGGGAATGGCGGTCCATGAACCTGCCTCACGTAGAGAATGACGTCTCACACACGAACCCGGATCGGTTTGACGATAATAGCTGGATGTTTACAGCGCGTGTGTGCGCGTGAAGTGTCCTCCCCCCCCCCCCCCCCCCCCCCCCCATCCTTCCCCCCGACACACACACAGCCAGCTGGTCCGGAAGAGCGTAGTTGATCCTTCCCGGGCCCCGCCCCCTCCCTCCCCGCCCCGCCCCCAGGGTTACATAGCATCACGACGAGAACAACACGTGATCACATGCAGTTTCCCGCAGAGTGCATGTCATTAACATCCACTTCCGGCGTCGCTTGTTACCTGAGCGGGAAACCGGAAATGACCATCCCGCCGACCTCCCCCTTATCCCCTTCCTCCAGCTTCCACTCCCCTCCCCCTCCTCCCCTTCCCCCTTCTCCCCTTCCCCTTACCCCCTTCCGTCCTCCCGCCCCCCCCCCTCACCTTCGCTCCGCCATTCTCTCCTTCTCCCTCGTTCTCTTGCCTCCAGGCTGTTGCTGGACTGAAAACAAATCACCCTATTCTAGCAACGGTCATTTATAAAATGAACCAACTGACAACAGATGGGTATGACATCCACCTGTGCTGGGTGCCTGGCCATGCCGGCATACAAGGAAACAAACGAGCTGATCGGGCTGCGAAGAAGGCCCTCAACTGTGATCTTGAATGGTGCCTGATCCCTCACTCTGATCTGAAACCACTAATAGCCACTGACATAAAATCCAAATGGCAACATGAGTGGGATGAAAACATTAATAAACTTAAAGAAATTGAACCATCTGTGGGAAAACCACCACAGAACTCATGCGGGAGGTCGGCGGGACCAAGGGGTCCTTAGCCGCTGCCGTATTGGCCACTTGTGGCTTACACATGCTTTTCTGCTCAAGGGGGAACCTCCCCATGAATGTATTGGGTGTCAGTCCCCGCTGACACTCAAACACATTTTACTAAGTTGCGTTGATTTGTTGGCCCTGCGACAACAGTTCTACACTGCAGACAGTATGCATGACCTTTTTACTAAGGTAAAACAGGAAAACATTTTAGCAGTTTTGAGGGCAGCTGGACTATGCCACCACATATAGTTTACTAAATAGATTCTATCAATTATTAATAAAACTGTTCTTTTTCTATGGGAATTTGTTTCCCTTGACCACAAATATATGATTGTGAGCTTTCTAATTTAATGAGCGTCTATTGGCACATAATTGATCTTCTGCTTTTACATGTAAAAGCGATGGTTTTAACAAAAAACAAACATTTCTCGCCATGAATATGGCCTATGCTGCCGACACGGCATAAAGCAACCACCAATCAATCAATAAAAAAAAAACTATCCCCTGTCCCTCTCCAACTCCCCACTTCCCCTTCTTCACCCTTCCCCCCTCTCCCTCCCCTCCCTTCTCACCTCCCTCTCCCTCCCTCTCTCCCTCTCTCCCTCTCCACCCCCTCCCCTCCGTCTCCCCTTCCCTTCTCCCTCCCCCCCCCATCCTGCTCCCCTCCCCTGTGCCCACCCTCTTCCTACTATATATCTCTTCCCACTCTCCCTTCCCTCCGTCCCTCCCCTCCCGCCATTCAGCCCCCGTTCCCTCTCCCTACCTTCCATGCCCATCTCCCCATCACCTCCCCATTCCCTCCCCTTCCGCCCCATTATCTCTCCAGTTACCCATTACTCTTCCCACAAACCCTTCTCTCCCTGTGTCCAATCAACTACAAGCGACATTGTTCCATGACGGTATGAAATTGACTCCGGAATCATCTACAAAACCGACAATGAAATTGAATACGATATTGACTACGAAAGCAAATATGAAATTTGATCGGAAATCGACTATGAAATGACTTCTTAAAATCTTTCCACCACAAACTTTCCTTTTTTTGTTTTTTTTTGTTATTGAGGCTGTATTTATACTGTCCATAGCATATAAGCCCGGGTACCCAGGCTTGTTTTCAATGCTGGCCAGTTGTAGTGTCGGTGTTATCTTACCACACAGTAGCTGCTGATAAGGTATTTGATTGCCTGCATTTCAGTAGCAGATAGATAATTGGTTGGTATGGTTAGTAGCCTATGTTAGTTTTTTTTATTCGACTTCGAAGTCGACTTTAAAGAAGTCACGAAATTGAGTACGAATTTCACAATGTAATCGATACAAAATCAAATACGAAATCATTTACAAACTTGACTTCGAAATATACTATGACATTTCCTTAGAAATCAACTACTAAAACAAATACAAGATTAACTATGATATCAATACTAAATTGCCTATGCCATTGACTATAAAATCTACTATGAAATCGTCTACAGATCTGACTACGAAATCGCGTCGAAATCGTTTACAAGACCAAATGCAAAACCAACTACGAAGTTGACTGTAACTGAATCCTGAATCGATGTGAAATCGACTATTTATTCCTTCACGAAAGTGACTCTGATAAGACTACCAAATCGTCCACAAAATCGGCTGTGAAATCACCTTAGATGTCAGCCACGACAGTGTCATTTATCGCCGTCCTGATATGACCTTAGATGTTGCTAGGACGTAAAACAACAAACAAACAAATTATCGCGAGGTTGCGGGTGATAATTATTGGGTAGATCTAGCTGTAGATACATACTTAATAAAACAATCTAATCCACAGTCGACGAAATGAATGTGATGTTACTTTGTTGAATCATATCCAAGGTCACTGCAAAAGGAGAAGCTGTCATATATATATACGTATAGGTATATATGAGTCAGGATCACGAAAATAGTGCAATTGGGGAAAGTTGTCGGCGTCGAGCATTGGATGTCAGCGTCGAACAGCATAATTATAGTTTTGCATTGACAGAGGTATTGGAAAGTCCTTAAATTTATCCTGAATGTAAAGGTAGAGAAAATACAACAACCTTATTTGTTTCTAGGATAATTGAATATAAAACAAAGAAATGCACTACACTTTAAGAATTGCGACGTCGACATCTGGTAAAGTTGTCGGCTTCGAGCATTGGATTTTGGCGTCGATCGGCATACTTATAGTTTAGCATTGACAGAGGTGTTGCGAAGTCCTTAAATTTATCCTGAATGAAAGCTAGATAAAATACAAAACCCTATTTGTTTCTAGGATAATTTAAGATAAAACAAAGAAATGCACTACACTTTAAGAATTGTGACACCGACATCTTAAATAAACCACCAATTGGCCCATTTTCGTGAGGCTGACTCATATACATATACACATACACATATAATGTTATAAATGCATATACCCGTATGTGTAGATATATTTTTAGTATACATATATGCATACTTATTCACTTGAAAAAACTACCACCACTTTTGAAGGAGAGAGGGAGAGGGAGAGAGCAGTGAGTTCGCAGATAGCTGTTTAAAAACGCATGGATATTCCCTTCCAAATTCATATTCAGCAATCTTGGAAATCATACTCCATTATGACATGTGTGAATTTGATTTGTAATGTGCAGGGTGTGACCAGTTCATGCCTGCGACTGTGCGCAGATAACGTGGCTAGTCATGGGCAGGTTCTGGTAGGCAAGCCGGTCACACCCCGAGCATGTCACACCCCAAGCCGGTCACACCCCCGGTCACACCCCAAGCCGGTCACACCCCAAGATGGTCACACCCCAAGCTGGTCACATCCCAAGCCGGTCACACCCCAAGCCAGTCACACCCAACCCGGTCACACCCCAACCCGGTCACACCCCGAGCATGTCACACTACAGCCGGTCACACCCCTAGCCGGTCACACCCTCAACTGTTCACATGCCAAGCCGGTCACACCCCTAGCCAGTCACACCCCAAGCTGGTCACACCCGAAGCCAGACACACCCCAAGCCGATCACACCCCAAGCCGGTCACGCCCCAAGCCAGTCATATTCCAAGCCAGTCTCACCTGGGCCAGCCACACTCCAAGCCGGTCATACCCTGGGCGGGTCACACCCTGCGCCGTTCACACCCTGTGCCGGTCACACCCCAGGCCAGTCAGACCCTGGGCCAGTCAAACCCGGGCCGGTCACACCCCACGTCGGTCACACCCCTGGCCGGTCACACCCCTGGCCGGTCACACCCCTGGCCGGTCACACCGCGGGCTGGTCACACCCTGCGCCGGTCACACCCTGTGCCGGTCACACCCCGGGCCGGTCACACCCTGTGCCCATTACACCCCGGGCCGGTCACACCCTGCGCCGGTCACACCCTGCACCGGTCACACCCCGGCCGGTCACACCCCAGGCCGGTCACACCCTGGGCCGGTCAAACCCCGGGCCGGTCACACACTGCGCCGGTCACACCCTGCGCCGGTCACACCCCGGGCCTTTCACACCGCGGGCCAGTCACACCCTGCGCCGGTCACACCCTGCACCGGTCACACCGCGGGCCGGTCACACTGCGAGCCGGTCACACCATGCGCCGGTCACACCATGCGCCGGTCACACCCTGCGCCAGTCACACCCCGGGCCGGTCACACCCCAGACCGGTCACACCCTGCACTGGTCACACCCTTGCCGGTCACACCCTGCGCCAGTCACACCCCGGGCCGGTCACACCCTGCACCAGTCAGACCCTGCACCGGTCACACCCCGGGCCGGTCACACCCCGGGCCAGTCACACCATGCGCCGGTCACACCCGAGCCGGTCACACCCTGCGCCGGTCATACCCTGCACCGGTCACACCCCAGGCCGGTCACACCGCGGGCCGGTCACACCCTGCGCCAGTCACACCCTGCGCCGGTCACACCCTGCGCCGGTCACACCCTGCGCCGGTTACACCCTTGGCCGGTCACACCCTGTGCCGGTCACACCCTGCACCAGTCACACCCTGGGCCGGTCACACCCGGCGCCGGACACACCCTGCGCTGGTCACACCCTGCGCCGGTCACACCCCGATCAGTGTGCGACCCTGCCGCCGTCTGCGTGTAGCTTATGTAGACAGTTGGTGAAGTGGAGCCGGCCCTGGTCGCTGATTAGCCCCGCACACGACAGCGCCAGAAACCGGACCAGGTGCCTTCTGTTGGCGTCAAATAACAGCATCCGGGGCTCGCGTGACGTCACGTTATGCCCGCCCAGAGTCGGCGCGGTTTACTAACAGTTAGCTTCTCGGTCACTTTTTGGGGGGGGGGGAGGGGGGAGTTATCCGGTATCGTCAGTGCTACCATAGTCATCAGACGACACCTGCATTCTATATTACATATGGTACACGAGCAGACGACATCAGCATTATATCATAAGCGGCTGTCACACATCACATAGATGGCAATGTCATTCTATATTAGCCACAACATATCACCAGATGATAACAACATTAGATATTACCCACAGCATTATCAGCAGACGACAACATTCTTATTTCGACCACACCACTCACACGCCTTCTTTTCATACGTGACATTGGTGTTTTTAGTTCCTTTATATAGTTTCTTTTCTTCGGAAATTTCTGCCGGCGTTCCATTAGGGAAACAATATCCTGATGGCCACCTAGTGTCGGCTTAAAGAACTCGCTGATGAGAGCATGCGCACTGTGACTGAGAGCAGGTAGGGGTGGAGTGGAGTGGATGTGGTTGTGGCTGGGAGGGGGAGTGGTTGTTTGGATGCCTTGATTGGATGCTTTTTGCCCCATAAGCCAAGCAGTCCCTGCTCACAAACAGACGCAGATGAACTGATTAGCCTCTCTGTGAGAGCCGAGTGTACCCGTCACAGTGACTGTAATCTCCGACTGATTCATTTATTTATTATTATTTCAAATTTATTTTTAATTGAAATTTCATGTTTTCACTTCTCAAAGTATATTAAAGCCGCATAGTCCGACGAAGCATCAACTGTTCAAACCCAAAGCAATTATCTAGAATTGATTCTACATATCTATCTTAGATAATGATGCACTTATTAAGCATTTCTTGCTACATAGGAGGGAATACTGAATAGATTTAATAGAACCTTTTATTGCAGAAGCCTATGGTGTCAGAGTTTTGGCATGCTGATGCGCAGCAAGGAAGGACGAGGAGGCGTGAGTGGATAAAGGGCACTTTATTCAGAAGTGCCGGATTATTCATGGATATTACAGTGATCAATCATGAATAATTATATATGTCAAGGAAGATGTGTAGCATCAATGTAATGAGTAATATCATGAGTAAGAGGTAGTAAAGTATAACATATGAGGGATCGTCATGATATATAAATGTCAATGTCAGTTGGATAAGAGTAATGGATCAGGAGTAAGAGAGATATAAAGTATATTATATGAGAGTCATGATATATAAGTGTCAAGGATAGTCTTAGTAGATGGGCCCGGGAGGTGGACCCGAGGAGCCCTCAACCCTATGGTGGAGATTTGGTGTATAGGGATGGTGGGTGGGGAAAAAAGAGTAGGAGGAGCGGAGTGTGTGGAGGCAGGAGGGCGAGTGGCCAGAGGCGGTGTGGGGGCGGCTATAAGGGGAAGAAGCGCGGGCAGTTAGGTAATAGCCAACGGCTGGAGGAGAGGTACAGGAGGGGGGGGGGGGGGGTCCTTCCTCGCCTCGCATCAAACGCAATGCGAGCATTACGACCAATTTGAAATGTTTACACTTCAAATATCTCAAACTTTAGACATTTAAAATAAATGTTACTTCAAACTAAGGGCAGGTAGATTATAGCAATCAATTTAATATATTTATCTCAGAAAATGACATCGGAACCTATGGGAGTATGCAACTTTAATGCCTTTAAACCTCTATTTATATTATTACCCCCCAGATCACCGATCACCCCCAAATCCCATATGATTCATTGTCGCTTAAAATTTACTTAATAATATCCATGCACTCACTTAAAAAAAGTATTAATGCGATTTGAACCTTTGTTTATATTATGCATAGATCACTCATTAATCAGATTTATTATCCTTTGAAATCTAGTTTGAAAGACTCATCATGCACTCTATTATTTGCAATGTTTGCAATGTTTTCGGGTGGAATGACATGGCACCCTTGTCCCCTATCGACTACGTCTTGGACTCGTCTTCACATGGACAGACGAGTTTATCTCACTGTCTACCTGATGGGTCAGTAATCTCTCACCTCTTTTCTGCCATCACGCACAGCCTGCCAACCGACAATCACTTTCCGCCTTGCTGGCTACGCGTAAGCTTTCACCCACCCACCCGCCTGCTGTTGTTGTTTTCCCTAGGGCTCCATCTGGACGCAACCAATTTGTCTGAATAAACTTTTCTTACCAGCGCTTTTTCAATCTACCCTTCTTTAGCTGAATCATCAAACTGTGATAACACGATTGAACTTTTGTTTATATTATGCAGAGGTCAATAATTACTCAAACAGGCACTCGGCATTATTACTATTACAAAAACATTAGGATAGGACAAGGACTGGTTGGCTCAGTGAATTTAAAGGCCCTGTCACACTATGCTGTATTGCGTCAGCGTATGCCGACGTATGTGATTTTGCACCAACACATTGGTGTATGCTGGTTTACGCTGGTGTATGCTGGTATACGCTGGTGTATGCTGGTGTATGCTGGTTAACGCTGGTGCATGCTGGTTAACGCTGGTGTACACTGGTGTATCCTGGTGTATGCTGGTGAACGCTGGTGTATGCTGTTGTATACTGGTGTATGCTGGTGAATGCTGGTGTATGCCGAAACAAGTTTTGGGTACGTTATGAATACATTTGGCATAAGTAGTATTTGTTAAAGCCCACTGGTGTGCGCTGAGATAAGTTATGGGTAAGTTTGGCATAAGTCGTATTTTTTAGCATGTTAAAAATTCTGCCAAATGACAGCGTATGTCCGCATATGCTGACGCAATACGGCATATTGTGACAGGGCCTTTAGGGCCTGCTTCTTGTCATGGGATTTGAACTGGGCGAATGAAACGAATGACTTAAAAGATTTATACTTGCCACCACCTAGCCTGGTCCGTGGTATTACTAGGATGAAGCAAAGCGCAGTGAAATGACGATTCCCAATTTCCCGTGATTGAAATTTCTCCTGCTTAATCAACGAATGTAACACAAAAAAGGAATGACATAATGATTGATTATGTCCGCCGGTCAATGATTCACCCCCATAGTTGGATAGCGCATGCGTAAAGCAGCCGTTTGGTACCCCGCTGGAACAGTTGACACAATAAAACCGAGTCTTTAAACATGACTGCTGCAAGTGCACCAACCATTTAACTGTTCCTACAACGATTTTCTGGGCATCACTATTTGGTTTATCTGTGCGTTTTTAAACAAAGAGTTAGTACGCTCATTGCTTAAGCAGATTGATTGATTGATTGGTGGTTGCTTTATGCCGTGTCGGCAGCATAGGCCATATTCACAGCGAGAAATGTTTGTTTTTTGTTCAAACCATCGCTTTTACATGTAAAAGCAGACAATCAATTATGTGCCAATAGACACTCATTAAATTAGAAAGCTCACAATCATATATTTGTGTTCAAGGGAAACAAATTCCCATAGAAAAAGAAAGGTTTTATTAATAATTGATAGACTTTATTTAGTCAACTATATGAGGTGGTCAAGACATACTAGAACAGATAAAAACAGACAAAAACAGTCCGCTGCAAAGCAGTCTGCTGCAAAGACATCACTAGATCATATTGTTCTGCCATACAAAGGAACTGGCTGGGGAGTTGGTCCAGTCCTTGAGAAAATTCTGTGGCCCCTTTCCTGCCCTGGAGCCAGTGTTCATGCCAGTTACTTGAGCGGCTAGGTCTGGTAGGTTTAGGCCCTCTCTCGATGCTCCTGGGATGACTTTGTGGTGGCCATTCTCTTCATGGTCAAGCTGCTGATTCTGGAGCATGGGATATCGCATCCTCATCATGTTGTGTAGGATCACGCATGTTGTGACGATCGGCTTCACAGTGGAGGCATCGTGCTGAGCAGAACCTGGAATCGGTTTGACAGGATGCCATAAGCATTCTCCACGACTCTCCTAGCTCGGGAAATCCTGTAGTTGAAGATGCGTTCCTCATGCGTCATACCCCTCTGGCTGCACGGCTTCATCATTGTCGGGCGTAGGGCGAAGGCATGGTCACCGATCAGGAAGTATGGTACAGCATCCATCAGAACAACGTCATCATATGTTGGCATTACGTTGCCAACGCGCTGACTTAAAGCTCTCCGTCAGAGGAATTTTTTTAAAAATAAGACAACGTAAGTACAACGTTCCTCCACCGTGCGTCTAACGTATCTTGACATCCGCCTAATGTAGGCGTAATGTAAGCACCCATGCATTGTTGTACGCCGACCCCCTGATGGGCGCCGCCGTATGTCAACGTACATTGATGTCTACCAACGCGTGCCTGATGCACCCATAACGCATAATGACGTATCCCAACGTAGTGGCCAAAAATCACATACGTCGACGTACCTTTGCACGATGCGTCATAATGTGACAGCACCATTACACAGACACCCAAAGGCATCGAATCTGAGCGGTGGTGGGCGTGGTGCCCTGATTGAATAAAAGGGCGGAATAGGGTGCTGGTCGGAAGGAGGGTGTGGGTGCGGGTGAGTGGGGGGTGGGGGGCGGGGGGTCTTTGCCCTTTCCCTTCTCCTTGCCCTTCTCCTTGCCCCTTTCATTGCCCTTTTCACGGCCCCTTTCACTGCCCCTTTCACTGCCCTTCTCACTGCAATGCGTTATGTGAGGGTGGATCGGTGTGAGGGGTATGTCTGAGGGTGTAAGGGTGCGGTATATGCACACATATATACATACTGTAATCTGATATGTGGATATAAATAATGACTGACCATTCCACCATTAATGTATTCCCTTCAGTGTAACCCGATGGTAGCGCCACCTGTGACGCCCGGAACTACAGTCGACACTAACAAGAAATATATATTTCCGATAGGGCAATGGCTGGTCCTCAATCAGGAGCACTAATTCTTTAAGGTAAAGCTCGGCCTGACAGGAGACTGAAAGAGCAATGTCGGTGACCCCTGACCCCTGACCCCTGACCCCACTCCCTAGCTGTATTGGCCTGCTTTAGAAGGTTTTAACCACCGTCAAAGTTGTTGCAGTGATAGATGGGGCAAATAACTTGATGCTGTGGTATATATCATGATTCCATAGCTAGGACTTATATATATTTTACCTCGGTATACAGCCTCAGGCTAGCCTCAGGCTAGGGAGAGGGAAGCACATCCGGTCCAGCAATTAGCATAAATAACTCACGACCGGAGGACGCTCGTGAGTTGCTCCAGTTGGATTTATCTACAACAAGCTAAGAACTGTAAGTAATTATGATTATTTTGGTTGAGCTTGTTTATGATGCAATATAGCATCTTGATTGGAAAGTTCAGAACTTTCGTATGTCCAGTTTGGACAAGATTAGCATTATAAATGTTGAATCGGATAGAACAAAGGATTCCTTTGTCTTGCTACCATGGTTGGATCAACCCGCTTTGAACGGGTAGAGATGTTGGCACGGTCACGTCTCCTGTGGAGATTCCTTGGGACCCTAATAGAGGGTGTTGTTGGGGATGATCCTGGGTTTCTTTTACAGATTCCCCTTTTGATAAGGCGTTTCTCCGAGTTTCGTAGCATTTTCTCTCACTTGCTGGCGCTGAAGCCGCGGGTGGGAGAAGTGTACGCGACAGAGAGATGGGAGGTTCTAGAAGCCTACCCCACGTATGGTTGGTTTCGATACCCAAAACCTACGATAAACTTAGCTTATCACGCCTGTATTGAGAACGGTGTAAATACGTTACTCATTACCAATAAGATCCTCAACCCAGGTATACCTGGCGTCACTTCGGTGTTCAGTTGAGTCGATTCCGGTTAATAAGTTTCCTCTTTTGGTTACAGACTACCGATGGCTACAAAGCGAAACAAACCGCCGCCCGCTGCTGCGGAGGGACACGTGCCTGCCGGCTACGATACGTCACCAGATCAGACAGCTCCCCCGTCACCACAGCCGGGGGCCGACTTTCTCTCAGATAGAGAGAGTGACGAGGGTGTCGTTTTCCCGGGAGACCTTACACAACAGGTCAATAGGCTGGTGGAGCAGAAAATGAGAGAACTCCACAGTAAGGACACAGTCCACCAGTTCCCGCCAATCGATTCAGACTGGCAGGATGTCTCAGATTTAGAGGAGACGGACTCGGCCATTGAGGCCCCGCGCCCTAAGATAAGGAAGCGCAAGCGCCCAGTTAGTTCATCCGGTGATGAATTCACCAAAGCCACTAAGGGCAAGAAGGTCAAGAAGCCTAAAAAGAAGAGCAAAAAGAAGAAGAAAGATTCAACTTCGGACTCTTCGTCCGACTCGTCATTGACTGAGTCGGACTCTGACACTGAACGAGCTGGCATTTATGCCAAAATTGGCGGTAAGATACGTAAGAGGTGCCCTCTCCAGAAGGCAAAGAAAGTGAAAACGACTACCATGATGCGTGAAACGATCAAAGGGCATTTCAACACTTTCAAGCCGGCGGAAGTGATTAACAAAATCACCGAACAGATTTCCGGGATTAAAGGGATCCCGGACAGTGTAATCAAAGAAATGGACGCAGGTATTCACTTGAACGAAGAGAAAAAGCGGTTTGAGGCGGCACTGTTCACAGTCCATAAAGCGGTGTTAGGGGTCCTCGCTACGGTTGTCCCAATAGCTAACCGAATGCAAACCGAGAACAAATTCTCGTCACTGGCCAGAGGCATGGATAAGGGCATGGCTCTCCTCACAGCTGCCAGTAACTTTCTGAGCTACCGCAGATATGAAAATGTCTTCAAGGCAGTGACCACGCAAGCCGGAAAGGAAGTAGCCAGATCAAAGAAGGTCATGGACAACGACGGCAAAGAGTACACTCTCTTTTTGCCGCCCAAGCCCATTAAGGGTAAACCCTTGGATAAAGGGAAGATGTTTGGTGGTCAACTCCCCTACCTGTTCAAAGAAGTCGAGGCGGAGACGAAAAGTGGCCGCAACCTCGAACCAATCAGGAAGACAGACACCTCCCGGTATCGTCGACCACGAGGGGATTTTCGTCCCCGGCGAGGAGGCAGAGCTGGCAGATCCGGCCCCTCCTACGGCTATCAGCCATGAGGCAGGGGTCGGGGAGACAGGCAAGGATGGAACGACGGCAACCGCCCGTTCCGGAAGGAGTTTGCCCCGAAACAACCCTTCCCACGCCCAGGCAGCAAATAAATATTGCTACACAAACAACGCTAACAGAGATGCTCGCTGAATCTACACAAACAGATGTAAGAGATTTTTGTGCTGGAAACATATTTAACTGTGTCTCTTCTTGGTGAGAAATTACTAGTGATGTAAACATTTTAGACATAGTAACGGGTGTTAAAATTCCATTTATTGAAATCCCAGTGCAACAACGAGTACCTTTCCCGTATAGATTTAATGTTGTCGAAAAACAAGCGTTATCTGAACAAGTTACACTTTTTCACGCTAAAGGCATTATTGAGGAGGTGACTCACACTCCAGGGGAATTTATCTCTAATATTTTTTCCAGGCCTAAGCCTAATGGAGATATCCGAATGATTTTAGATTTAACCAAATTAAATGAACTCGTAGAATATTAACATTTTAAAATGTTTTCCCTTGACACTGCCAGAGATTTGGTGACACCGGACGCTTGGATGGCCAGTGTAGATTTGCAAGATGCATATTATACTGTTCCGATTTTCGAAAAACACCGGAAATTCTTAAGATTTATTTGGAATGATACACTATTCCAATTTACATGTATGCCAAATGGCTTAGCGTGTGCTCCACGCCTGTTTACAAAATTACTAAAGCCGGTTTTCTCGGTTATGGCAAAGAAGGGTCATGTTATGTTCCCTTATATTGACGGTTCTTTCATTGTATCACAATCGTTTGATGACTGTCAACACGCTGTTAATGACCTATGTTCCCTTTTGACAAAACTAGGATTTTATTTAAATCATAAGAAGTCGGTTTTTGTCCCCACTACTGAACTTAAATGTTTAGGTTTTATTATTGATACACAGCTTATGACTGTTTCACTTCCTGATAACAAACTTACTAAGTTTCACGATACGGCGACCCATTTAGTCGCCTTAAGTAGGCCATAGATAAGGCAGGTTGCGGTGCTAGTCGGCATTCTGATAGCATATGCCCCTGCTATTTTATATGGTAAAGCCCACATAAAATCTTTGGAGATAGATAAGAATGTGGGGTTGGCTCGCACGAAGGGGAATTTCGAAAGGAAAATGTTTATTTCAGAAGATGGAATGAATGACATTAATTGGTGGTTCGATAACATTCAAAATTCTCCGAACCCTATACGTATGAATGAACCCAACACAGTTGTTACTACAGATGCCTCTTTAGAAGGTTGGGGGGCGCATTGTGATTCGTTGGCAACAGGCGGACGCTGGTTGCAGGAAGAAAGTTCAGACCATATTAATGTATTAGAACTACGAGCCATATATTTAGGCCTTGCTAGCCTGGTGAAGGTGCCACGTAGGCACGTTCGTATTTTGACGGACAATACAACTGCAATGGCATATGTACGAAACATGGGGGGGGACAAAGTCCAGACCATGCAATGAAATGGCAAGAAAAATTTGGGATTGGGCCCAAATGAATGATGTTTGGTTAACTGTGGCATATATTCCTGGCGCACAAAATACCTTAGCGGATCATAAAAGCAGAAACTTTTATGACCATTTAGAATGGTCCCTTAACCCAGACATTTTCAGCAGTGGGGACAACCTGAAGTTGACTTATTTACATCACGTAATAATTGTAAAATTGACAAATATGTGTCTTGGCATCCAGAGCCAGATGCCTGGCAAGTAGATGCTTTTTCTCTAACATGGGGGAATACATTTTATTATATTTTCCCTCCATTCAGTTTGATCAGCCGAGTAACCCGAAAGATAAAGATGGACAAAGCACACGCAATATTAATCGTTCCCAACTGGGACACGCAACCTTGGCTTCCGGGCATAGTGGCAGCCGCCACAGATTGCCTCCAATTCCGAAGATCACCAGGCAATCTGACACACCAAGGCCCCCTAAAACAACGAGGGGACGTGTCCACGACACCACTACTGGCATTCCTTTTTTGAATAAATATCTAGAGCAATTTGGTTTAGACAAAATTACACAACAAAGAATTGTCGCAGATGCTTGGCGTAAAGGTACTGTTAAAATGTATACTACATATTTAAAAAAGTGGGGCGTTCATTGTTTAATTAAGAAAGTCAAACCCATGAATCCCACCATTTCACAAGTTGGTAGATTTCTCCGCACGTTAGAAGACGAAGGGTTAGGGTTTGGAGCTATTAATGCTGCTCGGTGTGCTTTATCCGTTATCCTTCCTCGGATAAATAATGATACGGTTGGGAAACACCATGTTATTCATTGGATTGTGAGATCGATTTATCAAAGGAATCCCCCCAAACCGAGATACAGTCGGTTTTGGGATGTATCAGTTGTGTTTGATTTGTTTAAACAATGGCCTCATAATAGGCTGCTAGATCTCAAACAGCTAGGGTTTAAAGTAGCGGTGCTTTTGTTATTAGTAACGGGGCACAGGGGACAGACTATTGTAGCCCTATCACTAGATGGTCTAGAAATTGACAAGAAAGAGGCCACGTTTGATTTGTCACAACTGTTGAAATCTAATCGACTAGGAGACCCATTGTCTACAATTAGTGTTACTAGTTTCAACGAAAACCCAAAACTTTGTGTAGTGTCAGCCATTAGGGCTTATATATCCAAGACCAAGGACTTGAGAGCTTCAAGACAGTTATTAGTTAGCTTTATTAAGCCACACAAGGGCATTTCGCGAGATACGCTTGCTCGATGGACAATTACTATGTTAAAATTGGCAGGCATAGATACGGACAAATATGCCTCACACACAACAAGAGGTGCTATGGTTTCTAAAGCGCGACTGCTGGGCATTTCCGTCAAGCGGATCCTAGCCCATGCAGGATGGAAAACAGCACGATCGTTTGCAACACACTATAACAAACGATTGGAGAAGTCGAGCACACTGGCCCGACAGCTGCTCAAAGACTAGATCGGCAAGAGGTGAGAATACACTTTGTTTTCGCCAACAATTATTTTGCCGCTTGATGATAATTTATGTTAACAATTGTTATTGATGTGTAACATGAGATACAGGATAAATGAGATTACGTAAACCTCTCCCTAGCCTGAGGCTAGCCTGAGGCTGTATACCGAGGTAAAATAGATTAGTTAGACGAATCTTACCTGGGTATAGATGATGGATAACTGTTGTTTTACCGAGGTATAAGCCTCGGATAGACGTGGGCTAGGGCCCACCCACCTCACCCTTCCACGTCTATTAGTTTCCTTTTAACAGGTAAACTTCACAGTTTCAATACCATTGTCATTTATTATTAGTATTATTTTTAGATTGTTTATTAGCTCATTTATCCTGAATAAGTAGGTAAAGATTGCTGGACCGGATGTGCTTCCCTCTCCCTAGCCCACGTCTATCCGAGGCTTATACCTCGGTAAAACAACAGTTATCCATCATCTATACCCAGGTAAGATTCGTCTAACTAATCTATATATATATATATACCATAGCTAGGACTGTGGTATATAATATAATTCCACAGCTGAGCCTGTCTCAAAAGGTGATAACTCTTCTTTTTTTTGTCCATTGTAACGATTGACACAAAACAGCACAGAAATGGTTACACTGAAAACACAAGGACATTTACTTCAAATCAATATGTATTCTATTGGGATTATGAAACACCATGTAAAAAAAAAATCGGTTTATCCTGAGCAAATTCATAAGCAGATAGTATGTTGATCATTAAAAATGATATACAATGGACAAAGTTTTGTCCCATATTTCTTAGCACCTTTTGAAACAGTCTCAGCTAGGACTGTGGTATATAATATAATTCCATAGCTAGGACTGTGGTATATAATATAATTTCATAGCTAGGACTGTTGTATATATATACCATGATTCCATAGCTAGGACTGTGGTATATAATATAATTCCATAGCTAGGACTGTGGTATATAATATAATTTCATAGCTAGGACTGTTGTATATATATATATATATATATACCATGATTCCATAGCTAGGACTGTGGTATATAATATAATTCCATAGCTAGCACTGTGGTATATAATATAATTTCATAGCTAGGACTGTTGTATATATATATATACCATGATTCCATAGCTAGGACTGTGGTATATAATATAATTCCATAGCTAGCACTGTGGTATATTATACTCATTAAACCCTCTTAGTAATGCAGAAGGGGGGCCACTCATAAATACAGCAATTGATTTGAATATACAATTCAATGTAGCAATTCCTGCCAACTTATTACAGGTAAATTGAGCTACTATATACGGGCTGTAGTGGGGATCGGACACCCATTGAAACCTACACTCTCCATTCACGGAACTACTTCTCATTGTTCAGCTCACTAACTGCCAGCAATAACTAAAATAAACTAACAAAAAAGAGAAGAGAAGAAATTCCTGGCAGGAGGTATGCTCAGTACAGGTTTCACTATTGATCACGTGATCAGTGACCGACATCGTGTGGCATGAAGCTGCGACTTAAGCTAAAACCGGCCGCACTAGCCGAATTGGCAGAGCGAGGTCCTCACGTGCGGGAGATAGGGCGTTCAGTTCCCAGTCCAGTCAGACTAATAACTTATAAAAATGTATACTTGTCGCTTCTTAGCCTGGTGCTTGGCATTAATAGGATAGGGCAAGGAGCAGTTGGCTCAGTGTCAGGATAATGTGACTGGGTGGGATATTGGGTCATGGTGGTGGTGGTGGCCTGGTCTCCCAGTGAGGCAGCACTATAATGTGGCACGAGTGTGCACTATCACAAGTGAGTACTTATCCTGATATGACCATAGATTGTTTGTTTGTTTTTGTTTTACATCCTAGCAACATCTAAGGTCATATCAGGATGGGTACCAACTTGTGACAGTGCACACTCATGGTGACTTTATAGTGCTGGCCCACTGGGAAACCAGGCTGCTGGCACCATGACCTGATATCCCACTCAGTCACATTATCCTGACACTGAGCACACCAGTCCTTGTCCTATCATAATAATACCAAGCATCTGGCTAGGTAGCGACAAGTATCAATTTTAAAGTCATTGGTTTGACTCCACCAGGGCTCGACCCCACGATCTACCAGCACGGGAGACGGATGCTCTAACTCATTTGGCTATCCCCTCTGGTTAATATGACCATAGATGTTGCCAGGATGTAAAACTTCAACAACCAACCAATAAATTGACGTAATCACTGTATGCTTGAGCCGTGTGTGTGATAAGATATGAATCGATGAATGTGGAATCTGCTAAAAGAACATATGTCATAAAGCATTGTGACTGCATACAGAAGGCGGCGTCCTCAGCCATATCCAGTTCCTCCGAGCCAGAGTGCAGATAGAGGATTTCCACCACCACCACCCTCTGATGGCATTAGATATCTTGTTTGTTTGTTCTTCCTTTACGTTGTATCAGGGCATTATTAGGATAGGACAATGACTGGTTGGCTCAGTGTCAGGATAATGTGACTGAGTGGGATATCAGGTCATGGTGCTGGCAGCCTGGTCTTTCAGTGGGGCAGCACTATAAAATCGTAATGAGTGCGCACTGTCACAAGTTGGTACCCATCCTGATATGACCTTAGATGTTGCTAGGACGTAAAACAACAACAAACAAACAAACAAAAACGTCGTATCAGGGTGAATTATGTCCTAGATTCCCGAGTCCTTGCGGTTCGCTAATTTGACCTATGGAGACTGACCTGATTAGGTCACCGTGAAGGCGCTATTTTGCGCAGCCTTTTCACACACCGCTCATTAGGCCCGCTGGGGCGCGCAGTAATCCCTTCAATTCATCTGCACTTTCTTTTGCACAGGCACACCCTTAGTTACCTTTAACGACCACAGGTGGCAGCACCACCACCGACGTAGCGGTCAGGATCAGTATCCCCGCTGACCCCCCCCCACCTCCCACCTCTCCCCGCACACACTCAAACTGGCCTCTCCTCCCCCCCTCCCCCCATCTCTCCGGGGGAACAAGTTTGGATTACGCGCCCCAATGCAAGGCGTCGGTAACACTAACAATTCGTCAGCGTAATTAGACAAAAGGAGAAGGATAAAATGGTTATAAGACAGAAGTCATTTCACAAGAGTCACCTGAATAACTCCTTTTTTTCTTTCTTTCTTTTCTGTTGGTGGGGGAGGGGTGATTACATTTGTTGATTAAAGCTGCATAGTCCGATGAAGCATCAACTTTTCAAAACCAAAATAATTGTCTTGAATGAGCGAGGTCGCTCATTCGGTGTCATTGCTGGACACGGCAGGTTCAAGGCCGAAGCCCCCCCCCCCCCCCCCTGCCACTTCTGTGGTGGTGGGGGGTGGGGGGGAGTGATGCGTGACACGGTCGCTCACGCACCCGCTAGCCCCCACCGGTGGGTGCGTGACACGGTCGCTCACGCACCCCCCTGCCCCCACCGGTGGGGGGGGGGGGGAAGCCATCTTCCCCCCTCCGGCCTATATAACAACTCCTGCTAACCATCACGGCCAGGCACTATCCTGGTGTCTTCCGGAGCCACCGAAGCTGGTCAGTCTTCTCCAAACGCCCACACTGACCACTTCCCACCTCCAATTTTACCCACCCACCCACATCTGCAGTTGATTCTGGCCACAACAATCAACAAAACCGGAAACCAATCAAGCATTTAAACTAAAAAATAAAGAATACCATCTAATGAGCGACTGACACCCGCGCATTTGACAGATCATGCCTACTTAAATGTCACATTTCTGATAATTTACCCTGTACTGTTAACTCATATTTTTATCATTAACTATTGCTATTGTACTTTAACGTAATTGATTACTCGTTTGTTAAATCGTTCACATGACTCATATGCCCTCATCACATTTCATTTTCCCAATATATCGGGGCCTTCACTCGTTCGCTTCTTGCCCGATGATACACAGTCAATGTACATGCCGGAGGGCGGGCAGCACCCAAATAAAAGCCTTGATTAACCCACTCATGCCTCTGAGTCAGCTGTGTCCGTGAGCAATGATATAGATTTGACTCTACATATCTAACTTAGATATTGATGCACATATTACGCATCTATTGCCACATAGAAGGGAACACTGAGCCAATTTGATAGAACCTGTTAGTGTTACTGTTGAAGCCTATGGTGTCAGACTTTTGGCGTGCTTGTCAAAACTAAGTTTGCATGTTTGAATTTCAAATGTCTCAAAACTTATCCATTTAAAATCAAAGTTGCTTTAACCTGAAATAATGTAGATTATAACGATCAATTTAAAATATTTATCTCAGAAAAATTACCAAAACGCAAAAACATCTGACTATGCAACTTTAACTAGGGAAGATTTAAACTGCGGATAATTCGTCTTCCTCAATCCACGGCTCCTTGCTCTATCCTACTAATACCGAGCGCCAGGATATGGAGTAATAAGTCACAGCAGGTAGCGACAAGCATCAATTTCATAAGTCATTGGTTTGACTCGACTGGGATTCGAACTCCCTACCTTTCGCACGGGAAGCCTGCGCTCTCCCGATTCGGCCACTGCGTCCAGTCTCCCTTTTCCTAAAAAGAATGCAGACTCACTGTAAATAGTTAAACGTCCGCGCTACAGCCGAAGCAGTACGGTAACTGTGATTTGCGATTTATTCTGGGGACGTCATCGCTAAACTGTTAGCTAACTCCACCGCCCCGCCCAGAACAGCCCGGTTGCCATGGCGACCTTTCAGTCAGCGTCACACTGCACCCGGTTCTCTCATCCCCCGCCCCCACCCACCCACCTCCACACTCTCCGAGACTCACATCGCGCTCGGCCGAGAAGTGAGCAGTTAGGAGGGTGGAGTGTAGGGGGCGCTGATAGACGACGGACGCCCGCGCCACCGGGCGGACAAGCGCGGAACTGAGCTGCTCACTTTGCCAACACCTGGTGCATGTCGGGAGCAGGCGGCAGCAGTTTGAGCGGCCGACACCAGCGAACAAGTCAAGTAGATTAGCGCCAGGATGTAGCCTCTCCTCCCCCGCCCCCGCCCCGGCCGCCCCACCACCCACCCCGGCCGCCTCCGCCCCCGCCCCCGCCCCCGCCCCCGCCCCGGCCGCCCCACCACCCGCCCCGGCCGCCCCACCACCCGCCAAAGCTCCTCCTGTACCCCTCGCCCACCCACCACTCCCCGCCTCACTGGCTATAGACATTCCCTGATGTTAGCCTTAGTCCTGAATGGCATACTTCACGGGTAACTCAACGAGCAACTCGTATGGATTTATGCTTCACTGTCAATCAACGCAGCCCATTCATATGTGTTATAGCTTCACTGTCAACCAGTGCAGCTCATTTATAGGTGGTATTGCTTCACTGTCAATCAACACAGCCCATTCATATGTGTTATAGCTTCACTGTCAATCAATGCAGCCCATTCGTAGGTGGTATAGCTTCACTGTCAATCAATGTAGCCCATTCATAGGTGTTATAGCTTCACTGTCAATCAGTGCAGCCCATTCATAGGTGGTATAGCTTCACTGTCAATCAATGCAGCCCATTCATAGGTGTTCTAGCTTCACTGTCAATCAATGCAGCCCATTTATAGGCGTTATTGCTTCACTGTCAATCAGTGCAGCCCATTCATATGTGTCATAGCTTCACTGTCAATCAGTGCAGCCCATTCATAAGTGGTATAGCTTCACTGTCAATCAATGCAGCCCATTCATAGGTGTTATAGCTTCACTGTCAATCAATGTAGCCCATTCATAGGTGTTATAGCTTCACTGTCAATCAATGCAGCCCACTCATACGTGTTATAGCTTCACTGTCAATCAGTGCAGCCCAATCATAGGTGTAGCCAATATGACTTATAGCCAATATGACTTCACTGTCAATCAGTCAGGTATTCCATGTGACGTCACGGGCTGAGACGCTGAGTACTGCATAAGTCGTGTCATTTTACCGTCAGCATGTGTATAGAATAACATTCTAGAATTCACATATCCAATTAAGAAACTTAGCACGTTATCTATTGAAGTCACAGGGCGCGATGGCCAAATCGGTAGAGCGCAGGGCTTGCGTGCAGAAGGTCGGGAGTTCGGTTGCCAGTCGTGTCAACCAATGACTTATCAAATTGGTACTTGTCGCTTCCTAGCCTGGTGCTCGGCATTACTAGGACAGGGAAAGGACTGGTTAGCTCAGTGTCAGGATAATGTGACTGAGTCGGATATCAGGTCATGATGCCAGTGGCCTGATTTCCTAGTGGGGCAGCACTATAAAGTCGCCATGAGTGCGCACTGTCACAAGTCGGTACCCATCCTGATATGACCTTAGATGTTGCCAGGAGGTAAGTTGCATAGTTCAATGGTTTTCCCTCGTCATTTTCCGAGGTAAATATATTAGTTTGACTTTTATAAAGCTACCATTCTTTAGTAATTGAAAAGTTGCGAGATATTTACAGGTTACACAAGCAAAATTATGTTTGAATTATTTTCAAAACTATGACCCCCATAAGTCTCAGTAGTAACAGGTTCTATTAAATTGACTTAGTACACCCTTCTTTGTAGCAACAAATACTTCTTGAAGATTTATACTGCCCATCATGGATAAGTCTGAATAGACTTGTTTTCACCATTAGACAGTATGTCGATAGAAAGCCCGAGCCTACACTTTTACCGACCCAAGGGATTTTTAACCTCCCACACCACATAGACATGGTATGAGAGCAACAGGCCTTTGATGACGCTGTAAGTTATACACAGTGATGGAAATCCAAAGTGGCAGAGGTGGGGGCACGGGGAATCGAACCACCGACCTTCAGATTAGGATTCCGACCTAGAAAAAAGTCAGACACTCTAACCACTCTGCCAGAGAGAACACCACATATAAGTGCACCTGTATCTAAGTTTGATGCGTAGGTTTATCAATTTGATACTTTCATTGGACTATGCAGCTTTAAGTGCCTTTAATGGCGAAGTGTAGTTGAATCTATCACGTGACCTGTCAGGCACACGCTGATTCGCTACCTGATAAAGTACCCACCTCCAATGGAGGGAATGATTTGTCTATATAAATCCATGCAGAAACTGTAGCTGAAGCTATCACGTGACCTGTCAACCATATGCTGATTTGCTAGCAGATAAAGTCCTCACCTCCAATAGGGGGGGGGGATGATTACGATTTGTCTATACACAAACACTATTTTGGTTTTATGCATCCACTGTATATAACCGTAGTAGCTACTGGTCGCAGGGATAAGTAGTAGCCTGCACTGACCTCTCAGGCAAGGAGCCACATAGACAGGTGGGCGTGGGTCGGGTGGTGACATCAGAGAGCCTAGGTGGTGTAATGGTTAGCACACTGGGCCGGAATGCAAAGGAGGTGGGTTCGATTCCCGCTCTAGGCACAATCTTTCCCATTTTCATCACCCCCTCCATGGTACTAGTGCTGTGACCAGGATCCTGTAGGGCTACGCATTGTATGGTTGTTGAACCTGCCCTGTGTATGTATGTGTAACTGCATGGCCTGCATATATGAAATTGTAATCGTTAAAATGATTTATGGATGTAAGCCATTTAAAAAGACTTACACTTTTAGGGGGGATGAGTGTAATAGTCTGCACTGACCTCTCAGGCAAGGATCCGCATAGACAGGTGGACGTGGGTAGAGTGCCGTCATTAGGAAGCAACCCCCCCCCCCCCCGTAAACATCTGACCTGCTCCCATCCAGCTGCCATGCCCTGCGTTCTTTCCTCATAGCGCCACCTACCGCCCTCCAGCTACTGCCCTCCCGCTACTGCCGTCCCGCTACTGCCCTCCCGCTACTGACCTCCCGCTACTGCCCTCCCACTATTGCCCTCCCGATACTGACCTCCCGCTACTGCCCTCCCACTATTGCCCTCCCGTTATTGCCCTCCTGCTACTGCCCTTCTGCTACTGCACTCCCGCTACTGCCTTCCCACTACTGCCTTCCCACATCTGCCCTCCCGCTACTGCCCTCCCGCTACTGCCCTCCCGCTACTGCCTCCCGCTACTGCCCTCCCGCTACTGCCTCCTGCTACTCCCCTCCCGCTACTGCCCTCCAGCTACTGCCTCCCGCTACTCCCCTCCCGCTACTGCCCTCCCGCTACTGCCCTCCTGCTACTGCCCTCCAGCTACTGCCCTCCCGCTACTGCCCTCCCACTACTGCCCTCCCGCTACTGCCCTCCCGCTACTGCCTTCCCGCTACTGTCCCCTCCCGCTACTGCCCTCCCGCTACTGCCCTCCCGCTACTGCCCTCCCGCTACTGCCCTCCCGCTACTGCCCTCCCGCTACTGCCCTCCCGCTACTGCCCTCCCGCTACTGCCTCCCGCTACTGCCCTCCCACTACTGCCCTCCCGCTACTGCCCTCCCGCTACTGCCTCCCGCTACTGCCCCTCCCGCTACTGCCCTCCCGCTACTGCCCTCCCGCTACTGCCCTCCCAGCTACTGCCCTCCCGCTACTGCCCTCGCCTCCCGCTACTGCCCTCCCACTACTGCCCTCCCGCTACTGCCCTCCAGCTACTGCCTCCCGCTACGCTCCCGCTACTCCCCTCCCGCTACTGCCCTCCCGCTACTGCCCTCCTGCTACTGCCCTCCAGCTACTGCCTCCCGCTACTGCCCTCCCACTACTGCCCTCCCGCTAATGCCCTCCCGCTAATGCCTTCCCGCTACTGCCCTCCCATTACTGCCCTCCCACTACTGCCCTCCCGCTACTGCCCTCCCGCTACTGCCCTCCAGTTACTGCCTCCCGCTACTGCCTTCCCGCTACTGCCCTCCCGATATTACCCTCTCGCTACTGCCCTCCCGCTACTGCCCTCCCGCTACTGCCCTCCCGCTACTGCCCTCCCGCCACTGCCCTCCTGCTACCGCCGTCCCGCTACTGCCCTCCAGCTACTGCCCTCCCGCTACTGCCCTCCTGCTACTGCCCTCCCGCTACTGCCCTCCCGCTACTGCCCTCCAGCTACCGCCTTCCCGCTAATGCCCTCCCGCTACCGCCCTCCCCATACTGCCCTCCCGCTACTGCCTTCCCGCTACTGCCTTCCCGCTACTACCCTCCCGCTACCGCCCTCCCGCTACTGCCCTCCCGCTACTGCCCTCCCGCTACTGCCCTCCTGCTACTGCCCTCCCGCTACTGCCCTCAAGCTACCGCCTTCCCGCTACTGCCCTCCCGCTACCGCCCTCCCGCTACTGCCCTCCCGCTACTGCCTTCCCGCTACCGCCCTCCCGGTACTGCCCTCCCACTACTCCCCTCCTACTACTGCCCTCCAGCTACTGCCTCCCGCTACTGCCTTCCCGCTACTGCCCTCCCGCTACTGCCCTCCTGCTACTGCCCTCCCGCTACTGCCCTCCCGCTACTGCCCTCCCGCTACTGCCCTCCAGCTACTGCCTCCCGCTACTGCCCTCCCACTACCGCCTTCCCGCTACTGCCCTCCCGCTACTGCACTCCCGCTACTGCCCTCCAGCTACTGCCTCCCGCTACTGCCCTCCCGCTACTGACTCCAGCTACTGCCCTCCAGCTACTGCCTCCAGCTACTGACTCCAGCTACTGCCTCCAGCTACTGCCCTCCAGCTACTGCCTCCCGCTACTGCCCTCCCGCTACTGCCTCCAGCTACTGCCTCCCGCTACTGCCCTCCCGCTACTGCCTCCCGCTACTGGCCTCCCTCTACGGCCTCCAGCTACTGCCTCCAGCTACTGCCCTCCAGCTACTGCCTCCCGCTACTGCCCTCCCGCTACTGCCCTCCAGCTACTGCCTCCCGCTACTGCCCTCCCGCTACTGTCCTCCCGCTGTGGCCTCACGCCCCCCCGAGCTAATGACTGAACATGACATCTCTTGTAAGCTGGGTCTGATTACCAAATGGAAATACTGCGTCGCGGGCTATATTGCAAACAAAGCTGGCGTGAGTTCCCGGCGTGCATTGCGTTTAGTGCCGCGACTCCGCAAGCGGCAGGACAGTTTGTCATGCGACCCAGCTGAAAAGCACTTATTTATTCCCATGGGGTCAGAATTGAAGTGATTCAACACAACCTGAATGATTTATATATATATATATATATATATATATCTCCTCCAGTGTGTGATGCAAGGGGGCGGCCGCCCGTCAATTACCCGACAGCTGGGAGGGGGGCGCTCCACCAATGCGCACGAGGAAATATAGGATGTACATGTTGTACTTGTATTTGTATTCGCATAATGCATTATACATCACATATATATATATGTATATATATATATATATATATAAATCTAGCTGCATTACAATAAGAATAGCGACAATAAGTAATTTTAATGCTCGTGTGCGACTGACACTGCTCAACATCCGGTTGAGGAGAGGTCAGCCGAGATGGCGACATCAGTACAGTGTTGCATCTTACGGAGGATAACAATAATCATGATAAGTAATATTCCCTTTCATATCTTTATACTCGCATAATACACTATGCATCACATAGGATCTATCTATGCAAGGGGGTTTAGGGGGTTTACATCCTGGCAACATCTACCATCATATTAACTTTAACATCCAGCGCCAGGTTAGATAGCGACAAGCATCAATTTTGTACGTCATTACTTTGACTCGGCTGGGAATCGAACTCCCGACCTTCCGTAGGGGAAGCCTGCGCTCTACCCATTCGGCCACCGCTTCCGGTCCCTTGTGCACTATGTACAGTTGCTTCTAGGTATTTTGGGTAATACCGAGACACCGACGCCCCCCCCCCCCCGTGTTGTTATGTGCCCGTTGCTAGGCAACACGGATAGTCTCGCTGCCGAGCACAGCCGGTGGCGCCTTCCAAACGAAAGGCTAACGCCTTAATCTGCATCAAGGCTAGACCCAGGCGGCCAACCAAACATGAACCCCTGGCCATCAAAGGGAAGCCCCCGTGGATGTAATCAAGGTGAGAGGCCCCGGCGTGATTCGGCGCGCCGACACCAGGCGCCAGTTTGGCGCTGGTGTCGGCGTGAAGACGCCAGGAACAAGCTAATGCGAGCAGACGACATTTCCAGAGGCGCCAAGTAGATCAAAGTGTGATTAGGGCGAGCTCCCTAAAGGGGCTGTCACATTACGACGCATCGCGCCAACGTACACTGACGTATGTGATTTTTGGTCACTACGTCGGGCTACTTTGTTATGTGTTACGCGTTCGTTAGGTGCTCATTGGTGTACGTCGATGTTCATCGAGATACGGCGTCACATGTCAGGGTTCAGCAAAGTTTTGTGCATGCACAAAACTTTTGACTTACAACAATGTTCGACAATGTGTGGATTTTATGTCCACCATACATTATATATGTATTAGGCGTATGTCGATGTATGTTAGACTACATTAGACAAACGTTGTTCACTACGTTGCACTATGTTGACCTATGTTAAAGGCAGTGGGAACGTACAGTCCGCGTACTGACAATGTATGGATAACGTTTCTCCAGCATGTCTTGACATATGTAACATATGAGGCGTAGTTCTGGCGATCGAATAACGTATATAATGTTCACCGGCATTCTGTGAACATGTGAGCATTTTTTGCCGGGAGGTACATTAGCCATACATTGGTCATACATTCGCCATATGCTTTGTAAACGGTGTGTATACATCCAACTTTGCCCCAACCCCGATAAGTTAGACGCTTCTCAACGTAAAAAAGTGATTTTACGCGTTGGCCACGCGCTTGCGAGATGCATCGTAATCTCACAGGGCCTTAATACACAAATTGTGAATAGGGAGAAATAGCGTGGCCGAAAGGGGGATGGTGTGAGAGAGGGGTGGGTGACCCCTCCCACATGGTGAGTCGGTGGGGCGGGGGCGGCTGCCCTTAGAAAATTCGTGAAAAAAGTGATACAAACCGATGCATTCTGCTGCATTTTGATGAAAAATATGCGTAAGCAGTTTTTTAAAGCAAGATAAAATGATTCTTTGGCGGGATATTACAAATTAAAAGCAAGAAATCCGGAGATTGGAGTTATATTGGGAGATTTGACACCTATGCATTTCTGAGATAGGTTTGTTTTGCTTAGTTCACTCCCTACTCGGCAGGTGTCTCTGCCCCATGATCCCACAGTGAAGATACTAGCAGTATGGTAAAACTAATGTAAAATATAACACCGTATTAGACTATTATTTAAGCTATATTTTCACCAAGATGACATTTATTAGCCATCACATCATAGTGCGTATTAAGTCGCAGCGACTAATATGGAAGGATCAGTTTGTCACTTTTGGGTTAACTCTCAGATTTTGCTAAAATACCTTTCATAAGTACCTCTCCTAAGTATGTCATCAAACCTTTTATCTTTGACTACATTCAAGTCCAATTCTCCAGAAAATATGCTTGACCTGATATACCACTCAGTCACATTAATCCTGACACTGATTGCCTTATCCTATTAGTACAGTGCACCAGGTTAGGTTGGAAAAAGTATCAATTTCTTTGAACTGACGACCATCTGCATTTTCTTTTATTGAAGATTTCTTTTTTTCTTGAAGATTTATACTGCCTGTTATGGATAAGTCTGAATAGACTTGTTTTCACCATTAGACAGTTTATCGATAGAAAGCCCGAGCCTACACTTTTACCGACCCAAGGGATTTTTAACCTCCCACACCACATAGATATGGTATGAGAACAACAGGCCTTTGATGACGCTGTAAGTTATACACAGCGGTGGAAATCCAAATTTGCAGAGGTGGGGGCATGGGGAATTGAACCACCGACCTTCAGATTAGGAGTCCGACCTAGAAAAAAGTCAGACACTCTAACCACTCCGTCACAGAGAACACCACATATTTATACTGCCTATCATGGATAATTCTGAATAGTCTTGTTTTCAACATTAGAGTTGATCAATAGAAAACCCTGTGCCTACACTTTTACAGACCCAAGAGATTTTTAACCTCCTACATCACATAGACATGGTATGAGAGCAGTTGGCCGTTTGGTGAAGCTGTAAGTTATACACCTCAGTGGAAATCCAAATTGGCACAGGTGATGGCACGGGGAAGCCATGCCATGGGAAGCCAGCCAGTGCTCCTATCGATTTGATCATCCTGTCTGGCCATGTAATATAAAGCATTATGTTTGTATGTTCCATGCTATGTGTTACCCTGTTACATGCTAATGAACACAGACAGAGTTCTGCAAAGCTATGAAAGGCTGTGAATGGTCCTAAAATGTCCTCAAAGGGTCTGCAGGGTTATGAAAGGCTCTGGAAGGTTTGAAAGGCCCTGAAAGGTTGCGACAGGCCCTGAAAGTCTACAAAAATCTACGCAAGTCTAGGCAAGTCTACAAAAGTCTACGAAAGTCTACGAAAGTCTACGAAAGTCTATGAAAGTCTACGAAAGTCTCTGAAAGTCTACAAAAGTCTTTGAAAGTCTACAAAAGTCTATGAAAGTCTACAAAAGGGTATGAGAGGTTATGGAAGGCTGTGAAAGGTGGACTCATTTTACCCTGGTGTAAGTGTGCGTGCACAAGGTGTGGGGTGCGGGTATAGGTGTGGGTGGGGTGTGCTTTAAATAATTGTGTGCAGGGAAATGAGGAAGGCTGTGACGACCAAGTTGTCCATTAACGAGGTTCCGGTGGGGCTGGATGGGGGCTGGGTGGAGTGGGGTGGGGGCTGGGTCGGGTGGGTTGGGTGGGTGGGGGCTGGGTGGAGTGGGGTGGTGGTGTGGGTGGGGGCTGGGTGGAGTGGGGTGGGGTTGGTGGGGTGGGTGGGGTGTGGGGGTGGGGTGGGTGGGGGCTGGGTGGAGTGGGGTGGGGTGGGTGGGGGCTGGGTGGGGTGTGGGGGTGGTGTGTGTGGGGGCTGGGTGGAGTGGGGTGGGGTGGGTGGGAGCTGGGTGGAGTGGGGTGGGGTGGGTGGGGACTGGGTGGAGTGGGTGGGGTCAGAAGCTGCTCATTTGTTGGAGTTATTCCTTTTCATTTTACCCAAAATACCTCAAATTCATTTCGAATCTCCACAGAAATTTAAATAAACAGAACCACTGCTGAATTTAACATTTATTTCAAATACACCCACTATCGGGAAATAAACTTGAGTATGGATATTCTGTACAGTTATTGGATTAGTATTGTATATTCTTGACAGTTTTGGGGTGTTTTTTTAGGCAAGAACTTGTGTGACGGCTCTATGTAGATGTGACTACACATGGATGGCTGTTATAAATGTCACACATAGTGACATTGTTACTACGTCACCCATGTCAGATTGCACTGTTGGCTGACACTATAAAGTGGGAAGAAACATCTCCTTAGGAACTAGTTACTCACACGCCCGACACTGCATCACTGTTCCACATACGGGGCTGCTAAACTACCTGATATAATAAGTGTCGGGTGGCTGGGTAAAGCGGCTGTCACACCTCGCCGGATTGAGCAACGGGCAGAATTGTGTAGTCCGGTGGTGTTCGAGCGTGTAAAGTATCAAAATGTATTAAAATGTGTCAAAATGTTGTGGTATCGGATCAATGGTCGCTTGACGAACGGACATGAAACGGACATGAAACGGACATGAAACAGACATGAAACAGACATGAAACGGACATGAAACGGACAAGAAACGGACATGAAACGGACAAGACACGGACATGAAACGGACATGAAACGGACATGAAACGGACATGAAACGGACATGAAACTGACATGAAACGGACACGAAACGGACATGAAACGGACATGAAACGGACATGAAACGAACATGAAACGGACAAGAAACGGACATGAAACGGACATGAAACGGACATGAAACGGACATGAAACGGACATGAATGGATAGCCAACGGACGAAACAAACTCAAACCGGACAAGAACCGTACACATCAATCCGGTGGCATCCGTTCCTAGTTTTGTGCATGTTCAAAACTTGTACAGACACAAACCGGACTTTGTTCGGTTTCTGTCCATTTCCCCCAATCCGGTGATGTGTGACAGGGCCTTTATGGACATATTCACATCAGTCCTCAATCTAAGAAGCTAAACGTATTGTTCACATACTTATCTTATCGTAGCTTGCTGCTTTTGGAGTATACCATTGAATAAATCATGGAGTTTGATGAATTATGAGTGGTGAATGGAAAGAATCTAGTTGCTGCTGGCTTACTGCGGTTGTATTCTCTTTCGGTTCAGCGACTCTACACCACTATTGATAAAACATTGTCGTTGGGGCAATGAAAACGGGAAATATTGGGCCTAGAGCGGGAATTGAACCTACATCGTTTGCATTCTAGGCTAGTGTGCTAACCATCACACCACCTAGGCTCCCTGATGCAATCATCCTATCCACACCTACCTTTCTATGTGGCTCCTTTCCTGAGAGGTCAGTGCAGACTTCTACACTCGTCCCCCTCAAATCCAGGTCATGGCACCAGTGTCGTGGGGGTGATGGAAATTGGAAATACTGTGCCTAGAACAGGAAGCGAACCCACACTTCTTTCCATTCCTGGACCAGTGTGCTAGCCATCACAGCACCGAGGGTCCCTGATGCCATCACCCTATGCACGTCCATCTGTCTATGAGGCTCCTTGCCTGAGAGGTCAGTTCAGACTGCTACGGTGACAACAATCTCACGCTGTGTGAAACGGCTCTGAGTTATGATGGCAAAGGCGAGGAAGCCTAATGGGTAGAGCGCAGGCTTCGCGTACGGGAGATCAGGGTTCGATCTCGGTCGAGTCAAACCAATGAATTATAAAATTGTCTTGTCGATTCGTAGCCTGGTGCTCAGCATTAATAGGGTCCCACAAGGACTGGTTAGCACAGTATCGGGATAATGTGACTGTGTGGGATACCGGGTCATGGTGCCAGCAGCCCGGTCTCCCATTGCCGCAGCACTATTAAAGTTGCGGTGAGTGTGCACTGTCACAAGTCAGTACCTGTTCTGATATGACCTTAGATGTTGCCAGGATGGAAAACTCCAACAAACAAACAAACGAACCTTTTACTTATGTGTTGTTGTTTTACGTCTTAGCAACATCTAAAGTCATATCAGGACGGGAGCCTTTAAAGTTTCAAACAAAAATATTTAAATGCTTCCCCCACAACCCTTTTGGTGGGGGGGTGGGGGGGGGGGGGGGCCCCCACCCCAGGGGGGGGGGGGGGGGGGTCCCCCCTGGGGGGGGGGGGGGGGGTACAATCCCCTATGATATTTATGGTATTCCTGCGACCAACACTCCTGGCGGGAGTGGCCGGAACCGCCCATGTTTCCATGGCAACTGAGGAGATGACCCCCGACGCTTGGTCTGAAAGCATTACCGTGTAGCATACCTTGTTGGCAGAATCAACACGGCACCGATGGGATTCCCCCACTCCGAATTTACCAGGCACTACTCACCAACCGGCGAGTTGTAAGGGCGGCCCGTCGCAGATTTGCTGAGGTTTTACTTCCAGGCAACATGTAAGGTCATATCAGGACGAGCTAGGAGTATGTGGGGCTCTTATAGCTTGTTATGTGGGCATGAATAACGAAACCACTACCACCATGTTGCATATTGCTGTAATAGTCCATTACTGATGCAAATCCAATGTCCAGTACACTTTGTAAATATCAGCCGTCGAACTGTTTGTAATTATAGGGGTCTTTGATAATGATCAACATTTTCACAGGCGTGTAAACCATACATTAGATCGGGAGGGGGGGTGTTAAGACCGATTGCATGCTTTATAAAACTGGAAAAAAAAGTCAGTCAAATTCAGCACGATTCAAATGGATTCTTCTTGCCATTCAGGAGCAGATTACGACATCGACATATTTATTGTACACTTTGTGGCAGGTGTGCATTTATGCGCTTGTGAAAATGTTGATAATTCTGGTGGACCCCTTAGCTGCTTAGTAGACCCTCACCCCCACTGAAGGACCGCCCTTCGTCATTATAAATATGGGCGTTCCTGACACGTAAAAATATATGGTCTTTCGGTCGTGATAGCCAAGCTTGGAATCATATCAATATCTCGGGTGATGGAGTTGGGGACCATTGTTATGTAATAGTGATGCAATGTGTGCCCACTCGCTGTGTGACATGGAAATAACTATGTGTAAATGTTAGGATGCACAGTGACCGGGATTGCGGTACGATGTCCGGATATTAAGACATACATACATAGATACATACATACATATGGAGACCACCTGCCCTGGGGTTGAGTGACAGGTGCCCCCTATTGGGTGCCACCCCTCCCAGGCCACAGAGGTGTCTGATTGGCTGGCTGTGTGAGCCCAGTCACCCTTGTACTCCTTGCACTTGCTGGACAGACCAGACACTCACTCTAGAGATACCAAAGGAAGCAGTTCACCTCTGAGCTGTGTGTAACACCCATAGGACTTAGGTTCAAGGGGCTGCAGGCACTGATTTTGACTGAACAAGCAGAAGCTATGTGGGTATGTGCAGCAGGTTGTAAGTGAGTCAGGGTGGTGGGTCACTAGTAGGTGAACACGAGTTGTAGCAATAAAGCTCAACCTTATTACTCTCATGACTTGTCTCCCTTTCTTTCTTCTGAGTTGTGTTTTGGTATTTAGTGGGGGCAGACTGGTAGACAGTTGCCGGGCTCCTCCTGATAGTCGTGAGTATAAGTAGAATAACTGGGAGTGGACAAGTACCAGTCAAATTCTTCAATGTGACTGTGGTGCGCTCCGTCTGGTGGCGATTAGGCTCATGCGCTACTTACAACATGAATGCCTCTCGTGCAATGTGTTGGTTGGTTTCTTTCACCCCGTTTTCCTTTTGCTTCGTTGTTCCTCCTACCGTCTTCCCTCTACCCCGTATCCTACACAGTAACTACCTGTTTACCCTCCCCACCCCCACCCTTACTCTCCTGCCACCCTCACCCTCACCGCTCCCCTCTTAGTACCCATCCTGATATGACCTTAGATGTTGCCAGGATGTAAAACTCCAGCAAACAAACAAACTCCCACCTCCCCACTCCTCAGTCCCTCCTCACACACACTTTGTCACATACCTCCTCCTCCCCCCACCCACCTGAGTTTTGGACCCCCTGTCCCCCTCCCCTCTTCCCCCACCACACACACCTGACATTTACTCCCTGTTCCTTTACCTCACCCCCCCCCCCCCCCCCCCCCCCGACATTTGATCACAGCCCGCCCCATTTCCATATACACCCTGACATTTCCTCTTCTGATTCTTGGCCTCCTCCTCTCACTCCCCCTTCCCCTTCCCCTTCCCCCTCCTCATCCCTTCTTCCTCCCTCCCCTTCCCCTTCCTCTACCATGTAAATCCCCTCCCCTCCCTCCCTTCCCCTCCACTCCCCCTTCCACCCCCACTCCCCTCCCCTTCCATCCCCGCCCGCTGCCCCTCCCCTTTCCCCTAGTTAGTTGAACGTAGTTGAAGGTAGTTGACCATACTTGAACGAATTTGAACGTAGTTGAACGTACCGGCATCCCTACTTGTCCGTGATGTTAACTTGGTAATAATGTGGGTGAGCCGTGATGTCCAATTTAATTGTTGGACATGTTCAAAAGAGCGCTACGTTAGAGGCTGAATTTGGATCCGTGATGCTAATGTACTCTAGCATACTCTAGTGTACTCTAGCATACTCTAGTGTACTCTAGCATATTCTAGCATACACTAGCATACGCTAGCATACTCTAGCATGCTCTAGCGTACTTGGACAAAGCCCTGGTCACATAGCCGTTAGTAGTTGAAGGTAGTTGAAGGAAGTTGAAGGTAGTTGAAGGTAGTTGAACGTAGTTGAACGTGGTTGAGCGTGGTTGAACGTAGTTGAACGTACTGGCATCCATACCATAACGTATTTATCTTACACCATAACGTCTTTATCCATACCGTAGTGTATTTATCTGTACCAAAACCTTCCGTACCTTAACGTATTTCAACATAGTTTAACGTACTTACACCATGTTTGACCCACATTAGCCTCCACTACGTTCACCTACATTCAACTACGTCCACAAAGTGTATGTGACCGGGGCATAAGAGACACTGGGAGACATTGAGAGACACTTTGAACACTCTGCGATTCTATAAACACATACTTTTGTGATGCTCAAACTGTGGATTCGTGAACTATATTTGTTTTCAGTCGGGATTTATAGTTGTACTGCTTTGAACACTCCGAACGTATGAACACATGTTTTGTGATGCCCACACTCTTGTGATGCCCACACTCTTGTGATGCCCACATTCTTGCACTCTATTTGTTTCTTTTCTGGATTGCAATGAAATTGTGCCAACAACTAATACACATTGAATATAATCAATAATTCTTCATTCCATAGATCAGGGTCAGTACAGGGCCTTGACAAGTCTTGACCTTCATTGGCCCGATTTCAATGCATTGAAAAGCCTTGAATTTTACATATATGGGGTAATTAGTCTTGAAAAGCCTTGAATTCCATTGAACTGTCCATATTGATCTAAATTAGTCCGAAACCGCCATTTTCCATTGGTTTTGTTCCCCTGAAATCCATATGAAAATAATCTTGAATTCCTATCAAAACCAGCCTTGAAATGGCCTTGAATGCCATATCTTCACACCTGTACGGACCCTGATATATGCATGTATATATGCATGTATCTATGCATCTGTGTATTCATGCATGCATGTGTAATAGCGTCAAAGGCATCCACCCTATGCATAAGGCCCCCAATCCTGGAGGAATAATCAAATCTCAGGTCAAGGCCTCCAATCTGCCACAGTCGCCAGTAACCAGCACCAAGCTCATTGCCATTGTTGTTTCACCTTATTATCGCCTATCCAATTTCACCAGTGTTCAGTATGGCTGACCCGCTGAAGGAACCCTGCCTCTATCCCCACCCATTCCATCGGTGTTTCACCCTATTATCGCCCACCCAATTCCATCCAATGGTCATGTGGTTCTGACCCGTTGAAGCCAGCCACCGCGTCTATCGCAACCTTTAGCCTTATAACTCCCAGATAGGCCACCCCGTACTGATATGACCTTAGATGTTGCCAGGACGTAAGACTCCAACAACTAACCAACCAATTGGACCCAGGTTTTTAGCATTTTGAAATGCACTTACTGCGGCCAGAAATGAGTGAATGAGTGCATATATGGCCATATTCATCGCGAGATGTTGTTTGTCATTAATCTTTTGTAAATCTTGATTGTCCAGGTTGCTGACAACATGGGTAATTGAGCATGTGAGACCACCACACTAAGTAACTATGGACGCGATCTTTGGTGCCCCCTACCATTGGCTCAGTAACTAAGTAAATGGCCGCTGTTTGACGCACCACCTAGCATAATTCTCATGAACAAATCGTGACGTATTACAAATTCTAACTTACTTCGAACAGAGCATTTCAATCGATCGGACGTGTATTTCTCCAGCTTAGATTCATTCAATCGATGGGATGTGTATTTCTCCAGCTTAGATTCACCGTCCCACCCAACCCAACTACTGTAGCACCTTGTCTCTATAGGGTTCAGTGCCTGGAAACCTCAAACTCTAATCTCAACATTATGACTCAGAAACTGTAACAAACTGAAAGAAAAATAAATGCCACTTTATACTGTACTGGTCTTGTGTCATTCAATTATATCACTCAACGATGAAAATACAATAGGCTAAGCATATGTAAATATATGTTGTATGCTATATATTAATACAGTGATAACCGACATGATGTTATATATACAGTAAAACCTCTCTAAATCGACCGACCTTGGGACCGACATTAAGCGGTCCATTTAGGGAGATGGTCGGTTTAGGGAGTTAGAATATAGTTACAATGGTATTGTTGGGACCCAAATAAAACGATCGATATAGGGGAGTGGTCGATCTGTGGAGGTGGTCGGTTAGGGAGGTTTTACTGTATATATATATATAATATACCTGTTTTTGTTGGTCATAATTGGATTAATATATATGTAATATCCCAATCACATATATGTTTATATATATATATATCAATCGAGCGATAATTGACGCGATGAGCTTCGTGTATATTATATATATGTATGTGATGTATAACGTATTATGCGAGTATAACACTACGAAGGGAATTGTTTCCATCATATATTTTATTATTATATTACTTGATTACCATTTTTATTCTCCGTAAGACTCCGCACTTGACCGGTGGCGCCACCTGCGCCCACCTCCCCTCAATCGGGTGTCGACAAGAGGATATTTAGACATAACTATGTTTATTTGTGGTATATATATGTAAGATAATACATATATATTAATCCAATTATCACCAACAAAATGAGTTGTATAATTATATATTTATATATAGCACATCGTGTTGGTAAATGCTGGATTATAAATATAGCAGTAATACATTTATATAAAACATTGTGTTTGTTGTTATTGGACAGATCCTCCCAGCCTCCTCTTTTCGCCTGGCGAGTTGGTGCAGTGCCAACTATCACAGATGACTAACAGTGACAATAACACACGAGCGTGCACCCGTTGAACTACACGCAGTGAATGGCAAACTGCACCCGACATCCTGATCATCATCTCCCACTCATACACTGCCCCCGCCCGCCTGCAGTAGATATGACATTATTGTGCTCTCAATGTAATGACATTGGGTGGCGCGGGGCGGTGTTTGAGGAGGGTGTGGAGGGGAGGGGGTGGGGGAGGGGGCATCCCTTAACGTAATGGCATTGAGTGGCACAGGTCGCGGTGGCCGAATCGGTAGAGCGCAGGCCTCACGTGCGGAAGGTCGGGAGTTCGATTCCCGGTGGAGTCAAACCAATGACTTACACAATTGGGTGTGAATAGGATAGTGCAAGGACTGGTTAGCTCAGTGTCAGGATAATATGACTGAGTGGAATATCGATCGGGTCATGGTACCAGCGGCCTGATTTCCCAGTGGGGCAGCATTATAAAGTTGCCATAAGTGCACACAGTCACAAGTGGGTACCCCTCCTGATATGACCTTAGATATTGCCAGGTCGTAAAACTCCAACAACCTACCAACTACTGGGTGGTGGTGTGGAGGGAAGGGGGTAGGGGGGAGGGGTGAGGCGGGTTAACATTTGTTCTATCGATCTGCGGCTGCGCTTTGACCAGTCAACCCTGTGGTTCTACACATTGTCGTCCCGGGCCTTTTAACGATAAGGAACTCCACTTGTGAGATGCCAGCAAGAGATGGTCGCGCCCTCTACCGGGAACACCGACACACCCACCCACCCCACCCTCCACACACATATTTTCCCACCGGACACACACACACTCCCACCCACCCTCCGGACGCGGGGGACGGATCGATAAGAGCGCAGGTTCTTCCCGTGCGGAAGGTCGGGAGTTCGAATCCCAGCCGAGTCAAACCAATGACTTATACAATTGATGGTTGTCGGCTGTGATTGGAACTCCCGACCTTCGGCACAGGAAGCCTGCACTCTTGCCTGTTCATTGGCTGTGACACTTGTTTCAGACCGTGAGGTTGGCGAGGAGTCGGTCAACAATGGAAAGTGTGTGGCTGTAGCAGGTGATGCTGTCATTTGAGTGGGAAACCTGGGGGTAAATGCTGCGGTAGGGGGTGGGGTGGGGGTGGGGGTGGAGGAGGGGTGAGGGGGTGGTGCTGGGGGTGGGGGTGGCGGTGAGTGGGTGTGACATGTATGAACCTTATCGAAGGTATGGAAATTGCTGTCAATTGTTCTTACTTATGCAGGTTTTACTGAGAGCTGACAGTATCAGATTGTAATTAAGACATCTGGCTGGGCAACTGCCCTACCGTTTAAAAAACAAAAAAACAAAAAAACAAAACTCAGAGATGAATATGATTTATATGATTTATACCTCATCATGCTGTCAGTCGCGATGCGACAAAGACTGCTTTCATTACTTGAATGCCACTCTCCATTTAGCTCTCTGCTGTGAGAGTGATGTCCATGATTCGGTCTTAATGTCTCACAGCTTCAGGTTTCTCTTGATCATTTCATGAAAGCTGCCTGCAAAAGTGTTGAAGTGCTGCTGGCTTTTGCAAGTTACCAGTGGCACTCTCTCAGGGAGCAAATAGAGGTTTCACACTGGCAAGAACATGTCAAGACAGGCGCAAAACTATTTGTCCCTGCAGTGGCTGGTTGGTAGATGTTGGGAGTTCCATACATCAACCTCCCTTAATGCTGCCACAGTGACATGGTTTTCTGTTTAAGGTTTGCTCCCTTAGCCTTCAGTTCTGTCAAGAACCTGTACCACAAGGCAGTGGTTTAGAACTCTGCAAGGCAGGGGCGTCAAACTCCCTGAGGTATTGCAATACCTGCATACCATAGTATTTATACCTACATGTGTATATATATATATATACTGGGTCTGTTAGTGGACAATATATAACTGGGTCTGTTAGTGGACAATAACGGATCATAATAATAATAAGAAATACCTCATACCGATGATTTTATACACGTATATAAATATACTAACTATATATATATATATATATACATATATATATGTGTGTATTAATATAGACACTTATCAACATACATATATAAGCAAATTTTAGTTGCTTTCTGTAAAATAGAATTTATCGTTGTGCTTTTCAGTTAAAGTCTATCAATTTCATATTGCTTGTTCGGTTGGTTGTTGGAGTTTTACGTCCTGGCAACATCTAAGGTCATATCAGGATAGGTACTGACTTTTGACAGTGTGCACTCATGACGACTTCATAATTATAGTGCTGCTCCACTGGGAAATCAGGCCCCAGCACCATGACCTGATATCCCACTCAGTCACATCCTAACACTGAGCTAAACAGTCATTGTCCTATCCTATTATTAAAGTTGCATATTCCGATGGGTTTTGAGTTTCTGTCATTTTAGAGTGATCGTTATAATCTACCCTACTTTCACTTGAAGTACCTTTTATTTTAAATAGCTAATGTTTTAGATATTTGAAGCGCAAACAGGCAAAATTAGTGTTGGCAAGCTTGCCAAAACTCTGACACCATAGGTTTCTGCAGTAACCGGTTCTGTTAAATTGCCTCAGTGTTCCCTTCTATGTGGTGACACATGTTTAACAAGTGCACCAGTATTTAAGTTATATATTATGTAGAAGCAAATTGAGATACTTGTTTTGGTTTTGAAAAGTTGATGCTTCATCGGACTGTGCAGCTTTAATGCCGAGCACAAACATAGGAAGCAACAAGTATCAATTTTATAAGTCGACTAGGTATTGAACTCCCAATTTCCCGCTCTACCGATTCGGCCTCCCCGCCTGGTGAGAGATCTGAATATGATATACATGGATAAATATAGATCTATGCATATATACATTTATATAAGCACATCTTATTTTTAGTTGTTTTCTATGATATAGAATTTATCGTTGTTCATTCCATTTAAAATCTATCGATTTCATATTGAGTAGGGAATTATATAGGGGATGTGGTAGCTTCTGCGGGCGGAAAAACCCAACAGATTTGATTATCGAAATGATGGTAGCTTCAGCTCAAACTTGGTAGTCATGGTTTCATTTTGGCCCAAATGGCGTTTGTCAGGGTTTTACGCCTGAACACTCCGTATGTACATATATTCACATTGACACACTCCCATTCGTATGAAGGTGTCAGACTAGATACAAATGGAACGAAATCAGTGAGTGTGTCCGGGAGGGGAAGGCGGGGGGAGGCTGGGTGGGTGGAGGCTGGGTGGGTGGAGGCTGGGTGGGGGGAAGCGGGTAGGGGGGGCAGGGAGCCATAACCTCATCTATCTGACTGACTGAAGCCCTGCCGCCTGCGCCTTTCTGGAGCAAGTTATGGACTGCATATTGGCGGACTGTTGCCTGGCCTAATGAGACAGAGGCGGAGCAAGGTCAAGGTCGCGCAGTTTCGCGGAATACCTCAGTATTCGCTGAGTCATTCAGGTTTGCACCAGTGGGGCTATGTTAGGGAAACACCAACAACAATAACGACATAAAGGCAGCAAGACAGCGTCACACTGTGCGATGAATAGTCCTTTGCGACGATGATCGGCGACTGGAAATCGGGGATCGGGGATTGGGGGTTGAGTTTGATTTGACGAGAATTAATAGTGTAGTGGTCTGCACTGACCTCTCAGGCAAGGAGCCACATAGACAGGTTGGCGTGGGTAGTGTGGTTACATCAGGGAGCCTAGGTGGTGTAATGGTTAGCACACTGTCCCGGAATGCAGGAGATGTGGGTTCGACAATAGCATATGAAAGCATTAATCACATGAATTCGCAGCACAACGTTGAAAAGCAATGTCTGCTACTGAAAGCATAGTCCCTGCTGACTGTCGCTTCTTACTCAAAGTGTTGCATCTTCTTTGGTGGAATTGTTCCTGTGCGGATCCGATTGCGGTTATCGAGGAGGTTTAACGAGCCGTATGAGGTAACACGTCAAACGCCGTACAGACAAAAGCCATCAAGCAATACCAGTTTTTACACAAACTTTTTCTCTGATTAAATCTCCGCTGACAACGCAATTTCTTTCTACTTTTTTGTGTGTTATTTATTATTGTGCTTTTATTTTCACAGAGAAAACTTAAAGGGCAAATCACATGACCGAGATAACTTTACTTATTCAGAATAATCATGATCCAATATGATTTTTGTTTGTTTGTTTGTTGTTGTTTTACATCCTAGCAACATCTAAGGTCATATCAGGATGGGTACCGACTTGTGACAGTACGCCCTCATGGCGATTTTATAGTGCTGCCCCACTGGGAAATTAGGCCACCAGCACCATGACCCGATATCCCACTCAGTCACATTATCCTGACACTGAGTTAACCAGCCATTGCCCTATCCTAATAATGCCGAGCACCAGGCTAGGAAGCGACAAGTATCAATTTTTAAGTCATTGGTTTGACTCGACCGGGAACCAAACTCGCGAACTCCCGATCTTCCGCACGCGAGGCCTGTGCTCTACTGATTCGGCCACCGCGCCCGGTGTTGTTGTCGGTGTATCTTGAAACAACTTTGCTAGTTAGTTAGGGCGCAACCAAGGCTGAGGGCAATTGTGGTCAAGTTGTGATTATTTGTGTTATTCAGTCGTAATGACCTTTCTCAGCAGTTAGAGCTATTCTTTGCCATTCTAAGTGCAATGCCATGTTTATTATTTCAACAATTTTTAAGATGTTGTTAAAATATAGCAAATATTCATATACAAATTATGCATTTAAATCAGGCGAAGCACATCTTTAAATGCCTCCCCAAAAGCTACTGTCGTGGGGGTGATGAAAATGGGAAATATTGCGCCTAGAGCGGGACTCGAACCCACATCTCTTTGCATTCCGCACCAGTGTGCTAACCATTACACCACCTAGGCTCCCTGATATCAACACACTACCCACGCCTACCTGTCTATGCGGCTCCTTGCCTGAGAGGTCAGTGCAGACCACTACACTCGTCCCCCTGGAATTGTACGTCCTTTAATGCTTACAATTACACACACACAGGCAAGGCAACGCACTTACATACACAGGGTAGGTTCAACAACTATACAATGCGTAGCTTATACAGAATCCTGGTCACGGCATCCAGTATCATGCAGACCACTACACTACCATAACTTAATGAATCATTAGTTTATAACCTTTGATGCGATCTCTAATGGTTTGTTTTGGTACATCAGTTGATTAATTAGCTGATTTTGGTACATTAGTTGATTTAGCAGGGGAAATTTCAATCACGAACTATTGGCCTTCCCCATTCCACTGCTCCTTGACCTATCCTAGTAATGCCAAATGCCAGGCTAGGTAGTGACACGCATAAATTGTTAAATCATTGATATCATTTGGCCATTCCACACATCTGACCTAATTTCTTTAATGCACCTGTTATTACAGTTCAGAAAGAGGAGCCCTAAGCATACACACCACATTGGCAGGATAATTATGAAGTGTCTGGTGGTATCATCTTTCTTCTGCCGACCACCCATCTTCATCGCAATCATGTTGCCTCTGTCCATGTCTCCACCGCCTTCATTCGCTATTACTGGATGTGGTAGCTGAATCGGTAGGAGCACTGGCTTCCTGTGTGGAAGGTTGGAGATTTAAAATACCGGACGAATCAAACCAATTACTTACCAAATTTATACTTGTCGCTACCTAGCCTGGCACTCAGCATTACTAGGATAGGACAAGGACTTGTTAATACAGTTTCAGGAAAATGTGACTGAGTGGGATATTAGGATATGGCGCTGGCAGGCTGGTCTCCCAGTGCGGAAGAACTATAAAGTTACCATGAGGGCGCACTGTCACAAGTCGTTGCACATCCTGGTATGACCTTAGATGTTGCTAGGACGTCAAACCCAAACAGACAAAACCTTTATTCACTCCTTCGCTCTCCTGGTTCTCTTCCTTTCTGCTCCTCCGGCACCACTCAACTGACCAGTGTCTGACCCACATTTCACTCATCCCCCCTCCCCCCACCTCTATCGCGGCTATCCACTCACACAGGATACGCACCAATTTGTCCACACACCTTCAGCTAATCGCACACGCGTCTGCCTGAAACCCAGTCCATATCTATGCACCCGCACTGGCACCTCTAACCGGCCACCCACTGACAACACAATTGGGCCACCGCCATCACCTCCTCCTCTCCCCTCGTGTAATCAATTCGCGTTGACCTTGGTTGACCTCCATGGACTATTCACACCGACCTCCCGACACACACTGGGTTATATGGCCCACCAAGCGCTAGCTGCCATCTGACTGGTGAGACATTGATAGTGGCGACCGGTGTTGAGCAAAGTCCCTGGAAAGCCGGTAATGTGCACCAACATCCCTCGGTGGTGGCTTGTTAACAGGGCTCTGTGGGGCAGCAAGTCGGGCAGTGGAAACTACTGGCGGCTGGCCGCCATTACAGCGAGCTGTGGATGGGGGAGGGGGGGGGGGGGGGAGGAAGGGGGAAGGGGGAGGGGGAGGAAATGGGAGAGCAGGCAGGAGAGGAAGGATGGGAGAGGAGGGGATGGGAGAGGAGAGGGAGAGGAGATGGGAGAGGAGGGAGAGGAGATGGGATAGGAGGTGGGAGAGGAGGTGCGAGAGGAGATGGGGGAGGAGGAAGAGGAGGGAGAGGACGATGAGGGAGAGGACGAGGAGGGAGAGGACGAGGAGGGAGAGGACGAGGAGGGAGAGGACATGGGAGACGAGGGGGGAGAGGAGGAGGGAGAGGAGATGGGATAGGAGATGGGAGAGGAGGAGGGAGAGGAGATGGGAGAGGTGGAGGGATAGGAGGAGGATGGAGAGGACGAGAATGGAGAGGACGAGGAGGGAGAGGACATGGGAGACGAGGAGAGAGAGGGGGAGAGGAGATGCGAGAGCAGGGAGAGGGGAAAAGGAGGATGGAGAGGGTGGGGGAGAGGAGGGAGAGGAGGAGGGAGAGGAGATGGGAGAGGAGATGGGAGAGAAGTAGGAGGAGGAGGGAGAGGATGTTCATAAAATGTTCACCTCTGGGCAAACACTTTGGTCGCAATGTGGGCCTCAGTGGTCGCTGACCTCCCTGGGACCAGATTGGTCACAAGGAGGTTCCAGCTCCTGCGCCACAAAACTCTTTGCGACCAAAATGGTTTCCCAGAGGCCAGTCGCAAAGAGGTAGCCGGTGACTGCAGGTTCTTTTGTCTAATGTGGTCGCAAAGTGGTCGTACTCGGTCGCAAGCCGTAGTGTGACTGGGGCTAACGTTGGATATCTCGAAGCAATTTCTGGTCGATCTTCGGTTTTTGAAAATATTATAACTTCATTGGATTATGCAGCTCTTTAAAAAAATCTCTCTTTTATTATTACACACATTAAGACTGGCTTTACTGTGGCAATGAAAGATTCATTTAGAAAGTGCACGGTTTAAAAATAGGTCCCATCACTTAACATCGACTGTGGAACAATTATTGGGCATTTTGCACGCCTGTGAAGTATGCCGCTGCACTTAACCCGACATGAAGTGTGCCCTAATAAAGCGACATGAACGCACTCAATTTGCCATTTGCCGAGGTTTGGAAGTTCCTGGTGGACTATAGTATGCACATTATTTATGTTATAATTGGATAAATGCATCACTTGGGGACTGACGGGAAGCGGACGCGGTGACAGTGCGCACTTATGGCGACTTTATAGTGCTGCCCTACTGGGAAATCAGGCCGGCAGCACCATGACCCAATATTCCACTCAGTCACATTATCCTGACACTGAGTTAACCGGTCCTTGCCCTATCCTATTAATGTTGACCGCCAAGCTAGGAAGCGAGAGGTATCAATTTTTAAGTCATCGGTTTGACTCGACTAGGAACCGAACTCCATATCTCCCGCACGGAAGGCCTGCACTCTACTGATTCGGCCACCGCGTCCAGTGAGAAATGTGAGGATGGCGCTTAATTAAAATTAAATTACCTTGGGAGTAGTTGGACCTTGCACATGCATCAGCACTAAAGCAGTCGATTTCCGGGTTTGGCCGATTGAGGGCAGCACCGTGAGGATGACGCATCTGTTAACCTAATACCCCAGTCACACTACTACTTGCGACTGCTTGCGACCAGTTTGCGACCAGACAAAAGGGTTGGTCGCAAAGCGGTCGCATAGTCGTCACAAATGGTCGCAAAGTGGTCGCAAAGTGGTCCTCAGTGGTCACCAACCTCCTTGTGACCATTTTGTTCGCAAGGAGGTTGCAGCTACTTCACTAACATCCTCCTTGCGACCAAAATAATCGCCCAGAAATTGGTGACCATAGATTAGTCTATGTGGTGGCAGCAGGTTTCCTCCAAAGAAATATGTCAGAATGACCATATGCTTGACGTCCAATAGCCGATGATAAAAATCAATGTGCTCTAGAGGCGTCGTTAAATACAACAAACTTTCTTTTGCTTTTGCTTTGATCGCAAGGAGGTCGCCAGTACTGTGGGTGCTGTGGTCCAAAGTGGTCGCGAGCTGTAGTGTGACTGCGGCTTTACTGAATCAAGTTCCGATACTACTAAGGCCAAGACTTGGCAGAACACGACTGAATAAATAGTCAGACGGGATGGCCAAATGAGTTAGAGCGTCCGTCTCCCGTGTTGGTAGATCGTGGGTTCGAATCCTGGTCGAGTCAAACCAATGACTTAAAAATTTATACTTGTCGCTTCCTAGCCAGATGCTCGGCATTATTAGGATAGGGCAAGGAGCAGTGGAATGAGGAAGACCAGTCGTCTGCGACTGATATTTCCCCTGCTTAATCAACTAATGTACCCCAACAAAAATCACAACAAAAATCGTCCAATTTCCGTAATTACGCTGTAGCTCGGAATGTGAAGCAGATGTCCCTGTAGAGGAGAATTTGCACCGTGATTACCTTAATCAAGTGTTGCTGAACGCTAATTCCTGAAAGCGATGCTTAACTGATTTACCCTGCAATTAATTGACTTGAATCGTAAAAAAGAGAGTCCGCTAAATGGAGTTAATATAACTTCCAAATACAGTTAATATAGTTGTCTAATATAGTGAATATAGCATCCTAATACAGTTAATATAGTTTTCTAATATAGCTGCTATAGCTTCCTAATATAGTGTAATAAAATAGTTAATATAGCATCCTAATACAGTTAATACAGTTGTCTAATATAGCTGCTATAGCTTCCTAATATAGTGTAATAATATATTTAATATATCATCCTAATACAGTTAATATAGTTGTCTAATATAGCTGTTATAGCTTCCTGATATAGTGTAATAATAAAGTCAATATAGACTCCTAATACAATTAATATAGTTGTCTAATATAGATGCTATAGCTTCATAATACAGTGTAGTAATATAGTTAATATAGCTTCCTAATAGAGTTAATAGAGTTGTCTAATATAGCTGCTATAGCTTCCTAATAATGTGTAATAATATAGATAATATAGCATCCTAATACAGTTAATATAGTTTCTAATATAGCTGCTATAGCTTCCTAATAGAGTGTAATAATATAGTTAATATAACATCCTAATACATTTAATATAGTTGTCTAATATAGCTGCTATAGCTTTCTAATATAGTGTAATAATATAGTTAATATAGCATCCTAAAATACTTTTCGAATATAGCAGATAGTACAGTTTTCGAATATACCGTATATGTCCCAATAGACGGGCAGTGTGCGAGTGCAGACACATGTATGCACGTCTATTCAAAGTTAAAGAATTTCATGGATTTGTTTTCGTCGTGCCTCTGAAATAAAGTGGGATTGTCTTATTTTATTTGCATTCAGTCTGAATATAATGGTAAAGTTGTGCATGCTTTCAATCTTGAAATGGGGCGTGTGCTTCTATTGGGTAGCGTGCTTCTATTGGGACATATACGGTAGCTAATATTAATAGTTTCTTGATGTAGTTTTCTAATATAGCTAAGATTGTTTCTTGATATAGTTTAATATAGCTAATATAGCTTCCTAACATAGTTTTCTAATATAGCTAATGTAGTTTCTTGATATGTATGGTATGCAGGTATAGCAATACCTCAGGGAGTTTGACGCCCCTGCCTTGCAGAGTTCTAAACCACTGCCTTGTGGTACAGGTCCTTGACAGAACCGAAGGCTAAGGGAGCAAACCCGAAACAGAAAACCATGTCACTGTGGCAGCATTAAGGGCGGTTGATGTATGGAACTCCCAACATCTCCCGACCAGCCACTGCAGGGACAAATAGTTTTGCGCCTGTCTTGACATGTTCTTGCCGGTGTGAAACCTCTATTTGCTCCCCGAGAGAGTGCCGCTGGTAACTTGCAAAAGCCAGCAGCACTTCAACACTTTTGCAGGCAGCTTTCATGAAATGTGCTCGAACGGATGGGGCTGCCCTCTATGCAAGATCTTCTGATCAAAAAGAATCTCCGGTGGACTGGACACCTCATGAGGATGTCATCAGACAGGCTACCAAAGCAGATCCTCTATTCTCAACTGTCTTCTGGCTACAGAAAGAAGAGGGCGCCCCCGTCTCCGGTTCAAAGATACCATCAAGAGAAACCTGAAGCTGAGAGACATTAAGACCGAATCATGGATGCAACTCTCACAGCAGAGAGCTAAATGGAGAGCGGCAGTCAAGTAATGAAAGCAGTCTTTGTCGCATCGCGACCGACAGCATGATGATGATGAGTTTCTTGAAATACCTTTCTTATATAGTGAATAGCTTTCTTGATATAGTTGAATGCTATAGCTAATAGAGCTCTTGGGGTGGGCGGACTGGCGCTAAAATGGAAACAAATTTTAGGTCTGTGGAATGCCCTACCTCGGTACCCACTGAACCACCTATTCACAATGTAAAGTAAATCACAGGACGACCAGTACCTCGGCCTCGTTCTGAGGAATAAACTCTTTTACCAAATGTGTATATATATATATATATATATATATATATAAATGTCGGCGGTAAGTGAGTAGGATAATGATCAGGCAAGCAGTGGCACCACCAGCAGAGCTGAGGCGAGTATGCCCGAGCAGTAGATGAGTAGTCCGAGGCTCAACCACCCGATTACTGGTGGGTGGGTGTTAGGAGCGAGTATCGGATTCCAGCTTATTATACTCGTATAATCCGTATACAGCATATATATATATATATATATATACACACACATATATATATATATATATAAATATATATATATATATATATATACATATGTAAGAATAGCACGAGGAGGCTGAGTGGTGATAGGAAACGGCTATACATGTATACCGCCTAGCTGAGAGGAACTAAGACGCCCAGTTATCGCCCACGGCGTATATAGCGGCAGGGCGCGCCCGGCGGTAAGGCGGCGAACTAACCAGCGAGTTCCAGCCATAACCGCCGGGAGAAGCACTGTGCATATTCGCTTACATCAGTATATACGTCGAATAGACCCCTTTCAATGTTTACAAACATGGTGTATGTGCGCGCAGTTTGGCTGCAGAACGAATGCACGCTGCCATTGAGTTTGCGGATACGCGCAGTGCAAAACGCCAGTTTTATTCAAAATTAATAGAAATCCAGAACACAAACCTTATAAATTTAATATAATCTGATTGTTAAGCATGTTATATGTGTGTGTGCGAAGCGGTTTGTCTCTAGGTGGTGTGGTTTTAGAGATAGTTCACTTTTTCTGTATGAAGATTGCTCACGCCCATTGACAATGCATTGAGTTTGCCGATACACGCAGTGCAAAACGTTTGTTTTATTCAAAATTAATAGAAATCCTGAACCCGAACCATATAAATTTAATATAGCCTGTGTGTTAAGCATATTATCTGTTTGTGTGCAAAGCGGTTTGTCTCTAGGTGGTGTGGTTTTAGAGATATTTCACCTTTTCTGTATGAAGATTGCTCATAGCCATTGAGTTTGCAGTGTGACCTTGTGCCGTCCTGAAGCCAAACGATGCATGCACTGACCTAAATACTCATGCTGACGTCATATGAAATAGGTCTATATATGTAGGTATATATTCGTGCACTTATCGTAGTGAGAGGCCATTCGCCCAACATGATGTACATAATTGATGTGAATATTATGGTATTTGTACCCGTAATGAGCTGCTCTTCTCAAAGAAACCTACCCACACATGGATCATACCTGGGGAGGCAGGGGGTGAGTGGGTGGGTAGACATTGATTTATAGATAATAGTCGCCTCCAACTGGCAGCTTCTTTGTGAATGGGGTAGCCGCAAACAAATGTTGTCGTTTGTGCACAGCATTACTCGGCGAAACTTGGAGGAGTTATGCGAGTAATAACCTCCTGAAGAACACAGCCATAATGGCATGTCCCTACCCCACATACATACGTTACCCTCAGGACACCCCACCACCCCCTCCCCCCTCCCACCTCCCCCACCCCCACCTCCCCTCCCGTGTGGGAGGTCGGGAGTTTGATTCCCAGTCGAATCAAGTGAATGACTTACAAAATTGATACTTGTCGCTACCTAGCCAGACGCTCGGCATTAATAGGGTATGACAAGGACTGGTTAGCCCAGTATCAGGATAATGTGACAGTGTGGGATATTGGGTCATGGTGCCAGAAGCCTGGTTCCCCAGTGGGGCAGCACTATTAAGTTGCCATGAGTGTGCACTGTAAAAAGTCAGTACCCATCCTGATATGACCTTAGATGTTGCTAGGACGAACAACCAAATACACTCATGTATCAATACCTTCAATTTATAACAGGCTTTATCACTTGAAACTGCTGCTCCATCTCCCAGCTTCCTCTCAATCCTCACGGAACCATTGCCTCATTGCCTGCCTTCAGCTGTGCTTCTCCTTCCATTCCAAACCCATGCCCCTGCTCGTCATCCTCCATCCGCTTTTCTTACAGATATCACACCCTCCTGTATCTCCATCAATTGAACCACTCCTCCAGACCTCCAGTCCCTGCTCCTCCCCTCATCCATCATTCTCCTTCCCACCCCACCGCCGTCAATGCTACACCATTCCCACTTGTCCCTTCCTCTCTTCCTCCAGTCTTCACCTGTCTTCTCTTGCTACCCTTTTACCCCTTCACTCCTCTTCACCCATCCTCTTCATTCTCTCCTCTTCCTCCCTCTTCCTCCACTCCTCTCCTCTTCCCCTCCTCTTTCCCTCCTCATCTATCCCTCCTCATATACCCCTCCTCTTCATCACCCCCTCCCATTTTCTCCCCTTCACCCCCCCCCTTCATCCCCCTTCTCTCCCCTTCACCCCTCTCTCCCCTTCACCCATCCCTGCCCTTCACCCTCCCCTCTTCATCCCATCCCTTTCCTTCCCTCCCCTTCCCCTTCACCCCCTCCCTCTCAGCCAGCATCCCGGTCACGTGTTCGCTCACTGTGCGTGCGCATGCCCCCTGCCTCACCCACCTGTAGCTACATGCCAGCCTTGTCGCTTTCTAATCCCTGCTCAGCACACTTGGGTGGCTGCTGCTGACAACACAATCACACTGACCCCTGGGTGATCAATCAGCATTGTCCCGGTGCCCTGACCCGCACTCGGTAGTGATGTTGGTTTTGTTGTTGTTTTTATTGTTGGTTTTGTTGTTCTTGTTGTTTGCAGCTGCAGACTCTTCACTTGGCTTCTCAGTCATGGACAGTGTTGGTTGTAAAAGCATGATACATGTATATATGTATAGTAAAATTTGACCGTTCGAGTGGGTCGGGAGGTGATAACGACCAAACACAGCTGGCTTATATGAGGTGAGAGCCCCTGAAAGGTGGCACTGTGTGGCCAAACCTGGAACTAAACAATGTCATACACTAGCTGTGTGGTTCGCAATTTAACAATACAGATATAACTGAAGATGGTAGTGTCCTTGTTTATATTCCCATAATATATTATAGAGCACATATATATATATACATATATATATTTACATGTATCTGTATATATATGTATATTGCTTGTTGTTGCTTTATGTCCTGGCAACATCTAAGGTCATATCAGGATGGATACCGCTTTGTGAAAATGGCAACTCATGGTGACTTCATAGTGCTGCCCCACTGGGAAATCAGGTCGCCAGCATCATAACCTGATATCACACTCGGTCACATTATCCTGACATTAAGTGAACCAGTCCTTGCCCTATCCTATTAATGTCAAGCGCCAGGCTAGGAAGCAAAACATATCAATTTTTTAACTCATTGGTTTGACTTGACCAGGAACCAAACTCCCTATCTCCCGACCGCGAGGACACGCTCTAGTGATTCGGCCACGCGTTGAACTGGGAAAACACAGTTGACACCGTGCATGATTTGACCTTAGATGTTGCCAGGATGTAAAACTCCAACAACCAACTGTGCATGGTTAATGGGGTTCAAGCAGAATTATCATGCTTGCAGGGGCTGGCTCTGTCTGGGTAAAAAAAGACATGAGAAGCTCAGTGCGATGGTGTGAACGGAATGCCGGAGCATGGTTAATCCTCGAAGCTTGCCTTCACCCTAGGGACCCGCTAATCAATTAATGCCCAGACACACCAACATGCCTACATCACCCAATATATGACACCCTGAGTATCTGTGAATGGGGTCCATCACACGATTGGTCCATATATCCCAACACTGTCATGGGTTCAGATAAAATATTGACGCTGCCTATTTTCTGGTGAAATGGGCGATTCTGGGAAAAGTGGCACTCCTTGTATGTGTGTGTGAGAAATGTTGATAACCCCTCCCCCACTTACACTTCCTTTAATTTCCAAACTCACTTGTGCAGTGTTTGCTACTTTTGCCACGAAAGAAATAAGTGCAGAGCTGAAGGGGGGGGGGAGCAAAGGGTGAGTGGTCAACCGGATACAAAAAGCCACCCAAACCCAGCAGGTTACACAGGAAATTGAGACGAAGGAGTGTTTAAGTGATGAGGCAGAGCCACGTACCTACACGAGATTGCCATTTGCCTTATTAACATGCCTCACCACCACACGGTTGTGGCAGCGACTGCACGGTCCACTTGTGTGTGCCTATAGGACGACAGGTGGCAGCAAGCTGGGCAGAGGGTCAGTCCCTGGGTGCACCGCCCCCAAACTGTGACCTGTCTGGTCATGCCGTGGGGCACTTAGTGCTGTGATGCCGTCGTGGTGGATGGAGCGATTGGAAATAAACCTTGGAATCATGCGTTTCTTCTTCTCCTCGTCTTCTCTCTGTGTTGCGTCGAGTAGCAAACATGGGGCAACCAGCTGTATGGAGCCTATCACAAACATTACACCGTTGTAACCTTCTTCTTTGCCATCCAGTGTGTATGCAGGTGTACTCCGGTGCACCCCGGTGTGTCATCGCTACGCTCATCGATCTGCGTCATAGCACACCCATATATAACCATCGCTTATCTGCCATGGTAGGTCACTTTCTATCCGGACCGCACTTCGTCCACACCTCTCTCTATCTCCTTTATGCTGGCCATGCTCCTCCTTGATTATGTCTGAAAAGAGTTCCAGGAGGGGGAGCCCGCCAGCATTTCACTTTCTACTCTTACTCTGTCCGTGTCTTTGGCTTGCTGGATGGTCGCCATAGAGCAAATAGACATGGTCCTTTGAATCAACTCCCCTCATTTCTCTTTCCTATACTCTACATTTTTTTTCTCTCCCAGGCTTACTTCTCCCCCTGATCAAAGGAGTTGTTTGCTTGGGTGGGGCCCTTTACCTTATCATTATCTTTGTTCTTGTTGCTGGAACCGCTGGATACACCTTTGCCCGTCCCTTCCTCCTAAACCCTTGGTACTGTCGACTGGATACGAGTGCTCTGCTACCGCCGGACCAGATAGATTTGGGACTGCCACCACGCTTCGCCGTTTTGAATGTTGTAAAGACATCTGCAGCTTCTACAACCGTCCCTACTGAAGATTAATCTTCAACCAAAGAGTGGACCGATTTATCGGGGTCTTTCTATATTGCAGCAGTTCTGCAGCCGGTAACCGACATAGGTTTAGGAACAACCCCAAAAAGCAAAAGAAATGGCATGGTAGGTCGATTTCCCAGATAACCGCTAGTCGCTATGCAAAAAATGGTCCCATATTTGTGGGATTTATGGGTTTAGCATCGGAGCAATGTCGGGATAATGTGACCGTGACCTGGTCTACCAGCGGGGCAGCACTATAATGTCACTATCAGTGCACACTGTCACAAGTCGGTATCCGTCCTGATATGACCTTAGATGTTGCTAGGACGTAAAATAATAACAACAAACAAACATGACATCCAATGCCATTCGGGTAACTGACAAAATGCCACACAACAGTTTAAAAGAAGTTAATTTCTTTGAAATTGGGGAACTAAGTACCCCCTAAAAAGGCAATCAAATCTCAACTGTTAGACTGGAACTGATTATAAGGCTGCTACCTTAATTCGAATATATTCTCTTTAAAAAAAGTAATGCAATGGAGAACTATATTTGTTCGTTCAATAAAATATCCACTTAGACCTTCATCAACATTCCGCGCCCACGTCACAGAGAAGTTAGTGTCAGTAGTCCCGAGCACTCCCACCTCCACAGCTCCACGCCTCCCCACCTCTCACCACCCGCAACGCCACCTGCTGAGTGGCCGACGAACTAACTGCCTGTGGGACCAGACGGGATGGCCGAATGAGTTAGAGCGTCCGTCTGCCGTGTTGGTAGATCGTGGGGCCGTGGGTTCGAACCATGGTCGAGTCAAACCAATGACTTAAAAATTGATACTTGTTGCTTCCTAGGTTGGTGCTCCACATTATTAGGATAGGGCAAGGACTGGTTGGCTCAGTGGCAGGATAATGTGACTGAGTGGGATATCAGGTCATGTTGCTGGCGGCCTGGTATTCCAGTGGGGCAGCACTATAAAGTCGCCATGAGTACGTACTGTCCCAAGTCGGTACCCGTCCTGATATGGCCTTAGATGTTGCTAGGACGTAAAACAAAAACAAACAAACAACAAACAAACTGCCTGTGGTCTCAGCTGCACCTTGATCACTGGCAGCCAAACATGTACACCCCCTCCCCCTCCCCCTCCCCCCTTCTCCCCTCCCCCTCCCCCCTCCCCCCCCTCTCCCTCCCCCCACCCCCTCCCCCTCCCCTCTCCTACCCCTCTCGCCCCTTCCTCCCCTCACCCTCCCCCTTCTCCCCTTCCCCCTCCCCCTCCCCTCCTCCCTCCTCCCCCTTCCCTCTCCCCCTCCCCTCCTCCCTCCCCCCTCCCCTCCTCCCTCCCCCCCTCCCCCCCTCCCTCCCCCTTCCCACCTGCCCCTACCGCGCCCCCACCCACACCCCCACCCACACCACATACCACACACACCACCCGATCCATCAACCCACATTAGCGTGGAGCTAGGCGGGCAGTCCACACAAACTTTCGTCGGCTCAGTTCCAAAACCACACACACTTCATCTGGATAATGAATTCCCCGACACTGCTGGGTTGCACACTCTTCTCATCCCGCCTACTCTGCCATCCCTGCCATTAACATAATTCTCCCAACCACCAAACCTGTGTGGTTTCCCTTTCAGGTTCCCTGTAAGCCCTCTTTAAATTACCCTCGATTCAAACCTTTCTATCACCTTAAGTGTCGCTCGGACCTGCGCTTGTCATTCACTCATCATTCCGTTTATGCTAAATCATCCCCCGTTCTAAGTGCATGCTAAGTACATTCTAAGTACATTCTAAGTGCATGATAAGTACATTCGCACGCAACCATTTGTCCACACATCCTTCTACTGAGACGCCCACCCCACTCACACCGCCCCAACCCACTCACACAGCTCCACCCCACTCACACAGCCTCACCCCACTCACACAGCTCCACCCCACTCACACCGCCCCAACTCACTCACACAGCCTCACCCCACTCACACAGCCTCACCCCACTCACACAGCCCCAACCCACTCACACAGCCTCACCCCACTCACACAGCGCCACCCCACTCACACCGCCTCACCCCACTCACACAGCTCCACCCCCCACACACAGCCTCACCCCACTCACACAGCCTCACCCCACTCACACAGCGCCACCCCACTCACACAGCCCCACCCCACTCACACAGCACCACCCCACTCACACAGCGCCACCCCACTCACACAGCCTCACCCCACTCACACCGCCTCACCCCACTCACACGCACCACCCCTCCACAGTCCCACCCCACTCACACAGTGCCACCCCACTCACACAGCCCCACCCCACTCACACAGCCCCACCCCACTCACACAGCGCCACCCCACTCACACGCACTACCCCACTCACACGCACTACCCCTCATACGCTTGTTTGTTTGTTGTTGTTTTACGTCCTAGCAACATCTAAGGTCATATCAGGATGGGTACTGACTTGTGACAGTGCGCACTCATGGCGACTTTATAGTGGTGCCCCACTGGGAAATCAGGCTGCCGACACCATGACCCGATGTCCCACTCAGTCACATTATCCTGACACTGAGCTAACCAGTCATTGCCCTATCCTATTAATGCCGAGTGCCAGGCTATGAAGCGACAAGTACCAATTTTAAAGTGATTGGTTTGACTCGACCGGGAACCGAACTCCCGACCTTCCACACGCGACACTCATACACAGCACCCCTCCCTCCACAGCCCCACCCACTCACACGCACCACCTCGGTCAGGTGTGGCTGCGGGCTATGTATGCCCTCATTGGCACCCATGGGTGCCCTGCGCTGACAAAACATTTGCGGTGCCCACTCTCGATGTAATCAATGTGCATTGACCCGTGGCGTGACCTGCACACGGGTCTTTGTCACAGCCTACAAGCTGGTATTTCACTGGCCAATTTCCACAGCGAATTCCGCTCGATGGATGTCAGCCGCTAGCAAAAATCAGAAGAAACCTGTTTTCACAGAGCATGTTACCCACAACATAAGCTCTTGCAACTGACGTCAGAGGGCGGGTTGGTGGTGCAAATATCCCATAGGAGTTTTCCACAGAGGGCATGCTGCGCAGTGAGTGAGTTTTAACTTTATTGTGCTGCCCCACTGTGAGACCAGGCCGCTAGCACCCTGATCCAATATCCCACTCAGTCAGATTATCCTGAAACTGTGCTAACCAGCCTTGGCATATCCTATTAATGCCGACTGCCAGGCTAGGTAGCAAAAAGTATTAATTTGATAAGTTATCGGTTTGTCTTGGCTGGGATTCAAACTCCCGAACTTCAGCATGACCTTTTTTTGTTGTTTTACGTCCTAGCAACATCTAAGGTCATATCAGGACGGGTACCGACTTGTGATAGTACGCACTCATGGCGATTTGATAGTGCTGCCCCAGTGGGAAATAAGGCTGCTGGCACCATGATCCGATAACCCACTCAGTCACATTATCCTGACACCGAGCTAACCAATCCTTGCCCTATCCTAATAATGCCGAGCACCAGGCTAGGAAGCTACAAATATCAGTTTTTAAGTCATTGGTTTGACTCGACCGGGAACCAAACTCACGAACTCCGATTTTCCGCACGCGAGGCCTGTGCTCTGCCGATTCAGCCACCGCGTCCAGTGGCTGAACTAGCTGCACTGAGTCACAGTGGACAAGTTACAATAGAAAACCCCCCCCACCTATAGGTAAATACAAGAATGCAGAGTGTTTTCAATTTAAAAACAGTTACAACCCATAAACAAAAGAAGCAAAATTATTACAAAAGCAAAAATTCAAAAGATTTGAATCAAAATTGTACTAGTGCTGCCCAGCGGTGAAGAAAAGTGTTAACACACAAGAGAAAACAAGTAAATGCAGATATGCAGTGCGAGTTTGCGCGAACAGTGTGGTGCACAGCACATCTGAATAGGGCGGCGGCAGTGTGAGTGCTCCACATGATGGGTATTTTGTACAGGAGTGCCACTAACACAAACAAAGCTCTGTGAAGGAATGTGCGTAGAATGCCTGCACCCCTGAGCATAAACCCGCGTGACGCCTTTCACCCGATGGAGCCCACTAATCAACTAACACCCAGACACACCACCAACATAGGCCACCCGATACAACTTTGCTTTGCCCACCCTGTCCCCACTTATTTTTTTTTTTAAATGTACTTCTCCAATTTCTTTTCCCCTCCAATTCCGGCTTATGTTACTGGCTAGCTGCCAACTTTTAGGAACCTCTAGTGCCACTACAAGCTGGGGGTGGGAGGGGGGTGGGGCTATTCATTATCCCTCAGTCTGAAACCGGCCTTATGCATGATCATGTACACCTCGAAGACCTCCTGTTGAACAAGAGAGGGGCCTGTTCCTACCCATATCACCACTGGGAACACAAAAGGCTGGTTTAGACACCCTTTACTTAGGTTGGTCAAACCGATGACTTAAAGACTGATACTGGTCGCTTCCCAGCCTGGTGATCGGCATTGATAGGATAAGGCAAGGACTGCTTAGCTCAGTGTCAGGATAATGTGACTGAGCGGGATATAGGATCATGGTGCCGGTGGCCTGATTTCCCAGTAGGGCAGCACTATAAAGTCACCATGAGTGAGCACTGTCACAAGTTGGTACCCGTCCTGATATGACCTTGGATGTTGCCAGGACGTAAAACTCCAACAATCAACCCACACGTGTACCATCAGCCTGCACCAATTTCATGTCGCCGACCGCTTCCTTCTGCGTTCACATGCACCAGGTGCCAGGTTGCAGGGACCCTGAATAGGTCGGCCCCAATCCGATATTGGGCGGCCCCAACACTGGTGGACCTCACTTGCTGAGATTAGTTCCAGATCTTGTGTCATCTGCTATTGTGAAAGCGCTGACGGATGGACCTATTGTCAGTTCATCGCCTCGCACAATGGACACTAATCGTGCGACACCGACTCATGAAAGCAGCAAGCAGCGTCCTCTGGTGGCGGTGGCAGCATGTGTCCCACCAGGGGGCGCCTCTGTGAGACTTTGTGTGTGACGTGGAAAGGCGTTGGAATAGACCCTTTCCACAGAATACACTGCATAGGGCCCACATTACATGTAGTTCTTCGACTCCCATTAATTAATTCTGATAATTTAGTTGTTACAAAACAAGAGCAAAAAGCCCGCACCTCCTCATCTACCCCCCTACTGCCCCTGATATGACCTTAGATGTTGCCAGGACGTAAAACTCCACCAACCAACCAACCTAACACCGATTCGGTAGAGCGCATGCTTCCCGTGCGGAAGGTCGGAAGTTCGATTCCCGGTCGAGTCAAACCCAATGACATATAGAATTGGTGCTTTGTGTTTCCTAGCCTGGCACTGGGCATTAATAGGATAGGGAAAGCACTGGTTAGCTCAGTGTCAGGATAATATGACTGAATGGAATATTGGGCCATAATGCCAGCAGTTTGATTTTCCAGTTGGGCAGCTCTATAAAGTCACCACCCGTGTGCACTGTGACAAGTCGGTAACCGTCCTGATATGACCTTAGATGTTGCCAGGTCGTAAAAGTCCAACAACGAACCAGCTATCGTATATCAAATGTGCATTACCTACGGATGCAAGTGCATCTAATTAGTGTAGTAGTCATATATGTAAATAAGCCCCACTCCCACACGGTGGCGGTCCCGACTAAGCTGACTCTTGAGATGTCAGATGGACCGGCAGGTGGCAGCACACTCGCAGAGCGGTCCCAAACAGTAAAGGAACGACAAATTCCTGACCTAAAAACATACAAAAAATATCTGTGCAAAATAAGGCTAGGAACCCCCAACTAAGCTGCACTGCAAAGGGGCAGGTGATATGTCACGGCCCACCAGCGAGATGCCCAATCGAAGGTAACCATACCAAAAGCAGCCAGATAGCACACCACACAGCTACGTACAAGCCTATGATATGTAAATAGGAGTAGGCTAGTCTAGTAATAAGAGTAGAAAAAATAAAGCACATATATGCCAAGAAAATCCAAAAAAATTAACATAGACTACTAACCAGACCAACCAACTGTCTATCTGCTACTGAAATACAGGCAATCCAATACCTTATCAGCAGCTACTGCGTGATAAGACAACACCAACACTACAGCTGGCCAACATTGAAAACAAGCCTGAATACCCAGGCTTATATGCTATGGACAGTATAAATACAGCCTCAATAAAAAAATAAAAAATAAAAAATAAAAAATAGAGCCCTGTTCCGCCACTTGCTAGTGGCCACCCACCAATGGAGGTTATGTGTTACCCAGCTGTGCAGTGGACAGTCACTCTCCCCATTCACTTGCTATCCGGAGCGCACTTTGTCCACACCTCTCTCTATGTCCTCTCTGCTGGCCATGCTCCTCCTTGATAATGTCTGAAAAGAGTTCCAGGAGGGGCAGCCCGTCAGCATGTCACTTTCTACTCTTACTCTGTCTGTGTCTTTTGCTCACTGGCTGGTCACCATAGAGAAATAGACACAGTCCTTTGACTCAACTCTCTTCATTTCTCTTTCGTATACTCTATCCTTTTTTTTTCTCGCAGGATTACTTCTCCCCCTGATCAAGGGAGTTGTTTGCTTTGGTGGCACCCTTTACCTTATCGTTTCTCTCGCTTTGTTCTTGTTGCTGGAACCGCTGGACCCACCTTTGCCCGTCCGTTCCTCCTAAACCCTTGCTGCTGTCGACAGGATACGAGTGCTGCGCTACCGCTGGACTGGAGTGATTCGGGGCCGCCTCCAATGATTCGTCGTTTTAATTGTTGTAAAGACATCCCCAGCTTCTACAACCGTCCCACCAGAAGATTAAACTTCAACCAAAGATTGCACGGATTTATCGGTGCCTCTCTATATTGCTGCAGTTCTGCAGCCAGTAACTGTCGTAAGATTACGAACCCCCCAGAAGTCAAGTCTCCCCGCCTACGTTGGCCAGTCAATAAACCGTGGAGTAACCCAAACTACAGTGTCACTAGTCCTTTCATACCTCATAGGAGGATAGTTCTTGGTCCATCACACCACTAATAAAGGTTGCCATGGGAACATTGCCCCATCTGTCTGTTCCCATTGTTTTGTTCAACAATATGGAACAGGAAGAGCCCTAGTTGGGCTTGTTTCAACCAATTACACATCGCCATATTTGCATGTAATCCATAGGACAGAGAGAGACCGAGTGAAGCACACACACAAACACACACACACGCAAACATGCAAACATGCAAACACACAAACAAGCCAATACATAAACACACAAACACGCAAACACACAAACACACACATGCAAACATGCAAACACACAAACATGTAACCACACAAACACAAACATGCAACCATGCAAACAAGCCAATATATAACCACACAAACACACAAACATGCAAACACACATGCAAACACACAAACAAGCCAATACATAAACACACAAACACAGACATACAAACACACACATGCAGACACACAAACATGCAAACACACAAACAAGCCAATACATAAACACACAAACACAGACATACAAACACACAAACACACAACACACACAAACATGCATACACACAATCACACACATGGAAACAAACAAACATGCAAATACACAAACAAGCCAATACATAACACACAAACACACAAACATGCACACAAACACACAAACATGCAAACACACAAACATGCCAATACATAAACACACAAACACAGACATACAAACATGCAAATGCACAGACACATGGACACACACACATACAAATGCACAAACACAAACATACAAGCGCATAAGTACTCAAACACATAAACGCATAGACACACAACACACACAAACATATAAACATACAAACATACAAACATACACACACATAAACGCAAACACACAAACATACCTACCAGTAAGGTGGAATCGAGGCCAGGGAAGCCCCGAATCGGGAACAGGGTAACGGCAGTCACGTGACATCTCAACATTTTAGTCAATTTCTGGTTCCGCATTCAGCGCGTTCGTCGCCGCCTTGCAAAGTGCCCCAGAGTTATGGGTAAGCCAGGCTTGTCACGACTGGCGAAGATTTGGGGCAGAATACAGCAGCATCCATCAACACATTTTTGTAACATTTTCACATTGTCTTCTCTTTTTGTCTTCTATTTTTTCCCTTGATCTTTTTCTTTCTTTCTTTTTATGTCCGGTTGAAATGTCATAGCAAAGAGCATTATGTTGAAAGGGTTCCCGGACATGCAATGTGAAGGGGTGATTTATTTGCTTGGGGGGGATTTTCCTTCCTTGGTGAAATGCTTAAATAAAACAACATCTAAAAACAAACTCCTTGAATTAAAAAAATGGTTAAAGAGAAAAGAAAAATCCCTCTCCGTCCGGCAACAAAAAAGAGAGAAAGAGATTGAAGTAGATGATGTACTCTTCAACTAGTGTGCGCAGCATAGCATACCCAGTGGATGCTGCCACTGGACGTGGTAGCCGAGTCGGTAGAGCGCAGGCTTCCCGTGCGGAAGGTAGGGAGTTCGGCCCCCAGCCCAGTCAAGCCAACACTCCTAGGCTCCATGATGTCACCACCCTACCCATGCATACCTGTCTATGCGGCTCCCTGCTTGAGAGATGAGTGCAGAATACTACATTTACTTTGGCCACGTATCATATAAAGAAGCCACCCTTTGACGCTCAGCCAATTTAACCGGAAGGTTTGTTTGTTTGTTGTTGTTTTACATCCTAGCAACATCTAAGGTCATATCAGGACGGGTACCGACTTGTGACAGTGCACACTCATGGCGACTTTATAGTGCTGCCCCACTGGGAAACCAGGCCACTGGCACCATGACCTGATATCCCACTCAGTCACATTATCCTGACACTGAGCCAACCAGTCCCTGCCCTATCTTATTAATGCCGAGCGCCTGGCTAGGAAGCGACACGTATCAATTTTTAAGTCATTTGTTTGACTCGACCAGGGTTCGAACCCACGAACCCACGATCTACCAGCACGGGAGACGGGTGCTCTAACTCATTTGGCCATCCCGTCTGGTGTTTAACCAGAAGGTAACCGGGCCTGAACAGGTTGGGCGGGTGGTTGGTAAAAGTAGTGCTGACCGGACGCGGTGGCCGAAACGGTAGAGCGTAGGCTTCCCGTGTGGAAGGTCGGGAGTTCGAATCACAGCAGAGTCAAACCAGTAACTTATCAAATTGATACATGTCACTACCTAGTCTGGCGCTCGGCATTACTAGGATAGTCTAAGGACTGGTTATCACTGTATCAGGATAATATGATGGGTTATGGTGTCGGTGGCCTGGTTTCCTAGTGCGGCAGCACTATAAATTCACCGTGAGTGCCGACTGTCACAAGTCGTTACCCATCCGGATATGACCTTAGATGGTGCAAGGACGTACAACACCAATAACCAACTCTGTAGAACAGCACTATAAAGTCGCCACGCGTGTGCACTGTCACAAGTCGGTACTTGTCCTAATATGACCTTGAATGTTGATAGGACCTAAAACAGCAACAACCAAGCAAACAAACATGAAGCACCAGCCCCAATGGACTGGGGGAGGAATGCATTTTTGTAATTTAATTTGTGTGTGTAGAGTACTTTAATAATAATAAAAATATAATAAAAAAGAGAAAGGAGATTTCAATGCAGTGAAAGAAGCCCATTTGATATTTGCATGAGGGATGTCATGGGGATTTTGAAAGGTAGGTTCCTTTGTTAGTTCCTCCCGTGGGGACTGGGGTATGTAACATAGTTCTGACATCAAGGGCACCCGAAGGGCACCCGAGGGCACCCAAAGGTCCAACCCTTCTTCGACAGCATTCCAGGTTCACTTTGGCGGTCCACCATGGGGAATGGTCGTTGGCTGCATAATTTTCAAAAGTTTCTATTGATTTATTATAGTACGGACCTTCCATTTTTAAAACACAATTATACAAATTTGGTTTTTCAAAATATCTCCAGTCAAGCGCTTCATCGGGAACCCAGACAAGTTTGTTTGTTTGTTGTTGTTTTGTCCTAGCAATGTCTAAAGTCATATCAGGACGGGTACCGACTTGTGACAGTGCACACTCATGGCGCCTTTGTAGTGCTGCCCCACTGGGAGATTAGGCCACCAGCACCATGATCCAATTTCCCACTCAAGTGACTATAATCCTGATACTGAGCTAACCAGTCCTTGTCCTATCCTATTAATGCCGAGCGCTGGCTAGGTAGTGACAAGTATCAATTTTATAAGTCATCGGTTTGACTCGACTGGGAAACCGGAAGTAAGCAGGGCGTGTGTGGGGTGAGTGGGTGACTGAACATTTATGTTGTGTTTTTCTCTACAGCGAGATCGCTACACTGATGTACATTTTCCGATGCCGGGCCACATTTATTGAACACTTTGTTTCCATTTATTAAAAATGTATTACCCGATATCTGGATTGGGGCACAAGTGCCATAGAGAAGATATATTTGCCAATACTTGCTCAAGGCGCATGTCAAAAGGCACGGGTAGCTAAACCCCCTCGCATGCTATTGTATTGTTGTTCTCTGTGGCGGAGTGGTTAGAGTGTCTGACTTTTTTCTAGGTCGGACTCCTAATCTGAAGGTTGGTGGTTCGATTCCCCATGCCCCCATCTCTGCCAATTTGGATTTCCACTGCTGTGTCTAACTTACAGCGTCATCAAAGGCCAGTTGCTCTCATACCATGTCTATGTGGTGTGGGAGGTTAAAAATCCCTTGGGTCGGTAAAAGTGTAGGCTCGGGCTTTCTATCGACAAACTGTCTAATGGTGAAAACAAGCCTATTCCGGCTTAAGCTAGTATTCCTTACACGCGGAATGCGGTATGCGAATGCGGCAAAAGATCGAAAAGCATCTAAGTCAATGGGGGTGATTCCTTACACGCGGTATGCGGCATGCGGCATGCGGCATGCGAATACTGAATCGGTCCATGTACCGATCGGTGCGGCATGCGAATGCGAATGCTGCTGCGTTTGCCATAGAAAACAGTGTTAGAGAAACCTGACACTGTGTGTGGGTGTGGGTGTGGGTGTGGGTGAAAGGACCCATCCCGTAATCACGCCGCACGCCGCACGTCGCATGCCGCATACCGTGTGTAAGGAATCCTAGCTTTATCCATGATAGGCAGTATAAGTCTTCACCAACAAAAAATTGTTTAAATGATTCAGCCGTCATATGAACATAAACCAGCATAGAACACCAGAACAACTAAGATTTGTGCCTTACGAAGATGCAGGTCCCGCTCCCCTGTGCAACCTACAGAATCCATATACAGTATGACCCCGTTATAATGTGATCGTTCAGGGCCACAAATGTGTTCATGAAAAAAATCGGGGCTGCGTTAAATTAGGGTTCACTTTACTGAATTACCTTTGAATTAAAGACATTCTGGGTCCAATGAATCATCGCGTTCTATCCGAATTCGACGTTATAACGAGGCTTCACTGTATTTAAGGATGTTATTAAAAGTGTCACACACCAGTACAAGTAGGTCACAAACTAAAACACCAGGGGCCATATGTATGTGTCGGTGTTAGCGAGCCAAAACTGGTTTTGGACGGGATTTCTGGTTTAGCGGTGAAAAGTCGGTATGTATGTTGCGGTGTTAGGCAAACACCGCGAGCTTAAGTCGCCTACACTAACACCAAGACATATCAAGTTTAACGTCGGTGTTAAGTACCGATTAGGCCCAAATCTATTCAATGCGATCATATTTGACAGAATTACATACGCAATAAGTGAATTTTCATCAAATTAACCCTAAAATCGAACCGATATTAACGCCGCAGCTACAACGGCGGTGATATTAATATTGTCGAATCGATGAATGTAAACTAAACAAATCGCCGGCGCCGCCGCCGCATCGGCGATGATATATTAGAGCCAAATGTCTTCAATGCTATCATATTTAACAGAATTACATACTCAATAGGTGAAATTTCATCAAATTAACCCTAAAATCGAAGCGATATTAATGCCGCCGCTAAATCGGCGGCGATATTAATATTGTCGAATCGACGAATGTAAACAAAACAAATCGCCACCGCCGCCGCCGCCGGGCCCCGCCGCAGCCGCCGCCGCCGCCGCCGCCGACAGAATAACATTTAAAAAAAGTGAAATTTCGCCAAATTAAACCAGAAATTAAACCAGAAATCGAAACGATATAAAGGCCACCGCCGAATTTGGTCAAATTAAACCAATAATCGAACCGATATTAACGCCGCCGTCGATTCGGTGGCGAGATTGTTAAATTGCGGTGCTCGTCGGCAACAGGCTCAGAGGGGTTCCCCAAATCTATAAATAACGCATGGGTTAGCTAACCAAGCCGCGCTTTGGCCACATACATTTCCTGTGACACATATCCCAACACTGGCATTAGCTAACCCAGTGGCTGCCCTTAACACCAGAGCCGATAAAAAGTTGTCCATACATTTGGCCCCAAATCACTTGAGAAGCAAACTCTGGAATTAGCTTTTTGGCACAAACACACAAGATACTACCGTGCCATTAGCTCAGCACGGGCCTGTATGAATAAGCAAGCCCTCTTGGATTTAGAGTAAATCCCCTCCCCCTCCCCCTCCTCACCCTCCCCTTCCCCCCTCCCCTACCGCCCCCCCCCCCCATCTCCCTTTTCCCAAACCATCCCCACCTCTATCGGAATGGTAAATCCAACATATTAGAACTGATTCCAAGCCAAACCTTCCAACCCCAGCGCCATATTGAGGGTGGTGACGGCTCGCCGAACTAACCAGCTGGCAAGCCATCATTGTCAATGAATATTTAAATATTATTTATATTGTCTGTGTGTTTGCTTATTGTTTTACATCCTAATTACATCTACGGTCTTATCAGGATACCAACTTGTGATGGTGCGCACTCATGGTGACTTAATAGTGGTGCCCCACTGGGAAACCATTCCTGAAATCCCACACAGTCACATTATCCTGACACTGTGCTAACTGGTCCTTGTCTGATCCTACTAATGCTGAGTGCCAGGCTAGGTAGTGACAAGTATCAATTTGATAAGTCCTTGGTTTGACTCGACATGGAATCAAACTCGGAAGGCGACACTCTACTGATTCAGCCACCGCGTCCAGTAGATATTATTTATCCGTTACTGATGTTGGTAGTCTATTATCCTGCATCAGGATGTCTATGGCGTATATTCCCAGATGGCCACCCATTCAAAGTACATCTTTATATGTGGATCTGTGGTGTATAAGATTCATGCAATTGACTGCAATTGAATTTTTATATAAAAACTTTGAAGCAAATGGCACGTGACTGTGGCGGTGGCGCCGGAAGTGACGGACGCGCCAATAGTCCCGCACCAAATCGTACAGTATTAGGGTAGAGGAGATAATAAATAATAAAAACATGCAGCGCCGCTAATTTATATATATATATATAATTCCTATATTCGACATATATGATAGAAATAAACACAATTTTTCACTTGTTCATGCGACAAGTCTGGTGTGATTTTCACTTGTCCGTCTGAATTTCCATTTGTCCACAGTATTTACCTTTATTATCTCAGTTAGCCTCCATCGTTATGGGAATAAAACTCCATCAATAAATTCACTTATCCAATGGAAAAGCTCAAGGCATATTCTGCTTGTCCATGCCTAGTCTCACTTGGCTCGGACAAGTGGAGATGCTCTCATTTTGAACACTGTATATATAGAGAGGTTTTACAGTGTGTATAAAATCCGGCGTACAGTGAGTGTATACACAGGGGGGGGGGGGGGCAGTGGTGCTGCTCAGACGTGTGGCGCCCCCCCCCCCCCCCCCAACGGATCTAAGTGAGAGTAGGATGGAAGTTAGTAGGTTAAGCAGGCTCCACCAGTAGATGACTGGGGGGAGAAGATAGGGCTGGGGAGAAGATGGAAGCTTCCGGCCTTATTATACTTGTATAATGGCTTATACAGCATATATATATACACAGTAAAAAATCTCTAACCTATCTCCTCCACCGATCGACCACTCCCCTATATCGATTGCTTTATTTGGGTTTAAAACTATCACCCATACAACATTGTAACAATAAAACAAACTCCCTAAACCAACCACCTCCCTAAATGGACCATTTAATATCTATCCCATGGTCAGTAGGTTTAGAGGATTTACTGTATCTGTATATATGTATATATATATATATATATATATGTATATATATATATATGTGCACATATATATGTATGTACTTACGTCCCTGCAAAGATACAAAGCATTGGGTTGGGTCCCACGGACAAAAGTCTACATTTTGTCATGCATTTGAGGTAATCCAAGATGGCGGCTATTCATCACCGGAAGTGATGTCTTGCGACGAATCGTCCCAGGAGTGTTCGACTCTGAAAGAGGAAGCTGCCATTGGTGAAATGTACACAAAGGATGTATTCACGCCATAAAGCCTTTCTTGTGTTATTCATGGCATACATGTTGCTTTGATACACAATTGCTTTCTGCTTGCTCAAATGGGACTAGTACAATATTAACTCACCTATATACAGGGTGTCTCAAAAGTCACTCACTATTTTAACAAATAATTGGGATTGCGACTAAACTGGTTTAAGACATGAAAAATATATTTATTTCAAAGTATATGCCCGCAAAGAATTTGTGCTCCACCTGGTGACCATCAGTGTCTCTATAGAGCATAAAGCGTCCAGTTCTGTTCTCATCATGCAGCGATCCAGTTTTCTGAAATGTTGTTAACAACTCACAAATAGCCTTGTCTGTTGGACTTTTTTTTTTATGAATCTTCTCAAAATTTTGTGTAATTTTCTCGCATTTCAAGGCTTTTATCTTGCATGTTACCACAAACACTCGTTCTTCCATATCCTTCATCAGAAATATGGCCTGAAAGGGAAAATTTAACAATTAGGCAAAATTCGGCATAAACCAAGTAACATTTTGTAAATATACAAACGTACACAGAAGATGCATATCTTTATCTCAGCATAGCATTTGGTAAAACAAGAAATTCAATGTCACTGCGGTAGATAGTGACTTTTGAGAACCATGTATGTGTGTGCGGTAGATAGTGACTTTTGAGAACCATGTATGTGTGTGTGTTCTATAGTTAACATTAAATAACTCAGCAGCACATGTAATGCATTATCCATGTTGCCGGTAACATGCATAATTCAAAGCCTTGACCATGAGCCCCATAGTGATGCTGACCTTAGATACCAAATGCAGTATAGCATTCGGTAACCCTGACCATATTTGACTTCGGGTTGCTCTGCTCGATTGAAATCATTCCTCACCGTATTACCGAGGTACCTTGGTTGATTAACATTAAATAACTCAGCGGCAAATGTAACGCATTATCTTAAAGGGCTGTCACATTATGACGTAAGAGCCAACGTAAGCCTGGCATAGGTGACTTTTCATCATTACGTTGAGGTCTGTTAGATTACGTTATGATGATGTTAGAATCATGTTAGACTGACGTCGAGCTATGTCACGTTACATCGTGTTATGTCGGCGCACATCAAGGTTTTCAAAATGTCCAAAACTTTTGACGTAGCTCGACGTGATGCTCTGACATTCGGGTCACATCACACTCACGTTACGCCAACATTAGACGTGTGGGAGGGATGCATCGGCTACGTTAGATCAATGGTGGTTGTTTGGTTGTTGTTTGTTGGTTGATTGTTGGTTGGTTGGTTGTTGGTTGGTTGGTTGGTTGTTGGTTGTTGGTTGGTTGTTGGTTGGTTGTTGGTTGATTGTTGGTTGGTTGTGGATTGGTTGTTGGTTGTTTGGTGGTTGGTTGGTTGTTGGTTGGTTTGTTGTTGGTTGGTTGGTTGTTGGTTGATTGGTTGTGGATTGGTTGTTGGTTGGTTGTTGGTTGGTTGTTGGTTGGTTGTTGATTGGTTGTTGATTGGTTGTTGATTGGTTGTTGATTGGTTGTTGATTGGTTGTTGGTTGGTTGTTGGTTGGTTGTGGATTGGTTGTTGGTTGTTGGTTGGTTGGTTTGTGGTTGGTTGTTGGTTGATTGTTGGTTGGTGGTGGATTGGTTGTTGGTTGGTTGTTGGTTGGTTGTTGGTTGGGTGTTGGTTGTGGATTGGTTGTTGGTTGGTTGGTTGTTGGTTGGTTGTTGGTTGGTTGGTTGGTTGGTTGTTGGTTGGTTGGTTGGTGGTTGGTTGTTGATTGGTTGTTGATTGGTTGTTGATTGGTTGTTGATTGGTTGTTGATTGGTTGTTGGTTGGTTGTTGGTTGGTTGTGGATTGGTTGTTGGTTGTTGGTTGGTTGGTTTGTGGTTGGTTGTTGGTTGATTGTTGGTTGTTGGTGGATTGGTTGTTGGTTGGTTGTTGGTTGGTTGTTGGTTGGGTGTTGGTTGTGGATTGGTTGTTGGTTGGTTGGTTGTTGGTTGGTTGTTGGTTGGTTGGTTGGTTGGTTGTTGGTTGGTTGGTTGGTGGTTGGTTGTTTGGTTGTTGGTTGGTTGTGGATTGGTTGTTGGTTGGTTGGTTTGTTGTGGTTGGTTGTTAGTTGGTTGGTTATTGGTTGGTTGGTTGGTTGTTGGTTGGTTGGTTGTGGATTGGTTGTTGGTTGGTTGGTTGTTGGTTGGGTGTTGGTTGGTTGGTTGGTTGTTGGTTGTTGGTTGGTTGGTTGGTGGTTGGTGGTTGGTGGTTGGTTGGTTGTTGGTTGGTTGGTTGTTGGTTGTTGGTTGGTTGGTTGTTGGTTGGTTGTTGGTTGGTTGTTGGTTGGTTGTTGGTTGGTTGTTGGTTGGGTGTTGGTTGGTTGTTGGTTGGTTGTTGGTTGGGTGTTGGTTGGTTGGTCGGTTGTTGGTTGTTGGTTGGTTGTTGGTTGGTTGTTGGTTGGTTGGTTGTTGGTTGGTTGTTGGTTGGTTGGTTGTTGGTTGTTGGTTGGTGGTTGGTGGTTGGTTGGTTGGTTGGTTGTTGGTTGGTTGGTGGTTGGTTGGTTGGTGGTTGGTTGGTTGGTTGTTGGTTGGTTGTTGGTTGGTTGGTTGTTGGTTGGTTGGTTGGTTGTTGGTTGGTTGCTTGTTGGTTGGTGGTTGGTGTTTGGTTGGTGGTTGGTTGTTGGTTGGTTGTGGATTGGTTGTTGGTTGGTCGTTGGTTGGCTGTTGGTTGGTTGGTGGTTGGTTGGTTGGTTGGTTGTTGGTTGGTTGGTGGTTGGTTGTTGGTTGGTTGGTTGTTGGTTGGTTGTTGGTTGTTGGTTGGTTGTTGGTTGTTGGTTGTTGGTTGGTTGTGGATTGGTTGTTGGTTGGTTGCTGGTTGGTTGTTGGTTGTTGGTTGGTTGTTGGTTGTTGGTGGTTGGTTGGTTGTTGGTTGGTTGTTGGTTGGTTGTTGGTTGGTTGGTTGTTGCTTGGTCGGTTGGTGGTTGGTTGGTTGTTGGTTGCTTGGTGGTTGGTTGTTGGTTGGTTGGGTGTTGGTTGGTTGTTGGTTGGTTGTGGATTGGTTGTTGCTTGGTTGTTGGTTGGCTGTTGGTTGGTTGTTGGTTGGTTGGTTGTTGGTTGGTTGGTTGGTTGTTGGTTGTTGGTTGGTTGTTGGTTGGTTGTTGGTTGGTTGTTGGTTGGTTGTTGGTTGGTTGTTGGTTGTTGGTTGGTTGGTTGTTGGTTGGTTGTTGGTTGTTGGTTGGTTGGTTGTTGGTTGGTTGTTGGTTGGTTGTGTATTGGTTGTTGGTTGGTTGTTGGTTGGTTGGTTGTTGGTTGCTGGTTGTTGGTTGGTTGTTGTTGGTGGTTGGTTGGTTGGTTGTTGGTTGGTTGTTGGTTGGTGGTTGGTTGTTGGTTGGTTGGTTGTTGGTTGTTGGTTGGTTGTGGATTGGTTGTTGGTTGTTGGTTGTTGGTTGGTTGTTGGTTGGTTGGTTGTTGGTTGGTTGCTGTTTGGTTGGTTGTTGGTTGGTTGTTGGTTGGCACAACGCTAGACCGATGATACGACCATGTCGGCTACGCTGCTGTGTCGTCCAACTTGGGCACGTATTTGCATATCACGTTGGGAATTTCAACACATTTCACGTTGTCCCTACACTGACGTTGTTGCGTCGTAGTGTGACAGGGCCTTTACACAGCTGTGGATAGGAAGCAACAAGTATCAATTTTATAAGTCATTGGTTTGACTCGACGAGGAAGCAAACTCCCAACCTTCCACACGCGAGGCCTGCGCTCTTCCCATTCGGCCACCGCGCCCTGAATCGGATAAATAACAGGCTTTGACTTTGGGGGTGGTTTGTAACCTTACGACGGTTACTGGTTGCAGAACTACAACATTAAAAGAGAGACTCTGATAAATCAGCCCAATCTTTTGTTGAAGACTTAACTTCAGTAGTGAGTGTTGTAGAAGCTGGGGACATCTTTACAACATTGTAACGGCGAAGCGTTGAGGGCGGCCCCAAATCTCGTCGGTCTGGTGGTAGTTGAGCGGTAGTTGGCACTTGTATCCAGTCGAGAGCAGCAAGGGTTTCGAGGAATGATGGGTAAAGATGGGTGCAGCGGTGGTTCCAGCAACGAGAACAAAGTGAGAGAAAATGTAAAGGTACAGGGCCCCACCCAAGCACACAACTCCCCTGGTCAGAGGGAGGAGTATGCCTCGGAGAAAAAAAAAGGGTAGAGTATAGGAAAGAGAAATGAGAGTTGAGTCAAAGGACCGTGTCTATTTGCTCTATGGCGACCAACCAGCGAGCCATATACACGGACAGAGTAAGATAGAAAGTGAAATGCCAGCGGGCCCCCCCTCCTGGAGCTCTTTTCAGACATATCAAGGAGGAGCAAGGCCAGCAGAGAGGAGATAGAGAGAGGTGTGGACAGAGTGCGGTCCGTATAGCAAGTGTCTGGGATAAATAACAGGTGAACTTCATTAGTACTTGAATGGAAGATCACCCAGCAATCTAAGGTGCTGCAGGCCTCCTAATACAGGGTCTTAGTGTATCTATAGTGGTCACGTGACTAAAGGACCTTCAATAACTTCATATTAACAGCCAGCGCTGTAGGAAAGCCCTGCGTGTGGATATTAAATGAGAAACCTGGTAATAAATGTCACTGAACACAAGCACAAATTGAGAGTGAAGGATGAACAACTAAAAAGACACACCGATAAAAATGGTTAATACGCAAAGGGACGAGTCATATTAAATCAAATAACAGCAGCCAAAAACAGCAGCCGAATCAATCAAAATAACCCTTAGGAAATAATAAATGCGTCGCGAGAGCTTACTTGATCAATTGGACTAACTCATCCAATGGTCCGGGTAACTGGTGAAAACATCAGGCACTGCCTAAAGAAGTAGGACTGCTGCACATCAGTTTAGAGTTTGTGCACAAGTCGGGACAACAAATAAGAATCAGATGGCAATGGCGGTTAATGGTAATATGTCAACGCTAGAATAAAAAAGGAATAATTTTACCGTAATTAAAAAAGAATCTATAGAATAGAAACCTTGTTTATTGTTTGGTAGGGTTTTACGTCCTAGCAACATGTATGGTCACATAAGGATCGGTACGGACTTGTGACAGTGCACACTCATGGCAACTTCATAGTGCTGCCAGACTTGGAGACCAATATCCCACATAGTCACATTATCCTGATACTGTGCTAATCACTCCATGTCCCATCCTATTAATGCCGAGCACCAGCCTACTTTGCGACAAGTGTCAATTGTGTAAGTCATTGCTTTGACTCGGTTGGTATTTTTAAACTCCCGGCCTTCCGCATGGGAAGCCTCAGCTCTACCGATTTGGCGACCTTAGATGTTGCCAGGACGTAAAACTCCAAAAACCGACCAACCAACCATTGGTTCCAAGTCGAGCCAAACCACAGACTAATAAAATTGATTCTTGTCGCTTCCTAGCCTGGTGCTCTGCATTAATAGGATAGGGCAAGGACTGGTTAGCTCAGTATCATGTGCCTAAGTAGGGTATCGGATCATGGTGCTGGCAGCCTAATTTCTTAGTGGGGCAGCAATATAAAGTTGCTATCAGTGCACACTGTCACAAGTCGGGACCCGCCCTGATATGATCGTAGACGTTGCCAGGACGTAAAACCATTGGACATCCTAAGCTCAGGCCTAAACCCCCACCCCTGTGTTTATGTGGTTGCCTGACCTCTGCCTGACCTCTGCCTGACATGCCGAGGTCAGTGCGGGCTGCTGCACCACTAAATTGCCTAGTCGGCTTTTGTGTGGGGTAACTTGGGTGATAGTGCTCTGCTGCCATTTGGATCTCGGGGTGATACATACACGACGCCAGTGTATAGGTGGTGCTGGGCGGAGTGTGGTGCACACGACATTCTACGCTGATTCATCTGTATGATTAGCAAAGGAGACTGTCTGGAGGAAAGCGATGGATCATCTCACAGTGACAAAGAGCAGCTGTAGAGTCAGGCAGTACAGAATGATGATACAGCGACGTAAGGAGACGATGACATAGTGATGTAGCCACCTAATGAGGCAATCTCACCAATGTAGCCACTTAATGAGGCAATCACATCGTGATGTAGCCACCTAATGAGGCAATCACACCAATGTAGCCAGTTAATGAGGCAATCATATCATGATGTAGCCACCTAATGAGGCAATCACACCAATGTAGCCAGTTAATGAGGCAATCATATCATGATGTAGCCACCTAATAAGGCAATCACACCAATGTAGCCACTTAATAAGACAATCACATGATGATGTAGCCACCTAATGAGGCAATCGCACCAATGTAGCCACTTAATGAGGCAATCACATTATGATGTAGCCACCTAATGAGACAATCACACCAACGTAGCCACTTAATGAGGTAATCACATCATGATGTAGCCACCTACTGAGGCAATCACACCAATGTAGCCACTTACTGAGGCAATCGCACCAATGTAGCCACTTAATGAGGCAATCACATATTGATGTATCCACTTAATAAGTCAATCTCACTAATGTAGCCACTTAATGAGGCAATCACACTAATGTAGCCACCTAATGAGGCAATCACACAAATGTGGCCACCTAATGAGGCAATCACACTAATGTAGCCATGTAATGAGGCAATCGCACCAATGTAGCCACCTAATGAGGTGATCACACTAATGGAGCCGCTTAATGAGACAAGCAGACCAATTTGCCATCTAATGAGTCAATCACACCAATGTAGCCACTTAATGAGGCAATCACATCATGATGTAGCCATCTAATGAGGCAATCACACCAATGTAGCCACCTAATGAGGCACTCACATCGTGATGTAGCCACATAATTAGGAAATCACATAGTGATGTATCCACCTAATGAGGCAATCACACCAATGTATCCACTTAATGAGGTAATCACATCGTGATGTAGCCACCTAATGAGACAATTACACAAATGTAGCCACTTAATGAGGCAATCACACCAATGTAGCCACCTAATGAGGCAATCACATCGTGATGTAGCCACCTAATTAGGCAATCACATAGTGATGTATCACCTAATGAGGCAATCACACCAATGTAGCCACCTAATGAGACAATCACATAGTGATTCAGCCACCTAATGAGGCAATCGCACTACTGTAGCCACCCTTTTGCCGCCAGTAGAATGTTGGCCTTCTCACCAGATTCTCCACGATGTCCCCCCCACCCCCAAAAAGAAATCTAATGCGATTACTTTTATTCTGGAATTATCCCTTTCAGCTCAGAATTTAGGAGAAAGACCCAATGTACCTAAATTTATCGCTTCGTCTGTTAATGAACAAATTGTGACGTATGAAATGTGGCTGATCTAGGTATATTATCTAACAATTATTGGATGCAGCATATATATTGGTATTAATGATGATAGGTGAATCTCTGCATATGTATACCCATATCGATATATTTCCCGACATATGAATCTGAGCACATCCACGTATATACATGTAGATATACGTGTGTATACATATCTGTCGTGGGGGTGATGAAAATGGGAAATATTGTACCAAGAGCGGGACTCGAACCCACATCTCTTTGCATTCCGGGCCAGTGTGCTAACCATTACACCACCTAGGCTCCCTGATATCACCACACTACCTACGCCTACCTGTCTAGGTGGTTACTTGCCTGAGAGGTCAGTGCAGACTACTACATATCTAAATGTACAGGTACATAAATATATGTGAATATTTTTAAATATGTGCATCTATTCATAAATATCCACATATGTACACAAGTCTTCCCGTCCTGATTTGATCTTGGATATTGCCAGGAACGAAACGCTAAAGAAACACACGTATTCAAATATGGAGATCTTTCAACCAGAATAGATGCTGAAGTGAGATCCGCTTATAAGTCAATCAAACACATCCAGATGCTGTCCTTAAAGCTGCATAGTCAGATGAAATATCAAATTTTCAAAACCAAACCAATTATCTAGATTTGATTTGACATATCTAACTTAGATACTGATGCACTTATTAAGCATGTGTTTCTACGTAGAAGGCAATACTGACTCAATTTAACAGAACCTGTTACTGCAGAAGTCTATGATGTCAGAGTTTTGGCAAGCTTGCCAAAACTAATTTTCCACGTTTGCACCCAAAATATCTAAAAAGTTTACCATTTAAAATAAAAGTAATTTAGAACTAATGTAAAGTAAATACTAGTGATCGATCTAATATATTTATCTCAGAAAAAAATACAGAAATTCAAAACCATCGGACGATGGACCTTTAAGCAAAGTTGATCACTGAAAACATGTAATTTACCTTACCGCTGACATGGCTAATTCACGGCTAGACCGGAAGTGGTACGATCAGCTCACCATTTGTTCATTGGACACTGCCCTGCCGCCTGTCGGCTTTCAGCAATATTACACGACTACAGCCGCCACCTGGCGTTCTTTACGGACTCCTCCAGGGCCTAACACCCACACACTTTGTGCCACCTATCGTGTTTCCTTGTACCTAACTCCTCGCCCACTGCTGTCGCCACCTAGCGGGGTGGGTCCTCCAGGCGCTGAGTGGCTTGTTTGTCCTTATGATGTGTCATTTTGAATAAAGTAACTTATACCACATCTGTCTCATTGTGAATTGTCCTTGATTGCAAATGCAATTCACAGATGTGGGCAGGCAGCGTTGTCAAGTCTCCAAAGGTAAAGCCGCCACTTCCGCCTGTACTCGAAATGACATGCGCCAAGCTAATCTCTTTTGACAGATGTGAAAGAGAGGCCAGAACTAAATATTGCACGCGTCTCAGTTGTGGTTTCACTGTAATCCACTTCCGGTTTAATGAGTCACGTTGCCCGGCTTTCTGCGCATGCGTCAATCTGGTGACGGTGTGCCATAATATTCTGACTGCTATAATAAAAGATGGCCGAATGAGTTGAACGTCCGCCTCCCGTTTTCAGGGATGAAAGATCTCCGCGATTTCGCGGATTTCTGCGATTTTATATTTACCGATTAATGTTAAACAAAAAACTAAGGAATGAGGATGTAGGTCATGTGACAGAATTAGTTGGTTCGAATACCATTCTTACATGATCTGGGCCCGTATGCATGAAGAATTATTTATCGCCCCCGGTGGTAAGGACCGAGTTCGGGGTAGCTATCACCGGGTGTAAGAAATGGGTCACAGGGTATGCACGGAGCCAAAGCGGTGAGGAGGTAGCTACCCTTGTAGTTATTTTTAGATTTGGGAAATCCCTCTGTGCCTGTTTGCATTCGTCGATTCGACACTATTAATATCGCTGCCAATGCAGCGGTACCCTTAATAATGGTTAGAATTTAGGGTTAATTTAATGAAATTTCACGATTTGAGTGTGTAATTCTGTTAAATATGATCGCATTCAATAGATTTGGGCGTAAAACATTGCCGCTGGCGTTATGCCAGTATGGATATCGACGTCGCGGCGGGGGCGATTTGTTTGCTTTGAATTAGTCGATTCGACAATGTGCATAACACCACCAATGCGGCATTATGCGTTAATAATGTTCGATTTTAGGGTTAATTTGATTAAATTTCACTTATTGCGTATGTAATTCTGTTAAATATGAGCGCATTCGATAGATTTGGCCCGAGTCAGTCCCTACCCCCGCCCTTATACCTGCTACGGAGTGGGGGTAGCTTACCTGACTTTTACCCCCCAGGGTTTGCATACCCGGTCACATGCATAGCGACTTTTCGCCACTACCCCTGATATCCCCGCTACCCCCAGGTTTAGACCGCTACCACCGCCCCATGCATACGGCCCCTGGGCCCGTATGCATGGGTCGGTGTTAGCGGCATTTGGTGTTAATGCCTGACACCGGTTAGCTATCACCAAGGTCGGGAGCAATGTCAAGCGGTATGCAGGAGCGCGTAACACTTTCATTATAGCTAAACGTGCATTTATTTATAGATTTGGGAAATCCCTCTGTGCCTGTAGCTGGGGACTCAGCGGCGATTTGTTTACTTTACATTCATCGATTCGAATAACACCGCCAATTCGGCCGCGGCTTTAATATCGATTAGCTTTTAGGGTTAATTTGATAAAATATCACGTTTAGAGTATGTAATTCTGTCAAATATGATCGCATTGAATAGATTTGGGCCTAATATATTGTCGCCGATGCGGCGGTGGCGGCGGCAGCGGCGATCGACAGTATGGATATCGACGTCAATGCGGCGGCGATGGTGGCGATTTGTTTACTTTACATTCGTCGGTTCGACAATATTAATATAGCCGCCGATGCGGTGGCGACGTTAATATCGGTTCGAATTTATGGTTAATTTGCTGAAATTTCACTTTTTGATTATGTTATTCTGCTAAATATGATAGCATTGAATAGATTTGGGCCTACTCCGTAGCTAACATCACCTGTAAATCAGCTATGGAACGGGTTTACCGTAACCTAGTTTAAGCTTGTGGCGTTAGCCCTAACAGTGACCCTTGCATGCAACTTTTCGCCGCTAAATGGGGAATTCCCGCCAAACCCAGTTTTGGCTCGCTAACACCGCATCATGCATATGGTCCCTGAGATGGTACTTGAACATAAAACCCAAGCAAGAACTAGTTAAGTATGGGCGATAATATAGTCACAACAAGGACAGTTGAAACCTGACTTCTGGGATTTTTCCTCGATTCCCTGACAGTGGTAATCCTATGGATTAAAATCTGCATTTTCGTGGACATTCGCCATCGGTGTAAAAATCCTGGCTTGCTTTCCACGTTTTTTACTTTGGTCGAATCAAACCAATGGCTTAAAAATTGATACTTGTCACTTCCTAGCCAGACACTCCGCATTATTAGGATAGGGCAAGGACTGGTCGTCTCAGTGTCAGGATAATGTGACTGCGTGGGATATCAGGTCATGATGCTGGAGCCCTGGTCTCCCAGTGGGCAGCACTATAAAGTCACCATGAGTGTGCACTGTCACAAGTCAGTACCCGTCCTGATATGATCTTAGATGTTGCCAGGACGTAAAACTCCAACAACCAATCATCCGTGTGACATACAGCTGCACAAGGGGACCATCTGTTTTATTCCTGTCACTCCGCACATATATGGGTCATTCTCAGAAACTGTGTACCACATATTTGGTTTCCATGTGACATTGTTAATGATTAAGACTGCTTTTTATGGGGTAGTAAGTCAAAAGGTTATCGTTGCCACTGCGTATTAAGTATGTTAGCAATGCTTCATGTACTTCATCCACACCACAAAATGCATCCAAGATATGCTTATAATTTATGATTTTGTGCTTCAGTGAAAATTTGCATATGGACACCATGCACCTACCCAAACGTGTTTTTTCAACTTTTAGTTTTTATCAGATGCAATCTTTTGTGCTTAACTGTAATTAATCAAATGTTGTTTGAATGTGTTGCACCTGCTTAAATTATATTGTAGTAGTCTGTACATGAGCACCACTACCACGCAGTGGCAGCGGAAACTTTGCCGCACACCTAATTGGTTCCACTTAACAGTGCTAGGTGGCGGCACACTAGCCACCAGGCAAACCCCCGATGGGCCTGCCCTCTACTGTGTGTGGCTAGCTCATCACCCCCCCCCCCCCACCCACCTATAGAGGCAACGTGGGACCTGGTGAGTTAGGGGGCGGGTCAGTTGACTGTGGACGCTGTGGAGAGCAGAGAGGTTTCGTAATAAACCAAGTTGAAGCGTACTTCTACTAAATCTTGGCGTTCTTCCGTGAGTGTGTGGCAGTGTATGAGGAAGACCGTGGGCCATTACAATATTATGGATGTGTGTTAAAATGATGTTATGGACATGTTTTAAAATTATGTTATTGACAGATGCTACACAGTAATCTTTTAACAGCTTTCTCAACTTGTATAATATCAAAATGTTCAACTCTCTGACGAATGCATATAAAAGCTTCATAGGAATGTGGATTCTGCTATTATTTGGAATAATTTCTGCTATTATTTGGAATGTTTCCACTTTTGGTCTCCACTTTTGGTTTCCATCTCATAAAAGTGGTACACAGGTCCCAAGATTGACACAATGTTTCGCTGACCTACTCCGCTACGCCCACCAGGGCCACCTACTAGTACCCCCCATCCCACTCGCATCCAGGGCATGGCCAGGCTCACCTCTGTCAGCTGTCACAGCCTTATAGTATTTAAGTATGCTCGGCCGTCATGAACACCAGAGAATACCACAAACTCTCCCCCTTCATTTCAGATCGGATGCCCCTCTCAAACAAACCCTTAAACAACCAATAAGGAAGAAAGAGAAGACAAGTCACACAAGATTGACAGTGAAGAAATTGTGCTTTATTGGCATCAACTCCTGTTCACATACTAGTGACCTATCACCCTCAACCCTTACTTTCTGTCCACACAGAGTCTCATTACCTCTCTAGTATCTATGAGTCAGTGCCTACAGCCCATTGAACCAGAGTCCCCTGGTTGTTGCACACAGCTCAATTTGGATATATGGGCACTCAAGAGCCAGGAGTAGAGTACTCTCTCCAGTGTGTCTGGAGCAGTTTCTCGAATAATTAATTACAATGAGACTAGTGTGGTCAGGTGGTCAAGGGAGTCAGGTGACTGGACCTCCCACAGCCAGCCAATCAAACTGGTCAGTGCAATGCCCTAATATGGGGAGCTGCCACCCAACCCAGCCTGCAGGGTGTGGCCCTAAGGAATGTGACTGAACATAAAACCCAAGCAAGAACTTGCATTAGTCGATTCAACCCCAGTCCCGTCCCGTCCCGTCCCTACCGGACGTCAATACTGTCACATTGCCAGGTTGCCACGCTCTGTCCTGGTTTTCGGACACCATGTCAACCCCAGTCCCGTCCCGTCCCGTCCCTACCGGACGTCAATACTGTCACATTGCCAGGTTGCTATGCTCTGTCCTGGTTTTCGGACACCATGTCCGCAGCCACCTCTCTCCGCGTTCACCGCCAGGTGGAGTGTGCTCAGTGGCGTGGTGTCATTTATTGAACTAAATCGTAGTGGTGTGACTTTTGCACCGGATTGGGCAGGGCTATTTAGAGACCTGTGTGTGTGTCTGTGTCTGTGTGGAGAGATTGTTTGTTTGTTTGAGTTTTACGTCCTAACAACATCTAAGCTCATGATATCAGGATGTGTACCGACTTGTGACAGTGCGCACTCATGGCGAATTTATAGTGCTGTCCCACTGGGCAACCAGGCTGCCATGACCTGATATCCCAATCAGTCACATTATCCTGACACTGAATCAACCAGTCCCTGCCCTATCCCATTAATGCTGAGCGTCTGGCTAGGAAGCGACAAGTATCAATTGTTAAGTCAGTGGTTTGACTCGACCAGGGTTCGAACCCACGACCCCCGATCTACCAGAACGGGAGACGGGCGCTCTAACTCATTCGGCCATCCCGTGTGGTCCATAGACAGATGGGCCATAGACATCAGGGAACCTAAGTGGTGTAATGGTTAGCACACTTGCTCCGGAATGCAAGAGATGTGTGTTCGATTCCCGCTCTAAGCGCAATATTTGCCATTTTCATCATCACTACAACAGTACTCTCGAGCCATTCAAATTGCATTAGCCCTCGAATGCCAAGTACCACCAATGTACAAAACGCGTGGCTTTTTCCGGTGCCAAAGTTCAATTAAAATTCCTTTTAGTCAATTAAAGATAGCATTAATTCCAATGTAATAAGTGACATCCAGATTGAGTGGCTGAAAGGGCAATCGGGGGAAATGGGTAATGCGATTTCCGAAATAGGCGAATTGCATTTGTTTTTATGTCTGTAATGTTTGGGAGCGGGCCGTAGCCCAGGCGGTAGAGTGTCCACCTGTGATGGTGTGTGTCATCCGATCGATCCTGCTCAGTAGACCCATTTGCAGTTTGAGCTATTTTCCATTCTAACCAGTGGTCCACAATTGATTCATCAAAGGCTGTGGTATGTGCTGTCCTGTCTGTGGGAAAGTGCGTATAAAAGACCCCTGGCTGCTTATTGGAAAGAGTAGCCTATGTGGCGGCAGCGGGTTTCCTCCAAAGAAATATGTCAGCGTGACCATATCTTTTACCAAGAGCCAATGATAAAAATCAGTGTGCTCTAGAGCCGTCATTAAATCAAACAAGCTTTCTGTAATACTCATTATTATTGACCGTTATTATTGGGAATAACGCTAAGATCTTAACATGTTGAACTGACATAATTCTTAAAGTTGCATAAGCTGATAAGCCGATGGTTTCAATTTCTTCATGTTTTGAGTTTACCTGTAGAATCTATGTATTTTAGCTTGAAGTAACTTATTATATCATCGGACGCGGTGGTCGAATTGGTAGAACGCAGGCTTCCCGTGCGGAAGGTCGGGGGTTCTATTCCCTGTCAAGTCAAAACAACCACTTACTAAATTGATATTTGTCGCTACCTAGCCTGGCACTCGGCATTACCAGGATAGATCAAGGACTGGTTAGCTCAGTGTCAGGATAATGTGATGGTGTGGTATATTGGGTCATGGGTGCATGCATGCTGGTCTACCAGTGAGGCAGCACTATATAGTCGCCATGAGTGAGCACTGTTGCAAGTCGGTACCCATCCTGATATGACCTTAGACGTTGCCAGGACGTAAAACTCCAACAAGCAAAACAACAATGGTTACGCCCGATTAGTCTCCTTTCCGCGCGGTATGTGCGGGTTCAACCTTTGTGTATGACGGAGTGCCCGACTGCCACTCATTCCTGCCCACATCGAGGCTGCGGCCGGCGCACTGATAAATGACCCACTTAAAGCTGCATAGTCCGATAAAAGCATCAACTTTTTCAAAAATCTAAACACTTATCTAGATGTGTACCTATACAGAAACCAAGGACTTAAAAATTGATACTTGTCGCTTCCTAGCCAGGCGCTTGGCATTATTAGAATAGGGCAAGCAATGGTTGGCTCATTATCAAGATAATGTGACTGAGTGGTGGGCTATTAGTGTTAGGTAATGGTGCTGATGGCCTGGTCTCCCAGTGGGGCAGGATTATAAACTAACCATGAGTGAACACTGTCAAATGTCGGTTCCAGTCCTGATATGACCTTAGTTGTTGCCAGGACGTAAAACTCCAACAACCAACCAACTTTAACTCAATTCGCATTCAGTTGCAGGGAAGATAAAAAAAAAACACCCCAGTCACACTACAGCTTGCGACCACTTTGCGACCACCTTAGACCAAAGAACCGACACTGACCTGTGACATCCTTGCGACCAAAACAATGGTTGCCGATGTCTGGGTGTCACTGGTGAGTGTGGGTTCTTTGGTCTAAGGTGCTCGCAAAGTGGTCGCAAGCTGTAGTGTGACTGGGTATAAGAGTCTGTTATAAGCTGTGTTTACACGGGAAATTGTGAAGTGATTTAGGCAAATCAATTTATATGAAGCGATGTAGTGGCGCATTTACACGAGCGAGTTTGAAAGTGTGACGGCAACCGGGAACCAGCAGCCTTAGTGTTGCGCCTGTAGCTGGCAAGCACTGCTATTTGTTTAGTTTACACACATCGATTCAACGCAGATGTAGCTGCTACGTTAATATTGCTTTGAATTTAAGGTTAATTTAATTAAATTTCATTATTTGAGTCTGTAATTCTGTTAAATATGATCGCATTCACTAGATTTCGGCCTAATCGGGCCATAACACTGCCGGGCACCAGCGATTAGTTACTGCTGATCCTGTAGCCGGCAAGCACTACTATTTTATACTATTGCCGCCCGGGAACCAGCTGAATCAATTCATATAAACTACCTCGCGACGTGGTTTATATGAAGCGAACTATATGAGGCGAATCAGCCCTAATCCGCCTCAGCGGAGTGTTTACACGGCGAATGTGAGGCGAACTAGGCAAGGCGATTTATATGAAGTGATTTAACTCTCCCGTGTAAACACGGCTATATACTCAGTTTGTTCACCGAGAGTACCGCCTCCACATGGCCATCATTAATGAGCCTTAAATTGGAGCTGTGCCAACTGTCTAAGTGAATAGGATGGCTGTCCGCGACACAATGGTCGACGTAGCCGAATCCCGGCATGCATTGCACAAGACAACGAAAACGGTGCTATGTATTGAGACGGATTGCGCACGCGCACACAAAGGGCCTGTGCCCTACTTCTTCCGGTTGGCTGCCATTTTACACGGGGAGTGGAGTGGTGCTGGCTAAGGTTCCTTTTCTTCATTGCTTGGAAATAATCAAATAACGAAGAGAAGACATATATAACATATAACACACACACACATATATATATATATATGTATATATATATGTATATATATATATACATATATATATATATGTATATATATATATTTATATGCAAACATTTTCAATGCACGAGTGACGGTGCTTCGCGCCATTGGTGAGGGTTTGTGCCGGTGGTGGCGCCACCGGTACCAAGAAGGGGTGGGGGACACCCATAGAGTACGATGCAACAGAGCAGTGATTACACTATTAGTATTAATCAAATTTATGTGATAGCCTAGACTTACTACCCTTGCACTCGCTTGCAACCATTTTGAATCCATCTAAAAGGGGGCGATCGCAAAGTGGCCGGCAAAGAGTCGGGGGACCTCTGGCCGACCATATTGGTCACAAGGAGGTTGCAGATACTGCACCAGAAACCTAAATGGTCACACGGAGGACGCCAACCATTTCCAGCACTTGTGGCTGACCAGTCATCAAACATTGTTTTTATCGCCTTTTTTGTGTGCTTTGGTCACAAGGAGGTCGTTGGCCTTCAGTCGCAAAATGGTAGCTACGTGGTCGCAAGTGGTCGCACGCTGTAGAGTGACTGAGGCCTAAGCATCGAAAAGTTTATGCATTCATCGGATTACGCAGTTTTAACAATTGTACGGCAGTTGTAGGAGGAAACGGAGAAAAAATCAACTGTGTTTGATCACTAATAAGAACAGATACATGCAATTTAATATACATGGGAAACCGCCGCTTCTCCATCGGGGATTGTCTCGGTTGACAGTGTATAGACCATTTCTTATAACCTAATGTGATGTATCTGAACATTTGATTAATTACCGATGACACCGGAACAGGAGATAGCCGTATATAGGGTATATATGCATGGGGAACTTATACTATATTATGTTTTTATATAACAGAGTCGCGAAAGAAATATTACACTTTCTTCTTTTTTTTTCTATTTTTGTGTGGGGGTTAAATAGTTTCTTTTCTTTTCTGAATGTCACATTTGTTAACACCGAGGAACCTGTCCCCGAGCCAGGAATAGATGCTGGTTGTTGATGCCGCAGTCACACTTGTGACCGCTTGTGACCACACAAAAAAGTGTTGGTGGCAAAGTGGTTGCAGAGTGGTCGAAAAGTGGTCGAAAAGTGGTCATAAAGTGGTCCTCAGTGGTCACCAAACGCCTTGCGACCGACAAGTTCGGTCTCAAGGAGGTTTCAGTTACTGCCTTCAAAACCTCCTTGCGACCAAAATGGTCACACAGAGATCGGCAACCATTGCTTTGCTGGTAAGGTCACTGGTGACTGGGTTATTTGGTCCAAAGTGGTTGCAAGATGGTCACAGAGTAGTCGCAAGCGGTCACAAGCGGTCGCAAGCTGTGGTGTGACCGGGGGCTTTAGATATTGGTTCACTGTCAAGATTGTTTGTTTGTTTGTTGTTGTTTTACGTCCTAGCAACATCTAAGGTCATATCAGGACGGGTACCGACTTGTGACAGTGCGCACTCATGGCGACTTTATAGTGCTGTCCCACTGAGAAACCAGGCCGCCCGCACCATGACCTGGTATCCTACTCAGTCACATTATCCTGGCACTGAGCACACCAGTCCTTGCCCTATCCTAATAATGTATCAATTTTAAAGTCATTGGTTTGACTCGACCGGGACTCGAACCCACGATCTACCAGCATGGGAGACGGACGCTCTAACTCATTCGGCCATCCCGTCTGGTCTCACTGTCAAGAGGATGAAGTGACTAATACCCCTGTCACACTACGACGTAAGGAGCCAACGTGAGCCTAACGTGACGATTTTTCGTCATTACGTTGCTGTACGTTGGGTTACGTTATGATGACGTCATAATGACGTTAGAGTGACGTCAAGCTACGTCATGTTACGTCGTGTTACGTCGGCGCGCGTCAAGGTTTTGAACCTGTTCAAAACTTTCGACGTATCTCGACGTGAAGCCGTTACGTCGGGATGACGTGACAATGATGTTAGGTAGACGTTCCGCGATCGTTATAGCAGCGTAAATGACGTTAGAGTCACGTTATGTCACATCAGACCGACGGCCCGGGTGGGAGCAACGTGTGGGCAGCATTTTGCACATTACGGTCACGTTACGGTCACGTTACGGTCACGTTACGGTCACGTTACGGTCACGGTTACGGTCACGTTACGGTCACGTTACGGTCACGTTACGGTCACGTTACGGTCACGGTTACGGTCACGTTACGGTCACGTTACGGTCACGTTACGGTCACGTTACGGTCACGTTACGGTCACGTTACGGTCACGTTACGGTCACGTTATGGTGGCGTTACGGTCACGTTACGTCCACGTCGCACCCGTTACGGCGACGTTACGCTCACGTTACACTAACGCCCGGTCACGTCGCCAATTACCCCTCCCCCCTAACGTTGTCACGTTACAGCTAAGGTCACGACGTACACCAACGTTACTTTCACGTTACGCTCATGTCCACAATTTGCATATTACGCCCATAACGTCGACGTAATATAATTATTTTCACGTTCTGCCTACGCTGACGTAGTCACGTCGTAGTGTGACAGGGCCATTAGTTGGATCCGGTCTTCCTCGGGTCATGTGTGTTTTCTTTAACCCTCCCCTAACCCCCATAACCCCCTCTCTCTATCGCTCTCTCACTCTCTATCTTTCTGCGCTACACATCGTAAAGAAGGTCGCGAGTTCAAATCACGGTCGAATCAAACCAATGACATACAAATTTGATACTTGTCGAATACATAGCCTGGTGCTTGACATTACTAGGATGTAGCAAGGACAGGTTAGTGCAGTTCCAGGATAGGGCCGGCGGTCTCCCAGTAGGGCGGCACTATAAAGTAGCCATGAATTCGTACTGTCACAAGTCCGTACCCGTACTGATATGACATTAGATGTTGTTAGGACGTAAAACAACAACAAACAGTGTCAGGATAATATGACTAAGTGGAATATGGGTCATGGTGCCATGCTGACTGATATCCCAATTGGACAAGACTATAAAGTCGTCAAGAGTGCACACTGCCACAAGCGCTACCCATCCTAATATGATCTTAGATGTTGCCAGGACGTAAAAATCAAATAAACAAACAAATAAACAAAACTCCATTCACTCCACAGAACTTGAAGCAAATGCTTTGGACGATGAATGGCCATAACAAATTGCCCTGTCAGCAATAATAACATATTGCTTCGGAAATAACACTAAGCGCATAGGTCCCCCACATGTGGGTTATTCAGCAAAGGCAATGGGTTGGAAGGGCATTGATTGTTGAAGGACTCATTTGATATTATAGTTGAATAGGATTATATGTAGACGCACAGTGAACCTTAGATGTTGCCAGGACGTAAAAATCAAATAAACAAACAAATAAACAAAACTCCATTCACTCCACAGAACTTGAAGCAAATGCTTTGGACGATGAATGGCCATAACAAATTGCCCTGTCAGCAGTAATCACATATTGCTTCGGAAATAACACTAAACGCATAGGTCCCCCACATGTGGGTTATTCAGCAAGGGCAATGGGTTGGAAGGGGCATTAATTGTTGAAGGACTCATTTGAGATTATAGTTGAATAGGATTATATGTAGACGCACAATGACTGCCACCCCCCTTTATCAGGCCAGGTGGGAGGCTGAACAATTAGTGGGTTTTTTTTGTGTTTTTTTTTCTTGAAGATTTATACTGCCTGTCATGGATAAGTCTGAATAGACTTGTTTTCACCATTAGACAGTTTGTCGATAGAAAGCCCCAGCCTACACTTTTACCGACCCAAGGGATTTTTAACCTCCCACACCACATAGACATGGTATGAGAGCAACTAGCCTTTGATGGCGCTGTAAGTTATATAAGAGCGGTGGAAATCCAAATTGGCAGAGGTGGGGGTATGGGGAGTCGAACCACCGATCTTCAGATTAGGAATCCGACCTAGAAAAAAGTTAGACACTCTAACCACTCCGTCACAGAGAAAACCGTAATGGTTGCATAATGGGGGTGGCCGTATTAGGCATGTTTAGATGTTGGTTTGATTCAGGCTGCCTTAGATGGCAACATGGTTAGGACCCGTGCCCTGGATTGGCATAGGTATGGGATTAAGTCGCACACTAGTCAAATAACTGCAACGAGTAAGGCATTCTAAGGTCGTGGGTCGTGACAAATAAGGAAATACTCGAACGGACGGGGCTGCCCTCTATGGAAGATCTTCTGATCAAAAAGAATCTCCGGTGGACTGGACACCTCATGAGGATGTCATCAGCAGGCTACCAAAGCAGATCCTCTATTCTCAACTGTCTTCTGGTTACAGAAAGAGAAGGCGCCCTCGTCTCCAATTCAAGGACACCATCAAGAGAAACCTGAAGCTGAGAGATATTAAGACCGACTCATGGACATCACTCTCACAGCAGAGTCCTAAATGGAGAGTGGCAATCAAGTAATGAAGGCAGTCTTTGTTGCATCGCGATCGACAGCATGATGATGATGATGGGTTCTATCACCTGTCGAATCCAAATCAATTATTGAATTATGATTGGTTGTATTCATTGAATATCTCACTATTTTGCACAATGACTTACACAATTAATACTTATCACTCAGGACCAGACGGGATGGCGAATGAGTTAGAGCGTCCCTCTCCCGTGTTGGTAGATCGTGGGGTCGTGGGTTCGAACCCTGGTCGAGTCAAACCAATGACTTAAAATTGATACTTGTTGCTTCCTAGCCTGACGCTCGGCATTATTAGGATAGGACAAGGACTGGTTGGCTCAGTGTCAGGATAATGTGACTGAGTGGGATATCAGATCATGGTGCTCTCGACTTGGTATTCCAGTGGGGCAGCACTATAAAGTCGCCATGAGTGCGCACTGTTTCAAGTTGGTACCCGTCCTGATATGACCTTAGATGTTGCTTGGACATAAAAGAACAACAAACAAACTTATCACTCACTACCTTCCCCGGCGCTCAGCATTACTGGGATAATGCAAGGATTGATTTGCTCAGTACCTGGAAAATGTGACTGAGTGACCAGACGCGGTGCCGATTTGGTAGAGCGCAGGCTTCCCATACGGAAGGTCGGCATTAGATTACCGGTCGAGTCAAACCAATGACTTTCAAAATTGATACTTGTCGCCACCTAGTCTGGCAGTCAGCATTATTAGGATAGGGCAAGGACTGATTATCACAGTGCCAGGATAATGTGACTGAGTCGGAGATCAGGTCATGGTGCCGGCGGCCTGGTATTCCAGTGAAGTATTAAATCTCCATGAGTATAACGTCACAAGTCGGTACCCGTTCTCAAATGACCCAAGATGTTGCCAGGACATGAAGCTTCAACAAATATAATTTAATATAAATATAATTAAAAAAAACCAAAAGAACTGTGACTGAATGAGATATCGGGTCCCCCATCACACAAACAAACATTCGGTGCACTCAGATCTACATGCTACGAACTAATTTGAAAATAAAAAACACTATTATGGTGATCATATACTATGATGCCTGTACTAAAAAATGAATCAGGTACATTTGCTTTCAACATCATAAAAATGGAATTATGTGCAAGGAACACCCATAGAACAGCGATACTAGATATTTAGTTTCAAATCTAAATGCGAAATAATTTCACTCAAGCTATTCGCGGCACCCTACTCGTGTCATCCGAATGGTCGAGCAATAAGACCCTACCGAGAGTACAGTTTAGAATATTATGAAGCCCTGTATTATTATTATATCCTCTCTTTATCGCGGAATTATGAATCGCTTCTTGACCTTTTGGGTAAGATGTTTTTTGTTTTTTGTTTTTTTTATGTCCTAGCAACATCTAAGGTCATATCAGGACGGGTACCGACTTGTGACAGTGCACACTCATGTTGACTTTATAGTGCTGTCCCACTGGGAAACCAGGCCACCAGCCCCATGACCTGTTATCCCGCTCAGTCACATTATCCTGACATTGAGCACACCAGTCCTTGCCTGTCCCAATAATGCCAAACGCCTGGCTAGGAAACAACAAGTATCAATTTTTAAGTCACTGGTTTGACTCGACCAGGGTTCGAACCCACGACCCCACGATCTACCAGCATGGGAGACGGACGCTCTAACTCATTCGGCCGTCCCGTTTTGGGTATGATAATACCATTTGGTGCTGTTCGCAGGATAAACCCGGGTTCCGGAAGTATCCATCGACTGAGGTCAAAGGACCCAGAGGCAGGCCCTGGGTCACCGCGCTCCAATGGGGATTTTCGCAGGCTCATAACAAATATATAAAAGTGTAATTATAAATTCATGTTCCGTGCTGTGCGAGAGTCGTGATAACATTTCATGAGCTTTGTTTATTGGTTCATGAAAGAGGCATATCCGTAGTTAATAACAGACACCCGACCGTGAAATCACCCGACCTTTACTGAGAGGACCGGCATGCGATTTGTAATAATGGATTTTATAATCCTACATGCCAGTTGTAATATTCCTGGATGCCCGGCCGTTAGAGCCCCAGATATACCACAAACTCGGGTTCTGACAACCGGCTGTCAGTTCACACCTGATGCTCCTCTCCAACAAACTCATAAGGAAGAAGGGGAAGACAAGTCATGCAAGATTGACAGTGAAGAAGTTGTGCTTTATTGGTATCAACTCCTGTTCACTTACTATTGACCTATCAGCTATTACGTACAGGCCTATGGACATGTAAATAAAATAGGCTAGTATAGAATTAAATAGAAAAGAGCGGAAAACTCTTCCCAAGAAAACCCCAAAACACTAGCATAGAACCTTAAGAAAAGAACTAACATAGTAATAAGAATAGAGCAAAAATACAATGCCAAGAGGGCCCAAAAAAAGTAAAAGACGCTACTAAATGTACCAACAGACTATCTATCTGCTACTGAAATGCAGACAATCAAATAACTTATCAGCAGCTACTGCTTGGTAAGACAACACTACAGCTGGCCAGCATTGAAAACAAGCCTGGGTACCCGGGCTTACATGCTATGGACATTATAAATACAGCCTCAATAAAAATATTTAAAAAATAAAAAAAACCTGACCCCTTACCTTCTGTCCGCACAGACCCTCATTACTCTCTTTAGTATGTACATGAATCAGTGCCTACAGCCCATTGAACCGGAGTCCCATGGTTGTTGCACACAGCTCAGTTTGTATATGAAAGGTGGAGCATCAGACAGAATGTCTGGGTTCCTGCCCAAGAGAAGAGTGTGTCTCACTCAAGAGTCAGGAGTAGAGTGTTTTGTAGTGACTGTAGCAGCATATAGATCTGAGTGTCTAAAATAACCGATATCAAAATGAGGCTGTGTGGTCAGGTGGGGCAAAGGGGCGCAGGTGACTGGGCCTCCCACAGCCAGCCAATCAGGCACCCCCCACAGCCTGGGTGGCGACACCCCCCCATATGGGTAGCTGTCACTCAACCCAGCTGTAGGTGGTGTCCATAATGTATGCAGAATGGCTGGTGTGCTTGCCCATCAGCCCTTTGGTAACAGGTAGTTGCAGACAGTTACAATAAATATATATATTAAAAATGTCCTTCTCCTCCATTTGCACTCTTACTGGTGCATAGAGGGAACATTTAACCGAACATTAACTGTCTCTTATATAGGAACATCTCATCATAATCTCGGGCACCATGTATTAACATATATTTCACATACCCTAATATGTCACATGGCGAGTGGGGTACCCATCGCTTTACTATTACATAACCTTGGTCCCCACTCCGTCGCCCGGGGATAATAATACTCTCTGCCAATATATAATTCCGAACCGAAAATCCGTATATTTTTACACAGTGTCACGAAATAGAATCACCCTCTCAATATTGTCTCCTCCCTGTTGATTCTATTTCGAAATATAATCGCCCCCGGACATTTTATTTCTTAGCAGCACTTACTCCAATAGGAGGATTATAATTACTTACATAGCAAAGAATATTAAAGTGCCCATCCAATAATATAATTAGGAACATACACTCCACCTATCACAACATAAACAACAGGCAAAGGAAGAGACTTGGCAGCACTGACTCGTATATGTACTTTATCATCAGCCATCTCCTAAAGCACCCAGTTCCGGTGTGTACATCCCTGTCTGGCCGGCATTCAGGCGCCACGCTCCGGTTGGTCAGTCGGTGGGTGTTTTTGATTCGATGAGCAGTTTTTGATTCGATAAGTGCACTGATATTTAGACGGAGCCTGCTTTGAGTGTGTGGGCCGAACAGCCGGCCCCACAGTCTCAGGTCGAGGCTGATGCACATGGAATATTCCACCGTCAGACTCCCCACGGACCAATTGGGCAGCCATGGCCATTTTCTGTCCAAAGGCACTGCTAGTCTGTGCGTCTACTGCACTTACAGCAGGCGGAAGTAGAGGATATATGTGAGTGTGTGTAGATATATATGTATATATGTATATATATATATATATATGTGTATATATATATATGCAGATTTGACGACCGTAAAGGGACACAAACTACAATGTGTATATATGTATGTGTATATATGTATGTAGATCTCTCCATATATAAATATATATATATTTATATATATATATATATATATATATATATATCTAAGTACGCATTACGAGGAGACCGGAATGGATGATACAATCTTTATTAACATGGAAGAAAATCCAGCGGTACAGTGAGTGGATGTAAGGGGGCGGAGCGGTGCATGCGCAGACGTGGCGCCCCCCAACGGACATGAGTGAGAGCAGGATGGTAGTTTGTAGGTTAAGAAGGCCCAACCAGCAGATGACTGGGAGGGGGGGTAGTAGATAGGATAGGGAGAGGATGGAATCTTCCGGCCTTATTATACTCATAAAATGGCTTATACAGCATATAAATATGCACGTAAAATATATATAGAAAGTATCTGGCTGGGCTGACAATGCCCTACCGATCAAGTAAAAAATTAAAATACAGCGAATCGTATGGCAATGTGTACAAAGGCGAAGTGACGCAGCCGGTGCGCGCTCAGTGGTGTATATGTCGCCCAGCAGCGCCGACTAGCGGAATTAGCCGGCCATATATATATATATATATATATATATATATATATATATATATATATATGCAGATTTGACGACCGTAAGGGACGCAGACTGCAGTGGTATGGCCATACTCTGGCTAGAACCGTCTGGCCGGGCACAGTGAAAGGGGAAAGAAGACAAGGCAGACAAAGGAAGAGGTGGGAAGACGACATCAGGGAATGGACGGGACTGGACCTTGGCAAATCCCGGAGGGCAGTCGAGAACAGGGAAACCGGAGAAAACTGGTTACAAAGTCGTCTGCCGTGCCAATTACCCTTGTGGTTAAGGACTTGACGATGATGTATATAATATACATATATATATATATATATAAACATATATATATACATATGTGTAATGTATAACGCATTATACAAGTATAAATGCTAGGGGAACTTATATACTTTGCCACTTCCTCCATCGGTGCATTGGTGGAGTGCCCCCCCCCCCCAGCTGTCGGGGAGTTGTATACGGGTGGCTTCCCTCGTGCCACACACACTGGAGGAAACTGTATATATGTATGCATATACATAGATATATATATATATATATATATATATATATATATTCATATATATATATGTATATATTGCTATGCTAGCTCTTATCACTGTCGTAGCCTAATTGACAGCATCAGCCTGCAGTTATCTAAGTTGAAAAAGTCAGGGCTGCTTCTCCAGTCATGACTATTCATAAATGCCCCTTCTATAGTCAATCAACCTCCTGTACACCCACATTGCTTAGCGTTAAAAGCTGCACCTGTTTCTGCATATCCTGCAACATTGTAGTTGGGTGAAGCCTTCTTAGTGTGTCTGTTCTTGGTCAGGTTAGCTGCATCAGCTCTATTCACAGTGCACAATCTCTATAACCGCCTTCTTTTCCTTCTACAAACCATCCATCCTAACCTCACAATGACCTTGTGCCTCGCTATTTTTGCTCTCAATGACCTCTAGTCCTACATTAGTTCCACCCCACCACACACGGACACTGGCGCCACCTTGTGTTCGGTCTGATATTGTCCAAGCTTAGCCCATCGGGCTCCTCCATCACCCGACGCCCCCTAGGTGTCACATGTAACGCTTCAATTCTGACCTCACCTGTCTCAGGAGATCATGCCGCCGACCTGCCTGACCCTTCTCCTTGCGTGGCCCCGCAACTCGGGCAGTGGCCATAACCTATGACCCTTACCAAATATGCATGCGCAATCTGGTGCTATTTCTGGGTTTGGAATAATCGATGAGCTTAGCGCAATCCCACATGACATCCACTGCACATGACCACCAGTTGTGGCAACCTTAGTGCCAGTTGCTTGGTTGTTGGAGTTTGATGTCCTGGCATCATCTAAGACGGGTACTGACTTGTGACAGTACGCACTCATGGCAACATTATAGTGCTGCCCCACTGCGATCCCAGGCTGCCAGCACCATGACCTGATATCCCACTCAGTCATATCATCCTGGCACCGAGCCAACCAGTCCTTAGATGATCTTAGATGTAGCCAGGATGTAAACACCAACAAGTGAACAATTGTCTTGACCTTGTCCTACCGACTCCAGCAGCATTTCTCCGACAGCACCTTTGCTCCCCCTCCCCTCCTCCCCTCCTCCCCTCCTACCCCTCCTCCCCTCCTACCCCTCCACACCGCCCCTATCAGTGCCACACCTTCTAACTATTCCCCTCCCTTCCCCTCCCCTCCCCTCCGATCCCCCTCCCCTCCCTTTCCCCTTCCGCTCCCCTACCCTCCTTCCCCTCCCCTCTCCCTCTCCCTCCTTCCCCTCCCCGTCTCCCTCCTTCGCCTCCCCCTCTTCCCCCTCTCCCCCCTTCCATTCCTCCCTCCCCTACCCTTCCCCCCTTCCCCATCCCCCTCTTCCCCCTCTCCCCCCTTCCATTCCCCCCTCCCCTACCCTTCCCCCCCCCCCCTTCCCCCTCCCCTTCCCGTCCCCTTCCCCATAGACACACACCGTCCCTGGCAGTGTCACAAGTTCCCCCCCCCTCCTCCCCCTCCCTACGACCGCCCCTCTCTCCCCCTCCCATTCCCCCTCGCCCTCCCCTTCCCCATAGGCAAACCTCCCCTGTCAGTGTCACACTACAACCTACCACACACACCTTCCCCGAGTTGTCAGATCAATCCCTGTCAGACCCAGGTCGGTGCTATCCATAATGTGGCCCAGACAACAAATAATTAGCACAAATTATCTGTAATTAGCGGCGCGCCGTGTAAACGTTTGAGTGGCCCCTGCTAATGACCAATAAAACCACACACAAAACAGTGACGTCACTTCAGGCAGAAGCTCAACATTCAGGCGGCACAATGATTCATTCTTGCTGCCATGATTGGAACAGAAAAAAAGAAGAGAGAGAGAGTGTGTGAAAGAGAGAGAAGAATATAGAAATGCAGATCCTCGAAATTGTCATCAATGTTGTGATTGGACGCGGTGGCTGAATCAGTAGAGCGCAGGCTTCCCAGGTGGAAGGTCGGGAGTTTGTATCACAGCCGAGCCAAACCAATGACTTATCAAATTGATAGTTGTCGCAACCAAGCATGGCACTTGCCATTAATAGGATACAACAAAGAACTGGTTAGCGCAGTATCAGGATAATGTGGCTGTGTGGGATATTGGGTCATAGTGCTGGTGGCCTGGTCTCCGAGTGGAGCAGTACTATATAGTCACCATGAGTGCACACCGTCACAAGTCAGGGCTCATCCTGATATGACCTTAGATGTTGCCAGGATGCAAACTCCAACAACCAATAATACATATGAATAGGTTTTCTTGGCAATTAACAAACAACAAATCATCGATGTTGTGAGAAAAGAATGACAAAAAGAAACTCCAGCATCATTGCTTTGCTACCATGAATTGATTCCTTTTTTTGTATCTGCGCCTCTTCTCATCTCACTGGACTTCTAAAAGAAATATGATGGCTTATTGGTAAATTCTTGATGCAGCTGATCAGAAGATATTGGCAATTACAGCCAGGCTATATTGTGTTCGTATTAAATTCCCTCACATAAATTGCGCATAATGTTTGTTTATTGGTTTTTCTGGAGTTTTGCATCTTAGAAACATCTAGGTTCATATCAGGACGGGTGCCGACTTGTGCCAGAAGGCACTCATGACGACTTTATAGTGTCACCCCACTGGGAGACTAGGCCACCGGAACCATGACCTGATGTCCCACTCAGTCACAATATCCTTTGGAATTGGATGGGGCACCCATGCCGTCACTCCGTTAAAGTGTTAGCCTGGCGTCTATAATTGATGAAAGCAGTATTTGCTGTTACATATAGCCAAACTATCCGGTTGACCGCAACCACCAAACAGTCAGCTGAAATATAATGCGGCAGTCATTTGTGTTAGCGGGGAGCAGGACGTAGCTCAGGCAGTAGTGTGTCCATCTGTGAAGGTTTAGGTCATCCGATCGAATCCTGCTCATTGGACCCATTTGCAGTGTGGGCTATTTTCCGTTCCATCCTGTGGTCCACAACTGGTTCATCAAAGGCTGTGGTATGTGCTTTCCTTTCTGTGGGAAAGTGCATATAAAAGATCCCTTGCTGCTTATCGGAAAGAGTAGCCTATGTGGTGGCAGCAGGTTTCCTACACAAAGAAATATGTCAGAATGACCATATGGTTGACGTTCAATAGCCAATGATAAAAATCACTGTGCTCTAGAGACATCGTTAAATAAAACAAACTTCTTTTTTATTCATTTGTGTTAGTTGAATGCTGTACAGCCTGACTCCATTGCACACTAGGTAAAAGTCCAAGTCACCTTGTGGCTTGCGACTGCTTGCAACCACTTTGCGACCACATTGGACCAAAGAACTCAGTCACCGGCGACCTCCTTGCGACCAAACCAATGGTCGACTATCCATTTTGGTGGCAAGGAGGTTATTACTATTAGTTCAGCGGCTGCAACCTCTGAGATCAAACTGATCGGTTGGTGACCACCGAGAATCATTTTGCAACCACTTTGTGACCACTTGTGACCATTTTCCAACCACTTGCAACTTTTTTTTGTGGTCGCAAAGTGGTCGCAAGCGGTCGCAAGCAGTAGTGTGACTGGGGTATATGTATAATGCACCCACCCACCTCTCCTGTCACTAAACAGGCTAGTACTCCTACCAGCCGCCAGGTCGCATTTATTGACATTAGTGTGTGTATATGTGTGAGGGGAGGATATGGAGGGGGAGGGGCGGGGGCGGGGGGGGGAGAGGGAGGAGAGCAGGGAGGGATTCATTGAATCTGGATATGACAGTTTTGGATAGAAATGGGAAAAAGTAAATGGCAGTGGTGTTATTAGTGCTGCGGCCGCTTCCGGTCAATGGCGTTGACCACCGGAAGTAGGTGTCCTGACTCGTTAATGGGCGTCTAACTGGGCGCTATGATGACATAACTGTCTCGCAATTAATTACAGGCCTCGGCTGTGTCAGTTAAAGTTGAGCCCCCACCCTCTCCTCCTCGTTGCCACCCCCTTGTATGTATTACCAATATGTCAAAAGGAGACTTTTCAATTCCTGCCTCGTTTTTCAGGCAATTTAATGTATAGGGTTTTGTTCTCATGACCATATATAGATAAATATAAGCCCCATAATTTATGTATATCTCTGTATATATGTAGATATATATAGATGAGAGGTAGGTTAAGGAGAAGGGGTGACATTTTGTTCAACCTGCCACTTTCAAACACCAGACATTACCTCTTTGTGTTCGGACCAATATTCGTTGTGATTGGCTCATTGAGACTCTCCGTCACCCGATGGCCCTAGGTGTCACTTTGTGGTGCCTCAATTCTGACCTCACCCATCTCTTGGGATCCCACTTCCTGCTAACCTGGGCACTTCCTGTCCGCCTGTCACAGTCACACCGCAGCCGTCACCTCCGACCCCTGTCAAATGTGCGCGTGCGCAATCTGGTGTTATTTCCAGTCGCCAGAGAATCGATTATCTAGGCTTCTCTATTCCATGCGACACCCACTGTACATAGCGACCAGACTGGTGACCCCAGCTGCAGGGAGGCATGAGCCGTGTTCACACGGGGAATGTAAATCGATTCGTAGAAAGCGACTTGCCTAGTTCGCCTCACATTTCCCGTGTGAACGGATGTCTGAGGCGGATTAGGGCTGATTCGACTCACGTGATGCGGATCCTGTAAACCACCTAAGCGAGGTAGTCTACATGAATCGATTCCTGTGATGCGGATAATTTTGCCCGTGTGGACGCAACCGACTTACGTGATGCGGACTAAGCACGTCGATATATACTATAATTTGGTCTATGAAAACTGCTAGATGTGCACATATATTTTTTTCATCATTTATTTTTAGGGTTTCACTGCCCAGCAGAAGTTTTGACCGTTCCAAACCAATACGATTCATTAAATACATATCTAGGTCGAACCCACACTCTCTGGTGCCGCATCGTCGAACCCAAAATGGTGCTGGTTAGTCTGCACTTGCTCATGCGCAGATATCCACTTCCGCCTTAAACCGATTAAAAGCACGGCCCGTGTGAACGCGAAACACTTTCGGACTAATTCGCCTCACCTGATTCGATTTGTCTGATTCGCCTCACATTTTGCCCGTGTGAACACGGCTATGGTCTGTCCAAAATTGAGGTCACTCTGGTGGCGCCCTCTCGTTGTCATTATTTGCTTTACCTGGGGTGAAGGGTAACTGGGCGGCACCCATGATTTGTGCAACCTGCTCAGAAATGCAAATTTGTGTCATGTACCATGGCAACGATCTGCACACGAGGCATCAGGTTGCAATTGTGAAAAATGGTGAATAAGGTTGGGTTTCATATTAATATGGCTTTTCTTTATTAGAGCAAAACTCGCGTGAAAATGTGATTAATATATGTCAGCTGACATAGTAACCAGAGAGTGAGATGTGTTGGTCTCACTGCTCTCAGTTTATTCTTATGTAGTGAAGCAGTGAAGTGGAAGTATTTAAGCACTTCGAATCCTATAAGTGAAATAAAAGGAATTACCACTTTTTTTTAGGTACATTAGTTGATTAAACATCGGCAATTTTAATCGCAGACAATTGGTGATTCATTCCACGGCTCCTTGCCATATCCTAGTAATGGCAAGCACCAGGGTAGGTTGCGACAAGTATAAATCTTTTAATCATTGGTTTTACTCTGCCAGTGTTCGAACTCGGGAGTTCGAATCCCACACCTTATTAGAACGAGAGGTGGATGCATAAGTTTCCCATCCATGTTGTGAATTACTAAATAGAAACAGGGTTAATTGAAACAGCGGTGGAATGTATTCGATGTGATATAACCATCCTGTCTGGTGGAGAGAAAAAATAGCCATCTCGCCAGGTACTGAAAGGTCCCCTGGGAGGAGGAGGAGGAGTGTTTGTGTCTATGTGGGTGTGTTGGGGGTGGGATATGTGTGATGGGGGTGGGATGTGGGTGGTTGGGTTGGGGTGGGATGTGGGTGGTGGGGGCGGGGGTGGTGGTGGTGGTTCTCCGTTGACTGACCGGCGCATCTCCACTTTGACTTTAAAAAGACACTTCCTTCCGAAAAACACAAAGCTTTGAGCACAGAAATCCATCAGCATTTAGGATTCTAGTCTTTACAACAACAGAATACTCACAATAGAGTTGACTGATAATTCAATATGTGTCCTTATTCATTTTGGAGGACGGGATGACAAAATGAGTTGAGCGTTGGTCTCCCGTTTTGGTAGATCGTGGGATTCGAACCCGTGGGTTCAAATCCTGTTCGAGTCAAACCAATGACTTACAAAATTGGTACTTGTTGTAAGGTATGCGTACAGTGCATATAGCTTGGGACTCGAGGGGATGACGTCACAGGTTCGAAGTAAATAAACCACTGACAGACTGGACGTCGAGGTGTTCGCCTGCTTTCAATACATTACATGGTGTCAGATTGTGTATCTGAACTATCCACGACCCAAGAGGGATAATGGCATTATCCGGTTTAAAACCACCGCTGCCATTAAGTCTGGAAGGAAATTTGGCGATGAATTGGAAAGCTTGGCATCATGCATACACCATATACAGTATCGCATCGGGTGCTGCGAACAAGACTGAAAAAATACAGTGCTGCGTCTTCTTACACGTAGCTGGACAGGAGGCCCAAAAGCTGCATTTAACATTCAAAATAGAGGAACCACACAAGGACAAAATAGACCACCTAATACATCTGTTCGAGGAGTACTGTGTTGGGAAAACGAATATTACTGTGGTTCGTTACGAGTTCAACTCGTTTAATCAGACGTCTGAAGGCATGGATACGTACATCCGTGAATTGAAACATCGAGTGTCGTATTGCGATTACGCGACGATGGAAGACGCGTTGCTATGCGACAGGTTGGTGTGCGGAGTGAAAGACTCAAAACTACGCGACAGGCTACTTCAAACTCCAAATTTGACTTTGACTGCATGTTTTGATATGTGTAGACTGAGCGAAAACACCCATAAACAACTTCATGCTACTGAACGTACGAATACAGAAGAATTGGTTGATGCTGTATCCAAGCAACAGGAAAATTATTCGTCACGTAACAAGAAATATACATCAACAACGCATGTGCGCAGATGGCCCGAACGAGGCACGAGAGCTGTTTTGCCTCGTGCAAACTGCACCCGATGTGGGTATACGCACGGCGAGGGGGCGTGTCCAGCGGCAGACAAACAATGCCTGCAATGCGGCAGGTTTGGACACTTCCAAAAAGTCTGCCGATCCCGCCGACAGTATCATGCACAAGTAGACGAGTTAGACGTACGAAGGGGCGTGTCAAACGATACCGCGGAAGAGGACGATGATGATCTGTTCGTCGGTGAGATAACTGCCGAAGCGACGAACAGCAGCAGTTTGTGGTATGTGCAATGTACTTTGCAGAACATTCCTGTTAAATTCAAACTGCACACTGGCTCCCAGGCCAATATCATTCCTCGCCATATCTACGATGAACTACATAACGTCGTACTAACTCCTTCACGTTGTTGTCTCATCGCATACTCAGGTGATCGAATCCGTTCTGAAGGGGAGGCAATTGTCGACGTAAATGGTCTGCCGTTGAAGTTTCATGTAACAATGAAAGGGACACCCATTCTGGGTAAAGAAGCGTGTGTGCTGCTGAGGCTGCTGCAGAGGATCGGCGAAGTCTCCGTACGAACAAAACAGTCTACTCGTGTAGGACAAGCAGCTGAACAACTACTACAGAAATATGCAGACATCTTCACAGGTTTAGGAAAAATCAAGAGCAATGCTAAAATCCACATCGACAAGGATGTCTGTCCTGTAATCGACCCACCACGTCGTATTCCCCATGCCATTGTTGATAAAGTGCAAATTGAATTAAATAGAATGCTTGATATGGGGGTAATTGTACAACAAAATGATCCGACTCCATGGGTGAGTTCAATAACAATTGTAAAAAAGCCTAATAAGATCAGAGTATGTTTAGATCCCACCAAACTCAATAAGGCCATTTTAAGTACCCCATATCCCACCCGAACAATTGAAGAAGTAATAGCCAAGACGTCCAAGGCCAAATTTTTCTCTGTCATTGATGCTAATAATGGTTATTGGCAGATAGAGTTAGATAGTGAAAGTTCAAAATTATGTACGTTTAATCCCCCATGGGGACGTTTTCGATATACAAGGCTTCCATTCGGTATTAAAACTGCTGGTGAAATTTTTATTAGCGAAATGAACAAAATATTATATGGTCTCGCTGGTGTTAATGTTATTGCTGATGACATTTTGGTGTACGGCAGCACGGAAGAGGAACACAACGCCAATTTAGAAAATGTGTTTATAAGAGCTTGTGAGGCTAACTTACGACTGAACCCAAAGAAGTCAGTTATTTGTAAAACAGAGGTGAACTATGTAGGACACACATTGACATTCCGGGTTAAAACCCACGGAGGACCGCATCAAGGCTATTGTCGACATGCCCACCCCTACTGATAAGGCTGCAGTTCAGCGTTTTTTGGGCATGGTAGGATATGTGGGAAAATTCATCCCAAGCCTCTCAAACATTTCCAAACCGTTGAGACAAATACTTGGTAAAAATATTGTGTGGTACTGGCAACATGAACAAGAACTTGCATTCAACACCCTTAAAAATCTGTTGGTAAGGGCACCTGTTTTGAAATATTATGATGTAAATGAACAAATCACTTTGCAAGTAGATGCCTCCAAGTCCGGTTTGGGCGCTGCCATATTCCAGCAATGCAGACCCATTGCCATGGCATCAAAAGCATTAGATGCATGCCAGTCATCATATGCTGTTATTGAAAAAGAAATGTTGGCAATTTGTTTCGGTTGTGTCCGTTTCCATGACTACATATATGGGAAACAAGTCATCATTGAGACGGACCATAAACCGCTTGTATCTATCATGTCAAAACCATTGCACCTACTATAGTTCCGTATGCAACAAATGCGCATGAGACTACAAAACTATAATATCATAATGAAATATGTAGTAGGTAATGAAATGTTCTTTGCTGACACACTTTCTCGTGCACACACTAAGAAGGTAACACCACAGAATCTGTTTGACGACACAATTTCCATAGCAACGGTGGACAACGCTCCAGACATGCTTACACGCATCACAGTTGAAGCAAAAACAGATACGGCGCTTATTGAGGTTACTAGATTGGTAAAGGAGGGTTGGCCTAAGAAAAACACCTTAGTGAAGTCATGCGCCAAACCATTTTTTACATACAAAGATGATCTCGTTATAGCAGACGGTAGAATATTCAAAGGGACACAATTAGTTATACCTTCAGATTTGCAAAGGGACATGTTAAACATGCTACATGAAACACATCAAGGAGTCATTAAAAGTAAACAGCTAGCAAGAGACACCGTTTTTTTGCCAGGGATGAACACACAAATAGAAGATTTGATATCCAGGTGTAGCACTTGCCAAAACTATAAAAATTCACTCAGTGCTGAGCCCATGGTCCCCCACAACATACCCGACATACCTTTCTGTAAGGTAGGGGTTGATCTGTTCGAGTATAAAACAAGAACATATTTAATCCTGGTAGATTACTACTCCAAATTTTCGGAGGTGGTAGAACTTTCCCTGACTACATCAAACGCCATCATTAAAGGTCTAAAAGAGATTTTTGGACGCTATGGCATACCAACCGCCCTCATCTCTGACAACGGCCCTCAATTTGCTAGTAACGATTTCAAAAGTTTTGTGAACACATATAAATTCAACCACATTGTGTCTAGCCCATACTATCCTAAAAGTAATGGTCAAGTAGAACGTTATGTGCAGACAATAAAGAAAATGATGAAAAAAGCGGATGAAAATAACCAGGATTTCAACCTGTACTTATTAAATTACCGTAATACCCCTCTGAGGCAAATGAATGCCTCTCCAGCTCAACTACTCATGAGTCGTCGCCTCCGTTCCAAATTACCCATCACTGTGGACCGGTTACACCCACAGATTCAGACATCTAAAAGAAAACCATTGCCAGAATACAGGAGCGACAAAAGTACTATTATGATAAAAGGGCTGGTAATGAAAAACCTGTGCTAAAAGTAAATGATCACATCAAATACAGAACGCATGAAGGAAAGTGGAGGGATGGAAAGGTGACACATACAAACATACAGAACCGAAAAGACTATGAAATTAAAAACAATGCAGGAAGGATATTACACAGGAACAGAGTACACATGTTTCGGGTACCAGCACCTCATGTCCCGTCCTGCAAAACTGGGCATAACATTGCACCACGAAATAACACAGATAAAAACCAATCATCACTTTCAAACAAACACGTACTCCTAAACATCAAACCTCAAACATACACACCTCATAGTGGGCGCATCTCACGTCCGCCGAAGAGGTTAGGGATACGGGAACACACAAACACCTAAATTAAGATGTTTGTTGCAACGCAACCAAATAATTATCCCACCGTGGTTATCTGTTTTGTCCCCCCCCCGTAAATATATACATTTAAATATATATTCTAAAGTACCCACATGTAATGTTTGGTTACAAGTTCATCCATGTTCACATGTTCTTGGTTCACTCTGTTTCCTGATCTGCTATGTGAAATTTTGTCTGCATACTTCCGATACCATTTGTATATATATGTACCATGTGTGTATTATGGTGCCCCCCGAGTCACCACAATAAAGATGTAAGGTATGCGTACAGTGCGTATAGCTTGGGACTCGAGGGGATGACGTCACAGGTTCGAAGTAAATAAACCACTGACAGACTGGACGTCGAGGTGTTCGCCTGCTTTCAATACATTACACTTGTCACTTCCAAGCCAGGCACCCGGCATTATTATGATATGGCAAGGACTGGTGGGCTCAGTGTCAGGACAATGTGACAGAGTGGGATATCAAGTCATGTTGCTGGCGGCCTGGTCTCCCAGTGGGGAAGCACTATAAAGTCACCATGAGTGCACACTGTCACAAGTCGGTACCCGTCCTGATATAAACTTAGTTGTTGCTAGGACACATTATCCTGACACCAAGCAAACCAGTCCTTGTCCAGTCCTAATAATGTCAAGCGCCTAGCTAGGAGGTGACAAGTATCAATTTTTAGATCATTGCTTTGACTCAACCAGGGTTCGAACACGTGGATTAGAACTCCACGATATAGCAAGGCAGATTATATATAAGAACAAAGATCGATCAGTGTTTTTGCTTTCGAATGGATTGAATGATTTCATCGGAGGTGCAGCTGTAAATATAGTACCGAGTAGTAATTCAGTCAGTGTACTTTTTTTTATTGTTCTTTCTGTTTCGCATTGTGCACTCCGCGTCCCAGAAGTGTCACGTGACTGTGATGGGAGACGCAGCGTTCCCGACCTGGCGCTGAGTGATGTTTTATGGACGAGATCCGGAGTGTGTTGTGAAGGTGTCTAACAATGCCAACAGGGGGCGTCAGTACAGAAAAGGTGGGGTGTGTGGATTGGGGTTGGGGTGGCGGGGGGGGGGGGGGGGGGGGGGGGGGAGGGCTAATACAATTTTCAGGATGTACATTTTCAGGATGACAGAAGGTAATTCCGGTTGTAGAAGTTGTTGTTGGATGTAGTTTTATGTCCTGGTAACATCTAAGGTCATATCATGACAGGTACCGACTTGTTACAGTGCACACTCATGGCGATTTTATAGTGCTGCCCCACTAGGAAATCAGGCCACTGCCCCATGACCTGATATTCCACTCAGTCACCTTATCCCAACACTGAGGCAACCAGTCTTTACCCTATTCTAATAATGCAGAGCGCCAAGTTAGGAAGTGACAAGTATTAATTTTGTAAGTCATTGGTTTGACTCGAGTGGGAATTGGCGCTCTACTGATTCGGCCACTGCACTCGGTAGTTCCAGGTTTAGAAGTAAGTGGGTGGGTTTGGGGGGTTTTACCTCCTGGTGTCATATTAAGACGGATGCAGATTTGTTATGGAGTCTTATATATAGGTCGGAAGATCGGGAGTTCAAATCCCAACCGAGTCGAATCAATGACTTACAAAATTGATACTTTTCACTAGCTAGCCTGGTGCTCTACATTAATATGATAGGACACGGACTGGCCAGCACACTATCAGGATAAAGTGACTGGGTGGGATATCAGGTCATGCACCGGCAGTCTGATCCCCCAATGAGGAAGCACTGTAACATCACCATGAGTGCACACTGTCACAAGTCAGTACCCACCTTGATATGACCTTAGATGTTTCTAGGACATAAAACAAAACACAAAGAAACAAACGCCAGTGAGTTTTAATTTTCTTAATGAGGAAGTCCCGCAAAGAAATGATGGACCGCTACACAAGTATCTAAGTTGGATTTGTAGGATCAAATCTAGCTAGATGCGTTGGTTTTGAAACTAGAATGATTTCATCAGGTTACGCAACTTCGGTGAAGTGACCCAAATTGTGCATTTTAAACACCAGGATTCGCAAGCGACATTTTGTGAACAACACAGTAGGTTTTGTGTATGTTGCGAAAGTGCTTTTAAGATATACATTTGTCAACACACACAACAGTGTGTGAGTATGAGGGCATCTTCTGGTGGTTTCTATTTGTTGGTGGTCCACTTCTTGACAGATGGACCTAATCGGCAGAGCGCGAACCTCGCGTGCGGGAGATCGGGAGTTCGGTAGAGTCAAAGCAATGACTTAACTTGTCGCTTCCTAACCTAGCACTCAATATTATTAGGATAGGGCAAGGACTGATTAGCTCAGTGTCAGGATAATGTGACTGAGTGGGATATCGGGTCATGGTGCCGGCAGCTTGATTTCCCAGTGGGGCAGCAATATAAAGTCGTCATGAGTGCACACTGTTACAAGTCGGTACATGTCCTCATATGACCTGAGATGTTGCCCAGATGTAAATCTTCAACTACCAACCAAATCTTGACAGATTTGCAAGTTTGAGCCGATGAATTGCTACTGGCAGGTGCCAGTGTAGTCAGTATATCCGCGCAGCAATTGCACCAATGGAAGCTGGGAGCGACACCTAAATGCCTACTCCTGCACAGTTGAGCAATATGACCATGCCAAATTTAGGTCTGAGGAGGAACCCAACTCCTATGGGTTCCACTCAATAAACACCCCTCCCTCCTCCCTTCCCTCCTCCCTTCCCTCCTCCCTCCCCCCCTCCCTCCTGCCCCTACCCCCGCTCCTCGATCCCTCCCCATCCCCGCTCACCTCCTCCAGCTCCCCCTATCCTCTCCGCTTCCCCCTCCTCTCTCCCCCTCCCCTCTCCCCCTTCCGTCTCCTCCTCCCCTCCCCCCTCCCCTCTCCCCCTCCTCTCTCCCACTCCCCTCTCCCCTCCCCTCTCCTCTTTCCCTCTTCCCCTCCCCTGTCCCCCTATCTCCCTCGCTTCTCCCCCTCTCTTCTCCCCCTCCCCTCCCCTCCCTTCCTCTCCCTTCCCCTCCCTTCCTCTACCCTTCCCTCCCTCCTCTCCCCCTCTCCTCTTCCCCCTCCCTCTCCCCTCCCCTCTCCACCTCTGCTCTCCACCTCCCCTCTCCCCCTCCCCTCTCCCCCTCCCGCTCTCCCCCTCCCCTCTCTGCCTCCCATCCCCCTCTCCCTCCCCGTTCCCCTCCCCTCTCCGCCTGCCCTCTCACCCTCCCCTTCCTTCCCCTCCCCCCTCCCCTACCTTCCTCTCTCTTCCCCTCCCCCTCCTCTCCCTCTCCCCCTCCCTCTCCTTCTCCCCCTCCCTCCATCCCCTTCTCCCCTTCCCACCTCCTCCTTCCACTCCCCCTTCCTCCACCCCCCTGCCCCCACTCCTTCATGCAGCTCTACTAGGAGATGCTATCCCATGCTCGGCGAAAAATCTCAGCTTAACTCAAAAAGTCATGCATAGCCACCTACTTTGATTAAAATAGAGAAGTATCTGGTTCTATTTATATTCTAACTCTACATGGTAATCCATCTTGTTTTGAGTCTCAACAGAGAGAAACTGGTCTTGTTTTGGTGACTGAAAAAATGGCCAAGTAGTTGTCTGGACAGCCCTCACGTACATAATGCCCCCATTGACCACCCGGGGGTTCCATCAGCGTCCTATCCTTGTGCGTGTTTATTAACCGCATTTTGGCGCCACCTGGCGTGTGATTACATGTCGTATATTGATCCGCCGGCCTCACAGCGCCATCGTGCGGAGAATATAGTATATATTACGTGTGCGGTGTTCTCTGTGGCGGAGTGGTTAGAGGGTCTGACCTTTTTCTAGGTCAGACTCATAATCTGAAGATCGGTGGTTCGATTCCTCATGTCATGACCTCTGCGAATTTTGATTTCCACCACCGTCTATAACTTACAGGTGTGTTGCTCTCCTACCATGTCTATGTGGTGTCGGAGGTTAAAAATCCATTGGGTCGGTAAAAGTGTAGGCTCAGGCTTTCTATTGACCAACTGTCTAATGGTGAAAATAAGACTATTCAGCCTTAGTTATGCAGTATAAATCATCAAGAAAAAGAATATAATATAGCTGCGCTATGGCTCACCAGGGTAACGGGATGCTCAAATAGGTTTATCGGCGCCCGCTTTGCGTGTGGCGGGTTGTGGGTTCGAACTCTTTGAGCGAGTCATGCCGATAATCTGATAATGTAAACATTAATACTTAATTATGTTATCAGCTGCCCATGGGGTACTAGAATAGGGAAAGGAGCTATTGAATGAGGAAGACCAGTTTGTCCGAAATTGAAATGTCCCTGCTTAATCAATGACCAAATTATATAAATATACATTTTCCGAGGGAGTGGAGCTTCACGCCCCGCGCAGGTGGATTAGAGAGATGCATGCTGGGAATCTCCCCCCACTCTGCCACAGAGGGTGGGGGGGGGGGGGAGGGGGAGGTCACTACACAGCTGATTACACACAGTAAAGGGTTTATCATTATCCATAAATTTTTACACCAACTCTCCGGTTAATGTTATGGTTAGGTTCCTGAGAACCATGGCGTTAACTGAAACAACGTTAAGCGAAACTTATAAAAATAGGCATTGAGTGTTGAAATTACTCCCAATCAACGAGCAAGCCTTCCCACCATCAATGATGTTATAACTAAGTGACGTTGAATGGCCCGATGTTCATCGGAGAGTTAGTGCATATTTTATATATATTACTAGTAAACAAACTGACTATTATGTTAGCAACTTGGCGATGCGCATGCGTCAGTCACGGTGGCAGTACCACGTGACATGAACAGCCAACGAGAAGGATAAGACAGTGGTCGATAGAACGAGGGTGTGTGGGAGTTGGGGGTTGGGGAGGAAGAGGAGGAGGAGGCGGAGGAGGGGGAGCGTAGGTCATCTGAGGGAGACTAGTAATCTGCGATGGTCCTATATCATCAAAGTATTCCCAACCCAAAATTAAGAGATAAGAAGCTGCAGAGAACAACGCCAGAAGTAAAACAGCACACACAGGATTTATATATGTCATAGCTTGGATGTTTGCTTATTGGGGTTTTACATCATGCCAACATCTAAGGTCATATAAGGATGGGCACCGAATTGTGACAGTGCACACTCATGATGACTTTATAGTGCTGTTCCATTCGGAGGCCAGACCACCGACACGAATGACGCGATATCCCACTCAGTCATATTATCCTAATAATGAGCAAACCAGTCCTTGTTCTATCCTATTAAGACTGAAAGTACCAGGCTATAAAGAGTTGCCACGACCGAGTATGGAATCCTCCGAGCTCGTGGAGGGCGAGGCCCCGCGCAGGAGGCAGAGAGGTGCATCATGGTGCCCGCCCCCACCCGGGGAGGGGGTGGGGAGTGCAACCCACTCCAGATCTTACTACATGCTGATAACGGGTTTATTACTATCCATATATAGCAACATACTATATATATATATATATTGCAAGTGGGAAACCTGCGATATATATATATATATATAAATATATATATAGAATATAAATCATTATATATATATATAAATAGGCAGAGTTTCCCCTCCCTCCCTCCCCCCCCCCCACACTTATTTAGTTCCTATTTAATTATTTATTATTGCATGTTCTCTTATTTATTCTCCACTGTAATATTCACTGCGGGCCAATTCTTTGCCCCACTACTACCGCGCTGCCTACTGCTTTGCTCATTCCCGCTGAAACTTCACTCGCTGCAGTACTGGATTTTAGCTTTGTTGAGGTATGACTATTATTTTGCCCGGACAAGGGCCTTCGCAGCAAAAATAAAGAAGGTTCCCACCACTACTCCATTGTCTCTCTACCCCCTTCCTTACGTAGCCAGTTTTATATATATAAATATATATATATTATTTATATGTATATATTATGTATATATATATATATACGCATAGGTATTATATGTGTATGTGTATATATAATATAGATAGCTCAGAGAAATCTATTGGCAGGATTATTTATTGCCAACACAGTGTATGTAGATAGTGAGAAAGTTGGATAGTATTGACAAGGCAGTACCGTCCCAGATAGTACCAAGGTCACCACCAGGTGGCGATAGTAGGAGCAGCTCCAGGGTGCCGCCCTCCAGGATGGGGTCATGATCATAGAGCTAAATAGGGTGGGTCGGGAAGATACCGGGACAGCCTCCCGCACCAGTACCTTGTGAAAGGAAGGCTCAGAATGGATACTACTCTAATATTATACGATGGTAATAACGATATTAGGCGGTGGTGCGGGTTGTGTGGTGTCCCGGTGGGGCAGCACTATAAAGTCACCACGAGTGAGAACTGCCACGAAGTTGGTGCTCGTCCTAATATGAGCTTTGATCTTGCCGGGACGCAACACTCCTAATGAACAAAGAACTAGTCAGGAATTTCTTTGTCCTAACATCTAAGGTCATATCAGGACGGGTACCAGCTTGTGACAGTGCACACGCATGGTGATTTTAAAACTGCTGCCCCACTGGGAGACAAGGCCACTGTCACCATGACCCGATATCCCACACAGTCACACTATCCTGATACTGTGCTAACCAGTCCTTGTCCTATCCTATTAATGCCGAGTGCCAGTCTAGGCAGTGACAAGTATCAATTTTCTAAGTCATAATTTTGACTCGGCTGGGATTCGAACTCCCGATCTTCCGCACGGGAAGCCTGCACTCTACCGATTCGGCCTTCGCGTCTGGTGAAGGCTTAATTAATTATACTACACGCAGTGTAGGTGCTAAATTAATGTGAAGCAGGCAGGTTGGTGATATATTGAGGAAGACATTCATCATCGAAAATTCCACAATCGAATAAATTAGCAACAACAACAAAGAACAACCATAGTATCTGAGTCTTAAGGGCAGATTACAATTATTCAAGAGATGCTGCTTTTCTTGCCTCCCATGGCAACCTCTTCCATGTCGTGGATGGGACCTGCCACACAGAAGGCACAATCTATATTTAGTCAATCTCCGGTAGGCGTAGTTCATTAAGCAGCCCCCAGGTGGCTTAGACGTGAGATAAGGTTGAGCGGATATCTGCGCATGCGCAGTTATCAAGGTTGACTCTCGGGGCGCCCTCTGGCAGCTTCTGTCGACGTGATTCGCCTCTGGTAGTTTGAAGCAACTGCAGACTTCTAGTAAACTCTCCCAACTACAGGATTGGTACACAGACATATTCGCATGTATCATTATATATATATATATCTCATGGGGTGCGACTGACACTGGTCTACATCTGGTGCAGGTGACGAGGCTACAGGTGGCGCCACCGGTACAGGGTTGGGTCTTACGAGTATAACAGTAATGTTAATAATTCCCTTACGTATCTCTATACTCATATAATTCGTTTTTCATCACATATATATATATATTTCGCCAAATCAGAGCCTGCTGAAAGACCGGACGCGGTGGCCGAAAGGGTAGAGCGCAGGCTTCCCGTCCGGAAGGTCGCGAGTTCGGAACCTAGCTAACACAAACCAATGACTTATAAAATTGATACTTGTCACTACCTAGCCTGGGGCTCGGAATTAATTGGATATTATCCTGGCACTGAGCCAACCAGTCCTTTCACTATCACTGTCATTGATTTGATTCGACCAGGGTTCGAACCCATGGGTTCGAATCCCACGATCTACCAACAAAGGGACTAGCTATGCAGACGGTGGTGGGGGGGGGGGGGTGCCTGGCCACACCTTCAGCAGGACACATGACCTTATAACTAGAAGGGGCCCCAGGTAGCACCAAGCGCTTTCTGATCTGTACCCACCCTCCCTACAGCCACCACGCCTACTCTATAGTCACAACCTACTGTGATGTATTGGCTAGACTTTAGTGCTCATATGGGTCCTTTTGTAGGCGGAGAATGCATCACTTTAACTAAGCAGAATGTCATCACCAGATTTACCCCCCCCCCCCACAACACAACACAACACACACACAGAGAACCAGCGGGTGTCGGCAGTTAGGTGTCGGCAGTTAGGTGTTGGGGTATGGAATGGTGCGGGAGTCAGAGAGAGGAGGCAAAGGAGCCAAAGTGTTCTCTTAACCCTTTAAGGATGGGAACGCCCGGGTGCCCCACAAGTTCCAGCCGCTTACAGCCCGGGTATGCCTGTAGCTGAATTGCTTTTCTAGATATATTTTGCTGATAATTTGTAGATCATATCAGAAATACAGTGCTACCCAATTGCAGGTGTATTAAGGCACACCTGGACTGTAAGCGTGTGAAAGTCACGGGCGCACCCGGGCACTCCTGGCCTTAAAGGGTTAAAGCTGTCCAGATTTTAGTGTTCAGTATGCGGTTCATAACTGGCTATTTTATCGGGCATTCAGTAATTAGAGCCAGATATTACAGCTGAAAGAAGAAAATATTTGTTAAAGCCTCACCGCAACCTATGTCGGATACATTCGTGGGTTCGCATTCGCCTGATAAGTTCAGCTGGGATACAAAAAGTAACAAAAGCAATTAATAAACAAACTAAATGCAATTTGAGGGCGAATGACTACTCTTTGTGTACACATTGACCGGTAAGATTCTCATACGTTGGTGGGCGATAATGACTTATATTTCTGCCACTGCTGTTTGTATATAGTTCTACAAATACCAGTCTAGTCTTGAGAGTTACCTGTCTCTGTATTTCCGAAAGTACCTGTCTAGTTGTGTTAGCTGCTTGCCTGTATAATACTGAAAGTACCAGTCTAATGTTGAGTCTTACCTGTCTGAATAATACTGAAAGTACCAGTCTAATGTTGAGACTTACCTGTCTGTATATTACTGAAAGTACCAGTCTACTGTTGAGACTTACCTGTGTGTATAATACTGAAAGTACCTGTCTAATGTTGAGACTTACCTGTCTGTATAATACTGAAAGTACCAGTCTACTGTTGAGACTTACCTGTCTGTATAATACTGAAAGTACCAGTCTAATGTTGAGACTTACCTGTCTGTATAATACTGAAAGTACCAGTCTACTGTTGAGACTTACCTGTCTGTATAATACTGAAAGTACCAGTCTACTGTTGAGACTTACCTGTCTGTATAATACTGAAAGTACCAGTCTACTGTTGAGACTTACCTGTGTGTATAATACTGAAAGTACCAGTCTAATGTTGAGACTTACGTGTCTGTATATTACTGAAAGTACCAGTCTACTGTTGAGACTTACCTGTCTGTATAATACTGAAAGTACCAGTCTACTGTTGAGACTTACCTGTCTGTATAATACTGAAAGTACCAGTCTACTGTTGAGACTTACCTGTCTGTATAATACTGAAAGTACCAGTCTAATGTTGAGACTTACCTGTATGAATAATACTGAAAGTACCAGTCTAATGTTGAGACTTACCTGTCTGTATATTACTGAAAGTACCAGTCTACTGTTGAGACTTACCTGTCTGTATAATACTGAAAGTACCAGTCTAATGTTGAGACTTACCTGTCTGTATACTACTGAAAGTACCAGTCTACTGTTGAGACTTACCTGTGTGTATAATACTGAAAGTACCTGTCTAATGTTGAGACTTACCTGTCTGTATACTACTGAAAGTACCAGTCTACTGTTGAGACTTACCTGTCTGTATACTACTGAAAGTACCAGTCTACTGTTGAGACTTACCTGTGTGTATAATACTGAAAGTACCTGTCTAATGTTGAGACTTACCTGTCTGTATAATACTGAAAGTACCAGTCTACTGTTGAGACTTACCTGTTATATTACTGCACATGCCAGTCTAGTGTTGAGCTACATTATATATATAGTATATATAGGCTATAATATATACATATAGTATATTACTGCAAGTACCGGTATAGTGTTGAAGGAGGTATGTGTACATATGTATAGTTAGTTGGTTGTTTGTAATACCAAGCGCCAAGCTAGGAAACAACAAATAACAATTTTGTAAGTCATTGGTTTTACTCGACCGGGAATTGAACTCCCGATCTCCCGCACGGGAGGCCTGCTGCTCTCTACCGATTCTGCCACAATATATGTATTGCAGGAAGTGCCAGTCTAGACTGGTCCCCATGGTGGAGAAGCTGACCAATCAGCGCCCAGCCCTAAGAGAGTGCCGAGACCGGCCACAGGCGGTGTTTCGCCAGAATTGGATAAAAGCAGCCTGACCTCACTCCGTCGTAACTATGGACAGGCAGGCATACGTCATCTTGCATCAGCGTCGCACAGAATGACGCAGAAGATGCCAAAAGAGGCAAATGATGCAGAAAGACACAGAATGATGTAAAAGACGCAGAAAGATGCAGACTGACACAGAATGACGCAGGGCGACGCAGAATGATGCAGAAAGGTGCAGAATGACGCAGAAAGATGCAGACTGATGCAGAATGATGCAGAAAGGTGCAGAATGACGTAGAAAGGTGAAGAATGACACGGATTGACGAAAAACAATGTAGAAAGACGCAGAATGACATAACAAGATGCAGAATGACGCAGAAATATGCGGAATGATGCAGAACACTGTAGCAAGATGCAGAATGATGCAGAAAGGCGCATAATTACGCAGAACACTGTAGAAAGACGCAGAATGACATAAAACGATGCAGAATGATGCGGAATGACGCAGAACACTGTAGAAAGACGCAGAATTACACAGAACACTGTAGAAATACGCAGAATGACATAAATAGATGCAGAATGACGCAGAATGACACAGAACACTGTAAAAAGACGCAGAATTACACAGAACACTGTAGAAAGACGCAGAATCACATAAAAAGATGCAGAATGACGCGGAATGACGCAGAACACTGTAGAAAGACACAGAATTACACAGAACACCGTAGAAATACGCTGAATGAGATAAAAAGACGCAGAAAGATGCAAAAATATGCAGAATGACACAAAAAGACGCAGATTGACGCAGAAAGAGGCGGCATGATGCAGAATACTGTAGAAAGACGCAGAATGATGCAGAAAGATGCGGATTGACGCAGAACACCGTAGAAAGATGCAGAAAGACGCGGACTGATGCAGAACACCGTAGAAAGACACGGAATGTCGCAGAACACCGTAGAAAGATGCAGAAAGACACAGAATGATGCAGAACACCGTAGAAAGACGCAGAAAGATGCAGAATGTCACAGAACACCGTAGAAAGATGCAGAATGACATAAAAGACGCAGAATGACGCAGAAAGACGCGGAATGACGCAGCAAGGGTAGAATGACGAAAAACACTGTAGAAGGACGCAGAATGACCTAAAAAGATGCAGAATGACGCAGAAAGACGCGGAATGATGCAGAAAGACGCAGAATGACATAAAAAGACGCAGAATGACTTAGGAAGACGCAGAATGACGCAGAAAGGCACAGAATGACATGAAAAGGCGCAGAATGACGTAGAAAGATGCAGAATGACGCAGAAAGATGCGAATAACGCAGGAAGATGTAGAAAGAAAGATGCAGAAAGATGCAGAATGACGTGTGCTCACAAAATTACATCAAATCTGCCATGTTTGGATCTTTAATGGTACTATGACATTTGTATCGCGTCGTTGTGTGCAGGGTGGTGGCAAACGAGAACAAAGGCAGACGACTTTGTTGCCGGCTTTCTACGCATATACTTGTATTTTGCCTCTATATTTAAGGTGGCTTTGTAATATATGGGTGCTGTTGCTTCTTTAGTGTTAATTCATTCATTCATTAAATGGGTCGAAGTTCAAGTTAGATCTCTAGGTCTTCGTCTTTCTATTTTACAGCTATGTTCATTTCACTTCTTGTTCTTATTGTTTTTCTTGTCCTCGCCCACCTTATTATTGTTTTTATTTTTATTTGTGTTATTTATGATAATTCATTTATTGAGTTGGGGAGGCGCTGTTTCTGGCACGTGTAAATCTGGTTTGTACAAATTGGTTAAAAAAAAATCTTTTGGGTTAAATGTTATTTATTCTAAATATAGTAACAAGGACATAATGTAATTACACATAGAAATACATGTATATATTATATAATGCATTATAGCAATATAAACAAGGCAAATTTCCCCTATGCTATGAGTTTCCCTCAATGTTGGCTAACTGATATTCACATTCCATACTACATGCTCTAGTTCACCATATCTCCACTGCAGCGCCACATGTGAAAGGTAAGCCAAACTACCGGCAGTATGACCCAAATATCTATATATATATTTTTTGTTTGTTTATGCGAATGGTCAAGGCGAGAGGCAGAGCCAGGCGAGGGGGATGCGGTAGGTGGCGCCACCAGGCGAGGCAGAAGGCCTGACCAGTCTATATATATATTATATAATGTCTATAACATTATCTAGCATAGAGTAATGTAATTTTGTCTTATGTGGTATCATATACGGTTATGTAAACATCCCTGTCTGATGTATGACAATTGATATAACATTCATAATATAACATAATCCTTATAACATAACTGAACTACGATCTTGGCCTCTGCCTTAGGAAACAGAGTCAGTTAAATGGCATTCTGTGGCGTAGACCTATGCTACTTTATATATGAACAATGTGCAAGCGACGCACCATATATATAGGCATAAGTCAACAATCATTTGCACTGATTATCTTTGAACTGTTCATCTTATCTGACCCTCCACCATTTTAACTGACACTCCTCCGGGCCACTACCGGTCAGGCCCCCTGAGTCGCCTGGTGGCGTCGCCTGGTGGCGTCGCCTGGTGGCGTCGCCTGGTGGCGTCGCCTGGTGGCGTCGCCTGGTGGCGTCGCCTGGTGGCGTCGCCTGCTGCGTCTTCCTCGCCTGACCCCGTCCAACGCCTGTACGCTATCTTAATATCTTCAATCGCCAGTGTCTAGACATATGCAATTGGATGCAATTACTAATCTGCTTAATTCGTCAGCCAGTTGTGATCACGTGACCAGAATACTGAATTGCTATTGGGTGAGTGCAGCACTTCCTCCTTTGTCAACAATAACCCACCATCGACCCTGTGGCCACCCATCACCTTACACAACCCTCCTGTACACATCAAGCAGCCACACTCATCCGGGAACTAACAATGAGTAACGGTACACTATTGTCGTGGGGGTGATGAAAATGGGAAATATTGCGCCTAGAGCGGGACTCGAACCCACATCTCTATGCATTCTGGGCCAGTCTGTAGACCATTACACCACCTAGACTGCCTGATATCACCACACTACCCATGCCTACCTGTCTATGTGGTTACTTGCCTGAGAGGTCAGTGCAGACTACTACACTCGTCGCCCTGGAATTGTAAGTATGTTAATGCTTACAATTACATACATACAGGCAAAGCACTAACACATACATACACAGGGTAGGTTCCACAACCATACAGCGCATAGCTTGTACAGGATCCTGGTTATGGCAACCAGTGTTGTGGGGGTGATGAAAATGTGAAATATTGCGCCTAGAGCAGGACTCGAACCCACATCTCTATGCATTCTGGGCCAGTGTGCTAACCATTACACCACCTCGGCTCCCTGATATCACCACACTACCCATGCCTACCTGTCTATGTGGTTACTTGCCTGAGAGGTCAGTGCAGACTAATACACTATTAATGCTGCACACAGCAACCATCCTCAGATTCACTGGACGCGCTGGCCCAATTGGTAGAGCGCAGGCTTCCGGTGCGGGCGGAAGTTCGGGACTTGGATTCCTGGCCGAGTCAAGCCAATGACTTACAAAATTGATACGTGTCGCTACCTAGCCAGGTGCTCGACATTACTAGGATAGGGAAAGGACTGGTTAGCTCCATATTAGGATAATGTTGACTGTGTGGGATATCGGGTCATTGTGCCAGCGGCCTGGTCTCCCAGTGGAACAACACTATAAACTCACCATGAGTGTGCACTGTTAGAAGTTGGTACCCGTCCTGATATGATCTTAGATGTTGCTAGGATGTAAAGTAACAAATAACAAACAACAAGCCATGAATCCGCACTGTCACGAGTCGGTTTCTGTCCTAATATGACCTTAAATGTTGCTAAGGGGTAAAATTCCAATAAACAAACAAGCACAGGACTCTCCAAAGGCTGTCATGCCTAGAGCTCCACTATTTAATTAATAACACGACTGATCTCAGATGTTGCTAGAACGTAAAGCTCCAACAAACCAACAAGCAAACTATAACTGGCCAGAAGTTGAGAGGCACTCAATCGAAGCTGGAGTGAGCTAATGTAATTTCTATCTCCATGGATACCGGTGCATGGAAATGCCATCTAAATATCCATTCATGCCAGGGCTCTATGATACTGGCTGCTGAATAAAAGAGAGCATCTAATGGCATTTACCCAGACTGGAGCTGGAAGGGAAGCAGATTAGTGGTTAAACCCATTTTGAACTGCATTTCGCAGCCAGAACGCTGATGCACAGGAAGCAGTATTGGAGAAAACCTTATTCAAACCGGAATTGTTACACAATAGATGCGTTCATGTAACCTAATTCCAAGTCATAGTTAAAAGAAATACGTGGGCTACATCACCCATGTCTATTATGCTGTCGTAGAGGAGATGAAAATGTGAATTATTGCGCCTAGAGAGGGAATCGAACCTACATCTCTTGCATTCCAGGCTAGTGTGCTAACCATTACAGCACCTAGATTCCCTGATATCACCACGTTATCCATACCTACCTGTGTGTGTGGCTCCTTACCTGAGAAGTCAGTGCAGACCACTACACTCGGCCCCCTGGAATTGTCAGTCGTTTAAATGGTTTATGTCCATAGGTCGTGTGTATGCTTACAATTGTTCATGCGATGGGGCGGTAGGGGTAGGGTGCTCAGCCAGCTTTCGGCACTGACATGCCACCTATCGATTTGATACCAAACTAAACCATCATCCGCCCCTAACATTAATATCGACGCCAGCAGCCTTACCCTATAATGATGCACCTATATTTGACTTTTAGAACTAAAATTACACCACCTATGCTGCCACCTTGCGGTTTCATTCATCCAGCGCTGACATCACTGACAGCATTGAACCGTGCACTTGCCGCCTGGACACGAACCTGCGAAGACCAACCAACCACCAATTTGAAGAGTTCGACGCACGAGGACGACAGGATGCCGAAATGACCAACCTGCGACTCACCCAGTAAGAAGCTTCCACCAGCCATCATTCCACACCATCACCGAAAAGAGGGCACCCACGTTCGGTTCTAACAAAAAAACCAAAAACTAAACACACAATCTCCAAACGCATGGCTACCAGCAGCGACAGAGACAGGGACACCAGCATGGTATCCCCAAAGTCCCAAAAAGGTATGGAGAAAATTTAGAAGGACCTTACCGATCGGCTGGAGACCATCACAAAAAACATACAAGCACGGATAGATGCCCTGGAGATGAAGAAGCCAGCTGAAAACCGACCAGACAACCAGCTGTCGGAAAGCATGGGAAGCAACGGTCGCAGATGCTCAAGTGGCGGCCATCTGAGGTCACGATCAACAATGCGAGACCGACACCGCAGCAGACACCAAAGCCAAAGCCAAAGCAAGAGGCAAAGCCAAAGCCAGAGCCGCACATGCACACGGACACATGCAGGCACATGCACACGTCCATTCACGTGCACGATCACAGGATAAACGCCGCCGAACCGACCGATGAACGGCACCGACACGGGCGCAGCAGCCACAAGTGCTTACCATCTACCACCAGATCTGACAGTGACCAACGCGACTCAATAGACAGACTCTTCAGCTCCAGCAATTCCCGCTCATCTAAGAGAGGTAAAGTCTCAATTATGCCTCATACTTTTGTGATATGTGGTAACAGACCAGACGGGATGGCCGAATGAGTTCGAGCATCCGTCTCTTGGGTTGGTAGATCGTGGGGTCATGGGTTCGAACCCTGGTCGAGTCAAACAAATGACTTAAAAATTGATATTTGTTGCTTCCTAGCCTGGCACTCGGCATTATTAGCATAGGGCAAGGACTGGTTGGTTCAGTGTCAGGATAATGTGACTGAGTGTGATATCAGGTTATGGTGCTGGCAGCCTGGTATTTCAGTGGGGCAGCACTATAAAGTCGCCATGAGTGCGCACTGTCACAAGTCGCTACCCATCCTGATATGACCTTAGATGTTGCCAGGACGTAAATCAACAACAAACAAACAAACTATATCATATGTGCAAAGTCTCAACGGTGCCACAGAGCTGCGTGGAGCACATACGTGAGCACCTGGAGCAGCTCACTCTCATGCACCTTGAGTGGGACTGGGAGACCCGTCTAACATGGTCCGAAAGAGTGTTCAGTATGATAGATGATGGCTGCCTGAAGAAAGACTGGGAAGATCTCTATGCGATCAAAGACGTCCAGCAAGACGTGCACTCGGTGGGCACCCGACTAAAACAGAAAAAAACACAAAAGTAATGATTACTACAAACGGCCAGAGGAAGCGGCCAGCTATGACTATTCTAAGAGGGCCAAATTCTCCACCGAGACTGATGGCCACCTCTCCCACCAGTGGAACTGGGGCACGGATTGTGGCCACACTGCAACACACGGAACACTCCCCAACCATTTCTGCCACGTGTGTGCATATTGCGTCAACAAATACAGGAAAGTTAACCACACCACAAACAAGACTGCAACAATAAGAAGCGAGCAATAGAGAAGAAAAAAGCATCTGACCCCACGTCGAACTCCACCAACAACTCCGACCGGCAGGGTTTTCAGTAACTTGGCCAGCAACTGCACCGTCAGTGCGAGCGACTCCCGCAAGCATTGAGTTCCTGCCCGACATCAGTCACTTGTACTACACTCATGGTGAGCACAATCTACTCCATGTTTCTGTTGACACTTGTGCATCCACACCTATTCCCATCTCCCCCACTGTTTACTCATCACATGATTGTATTAGTAGCGGTGGCGCCCTGCACCCACCCGCTGCTCAAATTAAACATGACCGCCATTCTGACCCAATTACAGCCACGTGGTCACCCTCTCCCCAACCCACCTGCCACCCGACACCAGCCCAATCTAGGTCACCCAGCATCCCACGCCTTCTCAAATTCCACCCATGTGGCCTCAACACAGCCACCCGCCTCCTTCCCCCCACCTCCCCCCTCCCCGAGGTCGCACCCCGTCACCCCTACCACCACAATTAAAGCCCCCTCCCCCTACACACACAGCACACTGCAACGCTTCCCCGGGAATCCCAACACCGTACAGCCAGCAGCCGGGGAATTCCCCCCACCCAGGCTTCCGCCTACATGCCTTGTTTACACCCCCCATCCCCAACACCAGTAAACAAACCTGCCACGCCCACCCCTTCAGTCAGCAAACCCTAACCACATCTCCACAGCCCTCAACTACACACCTGCCCTCCCAGCTAGCGCCGCCCCTTCACCACACAGCACGAAAATTGTTCCTGTTATTGTTGGTGGGTGTGTTGAGAGTGTTAACGAAACATGTGAGACGGATGAAGCTCTGACTTACAACGACCGATGCGACACTGACGCCGACGACGACATTGATGTCATCACGGACGTGGACACACCAACCAGCATTGCCCCTGCCTACAACCCTCCACACACCCCTGCCTCTTATGAATTAACCTTACTCAAAATCTGGGCCCTTGTTGTACATAATGCTTGGCCAGACACAGTTTATAGGTTAAGGAGGTAGGCTTGGGCCATGTCTGCTGACCAGATGTAGCAGGCGCTGCCGAATCTCATCACTTCATCGGCGAGGTCTTGGATACCTGGAAGAGTGTAGGTGGACACATGAAGGTTAAGGAGTCCGGACTGCCCAACCACCTGGCAGCCAGGATCCCAGTCCCCTCCGGACTCATAATCCCCAAGTGGAGGGAATATCTTTCAGACTACAACGATAGGCAGCTCCCCGAATACATCAAGTTTGGCTGGAAACGAGCCAACCACATAGAAGACCCCACCAACATCATCGTCCGGCACCAACATCATCTGGATCGAGAGGTATGTGGAAAGGGAGCTCACCTGTGGCACCCTCACTTCACTGAGCCCCACTTCCAATTTTGGGCCCAGACATGCCCCATGATGACCCGCCACAAGAAAAACACCGATGAGAGGCGGGTCATCGTGGACCTCAGCTACCCGAGGGGCGCCAGTCTCAACACCGACATCAGGAGGGGCCAATACCAAGGTAGACCCTCCACCTACACTCTTCCAGGTATCCAAGACCTCGCCGATGAAGTGATGAGATTCGGCAGCGCCTGCTACATCTGGTCAGCAGACATGGCCCAAGCCTACCACCAGTTCCAGGTCTGCCCTATCTCAATCCCACTATATGGCATCAACCTCCACAGTAAGACCTACTATGATGTTGCACCCCCCTTTGGGTGCCGAACGTCATCCCTGGCCTGCACTTGCACCACAAATGCCATGGTCTACCTGCTTAGGGACAGGGGTCATCACACAGTATGCTACCTCGACGATTTCGTCGGGGTGGCCCCTCACTACAAGCAGCACAAGATGGCTATCAAGAATTGATAACGATTGCGGAGGAGCTCGGCATAGCCCTTTTCCCCCGCCAAGTGCGTCCCTCCAGCCAAGTCACTCAAGTGGTTTGGCTACTACATATCATCTGAGGAGATGGTAGTCTGCATCCTGGATGTGAAGCTAGCCAAAGTACTAGTCGAATGTTGCACTTGGACCATCGGGAAACGGGAATCACAGATAGACCTCCAAAGGCTAACTGGGAGGCTGCAGCATGTAGCCAGCTGCATCAAACCAGCACGGTGCTTCATGAGCAGGATATTGGCGGCAGTCCGGGTCGCCCCACCCACTGGCAGGCATGCAGTGCCGGACGACCTGGTGCTTGACATATCCTGGTTCTTGAAGTATGCTGAAACCACCAACGGCCTCATCCTCCTTCACCCCACAACACCCAGGCAGTGGATCATCGAGTGTAACTCCATACTGAAAGGAGGCGGGGCATACTCAATTGAGAAGTACTTCTCAGAAGAATACCCACCTGAAATACTCACGAAAAACTACAACATCAACCAGCTGGAGACTCTAAACCTAATAGTGGCCCTGAACACCCTCGGCCCCGACGACCCACACAACTACACAATAGTTGTCAATACAGACAACCAGACCTCCCAGGCAGTACTCTCAACCAGCTCAGGGAGAGATGCATTGCTGTGCGCCTGCACACAGGAGGTCTGGAGGTTCCCAGCAACACGCAGCTGCAGTATCGGTATCATATACAAGCCCAGATGAGACCTGGTGCTCGCGGACGCCCTGAGCAGACGCCATACAGACCAGGCAGCTGACACCAAAGCCAGGATGATGTGCATGGAGAAAGACCTAACTAACATCCATGTGGTCCACTTCCTCTCAGCTTTTGGTGTCCCTATCTAGCTCCGCTCAGACCTGCCTCTGTCTTCCCAGGTCCACATGACGCCACCCGGAGCCGAGTTAGAGTGTTACTCAATGCGGGCCTGGCCCACGGATCATGGAAGAACAGGTACGGAATTACACACAATTTGCCACACAAATACTATTTGACCCCTTACGCCCTACGCAGCTTGACATAATGGCCTTCAGGGCCCACCTCGACTCTACCTTATGATCATCAGGCACAGTATACAACTATATAAGCGGTGCAAGAACTTGGGTATGGCTCATGGGGAGCTCCCCCGAACCGTATGATACCTACCTGGTCCAGCTGGTGAAAATGGGCATGGCCCGTGCATCCTGCCATGTTCCCCTGCTGGTCCTGCCCATAACCGCACAACAAATATGAGAGATTGTCCACTACCTCAGCACTGGGGGCCCGGCTGCTGTGGTCCTCACAGCAGCCACTCTCATCGCGTTCTTCACAATCTTACGCCAAAGGAACCTCTTAGTGGCCAAGGACACACACTACAGAAACGAGACATACGTGAGGTCGCCGATGGGCTTCACATTCGAGGACAATCATCCAAGATGACTAGGTCACAAACAGAACAATACACCATACAACTACACAAGATCAATCCATCACCATACTGTCCAGTCACCGCCTTGAGGGCCTACTCCGATGCGAACACCGGGCTGCCCGACGCCCCTGCCTTCGCAGCACCAGATGGACGACCCCTGAAGATCACCACCCATACTGCAGCCATATGCCGGCACTCCAGGCATATGATCACTCCAATCCGAACTCAATCACTCTTCACAGCCTCAGGAGAGGCGCTGCCCAGGCCTGTGCGAAGGCTGGCGCCCAACATGAAGACGTCCGCAAACTCGGGACCTGGAGATCCAATGCTATGAACACTTATGTCCCTAAGACAACCTTCTCGGCAGCCACTCATGTACTCTCTTACTTATTTGGTTGAGAGTGACGAGATTGATTACCTATTGTTCGATTGATTACCTATTGTTCGATGACATTGATTATTTCTGATTGAATAAATGCAAATTATACCACTTATGTCTCATTGTTAATTGTTCATGTTAGCATAACATGGGTAATTTGCGATGGGGCGGAAGGGGTAGGGTGCAAAGCCAGCTGTCGGCACTGAGACGCACCTATCGATTTGGTACCGAACTAAACCATCATCCGCCCCTAACGTTAATATTAATGCCAGCAGCCTTACCCTATGATGCTGCCACCTATATTTGACTTTTAGAACTAACATTACACCACCTATGCTGCCACCTTGCAGTTTCGTTCATCAGGGTGCTGATGTCACGGACAGCATTGCACCGTGCACTCGCTGCCCGGACATGAACCCTCGAAGACCGACTGACCATCATTTTGCTGCCCTCCCACCCCTCAACTAACAAACAGGCTACTCAAGCGGGAGGGTTGAACGTGACAAGATTGATTACCTATTGTTCGATTGATTACCTATTGTTCAATGACATTGATTATTTCTGATTGAATAAATGCAAATTTTACCACTTCTGTCTCGTCGCTAATTATATATATATACAGCCAATGCACTTACAGATACATACAGAGGGTAGGTTAAAAGAAGAGACAGTGCATAGCTTTACAGGATCCTGCTGAGAGGTCAGTGCAGACCACTATAATACTAATATAAAGGGGACATTAACGCGACCATTATACTTTCATCTATTCACATGTTGTTCTGTTCAGTTACATTCGTTGAATAAGCAGGGGATATTTCTAGTATGAACCATTTTGGTCTTCTCATTTCACTGTTTCTTTCCCTATCCTTGTAATGCCAAGCGCCAGGCTAAGGTGATAACATTTGGTTTGACCCGGCCAGGTTTCGAACCGCGTGACTTGCCAACTAGGAAAGTGTCACTCAACCCACTTGGCCATCCCGTCTGATTGTAATGTTCAAATGTGGCTATTAAGGGAGAGGGGAGGGAGAGGGGGGAGAGGGGAGGGAGAGGGGAGTGAGCGGGAGGAGTGAAAGGAAAGAGTGAAGGGAAGGAGTGAAGGGGAGGAGTGAGATAGGGGAGTGAAAGAGGGGAGTGAGAGACGGGAGTGAGAGGGGAGTGAGAGGGGGGAGTGAGAGAGGGGAGTGAGAGAGGGGAGTGAGATAGAGGAGTGAGAGAGGGGAGTGAGAGATGGGAGTGAGAGAGGGGAGTGAGATAGAGGAGTGAGATAGGGGAGTGAGAGAGGGGAGTGAGATAGAGGAGTGAGAGATGGGAGTGAGAGATGGGAGTGAGAGATGGGAGTGAGAGAGGGGAGTGAGATAGAGGAGTGAGAGAGGGGAGTGACAGAGGGGAGTGAGATAGAGGAGTGAGAGAGGGGAGTGAGAGAGGGGAGTGAGAGAGGGGAGTGACATGAGGGGGGGAGTCCATGATATTTGCTCTCAATCTAATACAAAGGAGGCAGCCTAAATAATTATCTCTACAAATCAATGGCAGATGAGCCTGGAGACCCCCCCCCCCTTCCCTCACCCACACCCACACACTCTCTAGTGTGTTCGTATAGGACGCTCTCCTCCTGCACTCCCTGAGTATCGTCTATTAAATTCTGTGGGTCGGGCATCACGGCGCCGTGGGTTTGAAGTAAATTAGTGGCTGAAACCATCTGTCTGTTTGGCACGGATTGACTGCAGCGCCATCAGGACATTCTGTGTAGTCGTCTGTGATTCCAGCAGGCAGCGGGCGGGTCGGCACCACCCGAGCCGGAGATGGATCCTGCCACGAATAATTATGATGTTGCCTTATCTTTTGTCATATGTATATTTACATGCATTTATTCTAAAAAGATTCCAGTGCATGAGTGACATTAGTCGCATTGAAGTGAGAGCTGGGAGACCGTTGGAGTCGGTTGCCAGGAAAGGGGAAGCAGAGAGTGCCCGGTTACCGGGAGGGGGGGGCTGCTGAGAATAAGGGGTGTCGGGAAGCAAAAGGTGCCCAGAAGGAGCACCGAAAAACATTAGGGTCTGTTCTTTCTTTATATTCACGTAATAAATTGTATAGCCTATATATATATATCTACAGTAAAACCTCTCTAACCAACCACCTGCACAGATCGACGACTCCCCTATATATCGATCGCATTATTTGAGTTTCCAAACAATCGCCCATACAATACCACTGTAGCGATGAAAAAAAACTCCCTAAACCGATCACCTCCCTAAATGGACCATTTAATCTCCATCCCATGGTCGGTCGATTTAGAAAGGTTTTACAAATAACTCATACCTGACGCAGTGGCCGAATCGGTGAAGTGCTGACTTCTCATGTAGAAGGTACCGACTTGTGATAGTGCACACTCATGGCAACTTTATAGTGCCTCCCCACTGGGAAACAAAGTCCCCAGCACCATGACCCAATTTCCCACTCAGTCACATTATCCTGATACTGACCTAACCAGTCCTTGGCATATCCTAGTAATGCAGAGCGCCAGGCTAGGAAGCGACAAGTATCAATTTGATAAGTCATCGGTTTGACTTGTCCAATTTTCGAACTCCCGACCTTTATGGGAAGCCTGCGCTCTGCCACATTCGGCTACCATATCCGGTTATGACACTAGGAGTAATGGTAATGGTGGCCTGGTAATGGTGGCCATAACAAGGCTGCCATCATGACAGCAGTGGTCATGATGGCAGCCTTGTTATGAAACCTGAGCGGTGAAGTGGGGGTGGGTGGGGGGAGGGCGGTGGTGGGGGGTGGTGGGGGTGGGGGTGGGGGGTGAGGTGGTGAGCCTACCACAATAAGATAACCGCAATAAGAACAACGCGGTAATAACCAATAACCCGCGCCCTCCATTGCTACCCAGGGGGAGCTGCTCATATCTTATCTGCTCACAGAATCGCCAATGGCTCACTGATAACAATGGCTCAGTCCAAATGCGTCATTGAAAGTTCATTGATGGATGATTGCATTGCTGATTTGTTTACAGCGCAAAAAGACTTTGCGTTGTCGATGTGACAACAATTGTCTTATTTACTACCGGACGCGCTGACCAAGTCGGTAGAGCGCAGGCTTCCCATGTGGAAGGTTTGGAATTAATTCAGTATGATCCAGTTACAATCAATTGCAGGTTTAGTTTGATGTTTTGTTCAGGTACTACATACTAGTTGGTCCTACATACTACATACTGGGCATGCGGTGTGTATGTGTGTGTGGGGGGGGGGGGTGGCTGTCAGCTTTAGAGTGGGGGGTGGTTGAGATTTGGACATGCGTACAAGAGGCGGTAATTTATTCCCTGTAGAATATTTAATGGTATATTTGGACCGCCATTTTAACGAGGATTACATAGCTAACACTGAAAACTCTAAATGAACTCAATTGTTTAAAGTTGCATAGTCTGATGGGTTTGAATTTTTGCATTTTTTCTGAGATAAATATATTGGATTTATCATCAGTATTTACTTTACATTAGTTCAAAGTTACTTTTATTTTAAATGTTAACATTTTGAGATATTTTGAGTGCAAACATGGAAAATTAGTTTTGGCAAGTTTGCCAAAACTCTGACACCATAGACTTCCGCAGTAACAGGTTCTGTTAAATTGACTCAGTATTCCCTTCTACGCATAAACAAATGCTTAATAGGTGCATCAGTATCTACGTTAAAAAATATGTTAAATCAAATCTAGATAATTGGTTTGGTTTTGAAAATTTGATATTTCATCGGACTATGCAGCTTTAATTGTTATTGTGGACTCAGCTACCCCGTCCCTTACACCGCAGTCACACTACTGCTTGCGACCACTTGTGACCACTTTGCAACAACAAAAACAGCGTTTGTTACAAATTGGTCACAAGTGGTCGCAAAGTGGTTGCAAAGCGGTCCGCAGTGGTCGCCGACCTCCTTCCGACCACACAAGCCATATTGTGACTGGAGCTTTACCGTATCAGCCTCTGTGTTAAACAACGTCGTCGTGAAGTGTATTTCAAGAAGAAGGCGGGAGCACTACTGGGTCACCAGAGGGCACTACTGGTACAGGAAAGGGTCACCACAGGGATGCCAAATGGGCCACAAAAGGGCCACCAAAGGGTCACCAAGGGGCCAGCAAGGGGGCCATCAAAGGGCTACGAAACGGCTGCCAAAGGGCCGTAAAGGGACTACAAAAGGGCCACCAAAGGGCCACCAAGGGGCCACCAAAGGGCCACCAAAGGGCCACCAAAGGGCCACCAAAGGGCCACCAAAGGGCCACCAAAGGGCCACCAAAGGGCCACCAAAGGGCCACCAAAGGGCCACCAAAGGGCCACCAAAGGGCCACCAAAGGGCCACCAAAGGGCCACCAAAGGGCCACCAAAGGGCCACCAAAGGGCCACCAAAGGGCCACCAAAGGGCCACCAAGGGCCACCAAAGGACCACCAAAGGACCACTAAAGGCCCAGCAAGGGGCCAGCAAGGGGCCAGTAAGGGGGATGCCAAAGGGCCATGAAAGGGCTGCAATAGGGACCACAAAGGGCCGTGAAAGGACTACAAAAGGACCACCAAAGGGCCACCAAAGGGCCACCAAAGGGCCACCAAAGGGCCACCAAAGGGCCACCAAAGGGCCACCAAAGGGCCACCAAATGGCCACCAAAGGGCCACCAAAGGGCCACCAAAGGGCCACCAAAGGGCCACCAAAGGGCCACCAAAGGGCCACCAAAGCGCCACCAAAGGGCCACCAAAGGGCCACCAAAGGGCCACCAAAGGGCCACCAAAGGGCCACCAAAGGGCCACCAAAGGGCCACCAAAGGGCCACCAAAGGGCCACCAAAGGGCCACCAAAGGGCCACCAAAGGGCCACCAAAGGGCCACCAAAGGGCCACCAAAGGGCCACCAAAGGGCCACCAAAGGGCCACCAAAGGGCCACCAAAGGGCCACCAAAGGGCCACCAAAGGGCCACCAAAGGGCCACCAAAGGGCCACCAAAGGGCCACCAAAGGGCCACCAAAGGGCCACCAAAGGGCCACCAAAGGGCCACCAAAGGGCCACCAAAGGGCCACCAAAGGGCCACCAAAGGGCCACCAAAGGGCCACCAAAGGGCCACGAAAGGGTCACGAAAGGGTCACGAAAGGGTCACGAAAGGGTCACGAAAGGGTCACGAAAGGGCCACCAAAGGACCACCAAAGGTCCACCAAGGGGCCGCCAAGGGGCTGCCGAAGGGCCTCTGCCCTACTGCGTTGCCGGCGGCCGGAGGCACGATCACGCCCGCCCTAACCAGTGGGGCTTAAACACGGCGCCTTAGGAAATCAATAAGTTATGTCGCCACAGCCTCGGAAGCAGGTTTAAGTGGAGCCTCAGGGGACTTGCGGGGAGGGGGGATGGTGGTGGTGGTGGTGGTGGGGGGGGGGGGGGTAGGAGAGGCGTAAAGTCACGTGAAGACAAGTGGGGGGCGTTTTACTACAGTTTCATCGCCACCGATTAAAGGAAAGTTCAAATAATTAGACAAATTTAAACTAATCATATGCGGTGATCCTTGGGGTCCATACAACATCATCGCAAAAACAGCTGTGGCTCATGTTAAATCAGGATACAGTTGACCGAATTAACTTTGAATTAAAGAATTCTGGGTCCAATTAATCATCACGTTATATCCAAATTCACGTTAAATCGGAGCGCAGTATAATGGAGTTTCACTGTATGTATAATGCTTATTGTCGTGTGTATTTAAATATGTATATGTATATATGATGAGAGCATTGTGCTACATAATGTCCCCATTACATTGTTTGTGTGGTAGTCCATGATGTTCACCGTTCCACGGTCTTTCACTCTGCCACACACTCACGAAAGAACGCCAAGATTTAGTGACAGTACGCTTCCACTGGTTTGTTACAAAACCTATCCGCTCTCCGCGGTGCCAACAGTCAAGTCTCCCACCCCCGAACTCGCCAGGTCCCACATCGCCTCTATAGGTGGGTGGGAGGTGTACTTGCCACACACAGGAGAGGGCAGCAAAGTCGGGGCTCTGCTCGGTGGCTAGCATGCCACCACCTAGCGCAGTTCAGTGTAACTGCGTAGGTGTGCGGCGTAGTGTCTGTCGCCACCGCGTGGTAGTGGAGCTCATGTACAGACTACTACATTTGCATGATTTGCTGATAACATTTGTTTAAGTTAGTGCATTCAGAATCTGCATTGACACGTAATCAAATTTGGTGTCAATGGGTGTTCATTATAACCGTGCCACAGGAAAAGAAACATGCGTTGGTAATGTGTGTCACCGCTACAAACTGGGTTCCTTCCTACCAGTTACAACGCCAGACAAATCTCAGAAAGGCAACCACGCATGAATTATTTTTAAAGTTTAAATTAAAATTGCATGAACACATAGTTTTGAATTTCTGTAATTTGCTGAGATAAATATATTAAGTTGATGGTTATAATCTACCTCCCTTTAGTTTGAAGGAACTTTTATTTTAAATTCCTACTTTTGGGGATATTTGGAATACAAGCATACAAGATTCATTTTGGCAGCGTGCCAAAATACTGACACATATAGGCTTCAGCAGTAACATATTATATTAAATTGACTCCCCATTCACTTCTATGTGGCAACAAATGATTAATAATAATAAGTGCATCAGTATAGAAAAAAGACTAAGTTACATTGGTTGGTTGTTGGAGTTTTATGTCCTGGCAGCATCTAAGGTCATATCATGACGGGTACCGACTTGTAACAGTGCACACTCATGTGCTGCCCCACTGGGAGACTAGGCTGCCAGCACCATGACCTGATATCCCACTCAGTCACATTATCCTGACACTGAGCCAACCAGTCCTTGCCCTATCCTGATGATGCGGAGTGTCTGGCTAGGAAGCAACAAGTATACATTTTTAAGTCATTGGTTTGACTCGACGAAGGTTCGAACCCATTGGTTTGAATCCCATGGTCTACCAAAGCGGGACACGGATGCTCAACTCATTCGGCCATCCCGTCTGGTCGCTAAGTTAAATAAATAGGATCAAATCTAGATAATTGTTTTGGTCTTGAAAATGTTATGCTTTTATCGGACCATGCAGCTTTATGTGCAATATATAATTTATTTTAAAAGGATAAGAAGACCTTCGGTTTGCTATATCACCACCTTGGTGATACTCCCCCCCCCACACACACACACCTTCCGCGCAAGCACACGCTCATGACTCAACAACTGAGCGCCACTCAGCTAGTTTTTAGTATCGCCACCAGGGGAACGCTACTTAGCAACAGGAAAACCAGCAGCAAACTCGTGTAGTGATTAGCATTGCCACCAGGGGAACGCCGACCCGGGGGCACCACTCCACACCCGGACAACTCCCGGAAAGTAGCGCCTGGAGCGACCATTCCCGAGATGCGCCAAAACAAGTGGAGAAAACACGTGCGTCATGCGTCATGCGTCATGCGTTATTCGTCATCCGTCATCCGTTATGCATCAGGTGTAGGTTACATGCGATTGTGAGATTCCAGTTTTATGATAAAAGCAGAAGGTCAAGTGCAATCCGCGCATGCACATATTATGTGTGTTAGACACACTGCACACCCATCACATACTGTACTCAATTCACACACTACACATACTACGCATACTACACACATTACATATAATACATATACGCTATACGCTATACCCACTACAGACACTACACTTAGTGCATATTCTACATACTACACACATTACACACACTACACACAGTGAACACAGTGTATGCACTACACACACTACACACATTACACACACTACACATATTACATATACTACATACACTGTACACGCTATACCCACTACACACGCTACACTTAGTCCACATTGAACATACTACACACATTACACACACTACACACAGTGAACACACTATACATGATACACTCAATTCACACAGTGTATGCACTACACACACTACACACATTACACACATTACATATACGACATACACTGTACACGTTAGACCCACTACACACGCTACACTTAGTGCACATTGAACATACTACACACATTACACACACTACACACAGTGAACACACTACACACACTACACTCAATTCACACAGTGTATGCACTACACATACTACACACATTACATATACTACATACACTGTACACGCTATACCCACTACACACGCTACACTTAGTGCACATTGAACATACTACACACATTACGCACACTACACACAGTGAACACACTACACACACTACACTCAATTCACACAGTGTATGCACTACACATACTACACACATTACACACATTACATATACTACATACACTGTACACGCTATACCCATTACACATGCTACACTTAGTACACATTGTACATACTACACACATTACACACACTACACACAGTGAACACATTACACACACTACACTCAATTCACACAGTGTATGCACTACACATACTACACACATTACACACAGTGAAGACACTATCCATAGTACACACTACATATATGATACACACACTACTCAAACTACAAAACTACACACATACACATACTACCCATGTACATTACACACTACACATCATCCATACACTGCACACCCTACCCCATTACTAAACTACACACATACTGCACACACTACACAACAAACTGTATATATGCGGGTTATCCTTGTAAACAGTTCCCTTTAATTATTCCAGTAACCGCCAGTATAACCGCCCTGACGTTCCCCTGAAATATTTCTAGGACGTGAAACCTCAATAAATCAAAATGAAATCCAGAGTAAATAATACCAGGATGACACATTTCGACCACACCAACTCCACTTAGTTCCTAATAACACCACCAGGGTGTGAGTGAGCGCCATCCCGTGGCATCAGGAGACTACTCGAGGTATTACCGCCGACGCCAAGCTAACACTCCCCCCAACACTCCCCCCAACACTCCCCCAACACTCCCCCCCCCCCCCCCCCCCCCCCAACACCAAACATCTGTTCCCCCGAGAGTCTCGTGTAGCTGGGGCTCTGACGGCCGAGACCCAAGATATTACATACTGTCATTTACCGGGCGCGGTGGCCTAATCGGCAGAGCGCGAGCCTCGCGTTTCGGAAGGTTGGGAGTCGCTTAGAGAATTGAAACTTCCTACCCTTTCCTATAGAAGGAAAAGAAGTGACATAATTGAAGTATTTAAAGTTATGAAAGGTTTTGATCAAATAGATATGAACTAATTTTTCACCTTGAATAAAAGAGAAGGCAGTCGGGGCCATACTCTCAAACTAGTAAAACCCAGAGGCATTTCAAAGTTAAGGCAACACAGTTTCTCAAACAGGATCATAAATATATGGAACAGTCTCCCACAAAATGTTATTGATGCCGAGACAAAAAATTCATTCAAGAACAGATTAGAAAAAGCATGGGCTGATGATCCATGGAAATTTGACCCCTTATTCACCACATGCTACTAATTATTCCTTGTGTTGCATATTTACTTGCACTCAAGCAAAAATGAGAGACAAATAAGTGTTCACACTTCCTGTCTACCATTCGCTATTTCGCTATTTCGTAGCCTCTCACACCAACACCAAAACGAGGCCCGTTGGCGCTGCCGTACACGTGCCAGTTTTCCGTCGCCGGCTTCCGATTGGTTCGTTTTTGGGTCAACCGCTCGACCAATCAGAGGCTAGCGATAGCGACGTGTGCGGCGCGCCTCGCGCAATTCGCTGCGCACGTGGCGCACGCTGATTGGCTGTTACTCCGAGTTAACTCTTCACATGGTGAGGATATATACATGGGTCACTCTCCTGAAAACTGGCCAGAAGTGTCGCATGGAGAGTTAAAATCTAATATTTGAATTTTTTACATTTGTTGGTTGCAAATGAAAGCTGGAAATCTCCCCTTTACATCTATGTCAAATATAAATTGATGAGATAAAAAATAAAGGTGTAGTCCATGATTAGGCTATGTCTTATGGCGGTATAACATGTGTGTCACATGTGTAACACATGTTTAGGACACCACACAGTCTGCTTAATAAAAATCTAATCAGAATTAAATAATATCATACTTAGAAGCATATTAATCATGGCATAATATACAGAAATATGTAGTGCTTATATTGATTAAAAAAGTAATTCCCAGCCATGCTTTATTCACTGAATAATTAGTGTACAATATTTGTGTGGCATCCAGACACCACCGGTTACAGGTGTGACGGAAATTTGTAATGTTATTTCTGAAGACATCATTTTATTTTTTTGTAATTTAAGCATGCATACATGTTAATAAATACTTCCTTTTTGATTTGGGAACTGTTTTGTTTGATATATCAATGCAATACAAGATGTTAATAAGGATTCAACCATGTCCCATATGTCATGTTACAAATGGCTGACGGTAAAATGGGGTTTTTTGGTAGAAAAACACTTCATAACTAAAAGGACCAAAGTTGCACACAGTTTATTTTATTTCCCTTATTTCTTTCATCAAATCTGAACATGAATATGAAAAGTATAAGGACAAAAATAAGTAGGAAAGTTTTTATTGGTGTTTTAAAATCCCATCCCATGCTGACCAGTTTTCAGGAGAGTGACCCATATATGCCTGACTGCTTCCTCTAAGTGCAGGGTAAACAGAATAATTAAGCTTGTCGTACCTGTCCACAGCTTGGTCTGTCTCCTGTCAAGATAAATAACGCATCACCATTGACGGAATCACCGGAAATGACTGAGGGAGGTGGAGGTGGATAACTAGCGTCTCAGCTAATTAAAGGGGCACACTATCAACTAGCGCTATTTACTTGTAAAAATATACAGATTTTCGGTTCGGATTTATATATTGGCAGAGAGCATTACTATTCTCGGGCGATGGAGTGGGGACCAAGGTTATGTAACAGAGAAGCAATGGGTGGCCCACTCGCTGTGTGACATGAGAGAACATGTGGAAAATAGGATAACATAGAGTGCTCGAGACGTGATGTTCATATGAGAGAGACAGTTACTATATGAGTGCATATAGAGTGCTTATGACGTGATGTTCATATGTAAGAGACAGTTACTGTTTATTTAAATGTTCCCTCTATGCACCAGTAAGAGTGCAAGTGGAGGGGAAGGAAATTTGTAATATATGTTTATTGTAACTTTCTGTGACTTACTTGTCGCTTCCTAGACAGGCACTTGGCAGTAATAGGATAGGGCAAGGACTGGTTAGCTGAGTGTCAGGATGTGACTGAGTGGGATATCGATTCATAGTGCTGGCAGGCTGATTTTCCAGTGGGGCAGCACTCTATAAAATCGCCATGAGTGTGCATTGTCACAAGTCGGTACCCGTCCTTAGATGTTGCTAGGACGTGAAACAACAAACAAACGATCTACTGTTATTTAGCAAATGAAGGCTGAATGGCATTTGTCTTTCACAACATTAACATGTTTAATGCTAGGTACACACCTACCGTTTACGACTCGCGCACTAAAACTCGCGACTCGACCCGACCCGCTTAAAACTGAAAACGGGCCGATTCATTTTTCGAATCATGAATCGCAATCGTAAGGAAGCACTTTTAGCCCTAAAATTGAGTTTTAAGTCGCGAATCGCAATCGGTAGGTGTGCTAGGGGAGTGCACACCTCAAGACTTTTGGGCAATTTTAGATCGAATACGGTAGGTGGGTGCGGAAAAACGGTAGGTGTGTACCTAGCATTAGTCATTAATTTGACTCGACCAAGGTTCAAACCCGTGAGTTCGAAACCAATGATTTACCAAAACGGGAGACAGACCCTCAACTCATTCAACCATCCCGTCTGGGCGGGTCAGCAAGAAGAGTAAGGCCTTTGCTTCGGTGATCGGTACCTCACTCCGCCCCTTCACATCACCTCACCTCTCCTCACCTCACCTCACCTCACCTCACCTCTCCTCACCTCACCTCTCCTCACCTCACCTCTCCTAACATCACCTCTCCTCACCTCACCTCACCTCTCCTCTCCTAACATCACCTCACCTCACCTCTCCTCTCCTAACATCACCTCACCTCACCTCTCCTCACCTCACCTCTCCTCACCTCACCTCTCCTAACATAAATTCTCCTCACCTCACCTCTCCTCTCCTAACATCACCTCACCTCTCCTCTCCTAACATCACCTCTCCTCACCTCACCTCACCGCACCTCTCCTAACATCACCTCACCTCACCTCACCTAACATCACCTCTCCTCACCTCACCTCATCTCTCCTCACCTCACCTCTCCTCACCTCAGCTCTCCTCACCTCACCTCCCCTCTCCTCACCTCATCTCACCTCACCTCTCCTCACCTCATCTCACCTCTCCTCACCTCTCCTCACCTCACCTCTCCTTACCTCACCTCACCTCTCCTCACCTCACCTCCCCTCTCCTCACCTCACCTCACCTCTCCTCACCTCATCTCACCTCTCCTCACCTCACCGCACCTCCCCTCTCCTCACCTCACCTCACCTCTCCTCACCTCATCTCAGCTCTCCTCACCTCACCTCACCTCACCTCACCTCACCTCACCTCAACCCTCACCCCTCAACCCTCAACCCTCAACCCTCAACCCTCACCCCTCATCCCTCACCCCCGAACTCCCACAAGCGGAAGTGGGTGCCCTGTTCCCACTTTGCCGCTATATGTGATGGCGGAAGATGGACGATGGCATTAGAAGGAGAGAGTAGAGGAACGGTGAAAGGACTGAACCGCCGGGTGACCAGACGGGTTGACCGAAAGAGTTGAACATCGGTCTCCCATTTTGGTAGATCGTGGAATTCTAACCCTGGTCGAGTAAAACCAATGACTTAAAAATATATATTTGTCGCTTTATCATTAGGATAGGGCAAGGACTGGTTGGCCCAGTCTCAGGATAATGTGACTGAGTGCGATATTAGGTCAGGGTGCTGGCCTGGTCTCCTAATGGAGCAGCACTATAAAGCTGCCATGAGGGCGCATTTTCACAAGTCGGTACCTGTCCTGATATAACCGTAAATGTTGCCAGGATGTAAAACTCCAATAACCAACCAACCACTATAAAGTCGCCATGAGTGTGCACTGTCACAAGTCGGTACCTGTCATGATATGACCTTAGATGTTGATAGGACGTAACGCTCCAACAACCAACCAACCGCATGGTATGGCAGCTAACAGAGATGGCCCTCCAGCGACTGGAGGCATACCGACATCCGGGGGGGGGGGGCGTCTCGGTCAGGTGCGGCCACCGGCGGAAGCTCCCTCTGCGCAGGCGCAGTGCAGACACGCTGATACAGCACTGGCACATGATCGGTACAAAGCGGGCCACCGGAAGTGTCCCAAGTAGGTCAGCGCCCGCGAGAAAAATGGCTATGCGCTGTACTGCCCCCCCCCTCCCCACCTCGTCATCCACCTGGTCTTGTGCCTTTAATTTTAATGTGGACATACATACATTCACACATCCCTGCATCGTAAACGACTATGACCGGCTTAGACTCTGCTACGTTTTTCTAATACCCCAGTCACATTATGCCCGGCACACACCTCCTGTATAAAACCTAAAACTGCCCATTTTGCGACTAAGTTTGAGTTTTAGTCGGTTTCAGTCTTTAGGTGTGTGACCCCCTATCACACCAGAGCCTTGCGATTGCGACTTAAAACTCAGTTTTAGGTTTTATACGGGAGGTGTGTACGAGGCTTTTATAAGATTCGAAAAATGAATCGGGCAGTTTTAGTCGGGAAACGGGACGGATCGGGTTGTGACGGGTCCTGTCGGGCAGTCAGTTTTAGCGCGTGAATTGTATACTCGAGGTGTGTACCAGGCTCTACTTAGAGCTTCCGACCACTCTGTGACCACAAAGAAAGGTTTGTTGCAAAGGGGTCGCACAGCAGTCGCAGAGCGGTCGCAAAGCCGGCGCAAAGCCGTCGCAAATCCATCGTAAAACTGTCGCAAAGAGGTCGCAAGTGGTTGCAAGCGGTTGCGAGCCGTGGTGTGACTGGGGCTTTTAATTATGTAGGCGTGACTTTTTGTTGTGTTTCTTTAGCGGGCTTTATTTAGTTCGAGCTGTTGCCAGGCACAACATGCCAATTCAGTCTGCTACTCACGTAGCGATGTAAGTAGTATATGTGATCGGCGGGTTGCAGCAGGCGGCGTGTACACACTCACAACACATGCGCACTGCTGCCAGTCCATGCCACCGGACGGGGTGGCCTAATCGATAGAGCGCAGGCTTCCCGTGCCTGTCACACTATGCCGGATTGAGCAACGGACAGAATTGTCTAGTCCAGTGGTGTTCGGGCGTGATAAGTATCAAAATGTATTAAAATGGGTCAAGGTGTTGCGATATCGGGTCTAAGGCCGCTGGATGAAACGGACATGAAACGGACATGAAACGGACATGAAACGGACATGAAACGGACATGAAACGGACATGAAACGAACATGAAACGGCCATGAAATGGACATGAAACGGACATGAAACGGACATGAACGGATAGCCAACGGCAAAACGAACTCAAACAGCGGCATCCGTTCCAAGTTTTGTGCATGTTCAAAACTTCTAATGGATCGGGCCGGATATCAACGGATATCAACGGATATGCAATGGACACAAACCAGACTTTGCAGGATATCAACAGACTTTTTTCGGTTTCTTTCCGTTTCCCCAAATCCGGTGATGTGTGACAGGGCCTTCAGCAAGGCGCTAGGCATTAATACTAATAAGACTGGTTAGCTGAGTGTCCGAATAATGTGAGTCGTGACTGTGTAGGATATCAGGTCATGGTCTCCCTGTGGGCTAGCAATATAAAGTCACCATGAGTGCGCACTGTCACAAGTCAGTACCCATCCTGATATGACCTTAGATGTTGCCAGAACATAAAACTCAGTCCAACAACGACAACCTTTTTAGAATAGAGCTGTACGGCGGAGTATCGATGACACTATATTACATAAGTGTATCTGGTCGAAAGCAGTGTTAGTGGCCTGTCACGCCTAACCCGCCTTAGACACCAAATCATTCTGTCCACCCACTTAATCCAGATTGCTGTAATTCAACCAATGTATCAATCTCCCAAGAGAAAGAGGTGGACACTCAACTGACCAGTTGAACCTGTCTGACCACAGTCGCCATCTATCTACATCGTCTACCCGGTAGAGTCTTATTTCATCATCATCATCAATCCCTTAACCGCGAGGGTCATTGGGGCACTACAAATGACTTGGCAACCAGTTTTCTCCATTGTTCCATTTTCTCCACTGCCCTCTGGGATTTGCCACATTCCAGTCCTATCCATTCCCTGGTGTTGTCTTCATACTTCTTCCTTTGTCCGTCTTGTCATCTCCCCTATTTCACTGTGCCTTTCAAGAATGGGGAAATATGGCCATACCACTGCTGTTTGCATCTCTTTACGCTTGTCAGGAGATCTTTGCGTGGCCCAATTGTCCGTTGGATGTTGGCACAGACTTCCCCGTTGGTATCTCGTATGTCAGCCCAACTCAGACTCCAGTCTGTCATGTGAGTCAGTGTAATGGACTAATCAGTCAACCCGCTAGGACTTAGGTACAGTGAATCAGTCTAATGAGTGACGAAACACCAGCCCATCCTATCCATTTGTGGTAGGTGTGGCTTGGAACCACTATAAGGACCAACCAACACTACCCGCCTATTATAGAGACCTACTTAAAGACCTGATCACCTCATTGTCACCATGCATTCCTTACATGAATATTCGGTGTATGAGATGTGTGGGTTCGAGTCCTTCTTTATGCCGCAGTCACACTATGACGTGTTGGACCAATGTTGGACAACGCGTGCCAACGTGTTGGGTTTTTGGGCGAAATGTTGGTACACATCCGGCACGTTACCAGCGCGTTACCGGCGCGTTAATGGCGCGTCGGTACACATACACTGATAGCAACGTGTGAGCCAATACGTCGGCGCCCGCTGGCTCGCACCGATCGTTTTGTGCTTGCACAAAACTTTCGACGCGCCCCAACGCGCCCCGACGCGCCCCGACGCGCCCCGATGGGTTGGAGGGGACGTTCTGGATGCGTTAACAACACGTCGAAATCCACTGCGGGCGCGCCGGCGGAACGCTGGCAAACCGTTCAGCAATGTCGCTTAACGTTGGCATTTTTTTTGCCAAAATGCGACCGTTCCGTCGGCACGTCTGCAACGTCCCATCGGCGGGTAGTGGGCGCGCCATTGGCGTTGCTCCAGCGTTTCTCAGAGCCTTGGATGTGTTGCCAGCGCGCCTGGATGCATTGGCCGCGTGGTGTGGACGCGCTGCCGGCACGTCCTGATGTGTTGCTGGTGGGTATCTACGTGCTGACACGGTACTAACACGACACCAACACGCTCCTGGCACGCCATCAACGTGCTACCGACATGCTGCTGATGCGCTAGTAGCATGCTACTAGCGCGCCAATAACACGCCAATAGCGTGCCACCAACCCGCCACTAACACGCTGCACCCCATCAAACTTTGTCCCAAAACGCCGAAAAGTTGGACGTGTCTCGCGTGCTAGCAAATATTTTGCACGTTGGCGGCACGCCGGAAAACATGTCATAGTGTGACTGCACCATTAGACACAATGCTTCCTCTTACAAGTATACGTGGGTTGGGTGGTGACAGCAGGGAGCCCAGGTGGTGTAATGGTTAGCACACTGGCCCGGAATGTAAGAGATGTAGGTTCTCGCCCTCAGCACAACATTTCCCATTTTCATCACCACCCCCCAAAGAACCCTGTATCCACGACCAAGATTCAATACACACCACATGCTGTCTGGTTTTTGAACCGACCTCCTGTGTTCATTGCCTGTATGTATGTAATTGTAAGTATAAAACGACTTATGAATATCAACTATTTAAAACATGTATGATTCCAGGAGGGGGGGGGGGGTGCAACTGTAGTAGTCCACACTGAGATAGGGCAAGGACCGGTTATCACAGTATCAGGATAACATGACTGAGTGGGATATGGGTTAGGGTGCCAGTTGGAGGAGGGGGAGTGCAACTGTAGTAGTCCACACTGAGATAGGGCAAGGACCGGTTATCACAGTATCAGGATAACATGACTGAGTGGGATATGGGTTAGGGTGCCAGTTGGCCAGCACTATTAAAGTCACCATAAGCATGCACTGTCACAACTCGGTACCCGTCCTGATATGACCTTAGATGTTGCCAGGACGTAAACTCCAACAACCAAGCAAACAACAAGCAATCAGTGGGAAGGCGCGTGTGATTTGTAAGTAAAGTAAGAACTGGGAAGGAGGAAATGTCGTGTGTGAGGGAATGCTCGATAAAGCAGCACAAACATCTGCATATCACGCAGAATGGGCTACTTTGAGGAGACCAATCCTGGCCGTTGCCATAACACCGCCCCTCCCCTGGTGACCCGTCACTGGTACTTACCCAGTACCCCCCCACCCCACCCCCCACCATATACTTCTACACACATGCATCAGTAACACCAGCCAGACGCGGTGGCCGAATCGATAAGAGCGTTCAAGCTTCCCGTGTGGAAGGTAGGGAGTTCGAAACCAGACTGTGTCAAACCAATGACTTGCAAACAAGTTGATGCATATCGATACCTAGCCTGGCGCTCGGCGTTGCAAGGATCGGGCCAGGGTATTGATTGGAATGTTCTTTTCTTAATATATGCCAAAGACTTACGCTACATTTCCATTGGATCATAAGAGTTGCGCATGACAAGTTAAAACTGCGGGTCCCCTCTTCCCCCTCTTTCCCCCTCTCCCCCCTCTCTCCCCCTCTCTCCCCCTCTCCCGCTCTCTCTCCCCTCTCTCCCCCTCTGTCCCCTCTCTCCCCCTCTCTCCCCCTCTCTCCCCCCTCTCCCCCCTCGCCCCCTCTCCCCTCCTCTCCCCCTCTCTCTGCCTCTCTCCACCTCTCTCCCTCTCTCTCCTTCTCTCCCTCTCTCTCCCTCTCTACCACTATCACCACCACTATCACCACCACCACTATCACCACCACTATCACCACCACCACTATCACCACCACTATCACCACCACTATGACCACCATCACCACTATCACCACCACCACCACCACCACCACTATCACCACCACTATCACCACCACCACCACCACTATCACCACCACCACAACCACTATTACCACCACTATCACCTCCACCACTATCACCACCACTATCACCACCACCACCACTATCACCACCACCATCACCTCCACCACTATCACCACCACCACTATCACCACCACTATCACCACCACCACCATTATCACCACCACCATCACCACCGCCACTATCACCATCACATCTCTCCCTCTCTCTCCCCCTCCCCCTCTCTCCCCCTCTCTCCCCTCCCCCTCCCCCTCTCTCCTCCTCTCTCACTCTCTCCCCTCTCCCCTCCTCTCTCACCCCTCTATCTCCCCTCTCTCTCCCCTCTCTACCCCTCTCTCCCCCTCCCCCCCGCGCTCTCCCCCTCTCTCCCCCCTCTCTCCCCCCTCTCTCCCCCCTCTCTCCCCCTCTCCCCCCTTTCTCCCCTCCTTCCCCCTATCCCACTCCCCCTCTCCCTCCAATTCGCCCTTTCTCTCTCCCTCTTGCTCCCTCTCTGTCACTCTTTATTCCCCCTCTTCCTGTCCCATTATCTCCCTCTTTCTGCCACGCTACCCTCCACCCTCCCCCCCCCCCCCTCAACCCTCTCGCTCTCTCGTCCCTCGGCTCTCCCACGCTCACATCTCTCTCACTCTCTCCCTTTCAACTCCCTCTCCCTCTCTCCTCTCGCCTCTCGCCTCCGTATTCCTCTCCCCTTGTTTCCCTCGCTCTCCTCCCTCTCCCCTCTCGCCCTCTCTCCTCCCCCGTCCCCCATCTCCCCCCTCTCCCCTCTGTACACCCTGAGGGTGTAACCCAATTAGCCGTGTTGCGGGCAGTAAGGCGTCGTGTAGTTTGCGGGATCTCCGTGCACCGTCCGTTCACAGCCCAATCAATTCGTCAGGCTTCCGGCAGGAAGTCACAAAAGGGGGTGTGGGGGGGTGTAGTGGTGTGTAAGGGTGTGTGGGGGTGTGGGTATGTATGTGGGTGAGGCTGTTTGGGGGTGTAGGGGTATGCGTGGGTGTGTATGGGTATGTGTAGGTGTATAGGGGTATGCGTGGGTGTGTATGGCTGGGTATTGGTGTGTGGGTGTGTAGGTTGTGTGGGGGTGTGGGTGTGTAGGTTGTGTAGGGATGTGTGGGTGTGTAGGTTGTGCAGGGGAGTGTGGGTATGTAGGGGTGTGTAGGGGTGTGTGGGGATGTAGGGTGCGTGGGTGTGTAGGTTGTGTAGGGGTGGGTGTGTGGGTGTGTAGGTTGTGAAGGGTGTGTAGGGGTGTGGGTGGGTGTGTAGGTTGTGTAGGGGGATGGGGTGGGTGCGTAGGGATGTGCGTGTAGGGGTGGGTGTGGGTGTGTAGGGGTGTGTGCAGGTTGTGTGGGCGTGTGGGGTGTGGGTGTGTAGGGGTGTGGGTGTGTAGGTTGTGTAGGGTTGTGTGTGGGTGGGTGTATACGTTGTGTAGGGGTGTGTAGGGGTGGATGGGTGTGTGGGTGTGTAGGGGTGTGTAGGTTGTGTCGGGTGTGGTTGTGTAGGGGTGTGGGTGTGATGGTTGTGTGGGGGTGTGGGCTGGGTGTGTAGGTGTGTAGGTGTAGCTTGTGTAGGGGTGTGGGCTGGGTGTGTGGGTGTGTAGGGGGGTGGGGTGGGGAGGGTGTAGATTGTCTAGGGGTGTGGGCTGGGTGTGTGGGGGTGTAGGGGTGTGGGCTGGGGAGGGTGTAGGTTGTGTAGGGGTGTGGCTGGTTAGGTTGTGTAGGTTTGTGTGTGTGTAGGTTCTGTAGGGGTGGGTGTGTAGGTTGTGTAGGGTGGGGGCTGGCTGTGTGGATGTGTAGGTGTGTTTAGGTTGTGATGGGGTGTGTGTGGGTGTGTAGGTTGTGTAGGGGTGTGGGCTGGCTGTGTGGGTGTGTAGGTATGTGTGTAGGTTGTGTAGGGGTGTGTGTGGCTGTGTGGTTGTGCAAGGGTGTGGGGTGGGGAGAGTGTAGGTTGTGTAGGGGTGTGGGTGGGGTGGAGGAGAGGAGTGGTAACTGCAACACACTTTCTCTCCCCTTAGCGCTCATTGTGCGGTTCTATCAAGATGTGCGCTTTGTCTAACTAACAGTTCACCCACAAGTTACACTCACTAAGTCACCGCAGTAATAACCTAAATTAAAATAAATTGTTGGTTCTTTGTAAATTCACATTAATTAGTCTTATTAAAGGTGGGAAATATTGTTCGCAATATCGGTTATTTTGGTATGTAACTTCAAGGGAAATATTGGCTGCTGTTGTAAAATAGAACAAATGTTCCATTCCGTCATGTTTAATTAGAAGAATATTAGTTTGTTTAATTTAATTTAAATTGCTTGACGGATGATGATGGAGCCAAGAAAAAGGTGTTCACTAATTTATTTTTGTCCGCTTCACAGCCCGCAGGATCACATAGCTGTTATATATATATATATATATATACATATATATATATATATATATATTGTTTTATTTATATATGAATATTCATGTTTAGATATTTATAAATATTTATGTGTATGTATTGTAGTGGTATGCACTGACCTCTCAGGCAAGTAACCACATAGACAGGTAGGCGTGGGGAGCGTGTTGATATCAGGGAGCCTAGGTGGTGTAATGGTTAGCACACTGGCCCGGTGTGCAAAGAGATGTGGGTTCGAGTCCCGCTCTAGGCACAATATTTCCCATTTTCATCACCCCCATGACACTGGTTGCCGTGATCTGGATCCTGTACAAGCTTTGCGCTGTATGGTTGTTGAACCTACCCTGTGTATGTATGTGTTAGTGCATTGCCTGTATGTATGTAATTGTAAGCATTACAAGACTGACAATTCCAGGGGGACGAGTGTAGTGGTCTGCACTGACCTCTCAGGAAAGTAACCACATAGACAGGTAGGCGTGGGGAGCGTGTTGATATCAGGGAGCCTAGGTGGTGTAATGGTTAGCACACTGGCCCGGAGTGCAAAGAGATGTGTGTTCGAGTCCCGCTCTAGGCACAATATTTCCCATTTTCATCACCCCCATGACAGTATTATACATGTGCATACATATATTTATACTTATAAGTTATATTTAGCATATGTAATATTTATTATTTAATGCTATATTGATGATATACAAAATGTATAATATATAACATATATAACATGATATATAGTATATATTATAATATACTATATATACTATTATTTACAATGTATACAAGCCATACAATATTTATAGTATATCCAATATACCCAGCATATGCAATGCATACAATGCATGCAATACGACTAAATGTAACATCTGAAAGATGAATGAATAAATGCATACATTGCATAGATGAATAAATAAATGCATACATTGCATAGATGAATGAATAAATGCATATATTGCATAGATGAATGAATAAATGCATACATTGCATAGATGAATGAATAAATGCATACATTGCATAGATGAATGAATAAATGCATATATTGCATAGATGAATGAATAAATGCACATATTGCATAGATGAATGAATAAATGCATATATTGCATAGATGAATGAATAAATGCATATATTGCATAGATGAATGAATAAATGCACATATTGCATAGATGAATGAATAAATGCATATATTGCATAGATGAATGAATAAATGCATATATTGCATAGATTAATGAATAAATGGGTCAGCGTGTTTCATCCTTTTATCGTCACAGATTAAAACTGTGAGCGTATCCGGAATGTGCGTGGAATACTTTTGGTGGTGTTTTCTGTGGCGGAGTGGTTAGAGTGTCTGACTTTTTTCTAGGTCAGACTTCTGATTTGAAGGTTGGTGGTTCGATTCCCCATGCCCCCAGCTCTGCCAATTAGGATTTCCACCGCTGTGTATAACTTACAGCATCATCAAAGGCCGGTTGCTCTCATACCATGTCTATGTGGTGTGGGAGGTTAAAAATCCCTTAGGTCGGTAAAAGTGTAGGCTCGGGCTTTCTATCAACAAACTGTCAAATGGTGAAAAGAAGTCTATTCAGACTTATCCATGATAGGCAGTATAAATCTTCAAGAAAAAGAAAACCAAAAGCAGCCCGTTAGAATTCCAGAAGTGATTGTTCAATGCTCGGCAGGAGCTAATTAATGGATGGCTGAATGCGGACGACAGCAATTCCGCATTGGACCCTCTTTTTCAGTGAGCCTGTTACCCACAACAATAGTTCTCCCAACTGCCGTCAGGTGGCAGGCTGATGGTGGGGCATCTATCTATGTAAACCTTTTCCGCAGTACACGCTGCACAGTGAGCTGCTCCTTACAACCTTGGTTCTTGCTGCGGCCATCAGAGGGCAGGTTGATTGTGGAAATCCTCTATACATTGTCCCCCCACGAAGAATGCTGCACAGTGAACTGCTTGTTACTCACAACATTAGTTCTTGCTGCTGCCGTCAGAGGGCAACTTGCTGGTGGAAATCCTCTCTGTGGGTGCAGAGTTGTCTGCTGTGAACAACACTAGTTCTTCCAGTGCCCGTCAGAGGCCGCGTTGGTTTGTGGGATTTGTCTATTGTGTTGGCGTCCTGGGAGTGATGCATGATGGGAAGTGCACAGTGGGCCGAGTCTTGATGGATGCTTCCTGACTCAATGCAACATGATGTTTGTAATTAGGTCATTCGCTGAAACTGTGTACCACATTTGTGAGATGGACACGTGTGTAGCTAGCTAGCATTCGGCATCACTAAGATAGGGCAGTGATCAGTGGAACGAGGAAGGCATTTGCTCATGTTTATTCAGTAATTCTAAGAAGAAACTTCAAGAAAAGACTTCAGCCATTGTAAATCATCAGGAAGTGTGAATGTCGGTGAGTGTGCGCCATCCTTTTTCTTTTCGCAAGGAAGTTGAAGCAACCAGCGTCTGGGTTTACAGCATCGTGGTTTTGTTGTATCAGCATCACGAGAGCCATCCATTCAGCTCCTAGTTCGCAGCGCCTCGTGGGAATTAAGCATCATGTATATATATATATATATATATATATAAATATATATATATATCAATATATAATACACCAACGGAAAGCTGGAATATGGTATGTATATAATAATACAGGTATTACGTAAATATAAATACGGGAAGCTCAATTTTAATTTAATACAAAATCACATAAGCATATTTTTTTTAACATTTTGTGCGATAGATTAAAGTTGCATAGTCCGATGAAAACATCAAATTTTCAAAACCAAAATAGTGATATAAAATTGAGTCTTCACACCTAACTTAGACACTGGTGCACTTATCAAACATTTGTGATCACATAGAAGGGAATACTGAGGCAATTTAATAGAACCTGTTACTGCAGAAGTCTATGGGGTCAGAGTTTTGGCTAAACTAAAGCAAGGTACATAATAACGATCAACCTAATGTATTTATCTCAGAAAATTTCAGAAACTCAAAACCACCGGACTATGCAACTTTAAGTGTATGTATGTCCACATAACTACACCCATGCCACCTATGTACGTGACGCATACATATCAAACAGGGACATACATTATTAGAATTAATTAAAATTAGTAATATGAAGTGACTAAATGACTTAAGCTAGGATTCCTTACATGCGGTATGTGACATGCGGCATGCGGTATGCGAACGGGTTGGATCATTTCACCCACACCCACACACATAGTGTCAGGTTTCTCTAACACTGTTGTCTATGGGAATTCGTATTCACATGCCGCACCGATCGCTACATGGACCGATTCAGTATTTGCATGCCACATGCCGCATGCTGCATACCGCATGTAAGGAATCACCCCCATTTACTTAGATGCTTTTCTATTTTTTGCCACATTCGCATTCACATTCGCATTCGCATACTGCATACTGTGTGTAAGGAATCCTAGCTTTAGTCAGGTAGGCCATGGTATGAGATGGCATGTGGGCGCCATTTCATTGATTACAGAACCAAGTAATTAGCAGTGTATTAAATTCATGGAGAATGGATGTAAGTATAACATGACAGCATAGGCATGTCAATGTTTGGTATGAACATCAAGTGGGGTGGGGGTGCGGGTGAGGGTGGGGTGGGGGTGAGGGTGAGTGGGGGTGCGGGTGGAGTGAAGGCGGTGAAGTGGGGGTGGGGTGGGTTGCGCGTGGTTGTGGGTTGAGGGTGGACTGGAGGTGAGGGTGAGGGTGGGGGGACGGTCGTGAGGGTGGGGTGGGGATGGGAGGCTAGGATGAGGGTGGGGGTTGGGGTTTGGGGGTGAGAGTTATGGTGAGAGGGCTGAAGGTGGGGGTGGGAGGTGCGGTGGTGGTCGTGGTGAGGAGTGGGCTGTGGTCGGGGTGGGGTTGGGGTGGGGATGGGGGTGCGGCGGTGGTCGTGGTGGTGTGGTCGGGGTTGGGTTGGGGTGGGGATGGGAGGTGAGGTGAGGTGAAGGCGGGGATTGGAGGTGAGGTGAGGGTGAGGGTGAGGATGGGGGAGTGTGGGTGAGGGAGTGGGGATTGTGGAGGGGAGGAGAGCAGGTGGCTTTAGCAGTGACCAGCGACGCATACAAAGCAAGCCTCCGTCTCGGGAGGGGCAGATGGATCGGCCAACCAGCGCGCACAGCGGCCGGTAGCAGCATCGCGTGATCACCCACCTATGATAGAAGCACCACCACCACTATCACCACTATCACGACCACCACCACTATCACCACTATCACCACCACCACTATCACCACCACCATCACCACCACCACTATCACCACCACCACTATCACCACCACCACTATCACCACCACCACCATCACCTCCACCACTATCACCACCACTATCACCACCACCACTATCACCATCACCACCACCACTATCACAACCACCACCACTATCACCACCACCACCACCACCACTATCACCACCACCACCACTATCATCTCCACCACTATCACCACCACCACCACTATCACCACCACCACTATCATCACCACCACTATCACCTCCACCACTATCACCACCACTATCAACACCACCACCACTATCACCACCACCATCACCACTATCACCACCACCATCACCACCACCACTATCACAACCACCACCACTATCACAACCACCACCACCACTATCACCACCACCACCACTATCATCTCCACCACTATCACCACCACCACCACTATCACCACTATCACCACCACCACCATCACCCCCACCACTATCACCTCCACCACTATCACCACGACCACCACTATCACCACCACGACCACCACTATCACCACCACTATCACCTCCACCACTATAACCACCACCACTATCACCACCACCACCACTATCACCACCACTATCACCACCACCACTATCACCACCACCACTATCACCACCACCACTATCACCACCACCACTATCACCACCACCACTATCATCACGGTCTGGCACCGGGCTACCTATAAGTATTAATTTGAGAATATGACAATTGAAAATATCCGAAATGTTTTCCCCATTATTTCTCACATTTCTTGTCTTTGGATTTCACTTCCCTGTATTTTATGTAACGATTATACATGGGTATGAAACTATCACCAACTCAGGTTCGCCATGTCACGTGAGGCGTCTACACACGGCGCGTCCCCGGTTCTATATTAGAAGGCTGGAACTTTATTGATTCACACAGCGCAACCTTACTATAAAAAAGGTTCTATCTGACAAAATGTTGCTTTCGAGATAATGACGACTGAAGCTGTGTAATTGCATGACAGTAAAGCAGTCAATGCGTGATGTGGCCGGGATCAGCTAGATGGCGCCACCGGTGAGCATCCATAGTTACCGCTAGGGGTGGTGAGTCTCTCTCCCGCGCCCTGACTTACCCATGTTGCCGACGCAACTTATCCAATTCAGTCAACTGAACGCCAATTTAGCGCGACCTCCATTTGTTCGCGATGACTTTTTATGGACCCCAACGGTTGCGTCATAACGGGGTCTCACTGTATATATTGGAGCGAGTGCTACAGGCTTCAGGCAGATCCAGGCGAGGAGGAAGAACCCAGGTGGCAGCACCAGGCGAGGCAGAAGGCCTGAACAGTCACTTGAGTAGTTGAGTGTCATTAGTTGGTGCAGTGTCAGTTGATATGAACTGAGGACACAGTTCATATAGAATCGGTTTCCGAAATAATTATACTCACATAATTGCTTATAGCGCGCATATTTTTATATCTGTATAATGTTTTGGTAAATTGGCTTCGCTAAGATGTGGAGGTGCTTCTGCCAGCCCCCCTTGGCCTCCTGTGGCCAGCTTGCACTGACCGCCCACTGGGCTGCCAATCCTCTGGCCTTTCATTACTCCAGCGTCACAGAGATTAAAGGGGCAGCTGGCATCTGAGGCAGCGCGCCATGGGAGCGCGTTGTGTCGTAGAACCTTGCGTAAATAGTCTCAACCAGATCTAATATAGAGACGCGCCGTGTGTAGACGGCTCACGTGACATGGCATACAAGAGTTATCTGTTCACTTAGTTCATTTAGTTCATTTAATCCATTCTAGTATTCATATTGCACATTCTGTCCATTTGTTCCATGTCGTTCACTGCTTTCACTTCACTCTATTTGCCTTATTCACCTTATTCATCTTATTCATCTTATTCATCTCATTTACCTTATTCACCATATTCTCCTTATTCGCCTTATTTTGTCTTATTCACCTTATTTTGTCTTATTCTCCTTATTCACCTTATTCACCTTATTTTGCCTTATTCACCTTATTCACCTTATTCACCTTATTTTGCCTTATTCACATTATTCACCTTATTCACCTTATTCACCTTATTCACCTTGTTCACCATTATTCACCTTATTCACCTTATTTTGCCTTATTCACCTTATTCACCTTATTTTGTCGTATTCTCCTTATTCACCTTATTCACCTTATTCATCTTATTCACCTAATTTTGCCTTATTCATCTTATTCACCTTATTCACCTTATCCACCATATTCACCTTATCCGCCGTATTCACCTTATCTAACGTATCCCCCTTATCCACCGGATTTTTCCTTATCCTCCTTATTCACCTTATTCACCTACCGTATTCACCTTATTCTACTTATTCACCTTATTCGCCTTATTCACCATATTTAATGTATTCACCTTATTCGACTTATTCACCTTATTCACCATATTCACCATATTCACATTATTCGCCTTATTCACCTTATTTGCCTTATTCACCTTTTTCAGTGTATTTACTGTATTCACCTTATTCACCATATTCGTCTTATTCGCCATATTCACCATATTCACCTTATTTGCCTTATTTGCCTTATTTGGCATATTTGCTTTATTCACTTTATTCACCTTATTCACCTTCTTTACCTTATTTACCTTATTTGCCTTATTCACCTTGTCCACCATATTTACTGTATTCACCTTATTCACCATATTCGCCTTATTCACCATGTTCACCATATTCACCTTATTTGCCTTATTCAGCATATTCGCCTTATTCACCTTATTTGCCTTATTCACCTTCTTTACCTTATTTACCTTATTTGCCTTATTCGCCTTGTTCGCCTTAATCGCCATCTTCACCATAATCGCCTTATTCGCCTTAATCGCCTTATTCAGCTTAATCATGAATGGCTTTAAGTGTAGGCTTCCCATGTGAAAGGTCGGGAGTTCGAATCCCAGCCGATTCAAACCAATGATTTGCAAAATTGATACTCGAATGATTTACAAAATTGATACTTGAATGATTTGCAAAATTGATACCTCATCTGGCGCTCAACATTAATAGGATAGGAGATGGACTGGTTCACACAATATCAGGATAATGGGACTGTGTGGGATATTGGGTCATGTTGTCAGCCACCTGGTCTTCCAGTGAGGCAGCACTATAAAGTCACAATGAGTTCGCACTGTCACAAGTCAGTACCTATCCTGATATGACCTTTGATGTTGCCAAGATATAAAACTCCATATCTACAATGGCTATTCCCGACTAGCCTCAAAGAAGGTTTGTTATTAATATTCCAGGAATTATTTAAACAATTTCCATGGCTACTCTCCCATGGGGGAGGGGAGAGAAAAAAGCTTGGCGATAATTGAGGCAGTTTCGCGGAAATTACTCGTCCATAGCAACGGAGATGAAAGCGAGGCGCACACAGTCGTTAAGACGCTGCTGCTAATTGTCGTCTGCCTCGTGGCTCATATGAGACGCTCGGCGACCTTTTGCAATGCGGCACGATGTGGGTGATAATAGGGGATCTGCCATAGTAAATGTAGCGGGGCAGGCAGAAGGCGAACTTACCGGGTTCTATCGCCCTAATTCAAGGCGCAAGGGGGCACCCCCTAACCGGAGAGTTCTACAGCTGGTTGGTTGTTGGAGTTTTACGTCCTGCCAACATCTAAGGACATATCAGGATGGTTACCAACCTGCGACAGTGCACACTCATGGTGACATTTATAGTACTGCCCCACTGGGAGACCAGGTTGATGGCAACATGACCTGATATCCCACTCAGTCACATTATCCTGACACTGAGCTGACCAGTCCTTGGCCTATCTTAATAATGCAGAGCGCCAAGTTAGGCAGCTACAAGTATCAATTTTGTAAGTAATTAGTTTGACTCCACCAGGAATTGGACTCCGGATCGCTCGTATGTGAGGCCTGCGCTCTACCGATTCGACCACCGCATTCGGTTTCTACAGCTGAAACTTAGTGAAAGTGCGGTAGTGAAGCTTCTTTTTTATGGATTTGACGAGATGTCATTTAGGTTTAGACCCTCTCAGACGGACTAGGATATAGGTTTGTGGTCCATGCCCTCCATTTGAATATGGTGACAGCGAGGTTTTGCTTAGGCAGCAGATAATTGACCATAACCATAATCCATGAAATATATTAAACAAGTGGAGTAAATTAAATAGATGAAATATAATATAGATGGAATGAATTCAATGGATACAATCGATGAAATATGTGCATTAGATTAAAGTGTTTAAATAGGTAAATAGATTAAATGGATTATATAGATTACATAGATTATATTAAGCAGATTAAACAGATTAAATTGATTAAATAGATTAGATTAAGTAGATCACATAGATTAGATTCAATAGATCAAATTGATTAAATGGATTACATGGAATAAATGGAATAAAATTAAATGGATTAAATAAATTAAACAGATTAATTAATGAAAATAAATTAAATAAAATATACAAATTAAATAGGGTATAGTGCAAATGTACCTCGTATTCCACTAGTTTGGAGTTCACACTTTAGTTCTTCAGCAGCCCCAGATGTGCCTCTTGCAGTTTAAGAGGTTTCACCACCAGCAGAGTGCGTGCGGCGCATTCTTTGGGAGAGAATGGGAGTTGAAGTCAATAAAAAGGTGTCACTTTGATGATTCCACCTAGAAACCCTGCAAAAGCTGAGAAGCACTTAAGCGCCAGTCACACCTACCTGGATCAGAGGCCGGACGAGCCCCGGACCGTCATCCGGGGTGGTCCGTGGCGATCCGGGGTGATCCGTGGCTCGTCCGTGGCTCGTCCGTGGTGTTCCGGCATGATCCGTGGCTGGTCCGGGTCTGCCCCGGATGTTTTAAAATGTTTAAAACATTCGGGGCGGTCCTGGGCATCCGGGCTCGATCCGGCATGGTAGTAGTAGCGAAAGAGCCCCGGACCACCCCCGGACAGCCGGGACAGGCCCCGGTTCAGCCCCGGACTACCCGGTGTACCCGGACCACCCCCGGACCAGCCCCGGATCGCACCAGCCGGGTATGTGTGACCGCAAGGCAAAAAACGACGAAAATAGCGATTTTATCCGGCGACTGGTCCGGGGGTGGTCCGGCTCAAAATCCGGGGCTCGTCCGGGTAGGTGTGACTGGGGCTTTAGTAGAACCGCCCGAATGAATTAAGCATCCATCTTCCGTTTTGGTAGATCATGGATTGGCCAACCAGCGCGCACAGTGGCCGGTAGCAGCATCCCGTGATCACCCACCTATGATAGAAGCACCACCACCACCACCACTATCACCACCACCATCACCACCACCACTATCACCACCACCACTATCACCACCACCGCCACTATCACCATCACCACTATCATCACCACCACCGTCACCTCCACCACTATCACCACCACCACTTCGAATCCTCATCGAGTCAAACGAATGACGTAAAATTGATACTTGTCGCTTCCTAACCAGGCACTTGGCATTATTAGGATAGGGCAAGGACTGGTTGGCTAAGTGTCAGTCAGCCTGGTAGTCATTCATTTTGGCCCGAATGCCGTGTGTCAGTTTTTGCACCTGAACTCTTCAGTTGTTCGGTGATTCCTGGAAAACAAAGCTGAGAACTTACAAGATCACACACTATCAGCCATAATTCCACATTGGAAATGACTTACAAAATTGATACATATCACTATCTAGCCTGGCGCTCGGCATTACTAGCATAGGGCACAGACTGGTTAGCTCAGCTTACAAGATCACACACCATCAGCCATAATTCCACATGGGACGGTATCAACCAGCAAACGGGGCAGCTTCTAAGTAAGCCACGGGAATTGGCAAGAAATATTGGCGTCCGTCTTCCTTAAAGAAATTGAACCATCTGTGGGAAAGCCACCACAGACTCATGCGGGAGGTCGGCGGGACCAAGTGGTCCTTAGCCACTGCCGTATTGGCCACTCGTGGCTTACACATGCTTTTCTGCTCAAGGGGGAACCTCCCCCTGAATGTATTGGGTGTCAGTCCTCGCTGACACTCAAACACATTTTACTAAGTTGCGTTGATTTTTTGGCCCTGCGCCAACGGTTCTACACTGCAGACAGTATGCATGACCTTTTTACTAAGGTAAAACAGGAAAACATTTTAGCCTTTTTGAGGGCAGCTGGACTGTACCACCTCATATAGTTTACTAAATAGATTCTATCAATTATTAATCAAACTTTTCTTTTATTATGGGAATTTGTTTCCCTTGACCACAAATATATGATTGTGAGTTTTCTAATTTAATGAGTGTCTATTGGCACATAATTGATTGTCTGCTTTTACATGTAAAAGCGATGGTTTGAACAAAAAACAAACATTTCTCGCTGTGAATATGGCCTATGCTGCCGACATGATGTAAAGCAACCACCAATCAATCAATCAATCAATCCTTACTAATTAGGCTGGAAGTCTGGGACGGACGCCGGTAAATAATTACAGGGTATTTCTAATTAGCTGCGCTGTCCTAAAAACCACAGCGGGGTAACTACTCACTCGTTGGTTGTTGGATGTTGGAGTTTTACGTCCTGGCAACATCTAAGGTCAATCAGGATGGGTACTGACTTGTGACAGTGTGCACTCATGGTGACTGTATCGTGCTTCCCCACTGGGAAGCCAGGCCACCGGCAGCATGATCTGATACCCCACTCAGTCAGAATATCCTAAAATTTAGCCTTGTCCTATTCTAGTAATAGTACCAAGTGCCAGGCAAGGTAGCGACAAGTATCGAATTGATCAATCTTGACTCGGCTGGGGATTGATCCCATGACTTCCTGCATGGTAACCACATACCCCACCCATTTGACAATCCTGTCCAATTCTTCTTTTGGGTACTATCTTTCTATACCGCTATCAAGTATCATTAATTATATTGACTCACACACATGTGACCGGTCGCGGTGGCTGAATCGGTAGAGCGCAGGCTTCTCATGCAAAATATCTGGAGTTCGAATCCAAGCTGAGTCAAACCAATGTATTATAAAATTGATACTTGTCGCTACCTAGCCTTGCGTTTGGCAGTAATATGATAGGATAAGGACTTGTTAGCTCAGTATCAGGATAATGTGACTGTGTGGGATATCGGATCATGGTTCTGGCAGCCTGGTCTCTCAGTGGGGCAGCACTATATAGTCACCATGTGTGCACACTGTCACAAGTCGGTCCTCAACCTGATATGACCTTAGATGTTGCTAGAACAATAACACCATAATATCCTTCCAGTTTTTCTTTTGGGAACTATGTTTTCTATGCAGCCACCATTAATTATATTGACTCACACACATGTGAAAGTGCTTCGAACATAAAACTCTTTGCCTTACAATCACAATGCAAATAATGGTTCATTTGAGTAGAGCCTACACAGTTCCAACTGCTTCATTCCACTGTGGAGAACTGACCCTGACATTTCGCTTTCCCCATAAACCTCCCCACGTCTGTACTCACCCCCCCTACCCCTCCCTAACAACCCAGAAGTACCACTCACTACTTTCCTATTGTCAATGTCAAGACTGAGGGTTCGCAAGGAAATTGCGGGGCTTGTGACTGGGCTAATGGGAGAGTGGAAGTAGATTGCTGACAAACCGGATGTGACGGCTGAATCAGGTAGAGTAGGAGACCGTGCTTTCAAATGATGGCCGAGTCAAACCAATGACTTGTCAAAGTCATGCTTGTCACTACCTTCGCTGATACTCGGCATTAATAGGATAATGTTTGACGTCCAATAGGATAATGCTTGACTCCAGTAGGATAATGCTTGACATCCAGTAGGATCAAGCTTGACGTCCAATAGGATAATGATTGACGTCCAATAGGATACTGTTTGACGTCCAATAGGATAATGATTGACGTCCAATAGGATAATGCTTTACGTCCAATAGGATAACGCTTGACGTCCAATAGCCGATGGTAAAACCAATGTGCTCTAGAGGCGTCCTTAAATAAAACAATCTTCTCTAATAGGATTCGGCAAGGACTGGTTTGCTTGGTACCAGGATAATGTGACTGTGTCATGGTGTCATTAGTCTGGTATCCCAGTGAGGTAGCACTATAAAGTCGCCATGAGTACGCACTGTTGCAAGTGAGTACTCGTCATGATATGACGTTAGACATTGCTAGGATGCAAAGCCCCAACAACCAACAACAAAGGTTGCTTTTGTTTTGTTTGTTTGTTATTTTATGTCCTTGCAACACCTAAGGTTATATCAGGACGGATACCGACTTGGGACAGTGCGCACTCATGGCGACTTTATAGTGCTGCCCTGCTGGGACACCAGGCCGCCAGCACCATGACCTGATATCCCCTCAGTCACATTATCCTGACACTGAACCAACCAGTCCTTGCCCGATCCTAATAATGCCGAGCGCCAGGCTAGGAAGTGACAATTATAAATGTTAGGTCATTGGTTTGACTCGACCAGTATTCGAACCCACAAATAAAGGTTGCAGACAGACTATCTATTACATATACCAGTTAACACTTCAGGGAGTGTGGTTGTTGCTATTTTGATTGGTTGTTTTGTTTGGCATAGAAGCTTTGTGAAATAGAGGCGCGTTAGTGTGGCATGCTATTAATTAATTAATGAGCTACATGGAGATGCAGAATTCTTGTGAAGTGAAAACAATGCCATAGCATCCATCATATAAATTGAAACTAACTGCATCAAAGGGTGCTAGAGGAGGAGCAGAGCGGGAAGATTGGAGGATGGTGGAAGTGGAGGGGAGAGTGGAGGATGGTGGAGAAGGAGGGGAGAGTGGAGGATGGTGGAAGAGGAGGGGAGAGTGGAGGATGGTGGAAGAGGGGGAGAGTGGAGGATGGTGGAAGAGGAGGGGAGAGTGGAGGATGGTGGAAGAGGGGGAGAGTGGAGGATGGTGGAAGAGGAGGGGAGAGTGGAGGATGGTGGAAGAGGAGGGAGAGGGGGGAGGTGGAGGGGGAGGGGAGGAGGGGAGGATGGGGAGAGAGGGGAGGCGGGGGAGGGGGGGAAGGGAGGGAGAGTGGAGGAGGTGGAGAGGGAGAGGGGAGGAGGTGGAAGAGGGGGGATGGGGGAGGGGAGAGGGGAGGGGGGAGAGTGGGGATGGGGAGGAGGGAAGGGGGGGAGGGAGGAGGGGGGAGGTGGAGGATGGTGGAGAGGGGGGAGAGTGGAGGAGGTGGAGAGGAGGGGAGGTGGGGGTGGAGGAGGGGGGGAGGGGAGGAGGTGGAGAGGATGGGAGGAGTGGAGAGGGGGGGGGGGGAGGGAGGGGTGGAGAGGGGGGGAGGGAGGAGGTGGAAGAGGAGGGGAGGGGGAGGAGGGAGGAGAGGAGGGGGGAGGAGGGGGAGGTGGAAGAGGGGGGAGGGGAGGGGAGGAGGAGGGAGAGGGAGGAGGAGTGGAAGAGGGGGAGAGTGGAGGATGGTGGAGGAGGAGGAGAGGGGAGGATGGGGAGGAGGGGGGAGAGTGGAGGATGGTGGAGAGGAGGGGGAGAGTGGAGGAGGGTGGAGAGGAGGGGGGAGGTGGAGGAGGGGGAGAGGGGGAGGGGAGGAGGTGGAGGAGGGGGAGAGGGGAGGATGGTGGAGAGGGGGAGAGGTGGAGGGGGAGAGGGGGAGAGTGGAGGATGGTGGAGGGAGGGGGGAGAGTGGAGGATGGTGGAGGAGGGGAGGTGAGGAGGTGGGGAAGGGGGAGGAGGTGGAGGAGGGGGGAGGGGGAGAGTGGAGGTGGTGGAGAAGGGGGGAGAGTGGAGGATGGTGGAAGAGGGGGGAGAGTGGGGATGGGGAAGGGAGGGGAGGGGGGGAGGGGAGAGGAGGGGAGGGGAGGATGGTGGAGAGAGGGGGGAGTGGAGGAGGTGGAGAGGAGGGGAGAGTGGAGGATGGTGGAGAGGGGGAGAGTGGAGGATGGTGGAGAGGAGGGGGAGTGGAGGATGGTGGAGAGGGGAGAGGAGGATGGTGGAGAAGGAGGGAGAGTGGAGGATGGTGGAAGAGGATGGGAGAGTGGAGGATCGTGGAGAAGGAGGGGAGGATGGTGGAAGAGGGTGGAGGGGAGAGAGTGGAGGATGGTGGAAGAGGGGGGAGAGTGGAGGATGGTGGAAGAGGAGGGGAGAGTGGAGGATCGTGGAGAAGGAGGGGAGAGTGGAGGATTGTGTGGAGGATGGTGGCAGAGGAGGGGAGAGGGGAGGATGGTGGAAGATGGGGGAGAGTGAAGGATTGTGGTAGAGGGGGGAGAGTGGAGGATGATGGAAGAGGAGGGGAGAGTGGAGGATGTGGGTGAAGGAGGGGAGAGTGGAGGAGAAGGTGGCGGATGGAGGAGGAGGAGAAGCTGGAGGAGTGTGGAGGAGAAGAATAGAGGATGTGGGAGGAGAGAGTACAGACGGTGAGCGGAGAGGGATGGAGGAAGAGAGTGGAGTAAGGGGAGGATGGAATAGGTGGTGGAGGTGGGGGAGGAGGGTAGAGGTGGTGGAGGAGGGTGGAGGAGGGTGGCGGAGGGTGGAGGTGGTGGAGGAGGGTGGAGTGGTGGAGGTGGTGAGGAGGGTGGAGTTGGTGGAGGAGGGTGGAGGTGGTGGAGGTGGTGGAGGAGGGTGGAGGTAGTGGAGGTGGTGGAGGAGGGTGGAGGAGGGTGGAGGTGGTGGAGGAGGGTGGAGGTGGTGGAGGTGGTGGAGGAGGGTGGAGGAACGCGCAGGGTGAGGAGTGGGGTGGGAGAACGGAGGGAGAAAGGAGGATGACTGAGTGAGAGGGAGGAGTGAGATGAAGGAGAGTGAATGAGGATGAATGAGGAGGATGGAGGAGGGGCAGGGAGGATGGAAGGAAAAGTGTGCACGAATACTCAGTCGGTCGTCCAACAACTAAGTTCCACTTTGAGACCACCGACACTCACAACTTCACCTCGTGTCGTTTGGAACCTCGGATGAAGCCTTGTTTCTGCGTTGCCGAGAGGCGGAGTGCTGCTGCCCGGATGTGGCCTTGGGAAAGAACGGCGAGCCACACCGGAAGTAGTTTCCCGGCGAGCCACACCGGAAGTAGTTTCCAGGGCCGACGCCATTGTCTCCTTCTGCACATTGTGGCTTCTGATCTGTCAAACAATGAGAAATGGCTGCTTTGTGACGCGAAGTCTTTGCTGCTTAGTTAGAAATGCAAGGTAGTCTGTGGCAGGTCTGCAATTAGTCTGCGATATAAGTGTGTGATAAGTGTGTGATAAGTGTGTGAGAAGTGTGTGAGAAGTGTGGGATAGGTCTGTGATAGGTCTGTGAGAAGTCTTGAGAAGTCTGACAAGCCTGTCAAAAGTATGTTATAAGTATGTGATAAGTGTGCGATAAGTATGCGATAACTATGTGGTAAGTCTGTGAGAAGTATGTGATAAGTGTGTGATATGTATGCGATATGCTAAGTATGTGATAGGTCTGTGTGATAACTCTGTGAGATGTTAGAGATAAGTGTGTAATAAGAAGACAGTAAGTCTTTGATAAGTATGCTTCATATGTATGCGATAAGTCCACGATACATCTACAATACGTCTATGACTACGACATAATAAGTCTGCAATAAATGTGTGATAAGTATGCAATAAGTCTGCGATAAGTAGGCGATAAGCATTGATAAATCTTTGCTAAATTGATGCTCATTTCGTGATAAAACTGATATAGGTAAGTTGTGCGATGTTAAGGACAGGTAAGGGCGCCCCTATTAGGAGTTAGCAGAACTAAACCTGAAAGCTTGTAAATCTGAAATTCAGTTCTTTTCTAGCAATTCCATCTTTTTGCGTTGCAATTTAATGGAACGCGGATATATGTCAACATGCGTCAGCAATGAGAGCGAACACAATTCATGTCTGCGCATTTATTCGAACAATACATGACAAAGAAACTATTTAAAATATATGCTTATACGGTAATTTACCAGTGGGAATCCTGTAATTAGTTAGTATTGTGAGACTAGTTTACTCTCAGCTTTTTCCTTGCTGGGGTTGATTCATCATTGGATAATTGCTAATCCAAATACTCTCTGAGCTCCGGATAAATAATATTAATCTTCCACCTTTTATGTTGCACCCCTCCTCCCCCATGTTTGTCTCTCTTTTTTGGTGGTGAAGAAGGCGCGTGTGTGAGATGGTGAGTGAGTGGGGGGGGGGGGAGAATCAGTTGTCATAGAAGTTGGTTGGTTGTTGGAGTTTTGCATCTTGGCAACATCTAATGTCATATCAGAACGGGTACCAACTTGGGACTGTGCAAACTAATGACGACTTTACAGTGCTGTCCCACTAGGAAATCAGGCCCCTGTCACCATGACCTCATATCCAACTCAGTCGCATTATCCTGACACTGAGTCAACCAGTCCTTGCCGAGCGCCAGGTTAGGAAAAGACAAGTATCAATTGTATAAGTCATTGGTTTGACTCGACTGGGAACCAAACTCCCAACCTCCCACACGTGAGGCCCGCGCTCTACCGAATCGGTCACAGCGCCCGGTGCGAGGGAGGTGTGTGTGAGTGAGGGGGGGGGGGGGGGGAATCAGTTGTCATAGAATGGATGCGTATCATCTATTAGAAAGGAAAGGCAACACCAAAAGCCTGCTGGTTTGCTCTGTCTTTGCAATGGCGGCGGTGGCTTTATTGCCGCGCCAAGTAGTTGCCTAGCAACCGTACCTGTCAGGAGCTCATCAGTAGGATGAAGGAACTGAGCCGACAGGAGGAGGATAGCAGCATCACCTTGTGTGAGCCTCAGCCTAGGCTGGATAATGACGGCTTCATGTGTGTGCCCGATGGGCAGACCCTCCGACCCCGTTAGCATGTGAGCAGGGCCGGAGCTAGGAATTGTTTTGGGGGTTCTCTGTGGCGGAGTGGTTAGAGTGTCTGACTTTTTTCTAGGTCAGACTCCTAATCTGAAGGTCGGCAGTTCGATTCCCCGTGCCCCCAGCTCTGCCAATTGGGATTTCCACCGCTGTGTATAACTTACAGCGTCATCAAAGGCTGGTTGCTCTCATACCATGTCTATGTGGTGTGGGAGGTTAAAAATCCCTTGGGTCGGTAAAACTGTAGGCTCGGGCTTTCTATCGACCAGCAGTGGAATGAGGAAGACCAGTCGTCTATGACTGAAATTTCGCCTGCTTAAACAACTAATGGACCAACAAAAAAAAAAAAAAATCAATTCTAAATAATAAATGGGCAGATCCCACGCCCTTAAGTTGTGACCAGGGCCTTAGGTAGGAATTGTTGTTCGGGGTTGTTAAATAAATGGGGTCATGCCACCCCGTTAATATGTGAACAGGGCTCGTAGCTAGGAATTGCTGTCTAACCATATACATTCTTGGAATGGATGCGTGCCGAAGATGCAGTGCGTTAGTGGGGGGGCGGGGGGGCGTATGGGGGTATGTCACGTCCCCCAAGAAAATTTGTTATCTAGAGGCTCTGAAATGCTATATCAGCGATACTGTGTATTTTCTATTCTCATTTCTTTTTTTTTCGCATAGGACGGGAGAAACTGAAATCCATTTCTGCACCTCTAGCTCCGTCCCTGGTGAGGGTGGGGGTGGGGGGAAGGGGGGTGGGGGTGGAGGGGGGGTGATCGAAATTAGATGTGATTCTATGGAAGTCGCGTATAATTGATTCAGCAATTTATACTTGGGAACACATTTGTCTGGCTCTCTACCAGGGCACTAACCATAGTCTTCTTTTCGCTGTTGGTGTGTTGTTGTTTTATGTCCTAGCAACATCTAAGGTCAGAACAGGACGCGTAACGACTTGTGACAATGTGCACTCATGGCGACCTTATAGTGCTTCCCCCCTGCAATACCAGACTGCCAGTAGCACCATGACCCGATATCCCACACAGTCACATTATCCTGATACTGTACAAACCAGTCCTTGCGCTATCCTATTAATGCCGAGCATCAGGATAGGTAGCAATAAGTATCAATTCTATAAGTCATTGGTTAAACTCAGCTGGAATTCTAACTCTAACCTTCTACACCGGATACGTGCGCTCTACCGATTCGGCTATGGCGTCCGGTGACCTCTTCTTTTAGCAATACTCTGTTACCGCTATTGTTGAATACAGTGGACGCTGAATAGTTGTTTGTGTATTTACAAGGGAGGGTAATAATAAAATACACAGCTAGATAGACCAGACGGGATGGCTCAGTGTCAGGATAATGTGACTGAGTGGGATATCAGGTCATGGTGCTGACGGCCTGGTCTCCCACTGGGGCAGCACTATAAAGTCGCCATGAGTACACACTGTCACAAGTCGGTACACGTCCTGATATGACCTTAGATGTTGCCAGGACGTAAACCTCCAACAACCAACCAACCAACATAGCTAGATGTAAATAAAAGATGTCTTATCTGATGTAATTCACAGCCATCCTGCTATGACCTTAGATGTTGCCAGGACGTAAAACTCCAACAACCAACTAACATAGCTAGATGTAAATTAAAGATGTGTTATCTGATGTAATTTACAGCCGTCCTGATATGACATTAGATGTTGCCAGGATGTAAAACTCCAACAACCAACTAACATAGCAAGATGTAAATTAAAGATGTCTTATCTGATGTAATTCACAGACGTCCTGATATGACCTTAGATGTTGCCAGGACGTAAACCTCCAACAACCAACTAACATAGCAAGATGTAAATTAAAGATGTCTTATCTGATGTAATTCACAGACGTCCTGATATGACCTTAGATGTTGCCAGGACGTAAACCTCCAACAACCAACTAACATAGCTAGATGTAAATTAAGGATGTCTTATCTGATGTAATTCACAGACGTCCTGATATGACCTTAGATGTGGCTAGGACATAAACAACAAAGACATGTAATTCATAGCTGCATAATACAGTATTTTCAAAACCAAGGCATGAATCTATATTTAGCCCTGCAGGTCCAATGTACTAAGATACTGGTGTTATTACTTGTGCGCTCATTTCTTGCTTTCCTTGAAACTTCCCCCCCCCCCCCCCCAACCCCCCCATACACACTTATGCACATTAACATTTGCTGGCTTCTTTCTACATGGCCATGCTAATACTGCACACGGCTAAAATGGATGTGCCTTTGGACAAAATCAACAAGTAAACTCTGCGAGTGCCAGATAGTGAGTGTTTTTAATCACATTTTGTACACAAGTGTGTGCAAACGTTGATACTGTGAAGGATCCCTAAGTTAGTGAGTGTCAGGAAGCTGAGCTAAGAACATAGCCACGTGAATTTTCAATCTAATATGGTAAATATTCTGTATATGTACATATCTATTACAGCCCGCTACTGTGGGTGTGAAGCATTCATGTAATTTGTGTACAGTGGTGGCGCCACCTGCGTGTGGATAACTACCGTTAATCGCTAACTGGCACAGCGGCCGGACTTTTACACACAGAACAACAGATGTTGCGCCTCAAGAAATACATGCGAAACAATGAGCTCCTATTGAACGGGGTAATGAGCCCTGGAATGGAAAGAGCGGGTTCGAATCCTGCTTAATTAGACCAACATTTTTATAGGTTTTAGCAAGTATACAGTGCTTCTAACCCCCTCTGGCCCCGCCCTCCCCAAACTCCCGCAATTCATGCTTTGTACGCTTGTGAAAATGTTGATAATTGTGAAGGACCCCTTACCGCTCTCAGTGGCCGAGTTCCCTTTCTCTACATTGGCGGCGCCACCTGTGTGTGGAATTAACTACCGCCTACCCGACACAGCGGTCGGACTATTCCACACAGAACAACTGATGCTGCGCCTCAGGAAAAACATCCGAAACAATGAGCCTCAAGAGCATGGATAATGAATCTCCTATTGAACAGGCTATAATTATTCATCCCCCCCCACCCACACACATACACCCACACCCACACCCACCCACACGCACACCCACTCCACACACGCACACCCACACGCACACCCACACCACACCCACACGCACACCCACACGCACACCCACACCCACCACACCCACACCACACCCACACCCACACCCACCCACACACACACCCACACCCACACCCACACCCACACCCACACCCACACCCACACCCACACCCACACCCACACCCACACCCACACCCACACCCAGTGGTGTCTATCCAAGAATCGTCGCCTCGCCGAGAACAAGCTCGGTGCGCATGTGCAACCGTCCTAGTGATTACAGTCCGGGGTTTCCGGTGGGTGACCTAATTAGTTGCGAGTTTTGTTGGCGGTGTGTGCGCGTGTGTGTGTGTGTGTGCGCCCGTTGTGTGTACGTGTATAAACGTGTGTGTGCATCCGTGTGTACCTCTGTGCGTGCGTCTATACATGTGTGTATGTGTGCGCGCGCGTGTACATGCGTGTACGTGTGTGTGTGCATGTATGCGGGTGTGCACGTATGTGTACATGTGTGTGTGCACGCATATATATGTGCGCGCATGGTGTACATGTGTGTATGTGTGTCTGCACGCGTGTATAGTGTATCTGTGCATTTATGGGTGTGTACGTATGCGTGTGTGCACGTATATGTACTTTTGTGTATGTGTGCCCGCATATCTATTTGCGCGCGTGGTGTACATGTGTGTATGTGTGTACATGTGGATGCACGCATGCATAGTGTATCTGTGTATTTGTGGGTGTGTACGTGCATGTGTGGGTGTATGAACGTGTGCATACGTGTGCGTGTGCGTCCATGTACGTGTATTGCATGTGTGGACGTGTGCGTGTGTGGACGTGTGCGTGTGTGGACGTGTGCGTGTGTGAGTGACACAGAGGTGCAGAGAGGAATGGGTGGGTAATTAGTTGAGTAATTAATAGAGAGAGTCACACTGACATTACACGCCCCGTCACAACCCCGGAGCAGTGGCGTATTTAGGGGGGTTTCTGGTTACCGATACACCTCCCTACTCTCTCTGTATGCATAAAATAATTTTAAAATGCAGAAATAAAATAAGTGAAATGTGCATCTAGATATCACCAAAACGCACCAATTTAATGCAATTAAACTTAAAAGCAAGGATTTCTGTTCGGGGGTGGGTGGGTGGGGGGAGGGGGCATGAGTTCAAACCCACTAGGTTTGTAAGCACTGCTGACACGCACAGTCACAAGGTCGTGCCAACATGATTTTACTCACAGCGTCATCCGGAAAGCAACCCCGAACTCAATCCTAGCTGCTGCACCGCTCTAGGGTTACAGTGTCTGTATCCCATTGTTCACTGCCTTAAGAATATATATATATATATATATATATATATATATATAAATGGGTGCATTAATAATCTATTATGGGAATATAACCAAGGACACTATCACTTATCAGTTGTCTTCTATATATTAGTTATTACCTACTATCCTACTGTCATGGGAGTTAGTTCCTGCTTCTGCCACTAGGGTGCCACCTGTGAGTGACTCCTGGCCACCCGGATACCAGCTGTGTCTGGTCACTAGCGCTGTCAGACCTGCTAGGATGGTCAGATTTTAAACGTTAGGTGGGCAATTAACATATTCCCGCCAGAGAATATATACTCTTCTGAACCACTCCAGTCTCTTGTTATTCTGTTTACCAGGGACCAACTGTTCATGTGTGTATATATATATATATATATATATTAGGCGGCCCCTTTGATTATTGGAGGGTGCTGGCGGGCCGCTCTTTCAAAGTCTAGAGCATTACTGGCATGCTGCCAACACAGTAAGGGAATGACGTCAGCCCGAATTACTGAAATGCTTGTTGCCCAATTTACCAACATTTCTACATTGATTTTTTTTTTTAGTGCTGGGTATTTTTTGTTAAACCTAAATATATATAGTATATTATTTATGAGGGTTTGGATCTTTATCCCCAATATCGTGTAGGTGGTTTCTCCCACCGCTTTCACAGTGTATTATTGTTCTTTGTTGTTTTACGTCCTAGCAACATCTAAGGTCATATCAGGATGGTTGCCGACTTGTGACAGTGCGCACGCATGTCAACTTTATAGTGCTGCCCCATTAGGAAATTAGGCCGCTGGCACCATGACCTGATATCCCACTCAGTCACATTATCCTGATACTGTACAAACCACTCCTTGTGCTATCCTATTAATGCAGAGCGCCTGCTACAAGTATTCATTTTAAAGTCATTCGTTTGACTCAACCGGGAACCGAACTCCCGACCTCCCGCACGCGAAGCCCGCGCTCTATCGATTCGGCCACCGCGGCCGGTTGTGTGGCAGTAGTTTGTGTTGTTTGTGATACAGTGCTAATGCCGAGATGCTGCTTCACTGTAATAACAGGCTCTGACGTCGTAGAGACATCCAGTCCACAAATCTAGGTGGTCGGGATTTTTCACTCAAAACTGTAGGTGAGAAATTACTAAGGGAATAGAAAATAGGTAGAAATCTTCTAGAGCGGTAGAAAATTAACGGACAGAACGGACGTGGTGGCCAAATCGGTAGAGCGCATGCTTCTCCGACGGAAGGATGGGAGTGCGAATGCCAAACCAATTACTTGTAAAAACCAATGACTTATCAAATTGATACCTGTCGCTACCTAGCATGGCCTTCAGCTTTAATAGGATAAGTTAAGGACTGGTTGGCTCAGTAGTATTAGGATAATGTAACTGTGTGAGATATCAGGTCCTGGTTCCAGCAGCCTGGTCTTCCAGTGGGGTAGCACTATAAAGTTGCATGAGTACACACTGTCACAAGTCGATACATGTCCTGATCTGACTTCAGATGTTGCTAGGACGTAAAACAATAACAAACAAATTAAAGGAGAACTCCGAAATGCTTATTGTCAGTCTCTGCCTCTCTATGCGCCCGACTATGACATTAAATGTTGCTAAGAGGTAAAACAAAACAAGCAAACAAAAACTATCCGCTATCTGAGCTGAACATATTGAATTGGTTTTATTTATATTTTCCTATTTTTGAGTTAAGCCTCTTAGCTTGTCAATCATACCGAATATATTTTAGCGCGGGGTAACTTCCGTGATAACTGACTAATTTAGGAGATAATTGACGTGCAATCATGTGAAATAATGTGTGTTTGTGCAACCAGTTGAAACCAAATGCAAGACACCAATTGCAATACTAAGTAGATTACATCAATGCCTGTTGAAGGCATCGGATTATGCAAATGTGATTGATTAAAATCCCCCATATCTGACTTATAATTCAGTTGCGTTCATCCACTGTTAATGTCTAGGTTGGTTGGTTGTTGGAGTTTTATGTCCTGACAACATCTAAGGTCATATCAGGATGGGTACTGACAGTGTGTACTCATGGCAACTTTATACTGCTGCCCGACTGGGAAATCAGGCCACCAGCACCATGTCCCGATATTCCATTCAGTCACATTATCCTGCCACTGAGCTAACCACTCCTTACCCTATCCTATTAATGCTGAGCGCCATGCTAGGAAGCGGCAAGTATAAATGTGTATGTCATTGGTTTGAGTCAACCAGAGTTCGAAACCATGATCTACCAAAACGGGAGGCAGATGCTTAACTCATTCAGCCAACCCGTTTGGTCACCACATGTAGGAAAATTAATGATAGTGTATCTAAGGGCCACATGTATGCGTCCTCTAATAAGATGCAAAGTGTCATCTCAGCACCCCTCATTGGTATAATATGCCAAAGCCAATGTAAACATGAACTACAGCAATGCACCACACCGAATGTGCTATACCACATAATATACACATGGCATGTGAGTTACCGTGCAAATATAAATAACAAATAATATTCCTGCTCTCATTTACTCAGCTGCTGCTGTTGTCATTTACCGGGACTGGTGGCGCCACCACCCCCTGTTTATGACACTACTCATATATCATTATCAATGTATGTTACTGCCACCACTGCATATGGTTGGCGGAGATTGCGGTATAGGAGCTCATGCATTATTACCTGTCATAACAGGGTTATTACTATTCATATATATACATCTCCAGGACGTAAAACCCCAACAAACAACGAACAATATATACATCTATATACAGATATGTATACATATATGCATACATATATAAACAGTTTGTTTATTTATTGGCGTTTACGTCCTAGTATTTATGGTCATATCAGGATGGACATATATATATATATACTTATATACGGATATCTATGCATATATATATGTATATGCAGGTGTATTTATACTTATGTATACATATGTATACATATATAATACATATATATATACATATAACATATACATGCATATATACATATATATATGTATTTATATACATATATCTACACGTATATATAGTAGGACCAAATAGCCAGAATAGAAGAGTAGTGCTAATGGCCCTGTCACACTACGACGTTTCCCCCGGCGCGCCGGCAACGCGCAAAATATTTGCAACCCGTCGAGAAACGTCAAACTTTTCGGCGCTTTGGGAGAAAGTTTGACGTGGCGCAGCGTGTTATGCCCCTGTCACACTACGACGCTTCTCCCGGCGATCCGTCAGCGTTGGAAATAAAATGTTGCGCGTCGAGAAACGTCAAACTTTTCGGCGGTTTGGGGGAAAAGATCGGCGTCAGCGCGGCGCGTTGTGTGCGCGCCGCCAACGTGTGTCGACGCGCTGGGGAAAACAAAAATTAAAGTTTTGGCGCGACGTCTTCATTTAACCTTAAATGTTGCTAGGGCGTAAAACAAAAAACGCCCCAGTTTGCGCAACGCGTGAGCAACGACCCTCCCGCGCCGCAGCGGCCGTCTTCGTACCGTTCCCATAACGTTATGCCGGCGCGTCCAACGCAGCGCGACGCGCGCCCTAACGTCCTTACCCATATATTTGCGCGCGCTGGCGGTCGTTGGAGAGTTTTGGACATGTTCAAAACCTTGGTCGACCGGCAACGCGCGCCGACTTCCGCCGGCGACTCGCCGGCGACAAAGAAGTGTACCGACGTGTACCGACGCGCCCATAACGCGCCACCAGCGCTTCTCGATATTTCACCAAATATCGCCCAAAAAGACCACACGTTGACGGGTCGCCGGCGAGAAGCGTCGTAGTGTGACAGGGGCAATAGTAGCGTGCTATGAGCGCGCGGCCAACGGGCTTCGGCGCGCGGCGGAAGAGCATGTCAACGTCCCACCAGCGGGTTCCCAGCGTGCCATCGGCGTTCCGTCGGCGCACCGTCGGCGCGCTGTCGGCGCGTTGACGGCGCGTTGGTGTCGGTTCAACGCGTACATACCCGCCAGCAACACGTTAGGATGCGCCCGCAGCGCGTCCACACCGCGCGGCCAACGCATCCAGGCGCGCCGGCAACACGTCCAACGCGCCGAGAAACGCTGGAGCAACGCCAATGGCGCGCCCACAACACGTCGATGGGACGTTGCGGTCGCGCCGACGGAACGGTCGCAATTTGGTGAAAAAAAATGCCAACGTTAAGCGACATTGCTCAACGCGATGCCAGCGTTCCGCCGGCGCGCCGGCAACGGGTTTCGACGTGTTGCGAACGCATCCGTAACGCGCCCTCCAACCCTTTGGCGCGCGTCGCCGTGCGTCCAAAGTTTTGTGCATGCACAAAACCTCGACGCGCCCCGACGCGCGCCAACGCGCGCCGACGTGTCCATTCACACGTTGCTATGTACCGACGCGCCGGTAACGCGCCGGCAACGCGCCGGTAACGTGCCGGACGTGTACCGACGTGTTGAACAAAAACCCAACCCGTCGGCACGCGTCGAAGCGCGTTGGTGAGAAACGTTGTAGTGTGACAGGGCCTTTAGCTTTAAACCGGGTGCAGTGGCCGAATCGGTAGAGCACAGGCCTCGTGTGCGGAAGATCGGGACTTTGTGAGTTCAGTTCCCGGTGGAGTAAAACCAATGACTTAAAAATTGATACTTGTCGCTTCCTAGCCTGGTGCTTGGCATTATTAGGATAGGGCAAGGGCTGGTTAGCTCAATGTCAGGATAATGTGACTGAGTGGGATATTGGTCATGGTGCCGGCGGCCTGATTTCCCAGTGCGGCAGCAGTATAAAATCGCCATGAGTGTGTACTGTCACAAGTCGGTACCCATCCTGATATGACCTTAGATGTTGCTAGGACGTAAAACAACAACAAACAAACTTAGCTTTAATTATGGCCTTAATCCGTCGTGACAAAAGACTGCCGCATGTTACGCGATATTTCTGCTTGAACTGCTTGAAGGCCAGCCGCACTGGTCGATTTCATCTTCCTGTCACATTTGACATCCAATAGCCGATGATAACAAATCAATGTGCTCTAGAGGCATCGTTAAATAGAACAAACCTTTTTTTCTTCCTGTCGCGATTCTCGGTAATTCGCTGGTTGTCGAGTTGAAGTCACAGAAAGTCGGATGGTGTCCGCCGAGCACAATGCGCCCAATGAGCCGAGAATAGAGCCGTAATGAGGCCAGATAATGGCCGCCCGACTAATGAATGAGGCGGGCACAATCACACACCCATAGATCATGGGCACCGGAAGTAGCGTCTGCGCATGTAGGTCAGCATAGTCTTGACACAGTAAGTTTACCGGAAGTGGGCCAGAGCTATTGACCGGAAGTCGCCTTGTTTTCTACGATGATGTTGTTGTAGGATTCGCCGCTTTTGAATTACAGGATGTGATGGCCGGATCTGTAGAGCGTTGGCCTCGAGTGCGCGATATCGTGAGTTCGGTTCCTGGTCGAGTCAAACTAATGACATATCAAATTGGTACTTGTCTCTTCCTAGCCTGGCGCTAGGCATTAATAGGATAGGGCAGAGACCTACCAACTGCCATGGTGTTGTCTCACCAGGAGACCAGCACCATGGCCCGATATTCCATCTGAGTCGCATTATCACTGAGGAGATGGTCGGTGGATTAATGCGGTCATGACAACAGAGTTCTGACACATTGTGTAGCGGTCGTTGCTGTGATAGCGCTTCATCCCCTGTTCAATCATGCTGGAGGCGGCCTGGTGGTCAGCTGCGTCGGGTGTGCCACCCTGTATAGGGCCAATAAATGGACGGGATAAACACCTACAGGATGAGCGCTGCTGTTTCATCCCAACAGCTGCTTGTAATATAATAATATAGTACAGGAAAATAATATTAATTTATATATAAATAGATAACATATAAAGATATATAAACAAAATTCCTCCAGTGTGTGTGGCGCGAGGGGGGCTATCCGTATACTATCCCTGACATCTGGGGGGGGGGGGGCATTCCACCAATGCGCCGATGGACGAAGTAGCAAAGTATATGTTTCCCTAGCATTTATACTTGTATAATGCGTTATACATGTATAATACAGTAACGAGGCCAGCAGCAGTAACACTGGTCACCTGCACCACCAGCACCAGCAGCACCCGAAACAATAACAGTAGCACCAGCATCAGCAGTAACACTGGTCAGCGGTACCAGCAGTAATAGCAGCACCCACAACAATAACAGTAGCACCAGCATCAGCAGTAACACTGGTCAGCAGTACCAGCAGTAATAGCAGCACCCACAACAATAACAGTAACACCAGCATCAGCAGTAACACTGGTCAGCAGTACCAGCAGTAATAGCAGCACCCACAACAATAACAGTAATACCAGCATCAGCAGTAACACTGGTCAGCGGTACCAGCAGTAATAGCAGCACCCACAACAATAACAGTAACACAAGCCCCAACTGTAACATTGGTCAGCAGTACCAGCAGTAATATCAGCAACCACAACAATAACAGTAGCACCAGCATCATCAGTAACACTGGTCAGCGGTACCAGCAGTAATATCAGCACCCACAACAATAACAGTAACACAAGCCCCAACTGTAACACTGGTCAGCAGTACCAGCAGTAATAGCAGCACCCACAACAGTAACAGTAACACAAGCACCAGCAGTAACACTGGTCAGCAGTACCAGCAGTAATAGCAGCACCCGCAACAATAACAGTAACACCAGCATCAGCAGTAACACTGGTCAGCAGTACCAGCAGTAATATCAGCACCCACAACAATAACAGTAATACCAGCATCAGCAGTAACACTGGTCAGCAGTACCAGCAGTAATATCAGCACCCACAACAATAACACTAACACAAACACCAGCAGTAACACTGGTCAGCAGTACCAGCAGTAATATCAGCACCCACAACAATAACAGTAACACAAGCCCCAACTGTAACACTGGTCAGCGGTACCAGCAGTAATATCAGCAACCACAACAATAACAGTAGCACCAGCATCAGCAGTAACACTGATCAGCGGTACCACCACCACTGCCACGACGACGACGACCACCACTACCACTACCACCACCAACCACCACCACCACTACCACCACTCCCACCACTACCACCACCACTGCCATCACTACCACCACTCCCACCACTCTCACCCCCACTACCTCCACCACCACTACTACCACCACCACCACTACTACCACCATCACCACCACTACGACTACGACTACCACCACTACCACCACCACCACCACCACCACCACCACCACCACCACCACCACGACTACCACTGCCACTACTGCCACCACCACAGTGGCAGTCTTAAAAAATGAAAGTAGTGCATTTATCACAAAGCGTCTTCACATTGAAATCCCCTGACTACGTAGACGGTAGTACTCCGCCCCTGACTTCTCAGAACTACCGGCGTTTTGTCCGCTCCCCCCCCCCCTCCTCCCTCCTCCCTCCCTCCTCCCTCCCTCCTCCCTCCCTCCTCTCTCCCTCCTCTCTCCCTCCTCCCCCCCTCCTCCCCCCCTTTTCCCTCCTCCTCCCTCTCCTCCCTCCCTCCCCCCCTCCCTCCTCCCCCCTCCTCCCACCCTCCCTCCTCCCTCCCTCCTCCCTCCCTCCTCCCCCTCCCTCTCCCTCCCTCCTCCCTCCTCCCTCCCTCCCTCCCTCCTCCCTCCTCCCTCCTCCCTCCTCCCTCATCCCTCCTCCCTCCTCCCTCCCTCCTCCCCCCTCCCTCCTCCCCCCTCCCTCCTCCCCCCTCCTCCCCTCTCCTCCCTCCCTCCTCCCTCCCTCCAACCTCCCTCCAACCTCCCTCCTCCCCCCTCCTCCCCCCTCCTCCCTCCCTCCCTCCTCCCTCCCTCCTCTCCCCCTCCCCCCCCTCCTCCTATCCCCTCCCCCTCCTCCTCCCTCCCTCCCTCCTCCCTCCCTCCTCCCCCCTCCTCCCTCCCTCCTCCATCCCTCCTCCCTCCTCCCTCCCTCCTCCTCCCTACTCCTCCCTCGCTCCTCCCTCCCTCCCTCCCTCTTCCCTCCTCCCCCCTCCCTCCTCCCCCTCCCTCCCTCCCTCCTCCCCCCTTCCTCCCCCTCCTCCCTCCCTCCTCCCTCCCTGCTCCCTCCCTGCTCCCTCCCTCCTCCCTCCCATCTCCCTCCATCCTCCCTCCCTCCTCCCCACCCTACCACATAGCCGTGGCGGGCTGTGACAGCAATTGCTGACCACTGCTGTCACACGGCAATCATAATGTGACTTACTGTCGCACTGCGTCCCCGGCCCGTCTGCGGCCAGCAGTTCCCTGATCGATGGCTGCAACCCGCCCTAATGTGTTATCTAGGACTTGATGTATTAGAGTAAGACAGGCACTGTGTGTGTCGCAATAGCAGCTGCTGGACTCTCTGACTGTATATATTAACACAGCAACACCACCCCCACCAGTTTTGAAAGTGAGAAGAATGACAGTTGTCTGACGGTGTAGAGAGAGGCGGGGAAGAGCGAATGACCGCTCCGCAGTGAATGTCGTGGAGGTTAATGTTGTTAGGGAGAAACATTAATGGCTGTCATTATTTATATCCACATACTAAATTATATAGTATATATATATAACCGTTTATACGACGGCAAATAATTTAAGTTCGGGCGCCCAAAGGAGGCAAGGGACCAGTGTAATACAAGGAATTGATAGTTTATTATCTCAGATGATCCACATATCTGGCTTAAAAATATAATAGTCAATCACATATATATATACATGTATATATATAATTACATATTGAATTTAGTAAAGATCGATGAAAACCAAATCTATAAATAAATAATATTTAACGCCAGGAGGATGCGCGAGGCACATCCGATGGGCTCAGGCACAATGCTCAAACCTCTTTCCCTCACAGCCAAGCCAATATACATGCTAGCACGCACCACCTAGTGAGGGAACAAAGAACTAGTCCTTTCTCAGCACTTATGACATTTGCAGGCCGAAGTAGGCGAGTGACCCGCAAATAAAGGCATGTCACTCGTCCTAGGCCTTCAAACGCCTAAGCTAGTCCACGTGCTAGTCCACTTCGTATATAAACAGTTGGCCCCTGGTAAATAGAATAACACAAGACTGGAGTGGTTTAGAAAGAGTGTATATTCTCTGGTGAGAATATATTAAATGCCGACTTAAAGTTTAAAAATCTGACGGTCAGCGCAGGTCTGGAGGTGGGAGTGAGCGAACGCAACTGGCTTCAGGGTGATTTCCGCGTTTTTTTGCGGAGACCACTTTTATCCCTGATATATAAAAAAATATACACACACACATATATATGTGTCAGGCTCACGAAAATAGCCCAATCGGGGAAAGTTGTCTGCTCAGGTCATGAGGAACTAGTAGATGACATAATGAGTAGGTGACCAGCCGATGACTTAGTGGCTGGGGGACTAGATGAATCTTCTGGCTTATTATACTCGTGTAATCGCTTATACAGCATATATATATATATGAGTCGGCCTCACGAAAATGGGCCAATTGTTGGCCAATATAAGATGTCGGCGTCGCAATTCTTAAAGTGTAGTGCATTTCTTTGCTTCATATTAAATTTTCCTAGAAATAAATAAGGTTGTTGTATTTTCTCTACCTTTACATTCAGGATAAATTCAAGGACTTTCCAACACCTCTGTCAATGCTAAACTATAATTATGCCGTTCGACGCTGACACCACCACCACCACAACACCACCACCACCACACCACCACCACACCACCACCATCACCACACCACCACCACTCCACCACACTACAACCACCACCCCACCCCCTACCACCCACTACCACCACCACCAGCCACCACCACCCACCACAACACCATCACCACACCACCACCACACCACCACATCATCACCACCACACCATCACACCACCACCACCACACCACCACCACCCCGCCAACACACTTATCCACACACACATCCACACACACATATTCACACAGATATCCACACACACACTCGTGCGGCCACCTACACACACACATTCATATACATATGAACATACACATCCACACACACATTCATACACATCCATACACATATAGTCTAGCAGGTGGTGCCAAATGCTCAGGTCATGAGGAACTAGTAGATGACCTAATGAGTAGGTGACCAGCTGATGACTTAGTGGCTGGGGGAGTAGATGAATCTTCTGGCTTATTATACTCGTATAATGGCTTATACAGCATATATATATATATATATATATATATATATATATATATATATATGAGTCAGCCTCCTGAAAATGGGCCAATTGGTGGTCAATTTTTAGATGTCGGCGTCACAATTCTTAAAGTGTAGTGCATTTCTTTGTTTCATATTAAATTATCCTAGAAACAAATAAGATTGTTGTATTTTCTCTATCTTTACATTCAGGATAAATTCATGGACTTTCCAACACGTCTATCAATGCTAAACTATAATTATGCTGTTCGACACCAACATACATCCAATGCTCGATGCCAACAACTTTAACAGATGTCGGCGTGGCAATTATTAATGTGTAGTGCATTTCTTTTGTTTTATATTAAATTATCCTAGAAACAAATAAGGTTATTGTATTTTCTCTAGCTTTACATTCAGGATAGATTTAAGGACTTTCCAACATCTCTGTCAATGCTAACCTATAATTATGCCGTTTGACGCTGACATCCAATGCTCGACGCCGACAACTTTCCCCAATTGGCCTATTATCGTGAGCCTGACTCATAAATATATATATATATATATATATATATATATATATATATATATATGAGATCTATATGATAGGTGTACTATGACTGAAAGGCAGCAAGTAAGTCTACAAGTAAAGAGAAAAATATGCACCGAGCTGCCCCTGGTGTATATAGTGGGCGCTCAGTTCACCAAAGGGGTGTCAGGTTGCCGGGTAAGCAGGTGGTCACTATGCAACTGAAGCAGGTAATTTCCTACCAGACCTGACAGCCCACTACTTAAAGGTCTCGCTTTACTGTTGACATGGAGTTGTGTGCGCGCCACAAAGAGGTTGTACCCCCCCCCCCTCCTCCCACCCCACCACCACACCACACCACCACCACACCACCACCACACCACCACCATACCACCACCACACCACCACCACACCACCACCACACCACCACCACACCACCACATCACCACACCACCACACCATCACCACCACCACTACCACCCGACAACCACACCACCATCACACCACCACACCATCACCACCACACCACCACACCATCACCACCACCACTACCACACCAGCACACCACCACACCACCACCCCACCCCACCATCACCACCACCACTACCACCCGACAACCACACCACCATCACACCACCACACTATCACCACCACACAACCACACCACCACACCATCACCACCACCACTACCACACCACCACAAACACACCAGCACACCACCACCACACCACCACACCACCCCACCACCACCACTACCACCCACCACCACCACACCATCACCACGCCACCCCCTACCACCCACTACCACCCACCACCACCCACCACCACCCACCACCACCCACCACCACCACCACCACACCACCACCACCCCGCCGCGCACACATATCCACACACACATATCCACACACACACACTTGTGCGGCCACCTACACATTGACACACGTTCACATACATATGAACATACACATCCACACACACATTCAGACACATCCATACACACGTAGTCTATAAACACACACATCTGCGCGCACATAATCACACACATCCACAGAAACATTAACACACTTCCACACACATTCACATACACATCTCAACATACACAACCACACACACATTCACACACATATCCACACACAGATCCACACACATCCATACACACATCCACACACTTTCCCATACATATATCAACATCCACACCCACACACATTCACATATCTACACACACATTCACACACATATCCACACACAGATCCACACACACACATCCATACACACATCCACACACATTCACATACATATATCAACACACACAATCACCCACATCCACAGCCACCCACATCCACAGCCACCCACATCCACACACTTCCACACCCACATCCACCCACATCCACACACACACATCCACACACACATCCACACACATGTTCAGACACATCCCCACACACATCCACACACATTCACATATCCACACACTCATCCCCCCCCCCCCACACACATATCAATGCACATCCACACACCCATCCACTCGTGCACCAGACGAGGTGGCCGATACATGTTGCTAGGGTGTAAAACAACAAACACAACTTAAGCAAATCCCCGATGTTGCCCACCATATTGCAATCATCACCAAAACGTAATAGCCTCGCATCCCGTATAGTGATGATGACAGTACCTTGGGATTGGGGTTCGAGGCTATTTTTCATTCTAGTAACCGCGCGGTGCCAGCCACAAGCGGCGCACTGCCATCTGGCGGGCAATATGAGAAATACTGAGTCGTGACAGAATGATCAACTCGTCCCCTGAACAGCCGAAGGTCATGTTCCCGTCCCAGGATGCATCACTGCTGACACAACCGGTCTGAGTGGCTGTCCACTGCCCCATCAGTCAGTTTAAGCCTTCTTTTGTTTGCTTATATTTTCTCTCTCTTTCTCCCCCCCCCCCTGTCTCTCCCTCTCCCTATCTCCCTCTCCCTTCCCCCTCTCTCTCCCCCTGTTCTCCCCACCCTCTCTCCCTCTCTCTCTCCCTCCCTCTCTCCCTCACTCTCCCCCCCAGCCCTCCATCTCTCCCCATCCCCACTACCCTCCCTCTCTCCCCCCCTCTCTCCCCTCCCTCTCTCCCATTCTCTCCCGTCTTTCTCCCTCTCTTCCCCTCTCTCTCCCCTCCCTGAGAGATCATGTGACGTGAGAGCGTTGGCTGCGATACGCCGGTGATGCATGCAACTTGTATTGTTCATTCGATTACTTTTCTTTTTTATTGAATCATTTCAAAATGTTCATGGGTAACATTAACGCAAGAGTGGATGGATTTACTTTGTGTGTGAAATTACATCGATCGTTGTTGTTGTCTGATCAACGTTAACAGTTTTATCGTTGATACATTCGTTTATTATTATTATTATTATTATTATAATATTAACCAAGGGGAATTTCAACCACATAGTTTTGGTTGGTTTCCTTCGACTACTCCTTGCCTTATACCCAATTTTTGTTGTTGTCTGATCAACTTTAATGCCTTTGTCATCGTTACATTCATTCATTATTACTATTATTATTATATTAACCCAGGGGAATTTCAATCAAGTAAATTTGGTCGTTTTCGTTCGAATACTCCTTCCCTTATATCCATGTATTGTTGTCGTCTGCTCAAATTTACGAGTTTTGTTATTCGTTTTCATTCGACTGTGCCTTGCCTTATAATCTAGTAATGCAAAGCACCAGGATAAATAGCGACAACTATAATTTGTTTAAATCGGTGGAGTTTATTTATTAGAATATATACCTTTTCATTGCCGAGCGATATAGGTGTGACCGTATATATAGCAAATATTGATTTACACTATATATATATTATATAATTGCTGGGTCTTCCAGTGGGAAAGCAGTATAAAGTCACCATGAGTATGCACGGTCACAATTCGGTATCCACCGTCGCTGTTGCCAGGACGCAAAACCCCAGCAAACAACCGAATGTTGATTCCCTCCCTCCCCCTCCACCGGAAGTGAATTCAATGACTGCAAACAAATCATATTTTACTTCCTTCTTCTTGGAGCAAATCAAAAGGTATTTTATCAAACAGGAGGCTGAAGACACTTGGATGCTCAATCAGATAAACGCTGATGGATGACCGGAAATGACGTCATGATTACAGCGGACAGTCAGAGCCGGGAGGGGGGAAGGACCTGCAGGCCGATAAGATGAGGAATTGATCCCGGAAGCTAAGCTGTATCCATCTTATGTTCACTTTATGACATTGCCTAACATAAAGTGGAACTTTATGAAGAAACCGTATGACTTGCAAAACCGGATGCCTGGCCGAATCGGTAGAGCGCAAGCTTCCCGTGCGGAAGGTCCGGACTTTGATTCCCAGTTGATTCAACAGGTTGAACCAATGGCTTTCAACCTTGATACTTGTCGCTACCTAGCCAGTCGATCGGCATTTGCAGGATAAGGCAAGGACTGGATAGATCAGTATCAGGATAATGTGACTGAGTGGGATATCAGGTCATGGTGCCAGCGGGCTGCTCTCCCAGAGGGGCATCACTGTAACGTCGCCTGGAATTGTTAGTCTTTTAAATGGTTTATGTCCATAAGTTGTTTGTGATGCTTACAATGACATATATAGACATGTACTCATATACATACACATGCACTCATATACATACACATGTACTAATATACATACACATGTACTCATATACATACACATGTACTCATATAATCATACACATGTACTCATATACATACACATGTACTCATGTGCAAACACATGTACTCATATACATACAGATGTACTCATATAAATATACATACACATGTACTCATATGCATACACATGTACTCATATACATACACATGTACTCATATACATACACATGTACTCACATACATACACATGTACTCATATACATACGAGACGGGGCACGGTGGCCGAATCGGTAGAGCACAGGCCTCGTGTGCGGAAGATCGGGAGTTTGCGAGTTCGGTTCCCAGTCGAGTCAAACCAATGACTTAAAAATGGATACTTGTCACTTCCTAGCCTGGCGCTCAGCATTAATAGGATAGGGCAAGGACTGGTTAACTTGGTGTCAGGATAATGTGACGGAGTGGGTTTTGAGGTCATGGTACCGGTCGCCTGATTTCCCAGTGGGGCAGCACTCTAAAATTGCCATGAGTGCATACTCTCACAAGTCGGTACCCATCCTGATATGACCTTAGATTTTGCTAGGACGTAAAACAACAACAAACAAACATATTCATGCACAGACTAGGCTCAATGAATAAACAGCACGTAGCTTGTACAGAATCCTGATCACAGCAACCAGTGTGGTTGGGGTGATGAAAATGGGAAATAGTGTGCCTAGAGCGGGAATCGTACCCACATCTCTTGCATTCCAGGCCAGTGTGTTAACCACTACACCACATAAGCTCCCTGATGTCACCACTCTATCCGCACCAACATATCTATGTGGCTCCTTGCCTGAGAGGTCAGTGCAGACTGCTACAAACGTAACGCATGCGCAATCAAATGTAATTACACCGAGCTCATCGTCTTCCTTTGCGCATGCGCTGTTGTGCATTGACTCTGCAGGCGGATGAATATGGTCGACGAATTGTTGGTAGGGCGTGTGGCCTTGGCTCGGTGAGTTAATAAGCCCGGGGAGACTGTGTGTCCATAATACGGTGTGAGGGATAACGGGGTGTATGCACAGCAAGTGGTGCAGGGTGTGTGCAGCAGCATGTGGGGGGAGGGGGAGGGGGGGAGAACTTGAATGCGCTGGCGGGAGATTAGTTTAGGCGCTGCGTCCTGTTTTACTCACGGTTAAACACTGTGACATTGAAGGTTTTACTACAAAGTCGATCGTGTATTATAGAAGTTAGGCTTTATTTTGAAGGTTTCGATTGATTAAGTAATTGATTAATCCATTTGGGATGGTTGAGTAATCGATTTATTGATCGATTATCTGATTGATTATCTGATCGATTATTTGATTGATTATTTGATTGATTATTTGATTTGGTTGGGTATTTGATTGATTATTTGGTTACTTATTTGGTTAATCATTTTATTAATCATTTGATTAATCATTTGATTAATCATATCATTTTATTAATCATTTGATTAATCATTTGATTAATCATTTGATTAATCGTTTCATTAATCATTTCATTAATCATTTCATTAATCATTTCATTAATCATTTCATTAATCATTTCATTAATCATTTCATTAATCATTTCATTAATCATTTCATTAATCATTTGATAATTATGTGATTCATTATTTGATCAATTATTTGATTAATTCATTCATTCCAATCAGGATGGAGGAAGAGTCTAAGATTTGCAATGGGGGGGGGGGCAGGTGGGGGATGCAGGTGTGCAAGCTCTTGTCATTCCCCGCTGAATCACTCGCAATTCGGAATTTCTGAAAAATTTGTGGTGGCCGCTGTTTCATTTTGCATGCCAAAATTGAGTCGCAAGGGAGGAGACACAGGCGTACTGGAGGTATGAGAAGTGTAATTGCCCCAAGGAGCTCTAACGCCGATGGGGGCGTAGAGGTAAAATGAACAAGTGGGTAAAATTACTAACAATGACAAAGTAGAAGCTGGACTGAAGATCCAGAAGTTGGGAGGGTGGGCGGAAGAGTTGTGTGGCCACTCGGCTGATGGAGAAGTGCTGGTGTCGGTGCCAGCCGGGTGAGGAGTTCTGGGTGGAGGCAGCAGGTGGCGCCTCAGCGGAGACCGCTGATTGGCAGGCCCTGAGGTGGAAGGAAAGAAAGCGAGAGTCAGGTGGGAGGGGGAAGGAAGGGCAGCTCAGTGTCTCCTCCTGATGCGGACCCGATGCAATTCTTCGCATTACATAACAATGTTGTGCGTTTTCTCTTCATATGTTTCCACATTTAGCTGTTTACGATCAAATCTACTCCCCCAATCTAAAATAAGAAGAGCATATCAACCTCATATACTTCTCTTCAAATATGGTACAGGCTCAAAACAACCGGGCTATGCAATTTGAAACTAAATACCCTATGAATTGACAAACACAGGCGTAGTTTGTAAGGTGTAAGTTGCATAGTCTGCTGGTTTTTAGTTTCTGTCATTTGCTGAGATAAGTTGATCATTATAATCTACCTTACTTTAGTTTGAAGTAACTTTTATTTTTAATGACTAAATCTTTAGATATTCGAAGTGCAAACGTACAAAATTAATTTTGGCAAGCACGCCTTAGGCTTGTGAAGTAATAGGTCCTATTACATTGGCTCGGTATTCCATTCTATGTGAGGACAACTGTTTGAGACGTGTATCAGTTTCTAAATTCCATATGTAGAATCAAATCTAGATCGCTGTTTTGGTTTTGAAAACTAGAGGATTTCATCGGACTAAGCAGCTTTAATTAAACCAATCAATAATACATGGATTGTTCTATGCAGGTACAATCAGACCTGGGACGGGTGTGACTTACCCGAAGAGACCAAAGTCAGAACCAGTCGATGGTTGGGGCGTCTGCGTACTGAGTTCGGGATGGAGAAGATTGATGCCCCAGCCTTTTGACTACACATCGGGTGGGGGCAGATGGTGGTGGTGGTGTGGGGGTGGGGGATGGTGGTGGTGGTGGTGGTCGGGGGTAGGTGGTGGTTGTTGGTGGGAGGTGGTGGTGGGGGGAGGTGGTTGTGGTGGGGGAGGTGGATGGTGGTGGTGTGGGTAGGTGAAGTGGTGGCGGAGGTGGTGGGGGGAGTGGCCGTTGTGGGGGGGAGGTGGTGGTTGTTGGGGGGGAGGGAGGTGGTGGTGGTGCGGGGAGGTGGGGGGCGGGGGCGGGGGGAGGGAGGTTGTGGGTGGGGAGTAGGTAAATGTAGACAGTTTCTGTTGGTACCCGTTATAACTATTGCAAAGCACCTACCACCAGCTGCGCCAAAGCAGGTGGGGCGGATTCGCTAAACTAAGAACTGACACACTGATAACAGCTTCTTTTTTTTAATTAAAGGTTTTGATTGATTGTTGGAATTTTACGTCATGGCAAAATCTAAGGTCAAATCAGGATGGCTACCAACTTGCGACAGTACGCACTCATGGTGACTTTATGGTAGTAGTGTTCTCTGTGGTGGAGTGGTTAGAGTGTCAGACTTTTTTCTAGGCCGGACTCCTAATCTGAAGGTTGGAGGTTCGATTCCCCATGCCCCCACCTCTGCCAATTTGGATTTTGACTGCTGTGTATAACTTCCAGTGTCAGCAAAGGCCAGTTGCTCTCATACAATGTCTATGTTGTGTGGGAGCTTAAAAATCTCTTGGGTCGGTAAAGGTGTAGGCCAGGGCTTTCTATCGACAAACTATCTAATGTTGAAAACAAACCTATTCAGACTTATCCATGATAGGCAGTATCTTCAAGAAAAAATAGTGCTGCCCCACTGGGAAATCTGGCCGCCAGCACAATGACATGATATCCCTCTGAGTCACATTATCCTGACACTGAGCTAACCAGTCAATGCCCTATCCTAATAATATCAAACATCTGGCTAGGAAGCGACAAGTACCAATTTTTAGGTCATTGGTTTGACTCGACCAGGTTTTGAACTCGTGGGTTCGAATCCCACCAGCTCCCAAAACGGAAGACGGGCGCTCAACTCATTGGGCCATCCCATCTGGGGTTTTTCAAAAGAGGTATCTTACTTTATTTGATCTCAGTGATGTTAATACGAACGTGCGCATGCGCAGAACGTGTGACTTCCGGCCGACGGCCATGCTCTGGTAGTGAAGTGAGAGGAGGTGGCGGGGTTGGTAGAGTATGGCGTGGATGAAGGGAATTCTGGGAACTCTTAGCTGAGAAAGGTCGATTATTTGTTAATGAACGGGACTCTAAAGCCTGCAGAGCAAAACCTTTAAATGCCGCACCTGGGGGTTGCTGGCTCCTTTTACTAAAACCTACACAAACATTTATATAAACTCCTCCACAGCTGGGGGGGGGGGGGGGGGCACTCCACCAATGCGCCGATCGAGGAAGTACCAAAGGATATATGTTCCCTTAGCATTTATACTCGTATAATGCGCTGTACATCACACATATATATATACCACCGTATATACTACAGTATATGCGGATGTAGGAATCGCATGGTGCTGCCCCCTCCCTCCGGTTCCATGAACCCCAGGGAGGGGTTTGGCTATTCCACCAGCCTACCCACCTGTGATATGTATACACCACTGATCCCACTGGCTGCTCACTTGCTTGCTGCCACTGGGCTCATACACACCTGTTCTATTTACTTCTACCTGTCGACTTCTACATTACAACACAGTCTACCTGTTACCTGTGTTCTCTGCTGATGCCATGACTGATCAAGTGGAGGATGATCATGTGGAGGACGATCATGCTGCCTTGAGTACCGTGAGCCAAAACTTACAATATTTACCGTCGATTATCTGCCTAATGCTGCCTGTGTGTCGAGTTAAGGAAATCGACCAAACGGACTAAGGAAAGGAAATCGGGAAGGCAGTACCGACGCCGTTGCGCCCATTATGATCAACGTGAAAATTGTCAATATTTAAGTAATTCATTGTCGATACTTAATCCAATCTCAGGGCTTCTATTTGTGTGTCGATTGATACTTGGACACGACGGGAAGTGTTAAATAAACAAGATGGCGGTTGGCGGGAAAACAATCTGAATGTTGATGTCATTCACAACTACACTCTTTTCGTGTGTGTCGAAATTAACTTGTCTGTCGATGTCTACTAAGCCATAAGTTATAAATAACTAAATCGAGATCGGCATAGTGCTTACCAAATCGGCATACTGCTTACCAAATCGAGATCGGCATAGTGCTTCCCTTATCAACCGGGCTTACCTTATAGTACTGCTTAGAGCATTAATTTTATATTGCTCCTTTTACATTTATTTTTATGTCCACAACTGCCGTGCACATATCAATTTATTTACCTTTAATCGTGAACACACTCTCAATTTATTTTTACTAGCTCATGATTGTCGGTTACAGCTCCGACACACGACTCCTAACTCCTTTATAATATCATTTTATTCTTATATAAAATACATTGGGATAAATTGCGAGATTTTACATCGCCCAACATCAACCTACTCGGCACAGCTGATACTTATGTACTGTGGACCGTGCGGCCATACTCACCGGGGTCCGGTTAACGACAGCTGCCTTACGGCGGCTATGCAGACTAGGCACGCCAAACGAGTGTCGGAGAAAGTGAGTACAATGTCCGACGATGGCGGATCTTCGCCGATGGCGGATGGGACTCAGACGCCAGCTACATCCAAGGCGCCACCAAGCGACAGCGAGTTGGACGAGAGGGAGGCCGCGATAGCTGAAAAGGAGCGGGCTCTGCAGCGCCGGAAACGCTGCGCTGAACTCGACCGTCGCGAACGCCGCCTGGCGGACGAAGCGGCCGAGCTGACGACCAGGCACAAGAGAGGCAGGAGCACCAGTCGGAGGAGGAGCGGCTCTCATGACCGGCGGCACCGACGACGGCGCCGACATTCATCAAGCTCAAGCACCTCGGACGGGACAACAAGTCGGGAACGAAGGAAGCGCAGTAAGTGGTCTCTGCGTAGATACCTAGAGGACCGTAAGGACTTAAAGAAATTGTCCCCCTTCGAGGTGCTGGAGTCGTGCTGCGGTTGGATCCTCGATAAAAAGGATGTGGACTTGCGAGAGCTGAGGCATGTCGTTAAACATATGAAGTATATTTGCGGGAAAGCGAAAACGGGGAAGTTCCAGGACCAATCGCATGCTAAGTACGATCTTGCAGTCCGGAAACTTGCCGTCGCCGAGGGCTACGATGCCTTCTGTGATGGAAACCCCGAACTAGCTCTTAAATATTACGCTTTTGAGTTTATGCGGACCCAGTCTGCCAGAGACAGTCAGAGAACAACCAGGGGTGTAAAGGGCAGCTCGGGCCAACTTTTCTCTAAAGACGGGAAGAAGCCCTGTTTTTCTTACAATAAAACTGAGGGCTGCAGCAGAGACGAGAGAACCTGCAATTTCGGGCATTGGTGCTCCCGCTGCGGGAGCAAGTCACACATTAGGGGGAATTGTCGTAAAGAATGAATACCGAGAGGCCGGGGTCGGGGTCGGAGAAAAGTTCGCAACTGTGTATTTGCTACTGATGACTATGTCGCTTCAGACTCAGACTCCCGCCCAGGCCTCGACATAACGCCGGTTGTTACACCCCCCCATCTTTCTGAAGCCGGTACTGACGATTTTGTGCATTGTTTTGATGTAATGGGAGTGGGTATGTGTCCCAGCAACTCTAATTGTCGCCAGGTAGGCGCCCCTAGTCAAGTCATTACCAGCACAGGCATTGTGAGCCACACTAATGGCGTTAACTGCCACATTGTCCGCCCCCGCGACGCCGACAAATCAGGCCCTTCGGGCGCAGGTTGCCTTGGTAGCGCGCCGGTAATAACCGCACGTGTTGGCACGGGGGGCGGGGCTGTCTGCCCCCGCCCCCCGTGCCAACTAGCCAACCCCTTGTTACGCTATGCCCTTGAAGCGGCTAACATTGACTGGTTGAGTGTTAAGGCCTTTGGGCAAGGCCTTTGTGTGTCCGCCCTTGACACTTACTCTAATGAAAGGGTCACCTTTACTGTCACTGCCGCTTGTTCGGGACCGCTACGTGCCTGTGCACGCACTATGTAGCAAATCATTTATCTCAGATTAAACCATGCCGCTGTTTCTGTGATTGCTTTGCCGGTGGGGACGTTGACCCTGACACCGAATTCGTTCTGCATGGGGCGATTTTCGGTTTCAAGGTTATAAATCCTTCATGTTGCGCGGTTTACGCAGGTAATTGTAATAAGAGCAACCAGAGCAGTTTTATTGATTCAAAGTTACGCACCAAACTTTCTTGTGATTATATAAGCCGGGCGAGTGGCGAGGCATTGTGCGTTCATAACGTCTTTGCCGTTCCGAAATCAAATGGGGGCGGCTACCGAACAATCGTCGACTGCAGTAAACCTGTCGGGCGATCAGTGAATAACACATATATATATATATATATATATGTATATATATATGTATATATATACATATATATATATATATATATATATATATATATATATAACCGGGCGCAGTGGCTGAATCGGAAGAGCGCAGGCCTCCCTTGCAGAAGGTCGGGAGTTCAATTCCCGGGCGAGTCAAACCAATGACTAAAAAAATGTATACTTGTTGCTTCCTAGCCTGCCGCTCGACATCAGTGTCAGGATAATGTGACTGGGTAGGATATCGGGCCATGGTGACGGCGGTCTGATTTCCCAGGGGGCAGTTCTGTTAAGTCGTCATGACTGCGCACTGCCACAAGTTGCTACCTGTCCTGATATGACCTTAGATGTTGCCAGGACTCCAACAACCAACACTATCCTAGTAATGCCGAGCACCAAGCTAGGTAGCGACAAGTATCAATTTTATAAGTCATTGGTTTGACGAGGCTGCAATTCACGCTCCCGACCTTCCGCACGGGAAGCCTGCGCTCTACCGATTCGGCTACCGCGTCCGGTCTGGCACTTGTTCCCCGGCTTCCTTCAGTTGGAAGTGGCGCTGCTAACAGGGAATAATAAGATCACGTGGTCGATAAAATGGACATAATCTCTTCAACGTGATTTTCCTCTCAAAAGCTTTACTTACTTCCTGGATAATTGATGTTCGTTAACAGAACAGAAATAGACAATCACACGATTTGTATCTGCATCAAATACAGTGAGTGGATATTCATTTTCCATCTGGTCACATGACATGCCTGTGACTAGGGTTCGAACCCCACGACCTACCATTACGGGAGACGGACGCTCAACTCATTCGTCCATCCCGTCTGGTACAGAATCATGAGTGTGGACTTATTTACCATCTGATCACACGACACTCATTGAGGACAGAATTGGTTAGTATCTGGTCACCTAACACCCCTCTCGATGTGGACTTATTTATTGTCTGGTCACATGACACCCCCATGAGTGCAGACATATTTAACCATCTGGTCACATGACACTCCATGAGCGCAGACATATTTAACCATCGGGTCACATGACACCCTATGAGTGTGGACCTATTTAGCATCTGGTCACATGACCCCAATTATTTAGCATCTGCTCACATGACACCCTCTGTGTGCGGGCGTATTTACCATTTGCTCACAATCCTCCATCAATGTGTGCCGATTTAGTATCTGGTCACGGTGTAAAATATTCTGATATTCAGCATACGGGGGAGTGCAACTGTTTTATTACTGATCGGTGTATGTGACCAGGCGCATGTATGTATATATATATATATATATATACATATATATATATATATGTATGGGTTGGTGGTGCTTGAGTGGGATGTAAATAGACATAGTGGTGCTGGCAGGTCTGGGTGTGAGTGCACTCAGGGCCTACCCCCTCTACTGGGATAGGGATCACCACACTCAAAGGTCAAGATTGGTGGTGGCCATGGGTCATACAGCTTGGTGGTGGTGGGCAGACTGCTGGATCCCTATCGGTAGGGCCAAGAATGCTTGTTTCCCATTGGGGGAAAGGAGTGGGGTGATACTCTACAATGAACCCATGTAACCATATAAATAATAAACCAGACGGCTGGACTCCCTCTTCTTCTTTACACTTTATACTCTTCCTTTGTCTTTGTCTGTATTGATTTCACCATAGCCTGCCTACACAGCCACATATTCGAGCATTGTACTTTACAAAACTGGTGACCACGATGAGTAGATTAGGCGATTAGACTTTACAACTTGAGCTGTCATTAAGTGCGGAGTTATTTAGCATCTGGTAACATGACACCCCCAATATTTAGCATCTGGTCACTTGACAAGCCTCTATGTGCGGACTTATTTATCATTTACTCACATGACAGTCCCCGTCAATACACACCAAGTTAGCATCTGGTCACATGATATCGCATTAAGTGCAGACTTATTTAGCATCTCATCGACAAATGACACCCCGATGAGTGCAGACTTATTCAGCGTCTGGTCACATGACGCCCATCCCCCACCCCTCCGCTGGTGCCCGACGAACAGTGTGTGGTGGGGGCAGTGCATTATGCCCCCTGGCGGGAAACCAGTGAAGCGTGGCGACCTCCTTCTGATGTAGAGCTTCATTAAGGTGCGCCCGGCGTCTCTTAAATCAGCCGCCTGGTGGCCGCGATAAGAACCACGCGCCCAAAACGGCCACCCGATGACAAGGACCGGAAGTTGGCGGATTACGACAACCGTGAGTCGGCACTTCAGCTTTACGACAAGACAACTGGGAAGTAGCATTTCAGCTTGATTTCCTCCCTCCCCCTTCCTCCTTTATAAATGTTTTTTTAAGCTGTTCTTTTTTCCTCCTTCCCCCCCATCCTCCTTTTAAATATATTTCTTTAAAGCCGCTCTTTTTTTTCTTTCTCTGCCCCCCCCCCCCCAAGACGCTTGCTTGGCTCAGTGATCAAGAAGGTGGGTTTAGCGGTTTGTTTGTTTGTTGGAGTGTTCTGTCCTGGCAACATCTAAGGTCATATTGAAATGGGTAGCGACTTGTGACACTGCACACTCATGGTGACTTTATAGTGCTGCCCCACTGGGAGCCTAGTGCTTCCAGCACCATGACCTAATTTCCCACTCAGTCACATTATCCTGATACTGAGCTAACCAGTCCCTGTCCTTTCTTACCGTTCACCGTACACCTATTACCTGTGTATATATGTTTGTTTGTTGGGGTTTACGTCCTTACAACATCTACGGTCATATCAATATGGTATGTATATTATGTGTGTGGCGCAAGGGGGGGGGGGCCACCCATATACAACTCCCCGACAGCGGGGTGGGGGGGGGGGGCAGTCCACCAATGCGCCGATGAAGGAAGTAGCAAAGTATATATGTTCCCCTTGCATTTATACTTGTATAATGTATTAGGCATATCACATATATATATATATGTATATATGTATGTGAGGTGCAGAAGGGATTTCCATCGTTATTATTATCGGTAATATATACTTATTTACTACTCTGTACATCCTGGCCACCACACTCTGGCCGGTGGCGCCGCCACTGGTCGCCTCTGTCTCTAATGGATGCGCTCCCAAATCCCATGTTCATTCGCACCAGATAATATTTTATTTATTTACTGACAACTGCGACTGTACATAACCTTACATATATACTCAACAAGCCTTGGTAGAACTAGATTGTTCTGGCGAGTAGAGTTGCATAGTCGGGTGTTTTTTAGTTTCTGTTATTTTTCTGAGATAAATATATTAAATTAATTGTTGTTATCTAACTTACTTTAGTTTAAAGTGCCTTATATTTTAAATGGCTAAGTTTTTAGATAGTTTAAGTGCAGACATGTCAAATTAGTTCTGGCAAGTGTGCCAAAACTGACACCATAGGCTTCAGCAGTAACAGGTTCTATTAAATTGCCTCGGGAGTCCCTTCTATTTGGCAAAGGAAGTGCTTAATAATTGCATCAGTATCCTAGTTAGATATGTCGAATCAATTCCAGATATTTTTTTAAGTTTTGACAATTTAATGCTTCATCGGACTATGTAAGTGTAGTAGTCTGAACATGAGCTCTACTATCACGCGGTAGCAGCGGAGACTACGACGCCATCAGTGCAGTACCGTTACACTGCGCTAGATGGCGGCACGGGTCACCACCGGTCAGACCCTAGCCGCTCTGACCTCTACTGCGTGTGGTTGACCCACCCCCCCACACACACCTATAGAGTCGATGTTGGATCTGGCGAGTCAGGGGGCGGGTCAGACAACTACTGACGCCGTGAAGAGCAGATGGTTCAATAAACCAAGGGTGAAGCGTACACTTGATTGAATCTTGGTGTTCTTCCGTGTGAGTGAGAGAGTCGGAGGGCCGTGGGCCATTACATAACTTTAAACGCAAGATGTGACACATAGACTGATAGAAATAGAGAGAGGGAAAAATACAGTGTGCCCCTGCAAGTATAATCCGTACAAAATTTACTCCCGCCCCGGCAATAAAACCGATATTTCGGTGCAACGCAAGCCCAGTCCATGCCAATGCAATATGCATGTGGCCCGGGTGCCTCATTGAAATCAGGGCCATTCGGGGGCTGCCACTTTGGGCGCACGGGCCGCTGAGTTACGAGATGGACATTTATACCCCGGGGATGGAGGGGTCAGGAGGTCACAGTCTTTGACGCGCTTAGTATTAAAAAGTAACGCGCGCAATGACGTACGGACGGAACGCGCGCAGTGTGGGACGGCCTTTAACTGGGAGGCCATGTCGGGCAGACACTAGCCGACATGCAGTGTGGTGCAAAGTCTGGCAGACAGTGGCTGACATGAAATGCGGTGGAAACTCTGGCAGACAGTAGCCGACATGCAGTGTGATGGAAAGACTAACTGACTTGCAATGTGGTGGAGAGTCTTGACAGACACTAACCGACATGTAATGTGGTGGAGAGTCTGACAGACACTAACCGATGTGCAATGTGGTGGAGAGTCTGACAGACACTAACCGACGTGCAATGTGGTGGAGAGTCTGACAGACACTAACCGACGTGCAATGTGGTGGAAAGTCTGACAGACACTAACCAATGTGCAATGTGGTGGAAAGTCTGACAGACACTAACCAACGTGCAATGTGGTGGAAAGTCTGACAGACACTAACCGACAAGCAATGTGGTGGAAAGTCTGACAGACACTAACCAATGTGCAATGTGGTGGAAAGTCTGACAGACACTAACCAATGTGCAATGTGGTGGAAAGTCTGACAGACACTAACCGACAAGCAATGTGGTGGAAAGTCTGACAGACACTAACCAACATGCAATGTGGTGGAAAGTCTGACAGACATTAACTGACATGCAATGTGGTGGATAGTCTGACAGACACTAACCAACATGCAATGTGGTGGAAAGTCTGACAGACACTAAACCAACGTGCAATGTGGTGGAAAGTCTGACAGACACTAACCGACAAGCAATGTGGTGGAAAGTCTGACAGACACTAACCAATGTGCAATGTGGTGGAGAGTCTGACAGACACTAGCCAACATGCAATGTGGTGGAGAGTCTGACAGACACTAACCAATGTGCAATGTGGTGGAGAGTCTGACAGACACTAGCCAACATGCAATGTGGTGGAGAGTCTGGCACACACTAACTGATGTGCAATGGGGTCGAAAGTCTGACAGATACTAGCCGATGTACAGTGTGGTGGAAATTCTGACACATTGACAGGCAACAGTCGACATGAAATATATCATTAAGTCTGGCAGACATTAGTAGGCGTGCAATATGTCATAAAGTCTACCGAACACTAGCTAATGAAATTATAGGGGGGAATAGACAAACAAAAAGACTAGGTAGCGACAAATATCAATTCTGTATGCCATTTGTTTGACTGGGCCAGGAATCAAATTCTCGAATTTCTGCGTGGAAAGCATATTACATATTTAGCGACAACGTTCGGGTGGAAACTCAGGAGACTTCCAGAGACAATCCCTGCGGTGAAAAAAAAAACCCCAAAGAAATAATGTGTCGCTGGGCGGGTAGGAGTCGTAAGTTCATTCAGGTCACCGGCTCACCAGGAAGTGAGGCGGTGACCACCAGGGGGGGGGGGGGGTAGTAGCGGGAGGGGGGTCGGGAAGGGAAATGTGGCAGGTAATCAGGAGGTGACAGGCAAGGCCATCTCAGGTAGATGGTTTCACTTGTCATTCAGCACTGACTCATACACAATTCGATCAAGTGTGATTAATGTTGACTGGCGGACGACTAAGTTGTAGCAAGTGTCACATGTGTAAGTCTTTGGCAACAAGTATACAACTGGACGCGGTGGTCGAATCGGTACAGCGCACGATTCCCATGAGGAAAGTCAGGAGTTTGGATCCCAGCCAAGTGAAACCAATAGCTTAGAAAATTGATACTTGACGCTACCTAGCCTGGCACTTGGCATTACTAGGATAGGGCATGGACTGGTTAGCACAGTATCAGGATAATGTGAATGTGTGGGATATTGGGTCCTGGTCCTGGTGATCTTGTCTCCCAGTGGGGCAGCACTATAAGTCGCCATGAGTGTGCATTGTCACAAGTTGGTACGCATCCTGATATGACCTTAAATGTTTCTAGGTTATAAAACAACACACAAGAAACAAACGAGTATACAATGCGTAATACTTTTGGTAACAAGTAGACAATTTGTAAGTCTTTGGCAACAAGTATGTAATTTCTAAGTCTTCACTTGGCCGGGGATGGAACCCACGCCTACATTGTAATTTGCAGTTTGGAATGTAAACCAGGGGCCGTATGCATGACGCGGTGTTAGCGAGCCAAAACTGGTTTTGGTGGGGATTTCTAACTTAGCGGTGAAAACTCAGTATGCAAGGAGTGGTGTTAGCGCAAACACACAGAGTGTCAGCTAACACCGCGTCATGCATACGGGCCTGCAGGACTCTTCAATGGCATGCGGTTCAAGGTATGCTGGACACATTGAGGACCGTGTTCTAATATTCCTGCATCATTAGACACTGGTGACACATTTTATTGCATGATTTTCAGCTTATCATTTGCTGCGTCCCATTAATTACGCCCTCATTTAGGTGTTTGGTGTAAGCGCACGAAAGTCCCCCAAGACGCAGATTGAGCTTACGTCAGCTACATTTTGCCCGGTCGAGCTAATTGGATTGTGGTTTAAGGTTTAAGGTTGCATAGTCCGATGGTTTTTAGTTTCTGTAATTATTTGAGATAAATACATTATCATCATCATCATCATCATGCTGTCGGTCGCGATGAGACAAAGACTGCTTTCATTACTTGACTGCCGCTCTCCATTTAGCTCTCTGCTGTGACAGTGCCCTTGGTAACCCGGGCGATGACTGAGCCGGTATGGTGTTTTGTGTGGTTGTATGCGGTTAAATGGCTGACTTTTGAGATATTTGAAGTGCAACCAAGCAAAATTAATTATTTCTTAAGCATGCCAAATCTATATGCTTCTGCAGTAACAGGTTTTTTTTGGTTTAGTTTTTTTGTTGGTACATTAGTTGTTTAAGCAGGGGAAATTTCAGTCGCAGACGACTGGTCTTCCTCATTCCACTGCTCCTTGCCCTATCCTAGTAATGCCGAGCATCTGGCTAGGAAGCGACAAGTATAAATGTTTAAGTCATTGGTTTGACTCGACCAGGATTCGATTTTATATTCAATTACCTCAGTAGTACCTCTGTGTGACGACACATGTTTGATAAGTACACTGGCATCTAAGTTAAATATGTAGAATCAAATACAGATCATTGATTAGAATCAAATACAGATAATTAATTGTCTTGGTTTTTCTTTTTTCCTTTTATTTTCATCGGACTATGCAGGTTCAAAGATAAGTTTAAGTTTGCATGATCAGAATGTTTCCAGTTTCTGCCCTATATATGTTTGTGATAGTCTGCACTGAGCTCTGAGGCAAGCGTCAAAATAGACAGGTAGCTGTGGGCAGCCTGGTGACATCAGAGAGCCTGTGGTGGTGTAATGATTAGCACACTGACTCAGAATGCAAGAGATGCGGGTTTGATTCCCGCTCCCATTTTCAGTACCCCTATGACACTGGTTGCCGTGACCTTTAATGTTGCCAGGACGTAAAGCCCCCAACAGACTAGCAATCTTCCTATCCCTTTTACTACACCCTCACAGACATCTGATCACCCCTTGCCCCTCCTCTGCCCCTCCACCCCACACCCACCCACCCTTTCGCCTCCCCCCAGCCACACAACACCACCACCACCCCTCCTCTGTTCCCTCCACCCCTCACCCACCCACCCACCCCTCTCCTCTCCATTCTCTCCACCCACTCCCCTCCACCCCCTCACACACACGCACCCACCCATTCCCTCCCTTTCCGACAGCGCCCGCGGACCACCACTCTCCTCTGCCCTCCACCCCTCACCCACCCAACCCTCTCCTCTCCCTTCCCCCCACCCACCCGCACCACCACCCACCTCTACCCTCCACCCTCAGACCCACTCACCCACCTTCCATCTCCTTCGACCCCCTCACACCCATCCTTCTCTCTCTCCCATCTGGCCACCCTTCCACCCCTCCACCCCTCACCCCTCCACGCCTCCACCCCTCCCCCCCCTCCACCCGCCACCCCTCCACCCCTCCACCCTCCACCCCCCCACCCCTCCACCCCCCTCCCCCCCTCCACCCCTCCACCCCTCCACCCTCCACCCCTCCACCCCTCCACCCCTCCACCCCCCTCCACCCCTCCACCCCTCCCCCCCCCACCCCTCCACCCCTCCACCCCCCCCCCCCTCCACCCCTCCACCCCTCCCCCCCCCCCCCCCCCCCCACCCCCCACCCCTCCACCCCTCCCACCCCTCCACCCCTCCCCCCCCTCCCCCCCCCCCACCCCCACCCCTCCACCCCTCCACCCCCCACCCCTCCACCCCCCCCCACCCCTCCCCCCCCCCCCCTCCACCCTCCACCCCTCCCCCCCTCCACCCCCCACCCCTCCACCCCTCCACCCCTCCACCCCCCCACCCCCCCACCCCCTCCACCCCCCCCCTCCACCCCCCCCCCTCCACCCCCCACCCCTCCATCCCTCCCTCCCTCCACCCCTCCACCCCTCCCTCCACCCCTCCACCCCTCCACCCCTCCCCCCCCTCCCTCCACCCCTCCACCCCTCCACCCCTCCCCCCACCCCTCCACCCCTCCACCCCCCCCTCCCCCCCCCCTCCACCCCTCCACCCCTCCACCCCTTCCCCTCCACCCCTCCACCCCTCCACCCCTTCCCCTCCACCCCTCCCCCACCCTCCACCCCCCCCACCCTCCACCCCCCCCTCCACCCTCCACCCCTCCCCCCTCCACCCTCCCCCCCTCCACCCCTCCACCCCTCCACCCCCCCCACCCCTCCCACCCCTCCACCCTCCCCCCCCCCCACCCCCCCACCCCTCTCCACCCCTCCACCCCTCCACCCCCCCCTCCACCCCTCCACCCCTCCACCCCCCCCCCTCCCCCCCACCCCTCCCACCCCTCCCCCCCCTCCACCCCCCCACCCCTCCCCCCCCTCCACCCCTCCACCCCTCCACCCCTCCACCCCTCCACCCCCCCCACCACCCCCACTCCTCACACATCCACCCTCACCTCCTCCCACCCCCTCTACCCCTCTGCCTCGTCAGTTCCCACCCTGTTCGATGTTCATTACCACCCCGACCTTGAACCCATGTGACACCCAGCGCCACCGACCCACAATTACTTCTCGTTGGGCGCGATAATCCCGCTGTAGCGCCCCCTATGATGGATGGAGCGAGTTACAGCAGGAGACGCTCACCGCTAGTGTCACAAGCCATTCGCGAACCAGCTTCACCAAAATTACACAAACACCGCTAATGAAACACAGCCAACATTATAACTGCTGCCCCAACTCCCGCTGTCCCGCTGCCCCGTTGTGGTAGATCGTGGGATTCGAACTCATGAGTTCGAACCCTAGTCGAATCAAACCAATCACTTAAAAATGTATACTTGTCGCTTCCTATCCAGGCGCTCGGCATTAATAGAATAGGTCAAGGACTGGTTTGTTCAGTGTCAGGATAATGTGACTGAGTGGGGTATAATGTCATGGTGCTGGTGGACTGGTCTCCTAGTGGGGGAGCACTATAAAGTCGCCATGAGTGTGCACTGTCACAAGTCAGTACCCGTCCTGATATGACCTCAGATGTTGCCAGGATGCAAAACCCAATCAAACAAACCCACCTTGCCAAGAGAAGAACGCGAGAAGGCGGGTGATGGACACATTCCTCAATCGCTTCATTTACTCAATGCTGATTGACTAGACTATGAAGTATAAGCCCGTATCAGGCAGGATGTCTGCGGCACCTCGTATTATTTATTCCCAGGTCGTCACCCGTCCATGGCCTGACGAGGCTCAATGTTGGTTCGCATCAGTGATTGGATGAGAACCGGTGTGTATCCAAGATGACATTGACCAAATGTTTACATTTTGGGGTCATGGGTTCGAACCCTGGTCGAGTCAAACCAATGACTTAAAAATTGATACTTGTCGTTTCCTAGCCTGGCGCTTGGCATTATTATGATAGGGCAAGGACTGGTTGGCTCAGTGTCAGGATAAAATGACTGAGTGGGATATTGGGTCATGGTGCCGGCGACCTGATTTCTCAGTGGGGCAGCACTATAAAATCACCATGAGTGTGTACCGTCACAATTCGGTACCTGTCCTGATATGACCTTAGATGTTGCTAGGACATAAAACAACAACAAACCAACAAACAAAACAGGATGTCTGCGGCACCTCGTATTATTTATTCCCAGGTCGTCACCCATCCATGGCCTGACGAGGCTCAATGTTGGTTCGCGTCAGTGATTGGATGAGAACCGGTGTGTATCCAAGATGATATTGACCGAATGTTTACATTTTCAAATGGAGGTTGCTTGTTGGTAAATGGCGACACCACTGATGGAACAGTTTGTAAGCCCGACTCCTGGCTAATGGCGTTCTGTAGAGCGCTGGGGGACCGCCGCGTTATGAATAGGGCATATATTCTTTGAGTAACTTGGCATCAATCTCCTAATGTGTCCTGCACCCGGTGCCAGTGCTTAGTGCTGGTGTCACAGCGGTGCAGTGGTTCAGTGACTGCCCGCGCACAATACTGTGCATACATGTGGATATATATACTGTGAAACCCCATTGTGACGCGATCCTTGGGGGTCCATAAAATGTCATCGCGAAAACAGCGGGGTCATGCTAATTCGGGGTTCAGTTTATTTATTGAATTACCTTTGAATTGAGGAATTCTGAATCCAATGGATCATCGCGTTATATCAGAATTTGGGTTAAATCAGGGCGCGTTTTAATGGGGTTTCACTTTATAGGCATAAATGTACATCTATATGCATATTTGTACATCTAAATACATGTATGCATATATGTACATATGTGTATATACATATATATCGGGGATGAAAGATCTCTGCGATTTCGCGGATTTCCGGCATTGTTCAATCCCACAGCACCATCAGCTTATACTAATAATATATAGTGCAGACATCGCAGCACTATCAGCGTATACTACTAATAAATGCTCCAAACGGCGCAGCACTATCAGCGTATACTACTAATAAATGTTCCAAACAGGGTAGCACTATCAGCGTATACCAATATATATGAAACCCGACTTCCGGGAATTTTCCACGATTCCCTGACAAGGCTAAACCTATGGGCGAACATCCGCATTTCCGCTTTTTTCCCCCTGGAGACTACTGTCATCCCTGATATATATATATATATATATATATATATATATAAATATATATACATAGATGTATATATCTATATTCGGCATTCTCTGCCAGAATCGGATTGGCTCTCTGCAGCTACTGAAAGCCGGCTATGGGCAATAACCTGGGGATTCCTACAACCCTCCCGATATTGTGGGAGATATCACAGTGTGTTACCTTTTGGTGGGTTATCTATCTTATAAGTATTTCATCAACTAAAAAAGAAAGACATCCAGCGGACAATAACTTCAAGTTATGAGCAATGACTCCAAGTGATGAGCAATGACTCCAAGTGATGAGCAATGACTCCAAGTTATGGGTAATAACTCCACGTTATGGGTTATAACTTCAAGTTATGAACAATGACTCCAAGTGATGAGCAATGACTCCAAGTTATGGGTAATAACTCCACGTTATGCGTTATGACTTAAAGTTGTGAGCAATGACTCCAAGTGATGAGCAATGACTCCAAGTTATGGGTAATAACTCCACGTTATGCGTTATGACTTAAAGTTGTGAGCAATGACTCCAAGTGATGAGCAATGACTCCAAGTTATGGGTAATAACTCCACGTTATGCGTTATGACTTAAAGTTGTGAGCAATGCCTCCAAGTGATGAGCAATGACTCCAAGTTATGGGTAATAACTCCACGTTATGCGTTATGACTTAAAGATGTGAGCAATGACTCCAAGTGATGAGCAATGACTCCAAGTTATGGGTAATAACTCCACGTTATGGGTTATGACTTAAAGTTATGAGCAATGACTCCAAGTGATGAGCAATGACTCCAAGTTATGGGTAATAACTCCACGTTATGGGTTATGACTTAAAGTTGTGAGCAATGACTCCAAGTGATGAGCAATGACTCCAAGTTATGGGTAATAACTCCACGTTATGCGTTATGACTTAAAGTTGTGAGCAATGACTCCAAGTGATGAGCAATGACTCCAAGTTATGGGTAATAACTCCACGTTATGCGTTATGACTTAAAGTTGTGAGCAATGACTCCAAGTGATGAGCAATGACTCCAAGTTATGGGTAATAACTCCACGTTATGGGTTATGACTTAAAGTTATGAGCAATGACTTCGAGTTCTAAGCAATGACTCCAGGTTATAAGCAATGGTTCCAATCAGTGTGGGACGATGTGCGCTTACATTCTCGATATATCTCCTGATATCAACGAGCTGGAAAGAAATCTTCCGATCTCAATTCATAATATGACGTGGTTGGATGGTATTCTTATAAGTAATACAATAAATAATAATACCATTCAGAGATTTGTACGGATAGAATTTACGGCCAATTGTAGCTGGAGTATAATGTATGGGCTGTCGCTTATCACCTTAGGACTCTCGTAAATCTATACAATAAATCGGGAGAATGCCAATATCAAAGAGAGACAGAGCGGTGCTAAGAGAGGAGAGACAGGAGGAAGAGACAGGAGGGAGAGGGAAGTAGACGGGGGGGGGGGAGAAGATGGAGGGAGTGGGAAGCAGAGGGAGAGATAGCCGGCAATGAGGAAAGGACAGTAAGCTGGAGAGAGGAGATAGAGAGGGACAGATGGGCAGAGAAAGGAGAGATACAAGAGATGGAGGGAGAGGAAGAAAGAAGTAGCGAGGTAATGGAGGGAGAAAAGGAGGAAGGGAGAGAGAAGAAGGGGGGAGGAGAATGGGAGAGAGGGAGACAGACTGAGACAGAGAGAGAGAGAGACAGGCCAGTAGAGAGAGGACAGAGAGAGGGAGACAGACTGAGACAGACAGAGAGACAGACAGGCCAGTAGAGAGAGGACAGAGAGAGGGAGACAGACTGAGACAGACAGAGAGATAGACAGGCCGGCAGAGAAAGGACAGAGAGAGGGAGACAGACTGAGACAGACAGAGAAACAGACGGGCCAGCAGAGAAAGGACAGAGAGAGGGAGACAGACTGAGACAGACAGAGAGACAGACAGGCCAGCAGAGAAAGGACAATGAGAGAGGGAGACAGACTGAGACAGACAGAGAGATAGACAGGCCAGCAGAGAAAGGACAGAGAGAGAGGGAGACAGACAGAGAGACAGACAGGCCAACAGAGAAAGGACACAGAGAGAGGGAGACAGACTGAGACAGACAGAGAGACAGACAGGCCAACAGAGAAAGGACAGAGAGAGAGGGAGACAGAGGGAGAGGAAGAATGAGGGAGAGCGGGAGACAGTGAGACAGAGCAAAAGGCGACGAGAGAAAGGAGAGAAGGGGAGAAACAGGAAGAGGAAGAGAGGGGGATGGAGAGAGATCCTAATCTCAAGGAAGGAAATATGTTTTTCCCCCCGGTTCTTTTGTTTGTTTGTATGTGTGTGTGTGTGGGGGGGGGGTGATGTGGGGGGAGGGGATTTGGTTGTTGATGGATTCTTTCTTGAAAACCTTCAGAGATTGGTAGAAACCTTTCAGCCTCCAAAAGCCAGACCGGTAATCCGTGTACAATAAGCAGGGCGCGCACGCCAACCTCCCGACGGATCGGGAGGTCTCCTCTTATCAAATGGCAATGAAGAAAATCTTCCGATGCTAATGTAAATCTTCCTCGTCCACAATTACCATTCTTGATGGGAAGATGTTGACACACCGAAACCCTCTAATAATAGTAATAGTGTTTGCCATTAGTTCCGGAGGTAGTTCATTTAGTTGTATGTGTGTGTTTAGTTTTTTTTGTATGCTTCAATGGATTTTGCTTCTAGTTGGAGCAGAAAGCTGGGTGGTACTGATAATGAAGTTACAATCTACCTGTTTGCAACAAGTATGAACCAGTAGCCACCTACATTTTGTAGGAAATCACTTTTCTTATTCAGGCAATGTTCAGTTTTCGGGGGGGGGGGTCTGTTTGGTGGGGTTTTACATCTAAGGTCATATCAGACCTACCGACTTGTAACCCTGGCATTTCACACTCATGGCGACTTTATAGTGCTGCCCCACTGGGACACACACAGTGGGACACACACAGTGGGACACACACAGTGGGACACACACAGTGGGACACACACAGTGGGACACACACAGTGGGACATACACAGTGGGACACACACAATGGGACACACACAGTGGGACACACACAGTGGGACACACACAGTGGGACACACAAAGGGGGACACACACGGTGGGACACACAAAGGGGGACACATAAAGTGGGACATACACACAGTGGGACACACACAGTGGGACACACAGTGGGACACACACAGTGGGACACACACAGTGGGACACACACAGTGGGACACACACAGTGGGACACACAAAGGGGGACACACACGGTGGGACACACAAAGGGGGACACATAAAGTGGGACACACACAGTGGGACACACACACAGTGGGACACACACAGTGGGACACACACAGTGGGACACACACAGTGGGACACACACAGTGGGACACACACAGTGGGACACACACAGTGGGACACACACAGTGGGACACACAAAGGGGGACACATAAAGTAGGACACTCAGTGCTGTGCACCTGTGGTCGCGCTACACTGGAAGTGGAATGACTGCCGGCCACCAGTTCATAAACATCCTTTCGCTGGTTACTTCCGTTGACAGGCGGGTCATGTGAATGTATTGACTGTATTTCTCAGCAAGCAGGTGTCAGTCTCAAACACACTCACACTCACGCACAAGCACGCACACACACATGCACACACTTACTCACATACGCGCACATACACACATACACACATATTTGAGCGTCCGTCTCCCGTGTTGGTAGACCGTGGGGTCGTGGGTTCGAAACCTGGTCGAGTCAAACCAATGACTTAAAAATTGATACTTGTCGCTTCCTGGCCTGGCGCTCAGCATTATTAGGATAAGGCAGCGACTGGTTGGCTCAGTGTCAGGATAATGTGACTTAGTGGGATATCAGGTCATGGTACTGGTGGCCTGGTCTCCCAGTGGGGCAGCATTATAAAGTCGCCATGAGTGCCTACTGTCATAAGTCAGTACCCGTCCTGATATGACCTTAGATGTTGCTAGGATGTAAAACAACAACAAACAAACAAACACATATATATATTGCTATTGCTCAGAAGGGGTGCACTTTCCCTTGGAACACCTGCTAGCCTCGGTTTCGATGCGCAATAGCCTCAGGCCGAGTTGTGACTGAGCATACTTACTGAATGCCTGCAGTTTTTTCTTTTATTAATAGCAAGTCAAAGTATGTATTGGTGTCTCTGTGTATTAAATGTGTTACCAATACTACATGTATTTATTCTATCCCACAAAAGAGATCAGGAGTATACTTATATGATTTTGTGATAAAGTGAAAAATGTGAAAATGTGCACATTGACACCATGACATTACGCCCCAGAAAAGTCTACATTTTTTTCTTGTAAGACATAACATTGTTTGCTTGACTGTAATCAATGAAATCCTTGTTGACTTTGTTCTGTATGCTAAAATGATGTCACATGAGTAATAGTAACATATTGTTCAATTTGTATAAGATCTAAATACAAAATTGAAATGGTTTGTTTCCAACTCTTACATATGCACAACATGTACACCTTCATAGGAACGTGGATTCTCCTATGTGGTGTCCTCTGTGGCGGAGCGGTTAGAGTGTCTGACTGTTTTCTAGGTCGGACTCCCTGAAGGACAGTAGTTCGATTCCCCATGCCCCCACCTCTGCCAATTTGGATTTCCACCGATGTGTATAACTTACAGCGTCATCAAAGGCCAGTTGCTCCCATACCATGTCTATGTGGTGTGGGAGGTTAAAAATCCCTTGGGTCGGTAAAAGTGTAGGCTCGGGCTTTATTTCGACAAACTGTCTAATGGTAAAAACAAGTCTATTCAGACTTATCCATGATAGGCAATATAAATCTTCAATCTTCAAGAAGAATGTGGAATGTTTTTTTGCTATTATTTGGAAGGTTTTTACTTTGGGTTCCATGTCACCGCTTCAGTTCCCAGTTTCGGAGAATGACCCTTTTATTTACAAGAGTATCAATGGTGATTCACTAGTCACATACTTTATTTAAATAAATCAAATTTAAAAGATAAACATATATAGGCGTGTCATGGAATATAATCGGAAGACCAGCGGTCGGAAGACCAGCGTCCCAGCGTTGTGAAGAGAACTATTGAGATGAATAAATTATTTGCAACAAGAAAATTTAACTCAACGCCAGTGACTTATCCCAGTAACATTAACACAACGTTCAATGGCGCTAAAGAAATCCACCCAGAAGGTGAAATGGATTGAACATTTTTCAATCTTAAAATCTGTGCAAAAGATTTTCTTGTTTTGTTTTTCTGTTTTTCTCTTTAAGTGAGCTTTCCTTTAAATATTCTAGTGCTCTGAGCAATTCATTTTCGAGGCAGTGCCACACATCCACACAACCCCTCCTCCTCACACACACACATACACCCTCCCCCTTTTCTTCCAAGCTGTAGAAAGCAGGATGTTAGTGAGTTGACTGTGATTTACTGAGATGGATTAAAGCTACTAATGCTAGGTACACACCTACCGTTTTTCCGCACCCACCTACCGTATACGATCTAAAACTGCCCAAAAGTTGTGAGGTGTGCACTCCCCTAGCACACCTACCGATTGCGATTCCCGACTTTTAGGGCTAAAATTGCTTCCTTACGATTGCGATTCGCGATTCGAAAAATGAATCGGCCCGTTTTCAGTTTTAAGCGGGTCGGGTCGAGTCGCGAATTTTAGTGCGTGAATCGTAAACGGGAGATGTGTACTTGGCATTAGTCCAATAGATTTGAGTTTCTGTCATTTTCTGAGATAGATGTATTAAGTTCATCCTTATAATCTACCTCACTTTACTTTGAAGTACCTTTTAACTTAAATGGCTAACTTTTGAGATTCTACAAGTGCAAACATGCAACATTCATTTTGGCAAGCTTCTGTAGTAACCGGTTCTATTACCGGAGCCTTTAAAATGAAGGAAATTCTTAAAGCCGCACAGTCCGATGAAAGTATCCAATTTTCAAAATCATAACAATGATGCACTTATTATGCATTTGCTGCCACATAAAAGGGAATAACGAGGCAATTTAATAGAACCTGTTACTGCAGAACCAAATGGTGTCAGAGTTTTGTCGTGCTTGCCAAAACTAATTTGACATGTTTATACTTCAAATCTCTCAAAAGTTAGCCATTTAAAATAAAAGTTAATTCAAACTAAAGTAAGCTAGATTATAACAATCAATTTAATATATTTATCTCAGAAAAATGACAGACACCCAAAACCATCGGACTGTGCAACTTTAATGGTGGTGAAAGCCTCTCGCGTATGCAATGCACCACTAAGTGCTGCCACCAATCAGTCTAAAAATGGGCAGGGTTAATCAAATCAAGTCGCTAATGCGTTTTGAATAGTATTAGCATGTTGATGACATTTATGAGTTTGTTTGCTCGCTTCTTGTTTGTTGGTGCTTCATATCCTATCAACATCTAAGGTCATAGCATAGTGGTGGTGTTCTCTGTGGCAGAGTGGTTAGAGTGTCTGACTTTTTCTATGTCGGACTCCTAATCTGAAGGACGGTAGGTCGATTCCCCGTGCCCTCGGGCTTTCTATCGACAAACTGTCTAATGGTGAAACCAAGTCTATTCATACTTACCCATGATAGGCAGTATAAATCTTCAAGATAAAAATATCAGGATGGGTAGTGCCTTGCAGACAGCGCGCAGTGATGGCAACCGTCTTTATAGTGCTTCCCCTCAGGGAGACCGGTGCCAAACAGACACCTCAATGGCATTAACGATGTGTAGACAACCCTCACGAATATGGGATAGAGACGGTAATAGAACCGTCCTGATATGACCTTAGATGTCGCAAGGAGGTAAAACTCCAACAACTAACGAGTAATAGCATTTGAGAGGCAGACAACATCGCTTCGTCATAAGCCACCATGCATGTACAGACACAATGCAGCAATAAACTGAGGTATAATCTATTATATCAATATTATTTAGGCTTCAATATTATATACCGTGGCACCGCTTGTTTACTCTATGTTGTACCTATGTGTGTATTTGTTGGTAGTTCTCTACCTTTCCTTATGCGCTGGTTAACGCACTGTCGAGCGACGTGGACACCCACTCAATTTGCATGCATGCAGGCCTACTTCCTTCTGGGACTGGCCACGCTTGGTTGCAGACTGCTGTAACCACCTCGTTTCCTTTGACATTTTGACTTAATAAACGATTGGTAGGGCTTCTCGTGGGTCCCACCAGGGGATTTCTCTCCTTAAACCATATTCGTCGTTGTTGTCCTTGAAGGAAGAATATAAATAATACCTTCAGGAGTGAGACCCGAAGACTAATCCCTCCCACTCCCCACATATCTCCCATCCCCTCCCCTTCCCCCTCCTCTCCCCTCCCTCCCCTCCTCTCCTCCCCCAGCTGCTCTCCCTTGCTCTCCCATCCTCTCCCCTGCTCTCCCCTGCCCTTCCCTGCTCTCCCCTTCTCTCCCATGTTCTCCCCTCCTCTCCCCTCCTCTCCCCTCCTCTCCCCTCCTCTCCCCTCCTCTCCCCTACTCTCCCCTCCTTTTCCTTCCTCTCCCCTCCCCTCCCCTCCCTCTCCCCTCCTCTCCCCTCCTCTCCCCTCCTCTCCCCTCCTCTCCCCTACTCTCCCCTCCTGCCCCCTCCTCTCCCCTCCCCTCCCCTCCTCTCCCCTCCTCTCGCCTCCCTCCCCTCCTCTCCCCTCCTCTCCCCTCCTCTCCCCCTCCTCTCCCCGCCTCCCCTCCTCTCCCCTCCCCCTCCCTCCCCTCCTCCCCTCCCCTCCCCATCCTTCCTGTCCCCTCCTCTCCCCTCCCCTCCTCTCCTATCCTCTCCCCTGCTCCCCCTCTCTGCCCTCCCCTCCTCTCCCTCCCCTCCTCTCCTTTCTCTCCCCTCCTCTCCTCTCCTCTCCCCTCCTCTCCCCTCCTCTCCCCTCCTCTCCCCTCTACCCCCTCCCCTCCTCTCCCCTCCCTCCCCTCCTCTCCTCCCCCCGCTGCGCTCCCCTACTCTCCCCTGCTCTCCCGTGCTCTCCCCTGCTCTTCCCTCCTATCCCCTGTTCTCCCATGTTCTCCCCTCCTCTCCCATGTTCTCCCCTCCTCTCCCCTCCTCTCCCCTCCTCCCACCCTCCCCTCCCCGCCCTCCCCTCCCCTCCCCTCCCCTCCCCTTCCCTACCCTCCCCTCCACTACCCTCCCCCCTCCCCTCCCCCCTCCCCTTCCTTCCCCTCCTCTTCCCTCCCCTCTCCCACCAACTAGCTGTTAATACTGAATCCACAAGTACGCACTGATAGATGACCTTTGAGGGGTAACTTAATGACGTCATGCATTTCGGGTGATTTCCAATCCGACCAAGCACCGACCGACTCTGTTTCCTTTCCGTAAATGCTCTCTGGGCCTCTAAGGCTTACACATGTCCGCCTGTCCACACATTAATCATGTTTTCCAGGCCTGGTCCTACGGTAGAGGAGTGGCTTGGTGTTGGTTGTGGGATGTGGGGGTGGATATTGGATTGGTTGTTGGAGTTTTACATCCTGGCAACATCTAGGGTCATATCAGGACCGGTACCGACTTGTGATAGTGTGCACTCATGGCACCTTTATAGTGCTGCCCCAATGCGAGACCATATCATCAGCACCGTGACCTGATATCCCACTCAGTCACATTATCCTGACACGGAGCCAACCAGTCCTTGCTCTATCCAAATATTGCCGAGCACCTGACTAGGAAGCGACAAGTATAGATTTGTAAGTCATTGGTTTGACTCGACCTTGGTGCGAACCTATGGGTTCGAATCCCAGGATCTGGTGGCCTGATTTCCCAGTGGGGCAGCACTATAAAGTCGCCATGAGTCGGTACCCGTCTTGATATGACCTTAGATATTGCCAGGGCGTAAAACTACAACAACAACAACCAATCCAGGTCTGGTCCCTATCTTAGAGGAGTGGGGTTGTGGTGGGGGTGGGGTGGGGAATGGGGATTGGGGGGAGGGGGGGGGGTAGATTGTGAGTGGAGGGGCGTGCCACTAGATGGTGCATTGACCCGGTGCCTCCTCCAGCACCCTCACCCTCCGATGATTGATGCTGGCATGTCTCAGAACAGGCGAAATGCATTATGGGAGATCATTCAGCTTAGAATCGGTTCGATTATTAATAGAGAACAAGTGACGTCTCTGTTCAGCCAGTGTGCTCGTATCGGCCCCGGGAGTTGCCTGTTGTGTTGACTGTGAATCTCGTTGGTTTGTTAGTGTCACGGGGGTGATGAAAACGGGAAATATTGCGCCTAGAACAAGAATCGAACCCACATATTGCATTCTGGGCTAGTGTGCTACCAATTACACCACCTAGTGCCCCTGGGGTGATTAAAATGGGAAATAGTGTGCTTAGAGCTTAGAATCGAACCCACTTCTCTTGCATTCGGGGTTAGTGTGTTACACCATCGGCTTACCAAAATTACCTAAATTAATATGCCTTGTTGTCACTTCAGATATCTCCAATGTTAGGCATTCAAACTAAGCGTTACTTCAACTTAAAATAAAGTAGATTATAACGATCAATCCAATGTATCTATCTCAGAAAATGGCGACATTCAAAACGATCGGACTATGCAGCTGTAAGTGAAAGTAGGGGCTGCAGTACTTTCCAAGTCTGCACTATGCCTTAACCTACATCACCGAGAACAGTCGTTAGGGCGGAGTGACTTTAATAGTCACTGCTTGACGACAAAAACCCACAGACCGTGGTTGGCCCCTAAATAACAGACTGTAAAAATATACGGATTTTCGGTTAAGAATTATATATTGGCAGAGAGCATTATTATTCTTGGATGCTGGAGTGGGACTGATAGTATGTAAACTAAAAGTAAACTAAAGTCAACAAAAGTCCACTCCCATTGTACATGATACTGAGTGAGGTAAACTATATGTTATCTACTAAGAGTGGAGTTGATGGAAATGTACATGATGCTGAATAGAGTAAACTATCTGTTATATATGATGTTTGGAGTTAATGAAAAGAGTTCCTTTGTAAGAAACAGTACATGATGGTTGAAATGTTCTCTTGGTGTTCATAAAGAATACAAAAGAGGAAAAGAAAGATTTTACTATATATAAATCTGTAACTGTTGCAACATCCTGTCCATCCAAGACCACCGACTGACCCACCAGCCTCATTAGCATATGTATAGAGTGCACCACCTGCAGATGGCTTGAGTGACAGCCCCTAATGGGGTGGTCACCCACCCAGTCTGTGGGGAGGTGTCTCATTGGCTGGTTGGGGAATGTCTGGTCACCTGACTCTCTTGGCCTATCCTGACCCACACACTAGTCTCAGCTAATTAATTATTCATGAGTTTGCTTCAGACACACTGAAGGAGAATCACTCTCATCCTGGCTCTTGAGTGAGACAGACCAACTTCTGAGCAGGACCCCAGACACTCTGTCTGATGCTATCAAAATTCAGCTATTCTAATTGAGTGTATCCACAGCCATAGGACTCCTGTCCCATGGGTTGTGGGCACTGGTTCAACATACAGGCTAAAAGACTATGAGACATAGTGTGGGCAGTATAGGAGGAGTACAGGTGCTAGGTCACATGAAAGGGGGATGACAGGAGTTGCTGCCAATAAAGCACAACTTATTCACTGTTCATCCTTGTGACTAGTTTTCCTTCCTCTTTATAGACATGGTTAAATTGATCAGGCTAATTGCATCACAGGTGAAATAAAGGGGGAGAGTATTGTAATCACATAGGGTTCTCACAGCGGCAGAGACCCGTGTTTTTATAAGACGACTTCAAGCTATGCAAAAAGGAAAACTTGTTTTATTTAACGACACCTCCAGAGCATATTGATTTTGATCATTGGCTATTAGACGTGAAACATATGGTCATTCTGACATATTTCTTTGGAGGAAACCGGCTACCGCCACATAGGCTACACTTTCCGATAAGCAGCAAGGGGTCTTTTATATGCACTTCCTCCATAGACAGGACAGCACTTACCACCGCCTTTGATGAACAAGTTGTGGATAACTGATTGGTGCGGAAAATAGCCCAAACTGCCCATGTGTCCACTGTAAGCTGTCCAAATGACGTCATATTTGATCTTACTAATTGTGAATAAATCAAGTTGTTTGGGCCAAGTTGCAGCCCCACCCTCATTGGGCGATACAGTATAACCCCGTTAAACCAAACTTGAAGGGACCCTAGAAATTTGTTTGGATTAACCGATCATTCGTTTAACCGAGCTTTGACTTTGACTTTGACTTGGCTTTGGCAAAAACTTTGGTGCATTAGGAATGTAATATACAATGTATGTGGACACTATGATTATTGTTTTTATGCAGTTTATACAGTTTAACCCCATTAAACCAAGCTCGGTTAAATCAAACGATCGGTTAATCCAAACCTTTTTCAGCGACCCTTCAAAATACTACCATGTACCATATAAAAAAAGTCTCAGATGACCTTAAAAGCACATGAAAGTTTGGTTTAACTGTACCGGAAGTGGCCTGGGGCCGACAATTTTGTTTGGATTAACCGACTTTGGTTTAACCGACTTTGGTTTAACCAACTTTTTTATATGATAAATGGTAGTATTTCTCCGGGCTCCGAAAAAAGTTTGGATTAACCGATCGTTTGGTTTAACCGAGCTTGGTTTAACGGGGTTGTACTGTATTAGGGGGGGGGGGGATTGCAAGCCATTTACGAAAAAAGTGTGGCTCATTCAACTGTTATTATCGGGGAGTAGGTGTCGGAAGACAGCCGAACGAGGGGCATTATGAATGGGCACTTAGGCAAAGCACTCCGCCGTCAAGACTAGCCAAATAAACGGACACCACAAAGAGCGGACCACAGTTGGAGAACTAGGTCACACGTTCAGAGCAACTCCAGGCCATTTATTTTATTCGACAGATACTTTCCTCTCCATTCTCCGTAACATGACCGGAACAGATTTACGTATTCACAATTACCAGACGGGATGGACTAATGAGTTGAGTGCCGTTTCCTATTTTGGTAGATCGTGTGATTGAACCCAGGGGTTCGAACCTTAGTCGAGTCAAAACGATGACTTAAAGATTTATACTTGTTCCTTTCTAGCCATGCGCTTGCCATTATTAGAATAGTGCAAGGATTGGTTAGTTGAGTGTGAAGGTAATGTAGACTGAGTGGGATATCAGGTTATGGTGCTGGTGGTCTGATCTCCCAGCACTATGAAGTCGCCATGAGTGCACAGGGTCGCAAGTCGGTACCCGTCCTGATATGACCTTAGATGTTGCTAGAATGTAAAAACAACAAACAGATTTACATATTCACAAGTATTATGACCAAATATGACTGATCATAGTTTGTGTACAGCGTGAAACAATCTATTTTCTATCAATTATTTTGCGCCCAACCTTTGTCTGAGAGTCTCTGCGGTCAAGCGGGAGCCGACCTATTAATGTCATTCCAACCTGCTGGCTCCTCAGTGAGATAGTTGACCAGACGGGATGGCCGAATGAGTTAGAGCATCCGTCTCCCGTGTTGGTAGATCGTGGGGTCATGGTTTCGAACCCTGGTCAAGTCAAACCAATGACTTAAAAATTGATACTTGTTGCTTCCTAGCCTGGCGCTCGGCATTAGTAGGATAGGGCAAGGACTGGTTGGCTCAATGTCAGGATAATGTGACTGAGTGGGATATCAGGTCATGGTGCTGGTGACCTGGTCTTCCAGTGGGGCAGCACTATAAAGTCACCATGAGTGCTAACTGTCACAAGTCGGTACCTGTTCTGATATGACATTAGATGTTGCTAGGACGTTAAACCACAACAAACAAACAGTGACATAGCCAATGGCATATTACAAACTTGGAAAGTACTGCAAACCCGACTATCATTTAAAGTTGCAGAGTCCGATGATAGTGACCTATGGTGACTGATTGATTGATTGATTGGTGGTTGCTTTACGCCGTGTCGGCAGCATAGGCCATATTCACGGTGAGAACTGTTTGTTTTTTATTCAAACCATCGCTTTTACATGTAAAAGCAGACAATCAATTATGTCCCAAAAGACACTCATTAAATTAGAAAGCTCACAATCATATATTTGTGGTCAAGGGAAACAAATTCCCATAGAAAAAGAAAAGTTTTATTAATAATGGATAGAATCTATTTAGTAAACTATATGAGGTGGTACAGTCCAGCTGCCCTCAAAAATGCTAAAATGTTTTCCTGCTTTACCTTAGTAAAAAGGTCATGCATACTGTCTGCAGTGTAGAACTGTTGGTGCAGGGCCAAAAAATCAAAGCAACTTAGTCAAATGTGTTTGAGTGTCAGCGAGGACTGACACCCAATACATTCAGGGGGAGGTTCCCCCTTGAGCAGAAAAGCATGTCTAAGCCTTGAGTGGCCAATACGGCAGCGGCTAAGGACCACTTGGTCCTGCCGACCTCCGGCATGAGTTTGTGGTGGCTTTCCCACAGGTGGTTCAATTTCTTTAAGTTTATTAATGTTTTCATCCCACTCATGTTGCCATTTTGATTTCATGTGGGTGGCTATTAGTGGTTTCAGATCAGAGTGAGGGATCAGACATGGTTCAACATCACAGTTCAGGGCCTTCTTCGCAGCCCGATCAGCTCGTTTGTTTCCTTGTATGCCGGCATGGCCAGGCACCCAGCACAGGTGGATGTCATACCCATCCGTTGTCAGTTGGGTCATTTTATAAATGACCATTGCTAGAATAGGGTGATTCGTTTTCAGTCCAGCAACAGCCAGGAGGCAAGAGAACGAATCACTGTATATAACATAGTTAGTGTGGTTGGATACCTCGATACACTCCAACGTGAGAAGGAGTGCTTGGGCTTCTGCAGTGAAAATCGAGCTCTGATCGGGCAAATGTACACCAGATTTTTCCTGTCGGCAGACTGCCGCAGCAGCTACCCGGCTTTGGTCTTTCGAACCATCAGTGTATATGGAGACCTATGGTGACTGATGCTAGTGACTTTCTATAATTTTTTTCGGTAGATATATTAGGTTGATTGTTATAATCTCCCTTCGTTTAGGTTGAAGTAACTGTTATTTTAAACAGCTAACTTTTAAATATTTGAAGTGCAAATATCCCACCAGCGGGATGCCCAATGGAAGGTAACCATGCCAAAAGTAGCCAGATAACACACCACACAGCTACGTACAAGCCTATGATATGTAAATAGGAGTAGGCTAGTCTAGTAATAAGAGTAGAACAAAGTAAAATAATACATATATGGCAAGAAAAAGCAAAAAAAAACTAACATAGGTTACTAACCATACAAACCAATTATCTATCTGCTACTGAAATGCAGGCAATCAAATACCTTATCAGCAGCTACTGTGTGGTAAGATAACACCAACACTACAACTGGCCAGCATTGAAAACAAGCCTGCTATGCTATGGACAGTATAAATACAGCCTCAATAAAAAATTAATTAATTTAAAAATATGCTAAATTAATGTTGGCAATTAATGTTTTACACCATAGGCTTATGTAATAATAAGTTGATTACATTGACTCAATATCCCCTTCTGTGCAGAAACACATGATTAATCAGTGCACCAGTATCTCAGTCCGATATGTAGAATCAAATTTGCATAATGCTTTTTTTCTCACCCTTGGTACTTACTTACGAGTTTTGCGCTGATTGTAAACGGGGCCTTCCAGAAATGACCCACTTAAATTCACGAATGCCATCAGGAGGGAAGTGGTAAATCGATCCAGTGTAAAACCAAATTATGTTTAAGAAAATTAAAAACGTAATTAGTGCGTTGAGCGGATAATTGGTGAAAGAATTGTAATTGGTTTCTGCGAATAAAATGACAGCATCTAAAAATTGTTGCTGACATTATCCTGACATGTTTATGAGGTGTGGTAATTAAGTTGGAAGTGTGGGATGTGTGTGTTATGCCAAGCAGGCTTCCCGTCCGGAAGGTCGGGAGTGTGATATACCCAGCCGAGTCAAACCAATGACTGGATGCAGTGGCCAAATCGGTAGAGTGCAGGCTTCTTTTACGGAGGGTCGGAGGTTTGATTCCCGGCCGAGTCAAAGGAATGACTTACAAAACTGATACTTGTCGCTACCTAGCCTATCGCTTGACATTACTAGGATAGGGCAAGGACGGGTTAGCTCGGTATGAGGATAATGCGACTGAGTGGGCTATCAGGTCATGGTGCCGGCGGCATGGTCTCCCAGTGGGGCAGCACCATAAAGTCACCATAAGTGCACACTGTCACAAGTTGGTGCCCATCCTGATATGACCTTAGATTGTTGTTGGATGGAGATTTACGTCCTGGCAACATCTAAGGGCATATCAGGACAGTATGACCGTAGATGTTGCCAGGATGTAAAACTCCAACAGATAAAAGCTGGCAGGACTTTAGTTGTTGTCGGCGAGGTAGCTGGTAGTTCTACCAAACATTCTACTAAGCAATCTAGAATCTTTGGTTAGATCTATTGCGTGAGTGGGGTTGTCAGTGGGACACACAGGCAGGAGCATTTTTCCTTCCTTCATGGGGTTTTACGTCCTGGCAACATCTAGAATCATATCAGGGTGTGTACAAAATGATGACGGTGCGAACTCATGGCGACTATATAGTGCTGCCTCACTGGGATATTCATGCGGCCGGCACCATGACCTGATAGCCCACTATACAAAGTTACATTATCCTGATACTGAACAATCCAGTCCTTTTCCTTAATTCATTAATAGTGTAGTGGTCTGCATTGACCTCTCAGGCAAGGAGCCGCATAGACAGGTAGGCGTGGGTAGTGTGTTGATATCATGGAGCCTAGGTGGTGTAATGGGTAGCACACTGGCCCAGAATGCAAAGAGATGTGGGTTCGAGTCCCACTCTAGGCGCACTATTTCCCATTTTCATCACCCCCACGACAATACCAAGGCTCATCCAGTGCCCCTTAAATAGAGTCACGTCACGTGATATCCATGATACAACTACGTCAGCATCGACACTCTCCAAGGATTGCGCCATCTTCTTCTAGTGTTGATTTCTAATTGAATAACATCTTTTGTTTTCAGCACCGAGGCGCTGGTCTTCCGGCCTTAACAGGTATGGTGCATTTGAACTATTAATGCATGAGGTGTTGAGATGAGTTACAAATATTATGCAGAGTAAGCATTGGACTTTACAATGTTCGCTTAATTTGCTGGTCACTTCTTATGTGGATGAAGTGTTCTATATTCTTTGAAGGCATGAGTACTATCGGTATTGCTTGCTGCTGTAGTGGTCTGCACTGACCTCTCAGGCAAGTAACCACATAGACAGGTAGGCGTGGGGAGTGTATTGATATCAGGGAGCCTAGGTGGTGTAATGGTTAGCACACTGGCCCGGAATGCAAAGAGATGTGGGTTCGAGTCCCGCTCTAGGCGCAATATTTCCCATTTTCATCACCCCCACGACACTGGTTGCCGTGATCAGGATCCTGTACAAGCTTTGCACTGTATGGTTGTTGAACCTACCCTGTGTATGTATGTGTTAGTGCATTGCCTGTATGTATGTAATTGTAAGCATTAAAAGACTTACAATTCCAGGGGGACGAGTGTAGTGGTCTGCACTGACCTCTCAGGCAAGTAACCACATAGACAGGTAGGCGTGGGGAGTGTATCGATACCAGGGAGCCAAGGTGGTGTAATGGTTAGCACACTGGCCCGGAATGCAAAGAGATGTGGGTTCGAGTCCCGCTCTAGGCGCAATATTTCCCATTTTCATCACCCCCACGACACTGGTTGCCATGATCAGGATCCTGTACAAGCTTTGCGCTGTATGGTTGTTGAACCTACCCTGTGTATGTATGTGTTAGTGCATTGCCTGTATGTATGTAATTGTAAGCATTAAAAGACTTACAATTCCAGGGGGACGAGTGTAGTGGTCTGCACTGACCTCTCAGGCAAGTAACCACATAGACAGGTAGGCGTGGGGAGTGTATCGATATCAGGGAGCCTAGGTGGTGTAATGGTTAGCACACTGGCCTGGAATGCAAAGAGATGTGGGTTCGAGTCCCGCTCTAGGCGCAGTATTTCCCATTTTCATCACCCCCACGACACTGCAATGATTATGTGAGGCATACATTATTTATGCAAATCAATTTATGTAATTCTCCTGCTTATTATTATTATGTTATTGTCTTCAACTACTGCTCCTGTAATCTCCTTTGATACGTCCCTCTGTGGTTTGGGTTACTGGAGGCCGGTGTGCAGCCTGGAGAGCGGGAGGTTTGCTTCTAAGCAGCTCCCCTAATTCCCCTCCTGCACTCCAGGTGTCGCCTCACCCCCCTACTATCTGCCGATTGTTGCTAATTAGTGGATTTAGGATTATGTATATTAATGCTTGCATGGTGCATTTGAATTGCGGTAATCAACCACAGCGGTGTGGTTAGTATATATGCCTTGTTCGGTCAATTCCAGACTAGAGAACTATTCCCAGAATTGTTTGTTTATTTGTTTGTTTCACGACCCCCTACCACCAAAAAAAACCCAATAAAACAGAATAGATTCAAAGCAACGGCAGCACATGTGTCATTCTGCAGATTTCCTCGAGCCACTCTTTGTCCCTTGTCCCAGACCAAGACCCTGGGCTTACTAAGTGACTTTACCACTAGAGAACCATTGGGGAACACTCACAGGTCACCGAGGAGAGTTGCACTAAGAGCGCACCGACTGTACATCAGTTTTGTACAATATCAGACATTGAAAGGGCTGGCAAAAAGGCTAGAGAGCTCGGATGGATGTGATCTAGTTACCAGTCTGTCTGATTGTTTCCTTACTTCATATACTCGATAGTAGGGACACATACACAAATAATAGGGACACATGCACACATAGTAGGGACACATACACAAATAATAGGGACACATGCACACATAGTAGGGACACATACACAAATAATATCTGCAACCTCCTTCTGGCCAAAATGGTCGCAAGGAGGTCGGTGACACCTGAGGACCTCTTTGCGACCACTTGTGATCATTTTGCAATCTCTTTGCAACCACGCCTTTTTTGTGTAGTCGCAAAATGGTTGCAAGCGGTCGTAAAGTGTCCTAAGTGGTCGCTGACCTCCTTGCGACCATTGTGACTGTGGTATAACTAACTATAAGTGATAGCCCCAGACGTAGTGCCCGTTCTGGCTGTGTTTATTATATCGGGGTTGTTTTACAGGGCGGCTCTGTGAAAGATCCAGCCAATAAGCACACTTGTAACGTGTTCCGTGTGCCTTGTATTATGGTTGTATCTGATTTTTGTGTAATCGACTGAATATTAGGTAATATTATATCCAATATATTTGTATTTACTCCCTATCTAGCTGCATGGCATTTATACGATGGTAAAATCAGCAACCATCCTCCCCCTCTCCTCCCCTCTCCTCCCCCTCTCCTCCCCCTCTCCTCCCCCTCTCCTCCCCCTCTCCTCCCCCCTCACCTCCCCCCTCTCCTCCCCTTCTCCTCCCCCCGCTCCTGCCCCCTCTCCGCCCCCCCTCCGCTACCCCCTCTCCTCCCCCCTCATGTCCCCCCTCCCCCTTTCCTCCCCCTGGCCTCCCCCTCTCCTCCCCCCTCTCCTCCCCCTCTCCTCCCCCTGTCCTCCCCCTCTCCTCCCCCCCTCTCCTCCCCCCTCTGCTCCCTCTCTCCTCCCCCTCTCCTCCGCCCTCACCTCCCCCCTCTCCCCCCTCTCCCCCTCTCCTCCCCCTCTCCTCCCCATCTCCCCCCCCCTCCTTCCCCCCCCTCTCCTCCCCCTTCTCCTACCCCTCTCCTCCCCCTCTCCTTCCCTCTTCTCTAAAGTGTTGGAGCCTAAATTTTGCACAAGGAAAGGTCCCAGTCGAATACGTCCATTTTTTATCCATAGAGGAATCCTCTCTGGTGATAGAATACCATGCAGTGGGACTGGAGAACAATTTCCTAAACCTCTACTAGACACCACAAGGAAGGGAACTATGGTACTGAGAACTGAGCCATCAGTGGTTATTGTGAGTGTTAAGATGCCAAAGACATCTGCTGCATAAGGTCTATTGCAAGCAGCAATTGCTGCCAAAGTAACACAGCCGGCACCAGCTGCTGTTTCTGCTGGGATTACTATGCCACCTGCTGTTCCGCCTATATTTGTTTGTGATGTAAAGCGCCTGAGAACGGCTTGCTGGATCGGGCGCTATATAAATGTTTTATTATTATTCTCCCTCCCCCCTCTTCTCCGCCCTCACCTTCCCTCTCTCCTCCACTCTCTCCTCCCCCATCTCCTCCCCCTATCCGCCCCTCTCCTCCCCCTCTCCTCCCCCATCTCCTCCCACCTCTCCTGCCCCTCTCCTTCCCCCCTCTCCTTCCCCCCTCTCACTCCCATCCGCCCTCACCTGCTCCCCTCTCACGTTCCTCATCCGCCCTTTTGCTCCTCCTCCGCCCTCACCCTCCCACCTCACCTCCCGACCCCTTCATCTCACTCTTTCTCGGTGTGTTAGTGTCATGGCTCTGATCATGGTCAGGGTTACGGTCAGGGGCATGGTCAGGGTCAGTTCCTACCATTTTACGAGGCACCAATTGGTTAGTAGGTCAGCTGCAGAATTGCACACGTGTAGGCAGTCCCTTTGTATGCGTCGCCCGGATCCCCCCACACACACACACTCACACTCACACCCACTACAACAATACCTTGTCTTTGTAAAAAGAATTAAAAAAAGAGAGAGAAAGGAACACATTTCTAATAACAGCAATTCACAATCACACCCCAATAGCACCTCCTGTCCCGCACTCTCACCTCCCCCCCCCCCTCTCACCTCCCCCCTCACCTCCCCACTCCCCCCGTCCCTCTGCCCCTTGAGAACTGCAGGCAACACAATGATTACCATTCTAGAATCAGCGAGTCTGCAGCCACCCGTCTGTATTCACGTGTATCGATTCAGAACATTCACACACTAGGTGGCGCCACAGTGGTGCCGCAGGGCGTTATGGGAGTTTGGTGGTTGGTAGCTTATTACTTTATTATTGTGGTGCTGTCAGGAAGTAGTTGTCGGGATTGTGTGTACTAGTGAGCGCCTTTCTAAGTGCTGCCCCAGTGGAACAGTGGAACTGAAAGATCAGGCTTTCGAGACTATGACCCAAAATCCCACTCAGACACCTTATCCGTATACCGAGATAACCAGTGTTTAGTCTAGCCGAGTAAGGCTGAGCGCTAGTCCAGGTAGCGACAAGTGTTTTTGGGGGGTTTTTTTTCTTGAAGATTTATACTGCCTATCATGGATAAGTCTGAATAGACTTGTTTTCACCATTAGACAGTTTGTCGATAGAAAGCCCGAGTCTACACTTTTACCAACCCAAGGGATTTTTAATAACCTCCCACACCACATAGACATGTTATGAGAGCAACTGGCCGTTGATGACGCTGTAAGTTATACACAGCAGTGGAAATCCAAATTGGCAGAGGTGGGGAGCATGGGGAATCGAACCACTGACCTTCAGATTAGGAGTCCGACCTAGAAAAAAGTCAGACACTCTAACCAGTCGGCCACAGAGAACACCACGTATAGTATAATCTTTGTTAGTCATTGGTTTCACTTGGCTAGTGTTCTAACCGATATCCTCCAACATGGGAAGCCAGTCAGTGCTCTTACCCATACCTGGTGCGTATGAATTGTTTGTACAACAGGAACTAATTAAAACATAGTTATTACATTCCCATGGAGGGGGGGGGGGGAGATACCAAACAAATAAATGCAAATGTGCACATGATGGATTGCATCCACTACAGCTTCACCAGATTGTGGGTCATTATTCAACACCACCATTCAGCTTAAATATCAAATGAATGGTGCCTCCGGTCCTCATATGACCATATATGTTGCTAGGAAGTTAAACCCCAATAAGCAAACCGATTGTTGTTCCTTTCTGGTTGTTGTGCGTCGTAGTTACATCTAAATCCATATCAGGATATGTATCGACGTGTGACAGTGCACACTCATGACGACTCTATAGTGCTGCCCCACAGGGAGACTCGGCTGCCAACACCATGACACGAAATCCCACTCTGTCACACTATCCTGCTACTGAGCTAACTTGTCCTATTCCTATCCTATTAATGCCGAGCACCAGGCTAGATTGCGACAAGTATAACTTTTATAAGTCATTGGTTTGACTCGTCCGGGAATCGAACTGCAGACCTTCCGCACGTGATCAAACAAATGGATGGCAACACCAACAACAATAATAACAACAACAACACCAAAAACATTATCAACAACAACAGCCACAGCTACAAAAGGCGACGGGAATTCTACATAGGCGCACTCTAGTATACGGCTTCTAAATGACGTAGTGGCTATCCGCGTCACGTGACAAACAGGCCACGTGATACGTGACGTCACGACAGAGCTTGGAACGGCTGCTAAATGACGAAGTTGGTGAGTCCATGAGGTCAGACCAGTTTGTGCAATGCATTAGGTTGCAGCGGATAATAGAATTTAAGATGCGTCGTTGTCCGCGCAGTGCAGGCTCCAAACGATTAGATAAAAGATTCACCTGGTACTTGTGGTACACGGGTGTACGACAACGTAGTCTAAATACGGGCGAAAATAGCTTTAGTATGGAACATGAAGTAGAAACTGTGGTTCCATGATCAAATGCCTACATATATTGGCACAGATTTGGTGAAATGGACAGAGTGTGCAAAAAGACAAGATGGCGGCCAAAGAATGCCGTCGATTTCACTTTTAAATTGCATTAAAGTATATGTTTTATTATATTTTCCAACTCAAAAATAGCGGGTAAATATGAAGACACCTACAAAGAATAAATGTTGCTTCTTAGATTGTGAAATTAGGCTCTCATTTCATTAACCCGCTTTTTCGACCGTTTTTATATAAGGCTGGTATTCACCCATGTACTGCGACTACCGGGTGAATCCTTTATCTACCAAGCGATATGAAGTTATACAAACTGTTAGAATTAACAGTAAAATTGTAAATATATACAAAACAGCTGAATAAGACCCATTAGATCGCATTATGCCCTCCACAAAGTTAACTAGGTAAAGATTTACTTGAGACCGGAAACGCTTCACCTCCTTGTACTGTGACTACCCAGGCTCCAAGCCTTTGGTGAAACAGTAGTTATCCTTCAACACGTTACTATACCCGGTGATTCTCCTGTGCGACTGACACTGGTCAACATCCGGGGGAGCTGAGGTGGGCGATATGGTGCCACCGGTAAAGTGTCATATCTAAAGCGGCTGTCACACATCACCGGATTGGGGGAAACGGACAGAAACTGAACAAACTCCGGTTTGTGGCCGTTCAAGTTTTGAACATGCACAAAACTAGGAACGGATTCCACCGGATTGACGTCTATGGTTCTTGCCCAGTTTGAGTTTGTTTCGTCCATTGGCTGTCTGTTTCATGTTCGTTTCATGTCCGTTCGTAGACCCGATGTCGCAACACTTTGAAACATTTTAATACATTTTGATACTTATCACCACCGGACTAGACAATTCTGTCTGTTGCTCAATCCGGTGATGTGTGACAGCCGCTTTACGGAGGATAACAATAATAATGATAAGTAATATTCCCTTATGTATCTTTATACTGGCATAATACGTTATGCATCACATAAATATATATATATATATATATATATATATATATATATATATATTTTCACACATATGTGTCGTCTGGTAGCTGTAACGTAGGTAATTAGTCAATTTGAGGTACTCTAAATACAGTGTCGGTGTCACATGTGTATTGCTGCTATAATGAGGTGGACTTGGAACTGGGGCGAGTGGCGGGAACCAAGCGGTGCCCGGGAACCACCGTCTGCCTAGTTTCCCTTTGCGTATTCTGAATGTCGTCTGCTGTCTGCTTCAGTTCAGAATAGCTGTGTTGACAGTAGATAGACGATCCCCACTTAGCGACACGTGACAGGCAGACTGCTCGCTTGACGCTGACGGTCCCTGACAGCACTGCGCATGCTCCTGGGAACGAGGCTTACCAACACTTCACCGATATCTTTCACAAAATCCACCTAATAGGAAGTTACTGCGACAGGGTCTAATCACTCTTCTTTAATCATCACATCTTCACAATGTTTTTGTTTTTTTTAAGTTGGTTGTTCGAGTTTTCTGTCCGGGCAACATTTAAGGTCATTTTAGGACGGGTACCATCTTGTGACAGTGCACAGTCATGGCGACTTTATAGTGCTGCGCCACTGGGAAACTAGGCTGGCATCATGACTCAATATCCCAGACAGCCACATTATCCTGATACTGTGTTAACCAGTCCTTGCCCTATCCTATTAATACCGAGCACCAGGTGAGGAAGTGACAAGTATAAATTTTATGTCATTAGTTTGACTCAAGTGATGGACGCATTGATGCTGAAATACAGAGGAGCGCATCTTTTGGCCGACTACGCCAGAGACTCTGGAACAACCACCATGTGTCCATGCGGGTCAAAGTCAAGATCTACTGTGCAATCGTGCTATCCACCCTACTATATGGAGCCGAGGCCTGGACAGTGTACAGACGACAGGTGAAAAAGCTGCATGCCTTCATGATGCGACATCTGCGTTCAATCATGAGGCTAACCTGGAAGGACAAAGTGACAAATAAGGAAATACTCGAAAGGACGGGGCTGCCCTCTATGGAAGATCTTCTGATCAGAAAGAATCTCCGGTGGCCTGGACACCTCATGAGAATATCATCAGACAGGTTACGAAAGCAGATCCTCTATTTTCAACTATCTTCTGGTTACAGAAAGAGAGGGCGCCTTCATCTCCAGTTCAAGGATACCATCAAGAGAAACCTGAAGCAGAGAGACATTAAGATCGACTCATGGACATCACTCTCACAGCAGAGAGCTAAATGGAGAGCGGCAGTCAAGTAATGAAAGCAGTCTTTGTCGCATCACGACCGACAGCATGATGATGATAATGAGTTTGAAGGACTCAAACTCCACGCGAAGCCCCCGCTCGACCGATTCGGCCACTGCACCCGGTTTCACAGAATCTACCTAATATGAAATTAATGCGACAAGCTCTAAATTAGTCTAATCAGTCCCCTTTAATCATCACATCTTCCTCTTCACAATCTTGACAACAAAATATTAAAAGATTGCTATGTCATTTGATTTTTGTTAATATGGTGGGTCTTCAGTTTTGTAATATTTTTGTGTGTGGAGTATTTTTGGTGGTAGTGGGCGTTCCTAAATAAACCCATCCTCACATGACCTCAGATCTTACTAGAACGGAGAACTTTCCCAATAATTCTAACCAGTCCCACGCGAAGTGTGCCATGCATGTGATGGTAGTTTTGTTTTGTACATGGTCGCTGCTTTATATGTGTGTTTGTTTGTTTGTGTGATGGTTTCAGCCGGTGATTTGTTGCTAAAACAACGCCCATACGAGGCCCGGCTGGTGAATGACTGATGGCGCATGCGCGACAGGCGTCGGTCCCTTCCCGGCTAGCTGATCACGTGACTCTGACCTCTTTCCTACCGCAAATCCAACAACTCGTCCAACTCCGACACCAACACCAACACCAGCACCAACACCAACACCAACGCCAACACCAACACCAACACCAAGAGCTCATTAAGGGCTGACTAATATACAAACACCAGCAACAACTTCGCTGTCAGCGAAACCTTTCAAATCACTCCTGTACAACATACCCTGGACTGCAACATAGACTGTGCTGCAACATAGACTGTGCTGCAACATAGAATGTGCTGCAACATAGACTGTGCTGCAACATAGACTGTGCTGAAACATAGACTGTGCTGCACCATAGACTGTGCCGCAACATAGACTGTGCTGCAACATAGACTGTGCTGCAGCATAGACTGTGCTGCAACATAGACTGTGCTCCAACATAGACTGGACTGCAACATAGACTGGACTATAACATAACAGGGCTGCATCATAGGGTGGGCTGCAAGATAGACTGGACTACAACATAAACTGGAATACAACATAGACTGCACTACAGCTTGCACTGCACTACAGCATGCACTGCATTGCAGCTTGCAGTGCACTAGATCATGCACTGCACTCCAGCATGCACTGCACTACATCCTGCACTGCAATCCAGCATGCACTGCACTACAGCATGCACTGCATTGCAGCTTGCAGTGCACTAGATCATGCACTGCACTCCAACATGCACTGCACTATATCATGCACTGCACTCCAGAATGCACTGCACTATGGCATGCACTGCACTACAGCTTGCACTGCACTACATCATGCACTGCGCTACAGCATGCACTGCACCACAGCATGCACTGCACTACAGCATCCACTGCACTACCTTCCTTTAGTTTGAAACACCATTTGGTTTAAATGGCTGGAAATATTTGAAGTGAACATGCCAAATTGACATCAGCATAGACATCAAAATCTGATATCGTAGATTTCTGCAGTAACAGGTTGCATTAAGTTAACTTAGTAACAAATGCGTAATAAGTGTACCAGTATCTACGTTGGATATGTAGAATAAAATGTAGATAAGTAGTTTGTTTTCTTCAGATTAGGCAGCTTTAATATGGTGTAGTTTGTTTTCATCAGATTAGGCAGCTTTAATATGGTGGTGTTTGTTTTCATCAGATCAGGCAGCTTTAATATTGTGTTGTTTGTTTTCATCAGATTAGGCAGCTGTAATGTGGGGTGGTTTGTTTTCATCAGACTAGGCAGTTTTAATATGGTGTGGTTTGTTTTCATCAGACTAGGCAGCTTTAATATGGTGTTGTTTGTTTTCATCAGACTAGGCAGCTTTAATGTGGTGTGGTTTGTTTTCATCAGACTAGCCAGCTTTAATATGGTGTGGTTTGTTTTCATCAGACTAGGCAGTTTTAATATGATGTGGTTTGTTTTCATCAGACTAGGCAGCTTTAATGTGGTGTGGTTTGTTTTCATCAGACTAGCCAGCTTTAATATGGTGTTGTTTGTTTTCATCAGATTAGGCAGCTTTAATGTGGTGTGGTTTGTTTACATCAGATTAGGCAGCTTTAATATGGTGTGGTTTGTTTGGGGACATTCTAGTATTTATACTATTGGTTGAACTTCTTGTTATCGCTGGTAGTGAATTTCTGATGACGTAGACAAATACAATTTCTTGATTTTAATTTTGTTGTGATGACTTATTTACCCAGTCCATACTGAATAAGTCGCATCGTGGTTTGTTTTTATCACTGAACAGCAATAGTCTCAAATTGGTAGGTGCCTTGTCATCTTATCTGTTAGTGGTTAGCGTTAATTATGTTAGTTTTTGGAGGTTTGCAACATTTTGGTATATACCTACCCCGTACGCTAGTGTTAATATGGATACTCACTTTACGTAGGACGAGTTCCTTGTTGGGTCAGATATTATAAGATGGAGGTTGTGCTTTGGTTTTTGGTGTTTTCTTTTTATTGTTATTTGGGGGGGGGGGGGCGAGGTCGGGTGGGGGGGCGAGGGAAGGAGAAAATGGGGTAGAAAAGCGAGGGTGGAGAGTGGTTGGGATGCATGTATTCATAATACCGCGCAAATATATTCCTACTCCCCGCAAATTACCGCCACCGGTGGCGCCACCTGTCAGCACTTGACCTCTCTGAGCTTGACCTACGCCTCGAACAGCCTCAGCGCAAAATAAACCCACAACAAAAACTGAAACTAAAATATGCAGTATTGGGAGACCAGACTGTCAGTCCCATGACCTGATATCCCATACAGTCCCATTATCCTGATATCCCACACAGTCCCATTATCCTGATACGGTGCTAACCAGTGGTCCTTGCCCTATCATATTAATGCACCAGACGGGATGGCCGAATGAGTTGACCGTCCGTCTCCCGTTTTGGTAGATCGTTGTATTCTAACCCACGGGTTCGAACCCTGGTCGAGTCAAACCAATGACTTAAGAATTAATAGATGACGCTTCCTCGGTGTTCAGCATTATTAGGATAAGGCAAGGACTGGTTAGCTTGTGTCAGGATAATGTGACTGAGTAGGATATTAGGTCATGGAGCTGGTGGCCTGGTCTCCAAATGGGGCAGCACTATTTAAAGTCGCCATGAGTGCGCACTGTCACAAGTCGGTCCCAAGAGGTTGCCAGGACATAAAATCCCAACAACTAACCATGATATTAAAGCCGAGCACCAGGATAGGTGGCAACAAGTATCGATTTTATAAGGATTTTGGTTTGACTCTGCTGGGATTCTAACTCCTGACCTTCCGCACAGGTAACCTGAGCTCTACCGATTCGGCTATGGCGTCTCCGATGGCGTCCCCGTGTGTATGCACACTGTTATTATTCAAAAGTCGCCCATAATCAAAGTCGTCCGACCAGCTGCGCTGCTGCGACTATGTCTGCTGTATGCAGCAAACAGCTGAAACTGGTGATAAATAGAAGAACGGGACCGGTTTGTGAAACAATAATAATTGTCTCCAGTTCAACTTGTCGGAAAATAACATCTCAGAAACAAACTGTACAAATGAAGACAACAAAAAAGATCCAAAGAAAAAGATCAAAATACAAATAGTACTTTCCTTGGAGATGACCTAAATGTGCATCGAATTCGGGGAAGCATGCCATATTGTCTTTACCGGACGTGGTGGCCGAATCGATAGAGCGCAGGCTTCCCATGCGGGGGGTTGGGAGTTCCATTCCTGGTCTGGTCAAACCGATGAGTTATAATATTGATACTTGTCGCTTCCTCGTTTGGCGCTCGGCATTAATAAGATAGGGCAACGACTGATCTAGTTAAGTGTCAGGATAATGTGACTGAGTGGGATATCGGGTCTTGGTGCCAATGGCCTGATTTCACCACTGGGGCAGCACTATAAAGTCACCATGAGTGTGCACTGTTGCAAGTCGGTGCCAATCCTTATGTTACCTTTGATGTTGCCAGGAGATAAAACTCCAACAACCAACCTATGTTGTCTTTAATCTTCCATCGACAAAAAGAAAATCAATAAACTCAATTTGCAGTAACATCAAACTCATCCATTTCAAAAGTCCTGGGTTTTTGTTTGGTGGAGGTAGCTTTTTCCTCACAAATTCCCATCCTTTCGTGCAACTTAAGGCAATACTTTTGTTATCGTTATTTATTAAAGCGACATCTTTTGGTTGATGTTTATTCAAGATACCCATGAAATCTAATAAATATTGGAATGTCAGAAGTGATGAGGCGTGACCTGATTTGAGTTGAGGTTGGTTGGTGATTTTGGTTGTTGGAATTTTACTTCCTGGCAACATCTAAGGTCATATCAGGATGGGTACCAACCTGTGACAGTGCACACTCACAGTGACTGTATAGTACTGTCCCACTGGTAAATCAGGCCGCCAGCACCATGGCCCAATATCTCACTCAGTCACATTATCCTGACACTGAGCTAAGCAGTCCTTGGCCTATCCTATTAATGCTCAGCGCCAGGCTAGGAAGCGACAAATATCAATTTTGATAAGTCATTGGTTTCACTCGACTGGGAACCGAACTGCTGACCTTCTGCACGCGAGGCCCGCGCTCTATCGATTCGGCCACCGCGCCCTGTTTTGAGTTGAGAGTGAGCACTTCAAAAGACACAGCCGTATTCAGGGAGAAGACACGACAAGAAATGACAAGGAATTTGACTTTGCATTAGTCCCGAACTGTGGATCGCTGTGTTAAAAATGCAAATTCTGTCATAACATGACATAGCATAGGCCGTGAATATGGCCTATGCTGCCGACACGGCGTAAAGCAACCACCAATCAATCAGTCATAACAGTGCAATCACTCTCCTAAAAATACAATCACTGTCCCCCAAAATACAATCACTGTCCCCCAAAAACAATCACTGTTCTGAAAAATAAACACCCGAAGAGGGGTTTCATAATGAATGAAGCTCAGTGATAATCATGTTCGCTTCTTTAAAAATATATATATATATTGTTGGTGTTGTTGCCTTGGCCATCTCATGCAGAGACCATCTTACGAAAACCGGACGCGGTGGCCATATCGGTAGAGCGCTTGTCTCCCGTGCGGAAGGTCGGAAGTTCAATTCTTATCACGACAGTTCAGGACCTATCGGACGGGTACCAACTTATGACAGTGCGCACTCATGGTGGCTTTATAGTGGTGTCCCACTGGGAGATCAGGCCACTGCCATCATGACCCGATACCCCACACAGTCACATTATCCCGGCATCGTTCTAATTGTCCTATTCTATTAATGTCGAGTGCCGGGCTAGGTAGCGACATGTATCAAATTTATAAGTCATATAGTTTGACTCAGCTTGGATTCGACCTCCCGACCTTCCGCATGGCAAGCCTGCACTCTGCCGATTCGACCACCCCGTGGGCGGGAGGAGGAGGGAGAGGGCCGTGGTGGTGGTGGGTGGGGCGGTGTAGATTTCATTCTGATGTCCGCCATGTTGGTTAGAGACGCGGTAGTAATCTAGTCACTCCTACACACACACTTCACTCTGCAATGTAGAAGAACAAGGAGGCTGCCTGAGGCTTGACTGATTGAAACTGGTCGCACTGGGGAGAAGAATGTGGAGCTGTGGCTGACTGAAGCCATTGCTTGCATAGCTTTACGGTTATCCTCGCAGAAGGCTTTTTCCCTCTTTTTTTGTAAAGGCTGCATAGTGTGATGATTTTTGAGTTTCTGCCAGATTTTTAAATGAATATATTAGCTTGCTCGCTTTAACCTACATTACTTTAGTTTGGAGTAACTTTCATTTTAAATGGCTGCCGTTGAAGATTGTTTGGGAGGGGCCGGGTACATTAGTTGATTAAGCAGCGGAAATTTCCATCATGTACAATTGGTCTTCCTCATTCCACTGCTCCTTACCCTATCCTATTAGTGCCGAGTGCCAGGCTAGGTAGTGACGGGTATAAATTTGTAAGTCATTTGTTTGAGTCGGCCAGGGTTCGAACCCGGGAGGCGGACGCTCAACTCACTCAGCCATCGTGTATGGCCTACATGAAGTGAAAACATCGCACAATTTTGGGAGACATGTCAAAGTTCTGACACCATAGACTTCAGCAGTGACAGCTTCTATTACATTGACTCAGTGTTCCCTTCTATGCAATGACAGATGCTTAACACGACTGTCACACCTCACCGGATTGGGAGAAATGGACAGAAAACGAACAATGTCCGTTTTGTGTCCATACAAGTTTTGAACATGCACAAAACTAGGAACGGATGCCGCCGGACTGACATCTAGGGTTCTTGTCCGGTTTGAGTTTGTTTCGTCCATTGGCTATCCGTTCATGTCCGTTTCATGTCCGTTCGTCCAGAGGCCATTGACTCGATCGCGCAACATTTTGACACATTTTATTACATTTTGATACTTATCACCAATCCGGTGATGTGTGACAGGGGCTTAATAAATGCAATAATATTTAAATTGGATATCTAGAATATAATGCCACAGTTAGACTACGGCTTTCTAGAATATAGAACCCACGTCCTTGCGACCTCCTTGCGACCTCCTTGCGACCTCCTTGCGACCAAAGCAATGGTCGCCGACCTATGTGCGACCAAACTGGTCGCAAGATCAGCGACCACTTATGACCCCTTTGCGACCACTTGCAACCATTTTGCGACCACTTGCGACCACCATTTGTTGTGGTCGCAAAGTGGTCGCAAGTGTGACTGGGGTGTTAAGGACTAGCTAAACTCGGAATGCCATTATTGAAAGGTCTTATTTTCTACCAGCATTAATACTAATAATAATAAGTGAGTGAGTGAATGATTGGGGGTTTCACGCCCTAGCAACACACGGCATTAGTAATGCATTGGAAATGGCCAACGTCAGCCAATAGTGTGCTGCCCACAGCTTAAAGCTGGGATTCCATATATGCAGTATCTGGTATGTGAATGCTAATGCATACAAGGTATGCGTGTGGCTTTTCGCTGTTTGTATTGGAAACAGCACACTCGGTTCACATTTGCACCAATCACTACATGAAACGATCCAGTTTGCCATCTACGCAAATCGCATTCGCAGTCAGACATACAGAACCAAAGCTATTGTATTTACATGTTTTCCATTTTATGTCGCATTTGTGTCCCACACATTGCATACCACGTATATGGAATCCTAAGACTGTGATGTTTGATAAGCGTAACTGCGGATAAGTTGCACCGGTATAGGACGTTCAGAACACTACCCCACAAAAACACTACGGTAGTGTTTTCAACCTAGGTTCAAAACACTACCGTAGTGTTTTCAACCTAGTTGAAGGAAGGTTCAAAACACTACTGTGGCCACGCTCAAAACACTATACTTAAGTTCAAAACACTACCTTTAAGTTTAAAACACTACTCTGTAAAAGGTTATAATTGTGGTATGTAGTAGATGTGGCAGTATGTAGTAGGGTGGGGTCGTGTGCAGTAGGGTAGGGTAGGGCATTAGGCAGTAGGGTGGGGCTGTAGGCAGTAAGCTGGGGAAGAATGCAGTAAGGCGGGGCAGTGTGCAGTAGGTTGTTAAGCACCGCAGCACTATCAGCGTATACTAATATGTGGTGCAGACGCCGGAGTGCTATCAGTGTATACTACACTACGGGATGCAAAGAGATGCGGGTTCCAATCCCGCTTTAGGCACAATATTTCCCATTTTCCTCACCCCCACGACACTAATACGTTTTAAAATGCCACAGCACTATAGGCGTATAATAATATTTGGTGCACTCAGGTGTGGCAGTATGCAGTAGGGTGGGGCCGTATGCAGTAATGTGGAGCAGAATGCAGTAGGTTACATTTTGCGGCACTACAGCCCCCACTGGCACTGCAGTGTCATGATAGTGTTTTGAACTTGGGTAGTGTTTTGAACATCCGTAGGGGTAGTGTTTTGAACTTAACAGTAATGTTTTGAACTTAAGTTCAAAACACTACTGTAGTGTTTTGAACGTAGGTTCAACACATTAGCATAGTGTTTTGTACGGGGTAGTGTTTTGAAGGTCCTACACCCGGCATGGCGTCGCCCCAGTGCGTTTGGAGGCTCTTAGAACGCCGCCTGCTCTTATTCCGGGCGAAGGGAGCTGCTCTTGTATTTAGAGCCGGTTTCTTCATGGACGCACGAAGGAAATAGTTGTACACGCTGCATCAACAGGCACCGAGCGGCGCACTGCCGTATTTACCGTAAACTACTTCCTGGTGTTTTTGTTGTTGTGAATAGTGTAATAAATCATTAATACAACCTTTTTTTTTAGTCCCACTCTATGCACTAAATGATTGTTATTATTGTAGTGAGGCCGACAAATCCTGGACACTGCCCTGCTCTGTAACCACAACCAATCCTGGACAATGCACCGCTCTGTAACCGCAACCAATCCTGGACACTGCACCGCTCTGTAACCACAACCAATCCTGGACACTGCACCGCTCTCTAACCACAACCAATCCTGGACACTGCATCGCTCTCTAACCACAACCAATCCTGGACCCTGCACCGCTCTCTAACCACAACCAATCCTGGAGATTGCACCGCTCTCTAACCACAACCTATCCTGGACACTGCACCGCTCTCTAACCACAACCAATCCTGGACACTGCACCGATCTGTAACCACAACCAATCCTGGACACTGCACCACTCTCTAATGACAACCAATCCTGGACACTGCACCGCTCTCTAACCACAACCAATCCTGGACACTGCACCGATCTGTAACCACAACCAATCCTGGACACTGCACCGCTCTCTAACCACAACCAATCCTGGACACTGCACCACTCTCTAACCACAACCAATCCTGGACACTGCACCGCTCTCTAACCACAACCAATCCTGGACACTGCACCGCTCTGAAACCACAACCAATCCTGGACACTGCACCACTCTCTAACCACAAGCAATCCTGGACACTGCACCGCTCTCTAACCACAACCAATCCTGGACACTGCACGCTCTCTAACCACAAGCAATCCTGAACACTGCACCGCTCTCTAACCATAACCAATCCTGGACACTGCACCACTCTCTAACCACAACCAATCCTGGACACTGCACCGCTCTCTAACCACAACCAATCCTGTACACTGCACCGCTCTCTAACCACACTCCGCTGACTACTGACGATAGAGCGTTAGCGTAGGGCACACGTCACCTATTTATATCGGACCACCGTTCAACCGCCATTGGTCTGGTTACCAACCCTCCCTGCTAGAGCAAGGTATTTAAGAGACCGTTACACGTGCCTTGGAGTCAGTCTACAACAAGTGCCCGACTGATCGCAGAAATGAAAGTCTGTACCGACACTCCGGTCTTTGCGTCGTTCTTTCCTTCTTCAATTGTGAGGACCGGACGCGGTGTCCAAATCGGTAGAGCGCAGGCCTCCCGTGCTGAAGGTCGGGAGTTCGATTCCCAGTCGAGTCAAACCAATGACTTAAAAAAATGATACTTGTAGCTTCCTAGCCTGGTGCGCGGCATTAATAGGATAGGTTGATTGATTGATTGATGGTTGCTTTACGCCGTGTCGGCAGCATAGGCCATATTCACGGCGAGAAATGTTTGTTTTTTGTTCAAACCATCGCTTTTACATGTAAAAGCAGACAATCAATTATGTGCCAATAGACACTCATTAAAATAGAAAGCTCACAATCATATATTTGTGGTCAAGGGAAGGAAACATAGGATAGGACAAGGACTGAATCGCTCAGTGTCAGAGTGACTGAGTGGGATATCAAGTCATTGTTCTGGTGGCCTGGTCTACCAGAGGAGCAGCACTATAAAGCCGACATGAGTGTGCACTCTTACAAGTGGGTACCCGTCCTGATATGACTTTAGATGTATGTATATGGATAGTGATAAACTCTTTATCTCGTGTAATAATGCCTGTATTGTCCTGTACAACCACCCCACCCCCCCTGTCTGGGTGGGGGTGGGACCCCCATCATGCACCGCTCGGTCTCCTGCGCGGGGCCTAGCCTCCACTCGCTCGGAGGAAGTTACTCCCAACTCATATCACATACTTGTCTCTATCTCTATTATACTTATCTCTATCGCTATCCTGTACCAAAGATAACCTAAGAATTATTTTAAATTTGACCGTCCGAGTGGGTCGGGAGGCGATAACGATCAGACACAACTGGCTTATATGAGGTCAGAGCCCCTGACAGGTGGCGCTGTGTGGCCAAACCTGGAACTAAAAAATGTCATACACTAGCTGTGGTTCTCAATTTAACAATACAGATATAACCGAAGATGATAGTGTCCTTGTTTATATTCCCATAATAGATTATAGAGCACATATGTATATATATATATATTATAGTTGACCTACATAATGGATAAGAGGAAGACATGGTAGTGGGTAAGAGTTGTATTTCTCTGGCGAGAGGAACAAACGCCCCTTGCCTAAACAAAAAACAATTGGTGGTACATTGAGTGGTGGTTACAGTGTGAAGCGGGTGGTGGCGCCACCCTCGGAGCTGAGGTTGACTAGGCTGGAGCAGTAGATGACTATTCCAGGTTCCAACACTCGGTGACTGAGGGGAGTGCTGGGGAACAGGAGGAATATTCCGTGCTATTATACTCGTATAATTAGTATGCACCATACATTAAATAGATTATGTATTAATGAATTCATGCAGTCCATTAATCCTTCTTTTTAAATTTGACTTTCACCGCTGGTGGCGTGTCAGTAATAATAATAAGGTTCCCGCGCTTTTCTGGTGCGTCCCGAAAAGCAGACGACAAATCAGCTCGCTGTCAAACTGTCATCGCAAATCGCCACAGCCTGTCACGTGTGCCACTCACTCTCCGTCCACAGTATCGACGTCGCCACAATCTCCCCCCACTCTGATATTAATTCACTGCCGATGGATTCTCTTGCACCCGCAGTCTTTGGATTTGCAAGTTCAGTGCTGGTTTCTCGCCATATTGACCTGATATCCCACTCAGTCACATTATCCTGACACTGAGCAAACCAGTCCTTGCCCTATCCTATTAATGCCCAGCGCCAGGCTAGGAAGCGACAAGTATCAAATTTAAAGTCATTGGTTTGACTCGACAGGGAACCGAACTCCCGACCTTCCGCACGCGAGGGTACAGATTAGGCCACTTCGCCCGACCTGCATTTTAGCCAATTTGTTCCAGTTACATATGTTCCAGGCAGACGACATTTATAAAAGCTATTATTATTATTATTAATTGTCAAAGTATGAGAGGCTAAGTAGAAGGAGAGTTCAGAGGTGGCAAATAGATAAGAGTGTGAGTAGGGCGATCTCCCTCATGCATACATTGTAAATAGGGAGAAATAGCGTGGCTGGAGGAGGGAGGTGCGGGAGCGGGATTGCAAAAGTGATACACAAATCAAAATGGCGCATTCTGGTGCATTTTGACGAACAATATGCATAACAAAATTTCAAACAAGCTAAAATGATTCTGCGGTGGGAACACCGAACGCCAGGGCTGGGGAGTGACAAGTGTCAATTTTCTAAGTCAGTCATTGGTTTGACTCGGCCGGGGATCGATCCAACGACGTTAAAGTGGGCGCTCTACGATCTAGCGCATCCAGTCTGGCTGTGTATTGGGTCATTCTGAATGCGGTTTCAATGTTGAGTTATGTGGAACTCACAACAATCAATTACTAGATAATACCAGCATGCGACAACTTTGCCTATTTCTATCCGCATAATCGATTATGTGCTCTATAATCTATTATGGGAATATAAATGGGGACACTATCTATCTTCAGTTCCCTATGTAATAGTATATTCACTGTATCCTATCTAACTGACTGTGTAATACAGCATGGGCCACACTGGCGCCACCTGTGAGGGGCTCTAAGCACTGTATGCCAGCTGCGTCTGGCCGTTATCGTCTATAGACCCGTCGGGACGGTCGAATTTTAACTTATATATGTATATGTATATCTATCTGACACTGAATTTCATGATTTGAGGCAATTCTATTCCAAGGTCTGAGGTTTGATTTAGAAATAGATTCGCAGGCGGGGTGCACAATTTTGAGGGGAGCGATTCTGTTTTCGTGACACCGGCTCTTGAGGCCTTCAGTCCCCGCGAGAAGACGGATGGACCCCGGGCACCAGGTGCTGCTCGGCACGACGCCTAGGTCAGGTGGGATGCATCCGGGCATTCCAAGTTACTCCTGTCCACTGGTCCCTGAAGAAGAACATCAGCTGTGACCCGGCAGGATTACACACCGGAAGTTGGCGTTGGTGCCCCCTCCCACCCCTATCCTTCACTATTGACGCAAGAAGCTTAAAGCTCACTTTACACCGATAAGTGAAATCGGATGACCACACGCCTCCTGATGATCAAATCTCGGTCTGCTTCTTGCCGTGCATTTGTTATTATTAATGTAGATTGCCGCGAAATTGTTTTAGCTAACATTTTACAGTAGATAAAATACCACTTTGTGTGTGGTGTGTGTTCACCGCCGTCGGTATCCTCTGACACCCTAACTACAGAGTGCTGACTCTGGTCACCCGCATCCTGTTCTAATTCGTAACCATGGTAACCCACCCCAACCCGCGTGTGCCGGAAGCGGGGGCTCACTGCCACCTCACCCTTTGCTCCTTCGCCCTTCTCCCTTAAACCTCCTGCTTCCTGCCCCGCCCCCATCTCCCACTTCCTCCCCCCCCCCCCTCCCCCCACCCCAACAATCACCACCACCATCGTAGTAGCTGGATGTGGTGGCCGAATAGACTACATCGCGGTTCCAGCGGCGCGGTGTATTGTGGGATGGGTCAGAGCAAAACAACCCCCCCCAAAAGCACATGGCACATGCTAATACACTGGGTGCTGCTATGAAATGTGCTAGTTTCAGCTCATCTCAGCTCTTGTTTGAAACATAGTATACTAACTAAAAATATAATAAATTAAGATATTAATCTTTTATCCAGCATTACATTTACATCAATATAATCAGCACATCTTATGCCATGTGCATTTAGATTTAGAAAGATCTAGGCACTCAGACTAGTGTTAGAGCCATAGCCAGAATACTCAATGCATTGTCAATGGCAGTGAGTAATCTCCATGCAGAAAAAGTAAAATATTGATAAAACCACACCACCTAGGGACAAACCGCTCGGAACACATATAGAAAACAGGTTTAACAAAAAGATTATATTAAATTGATAAGGTTAGGGTTTGGGATTTCTATTAATTTTGAATCAAACTGACGTTTTTCAATGCGCGTATAGGCAAACTCAATGGCCGTATGCCTTTGCTTTGCTCCCAAGGCCGTTTTCAGCGCATGCGCAGTCGGAACCGTGATGTAGTCTATTGGTAAAGCGCAGGCTTCCCCGTCTGGAAGGTCGGGAGTTCGAATCCCAGCCGAGTCAAACCAATGACTTATAAAATTGATACTTGTCACTACCTAGCCTGGTGCTCGGCATTATTAGGATAGGGCAAGGACTGGTTAATGTGACTGAGTGGGATATGAGGTCATGGTGCTTGGTCTTCCAGTGGGGCAGCACTATGAGGTCACCATGAGTGATCACTGTCACAAGTCAGTACCCATCCTGATATTGTCAGGACATAATATCAATCCACACCTTTCTAGGGTGCATGATATGCCACCATGTTTACAACGTGAAGAGGTATAATGGAAGATGATTGCGTTCTATTGGTGTTTATTTTGTGTGGTCTTTTATTTGGTTTATCGCAGCGACTGGGCTTAGCAGGGAGTGGGCTAGCAGGGAGTGGGCTTAGCAGGCAGTGGGCTAGCAGGCAGTGGGCTAGCAGGGTTGGTTATCTACTGTCATGTTCATGAGGTGATGAGCGATAATGGGAGATGGTTATGTGCTATTGGTGTTTATTTGCTGTGGACTTTTATTTGGGGCATAACAGGGAGTGGACTAGCAGGGTTGGTTATCTGCTTTCATGTTCATGAGGTGAGGAGCGATAATGGGAGACGATTATGTTCTATCGGTGTTTATTTGTTGTGGTCTTTTATTTGTGGTATCACAGGGAATGGGCTAGCAGGTTTGGTCATCTACTGTCATGTTTATGAGCAATAATGGGAGACGATTATGTTCTATCGGTGCTTATTTGTTGTGGGCTTTTATTTGTGGTATCAAAGGGAATGGGCTAGCAGTGTTGGTCATCTACTGTCATGTTTACGAGGTGATGAGCGATAATGGGTGACAATTATGTTCTATTGGTGTTTATTTGCTGTGGTATTTTAGTTGGGGTATAGCAGGGAGTGGTCTAGCAGGGTTGGTTATCTACTATCATGTTTATGAGGTGATGAGCGATAACGGGAGATGATTATGTTCTATTGGTGGTTATTTGCTGTAGTCTTTTATTTGTGATATCGCAGGGAGTGGACTGGCAGGGTTGGTCATCTACTGTCATGTTTACAAGGTGATGAGCGATAATGGAAGACGATTGTGCTATGACTGTGTTTTTTTATAGTGTAAGTTTTCTAGATGAGAGGGAGCAGTGAGCAGTGTCGAGTGGGTTAGGGAGGTGCGTGATAATGCTGTCATGCTTTCTGACAGACATGCTGAGCGATAATGGAAGATGATTCGCAGCCAAAAGAATAGTAAAGCAGGCTGCTGGCCGGAATGGAGGCGGCGGGACACACCCTACCCGGCAGGCCTGGTGGTGACGCCTGGTGGTGACGGCTGAAGGTAGTGGGTGGGGGGGGGGGGGGAGGAGGAGGAAGGGGGAGTGGAGCAGGGGAGAGGGGAGGAGGGGAGGAGGGGGGGGGTGATGGATGGGCTGGCCGATCTGGCCCGGGTAGCTAAGGTTGTCCCAGTAGTGGCAGTGGTGCAGTGGGACAGGGCCCCACCAGGGGGCACTGAAGATCCAGGGGGTAAGGGGGAGGGGGTGTAAGTGGGAGGTGGGAGGTTGGGTGGGGTGGGGTGGGAGTGAGTTCTCTCAGCATGGATTGGGAGTGATGAGTTATACTGACTTCCGACCCTGGTCAACGACTCGTCTATGCTGTCGTCTCTTTATTATAGGTTGAGTTGTGAAACAAATCCAATTGGACGATATCACATTGGAAAGGCAGGCTCTCATCTGATCACCAAAGTTCAGCGATGTTGAGCTTCGTCCCTAGGCGGACATGTAACCAGCTGGGAAAGGAAGGAGCTCTAGACATCCTGATCCAGTAGTGATCATAATCCATACAGATTGATTTCCTTTTCCATAATCTTTTGGGGGGTTTTCGATTATATTTGTGCACATAGTTAACATTGGTAATATAGATTGTAGCCATGTAATTAGTGTTTTAATCTAGATATACTATATTAGATGTAGTCGATTTTACTAAACAAACATTGTTTCTGTAACCGGTATTGATATCGGGAAATTTTATATATATATATGGATAGTGATAAGACGTTATCGCGTGTAATATGCGTGTGTGTGTGGGGGGGGCGGGGGGGCATGCACCGCTCACCCCCCTCCACTCGTCCGCACTGAGTTTTGTGACAGGTAGGGGGCTATATTGCTCGGTCAGAGCCTTTATACAATGACAGGCTTCCATCCACTACTCATCCTGTGTGTGTTGATTGAGCAAAGCCTTGGTTTATATATATGTTCTCTATAATCTATTATGGGAATATAAACAAGGACACTATCACTTATCAGTTCTCTCTATATTAGTTATTACCTACTGTACTACTGTCATAGGACTTAGGGTATTACCTACTGTACTACTCCATATGGGGTTCAGTTCCTGCCTCCGCCACTAGGGTGCCACCTGTGAGTGGCTCCTGGCCACCCGGATACCAGCTGTGTCTGGTCACTACCGCTGCCAGACCCGCTCGGATGGTCAGATTTTAAATATATATATGTGTGCTGTATTATTTATTATGCGATTATAAATAACACATTGGGAACATATGATTGCCATGATATATGCCTGTCGGCATGCGTGGCGTACTCCATCAATTATTCACATATCTGATGTGTAAGAATTATACGAATATAGCAACCAGAAGTTAATTTGCCTCACCTTATCAAATCTATATGGTCTTAACTCATCATCTATTTCCACTCAACTGGTGGCGCCACCACCACGCGCGAACGTCACTAACTTCATACTGCCTGTGTCAGTCTCAGCGACAATTATATATAATAATATGAAGTGATATATATATAATGCCTACATATATATATATATGTATACATAGCGATTTCAATTGCAGATACGTATAATTTTGAACTTTAATTTGATGTAGCATTGGTGACCAACATGTACCCACTGAGTGTGCGAGCGGTCACAAGACTTTTTTGGTCTCAAGAAGGTTTTTGGTGCAGCAGCTGCAACCTCCTTGCGACCAAAATGGTCCAAATTGTCGCCCAATGGGTCAGCAACTGCTATGTGACTGCTCATAAGGTGGTCGCAAAGTAGTCGCATAGTGGTCGCAAGCAATCGCAAGCATAGTGTGACTGGACGGTATTAGCAAAGAGGTGATGGTCGTTCAATTTGTTGCGAAGTGCCTGTGTGTATAATTAGAAACGTCCATCGGCATGTCAGTCTACCACCATAGCCCCCCCACCCACCCACCCACCCCTTCCCAACCACAATGGAAGTGCATAAATACATTTGCTTCATTTCGCCTTCAGCCAATCAGCGTCTTCTACACGAATAGGAGGGAATAATCCATAATACACTGTCGCCCTATTGAGAACAGCCATTCGACATGTCACTCCGATTGGATGTCGTAAAAGCGGACTTCCGTAGAGTTGGTTCAGCGGTGCTGGTTCTGAGTGGGTACACCGGTCCCATTAATTACTCTCCGCTACAAACGATATAATTGTCCTTAGAGACGCTCACCGTCTAATCGATTTTTTTGCTGGGCTTCCTGCTCAGGATTCCATCAATAAATAATGTCATGGGGGGGGGTGGTGAAAATGGGAAATATTGCGCCTAGAGCGGGAATCGACCCACATCTCTTTCCTTCCTGGACAGTGTGCTAACCATTACACCACCTAGGCTCCTTGATGTCACCACCCTACTCATACCTACCTGTCTATGTGGCTCCTTGCCTGAGAGGTCAGTGCAGACAACTACACTCATCCCCCTGGAATTGTAAGTCTTTTAAATGGTCATTTAATGCTTACAATTACATACATGCAATGCACTTACATATATATACGTACACATGGTAGGCTCAACAACCATTCAGCAGATAGCTTGTACAGGATCCTGGTCACGGTACCAGTGTCATGGGAAATATTGCAAACTTCCTGTTCAGTTGTTTCAGCGGTGCGGGTACATTGGACCCTGTTAAATACTCTGCGCTGCAAACGATATCATTGTCCTCAGAGACACCCATGGTCTAATCGATTCTTTTGCTAGGCTTCCTGCTGAGGGTTCCATCAATAAATTGGTTGTTTTTTTTAGTTTTGCGTCCTGGCAACATCTACGGTCATACCAGGACGGGTACCAACTTGTGACAGTGTGCACTCATGGTGACTTTATAGTGCTGCCCCACTGGGAAATCAGTCCGCCGGCACCATGACCCGATATCCCACTCAGTTAAATTATCCTAACACTGAGCTAGGCAATCCTTACCCTATCCTATTAATGCCGAGCGCCAGGTTATGAAGCGACATGTATCAATTTTATAAGTCATTGGTTTGACTCGACCAGGAACCGAACTCCCAGTATCCCGCACGCGAGGCATGCGGTCTACCGAATAGGCCACCGCGCCTGGTGACTCTTTTGCTAGGCCTACTGCTGAGGATTCCATCAATAAATAGAAAAGAAAATAATATTAAAACTACTCTCACATTTGAATGTCCGCACATGCGGCCTAGATGTCCTCATTCACCGGAAGTCGAGGCGTCGCTGTTCCCCTCAGTCGCCATGCCTGATTGAGGTTTTATGTCCTCATAACATCTACGGTCATATCAGGATGGGTACTGCTTTGCGACATGATGGCGACCTAATTATGAGTTCACCAAGTCCCATGAAAAAGTGGAGAAAACAGGCCGCCAAGTCATCTGTGGTGTCGCAATGGCCATCGCAGTTAAAGGCCCAGTCACACCATACCGGATTGGGGAAACGGAAAGAAACTGGACACAGTCCGGTGAAATATGTCAATGTCTGGTTTATATATGGTCAGCATCCGGCATTTCTGTTCTCTGTCCGGTGGTGTCCGGCATGTACGGTGGCAAGTTTTGAACATGCACAAAACTTGGAACGGATGCCGCCGGATTGACGTGTACGGTTGTTGTCCAGTTTAAGTTTGTTTATTCCATTTTGTCCGGTTCATGTCCGGTACCCACCCGTAACGTCTCCGGTTAGCTTCCTGAATAGTCCGTTAACGGGAATTCGGTCCGCCGGCTTTTTATATGTATTCGGCGCGTCCATCACATGACGTAAACAGTCAGGTATGTGTCCGGTTCATGTTTGGTCTGTCCGTTTGACATTCGGTTTTCACCCGTCATTTCACCGTTCCATGTCCATTTAGCTTTCGTTTCGTCTGGCGGCCTTTGACCCGAAAGCGCAACATTTTGACACATTTCGATACATCTTGATATCGAACACCACCAGACTAGAAAATGCTTTGTCTGGTTATGTTTGTTACTCAATCCGGTACGGTGTGACAGGCACTTAAGGGATTGATGATCATGATGAAGATGACATTATTGTAACTCACTGTTTTGGCTGGGAATGAATGTTTGAATCAAATATTATACATTTGATTCTAAGTTTACAAAACTGTTACGTTTATTCTACCACCCAAACCTTTAATATTCGTGTCGATAAGACGTGGCCAGTCAGCAGCGGTTAAATAATCCATTCTTTTGTACGTTTTGAAGCGAGTGGTACAGGCGTGAGGCAGAGCCAGAGCCAGGGTAGCTGAAGAGGCCAGGTGGCAGCACAAGGCGTTGCAGAAGGCCCGACCAGTCGCTTGACTACCTGAGTGTCATTAGTTGTGTAGTGTCATTCTGGTGCCAACTATAGACGCAGTTCATGATTAATCAGTTTGTGGATAATTATACTCGCATAATTTATTATACAGCACATATACGTATATATGTATATATATATATATATATATATATATATATATGTGTATGTATATAAATATATGAATAATGACGATGACAAGAAGAGTGAGATGGGTGAGGATTGTGAAGATTAGGAGTGTGAGGAGGAGGATGGGGAGGATGAGGTGAGGATGAGCATAAAGAGGAGGATGGGGAGGCTGAGGATAAAGACGAGGATAGGGAGGATGAGGGGGAGGCTGAGTATAAAGAGGGGGATGGGGAGGCTGAGGATAAAGAGGAGGATGGGGAGGATGAGGTGAGGTTGAGCATAAAGAGGAGGATGGGGAGGGGGAGGCTGAGGATAAAGAGGAGGATGGGGAGGCTGAGGGGGAGGCTGAGGATAAAAAGGAGGATGGGGAGGCTGAGGATAAAGAGGAGGATGCGGAGGGGGAGGCTGAGGAGGCTGAGGATAAAGAGGACGATCGAGAGGAGGAGCAGGACGGGGATAGTGCTGACGAGGAGGAGGAGACAAAACGAATTTATGTGTGCAGACTGAAATATTGGACATTGTAGGATTTGTTCACCCATTTCTTACTAACAATGTTATTCTATTTTTAGTGCGGTACATGTTGAATGAGTGCATCGGTATCCAAGTTGGACAGGTAGGATCAAGTCTAAGGAAGTGTTTCGATTTAGAAATTTTGGATCCTTTCATCCAATGCTGCAGCTCTAAAGTTTTGTTTTATTGTGGTGATTTGTGATTCATTTTGTGAGTTTGGTTAGTGATTACTAAGACGCCTCCCCCCCCCCCCGCCCTATCACAGCCCCCAGCGGATCGATTAGCGTCCAGCATTATCAACCAATCAGAGCAGCGCTTCTGCGCATGGGCGAAGAATGGAAATTAAAGAGATGCGTCGCTATGGGGATTTGGTTTGACTTTGGAAGAAGAAAAAAACGGAAATGCTGTCCTTTTTTTTTTTAATATTCAGAATCATAATTATTACCAGAGAGGAAAACTGGTGTGATGTGTACAGAATACCAGGCTTTAATATCAAAATGTCGGAAGCAAAGTGGGGTGGTGGGGGAGGATGACATTGTGTGTGTGGATATGGTTGGTTGGTTGTTGTTGGAGTTTTACGTCCTAGCAACATCTAAGGTCATATTTCAGGATGGGCACCGACCTATGACTGTGCACTCATGGCAACCTTATAGTGCTGCCCCACTGGAAGACCAGGTGGCCGGCGCCATAACCTGATATCCCACACAGTCACATTATCCTGATACTCAGCTGACCAATCTTTGCCCTATCCTATTATTGCCGAGCGCCGGGATAGGTTGCGTCAAGTATCAATTTTATAAGTCATTGGTTTTACTCGGCTGGGATTCGAACTCCTGAATATTCATATGCGGAATAAATAATAAAATGAGGCGACTATGTATATTAGATAATAAATATACACGTATACAGGGAAGGTATTTTGAATAATAAAATGAGGCGACCAGATATTTGAGGGTCATCATAGCGCGGTGTTTTTAGTGAGGTTTTCTTTTGAAAGTTCTGTCCTTTTTTATCATCGTTCTTGTTATTGTCTTACATTATTGATGTAACTTTGTAAGCTGGGCATGAATTTTGTGTTGAGGTCCATACACTGTCTTCCGCTACTCCAGACAGCAGACACCATTGTTATGGATGGTGTGTCGTCTTGTCCTCGGGGGGAGGCGCAGGTGGGTTAGCGGTCTATAACAGTATAAGGAGTATGATATATTATGCGTGTATAAATGCCGGAATTAAATAGTTCTAATTATTAATTATTACCTATCGATTAATAATTTATTATGTGCATTTGGCTTATTAGGGATATCTCGATATTGCCCAATCAATGACCGTTCCCTGCGAGCCCGGGACTGCCCTTGGTGGCGCTAAAACGGCGGGTTCGGCAGCCGGTCCGCCATATTTGTTCATTGTTGGCCCAGATTTCAAACTGGTCCGATCGAGCGTTCGAGAGCTCGGATCGTGGTGGAGGGAGAGGAGAGATTGTCTGTTTCACCGATTGCTGTGAAAAGCAACGACCAAGGAGATAAGGAGAGTTGTGTGATTAATAATGGAGGTGAATAAGTCACATACAGGGAGGACTACTAGGAGTACAGCAGCGAGGATGGCGAAGGAGTTGGATAGTGCGGGTGACGAGACATCCGCGATGGCGGAACTGTCGAAGAGCGAGAAGGAGAGACAAGTGCAAGAAGAGATCGATAGTCTGGAGAGGGCTCTGAAACTAGGGAAGATAGAGGAGTGACTATTGAACTTGAGCGCGGAGCGGGAGGCCCAAATTCGGGGGGCCTACGAAATCCAACATGGCGGAGAGGAACGCATGACTGTTCCCACCAAAATGGACGAACAGTCAGAGCCGTTGAGATCGTGGCGGGAAGCTCCCACATCTGGGTACTCGAATTTCGGACGGTTAGCGGTCTATAACAGTATATATATATACTATGATATGTATATAGTATATATAATGTGATGTGTATATATTATATATACTGTGATATGTGTATAGAAACATATACTGTTATATATATATTGTGATAACTGATATATATATATACACATATACTGTATATATATTGTGATTTATATCCATATATACAGTACATATACTGTGACATGTGTATAGTAGTTATAATGTGATGTGCATATAGTATATATAATGTGGTATGTACAGTATATATATACTGTGATATATACAGTATATAAACTATGACATATACAGTATATATACTATGATATATATACAATGTACACGAATATATATGTGATGTATAATGCATTATGCGAGTATAAATACAAAGGTAACATGTACATCCTATATGTCCTCTTACGCATTGGTGGAGCGCCCCCCCCCCCTCCCAGCTGTCGGGTAAATTTCCGGGCGGGCGCCCCCTTCACGTCACACACTGGAGGAAATCTTTTACTATGATAGAATTAATATATATATTTGTATAATAATATTTGTTAATCCGAGACCTGTCATGTATGCAAAATACACACTTTCGATTCAAATAAGCCATACATCCAAATATACTGACTTAGTCTCAAAAATATGAACTTGACGCTAAATAAATATAAATTGACACAACCCTTCATGTGGGGTCATGCTAATAAATGACCAGGTGAATGAATACATGATATATATAAATGCGTTTAAGGAGTCTCTACAGTAAATTATACATTTAAATTGGTTTATTTGAATCACCAGAGATTACAGGTAGACCATGCTGGTGATATAAATATAACTTCCGGGTGAATCTTATTTTTGTGGATGTGTGGGGGTGGGGGAGAGGGCGGGGGGTGTAAACGCAGCTTATATATTAATCATAATTCCACACCGCCAACTGGAACAGGAAGTGACGCGTATTGATTAAGACCCTTCCCATCATGCATTATTGGGAGCCCGCTGACTGTTCTATTAGCCACTGGGCGGAGGCAGGGTCCATGCACTAATTACCACTGTCACGCTAAGGTCTCACACCACCAGTAGAAATTAGGGCGTGGAGAGGAGCGTGTGTGTGTTGTTTTATGTCCTAGTGACATCTAAGGGCATGTCAGGATGGGTATGGACTTGTGACAGCACAGATATGACCTTAGATGTTGCTAATACATAAAACAACAACAAACAAGCAGCGAATGAGTAATGTTGTGGGTATCGAGTCAGTGTGCATGACCCGCGGAAAAAGGTCTATGGCGCGATGTATCCCTACCGGAAGCACGTGACTCAGGCATGTCCAACAGGAAGCTTTCAGCCTCCAGGACTACATTGGCGCCGCACAAATCTACGGGCCGTGAGCTGTTCCTGCAATGGCGGCCCTAACACAGCAACGCCCAATTACTGTCAAGGCCACGGCCACAATCTGAATTAAGCTGCCATTCCATTGGCACAGAACATGTATATTAATGTATACTTATCGCTGCCTAGCCTGGCGCTTGGCATTAATAGGATAGGTTAGCTCAGTGTCAGGATAATTTGACTGAGTGGGACATCGGGTTATGGTGCCAGTGGCCTGGTATCCCAGTGGGGCAAAACTATAAAGTTGTTATGAGTGCACACTGTCACAATTCGGTGCCCATCCTGATGACCTTAGATGTTGCCAGGATGTAAAGCTCCAGCAACCAACCAATCTTTCTTTCTTTCTTTTTCTGTACTGTAAGCCATTGGCCAAATTATAGTGTGCCTGTATATCCAAATTGATCAATCTGGCTTCCTTACTCTCTTCCCTTCCCTTATACCCCTGTCACATTACGACGCTTCTCGCCAACGCGCATCGACATATGTGATTTTTTGGCGGAACGTCGGGATACGTCAGGAAGCGTTACGCGTGCGTTAGGCATGCGTTGGTATTCATTGATGGACGACGACGGTCGGCGAGGCGTGTCAGGGTATCGGCGAAGTTTTGTGCTTGCACAAAACTTTCGACGTGCGACAACGCACGGGTGCTAACGTTATGGCGTCGTTAGGGGCGCGTCGAGATACGTAAAACGCGCTGGAATAAGGTTATGCGAAGGTTATGCACATGCTGCGCACGCGTGAGGGTCGTTCCCACATGTTGCCCCAAACTGTCGCTTTAGTTTGTCTGTTGTTGTTTTATGTCCTACCAACATCTAAGGTCATATCAGGATGGCGTGCCAAACTTTTTCGTTTTTTTTCTCACAATGTTGGCCGCACCAATACGTTGCACTGACGCCGACAAGTTTGACGTTTCTCGACGATTAAAAGTGGATTCTGCACGCTGGCGAGAAGTGTCATAATGTGACAGGCCCATTACCTCTCCTCCTTTCTCTCTATCCCTCTTTCCCTCTCGCTCTTTCCCTCTCTCCCTCTTTCCCTCTCTCTCCCTCTCTCTCTCTCAAAGTTGAATCCATATAGATATATATATATACGACTACTAATTCTTCATTTCCGGGAAGAGGTAGTAACCAGGCGCAGGTGGTATCAGTGTGGCCAGGAGCCACTCACAGGTGGCGCCGATGTGGCCGCAGCTGTAACTAACCCCTTTGATAGTAGATACATATAGAAAGGGAACTGAGATGTGGTAGTGTGCTTGTTTATATTCCCATAACAGACTATAGAGCACACACATATATATATATATATATATATATATATATATATGGATAGTGATAAGCCCCTTATCGCCTGTAATAAGCTCTGTAGTGCTCCTCCTATCCCCCCCCCCCTGGCGTGGAGGGGGGGGGGGGGTAAGGGGCCCCAGCATGCACCGCTCCACCCCGCTGTGCGGGGCCTGACACTCCACTCGCTCGGAAGTTGTTTTTTTTAATAAAAGAGTTGGGGTTTTTACCGCCAACTCATATCGTAAGAATTATTATATATATATTTATATTCTCTATTTAATGAGTCCCATTTCCTCTAAGCCTGCCAACTATCTGTAAACCAGTGCCAGTAGCGTCAAGCTTCTGCTCCTCACCCCGCCACCTGGCGGGTGGAAATGACACTAGATCAACGTCACGTGACGCCTGATGGATGCGGCCCCACCCGCACCCGCTGCCCTTTGTTTACTGTATGCCTCACCCCACCCCACCCCACACCACCCCACACCACACCACACCACCCCACACCCGCCCACCCCACCCCCACCCCCACACCACCCCTATTTCCCGTCGCTCGTATATCTCCATCGCTAAACAAGGCATGCCTTCATTTTCCAGCAGGGCGGTGAAGCGACGTACTAAAGTTGCAGTCTGACCATTTCTGAGTTTTATTTAACGACGCCTCTAGAGCACATTGCTTTATTTGTTGTATCATCGGTTATTGGACGTCAAACATATGGTCATTCTGAAATATTTCTTTGGGGCAAACCTGCTGCTGACACATAGGCTACTCTTTCCGATAACCGGCAAGGGGTCTTTTATATGCACTTTTCCACAGACAGGAGAGCACATACTCCATCCAGTCTTTGATGAACTAGTTGTGGACCACTGGTTGATTTCTGAGTTTTTCTCCTATTTTTCTTTTTAGCTGATCGCTATAATCTACTTTACGTTTGGTTTGAGTTATCTTTTACATACTTTGAGGATATTTGAAGTGAAAAGATGCGATCTTAATTTTGGTGTGCACACTGAAAAGGTGGATGTTGAGATTGTTTGCCCAGAATATCAGCATAGAACAGGAGTAGCAAACTACAAGCGATGTTTGATGAGTGTACCGGCATCATCTCAAGTAGGACTCTAGCAGAGCCAGGCACCTCACTGGTGCTGGCTGAACAAAGTGTTGTTGTTTGTTTGTTGTTGTTTTGCATCCTAGCAACATCTAAGGTCATATCAGGACGGGTACCGACTTGCGACAGTGCGCACTCATGGCGATTTTATAGTGCTGCCACACTGGAAGATCAGGCCACCAGCACCATGACCTGATATCCCACTCAGTCACATTATCCTGACATTGAGCCAACCAGTCCTTGTCCTATCCTAATAATGCCGATCGCCAGGCTAGGAAGCGACAAGTATCAGTTTTTAAGTCATTGGTTTGACTCGACCAGGGTTCGAACCCACGATCTACCAACACGGGAGACGGACGCTCTAACTCATTCGGCCATCCCGTCTGGTCGGGCTGGAGAAAAAGCCAGGTATCTCATAAGTGGCATATTATTACTGTATGTAGATATATGTATATATATATATATATATATATATATATATATGTGTGTGTGTGTGTGTGATATGTATATATAGATGATGGACAACGAGTTATACGAGTATAAATTTACGTGAGATCCTATATTATCCTGTCATTCTTCTCATCAGATATAAAACAATGCCAGTGGCGCCACCATCCGCCCACCTCACGTATCACGTCACTAGCTCTGTGTCAGTCCCAGGGGAAAATGTCTGTTTCGAGGGTGAATACATATAAAACGGTAGACACCTTTAATGTTGACCGTCGCCCCTGAAAGTCACCTTTCTTCATTTTGTCAGTATGTGTATATGCATGTATACATATATTTATTGTATATATATATATTATATTATATATATTATATATATTATATATATTATATTTTTATATACGTTATATATTTGATATACGTTATATATTTTATATATTTTACATATTTTATATATTTTACATATTTTATATACATAATCAATATTATATATACTATATATTCTATATTATATATATATATATTATGTATCCATATTCTATATAGGTAGGTATATTCATATGTTATATATGCTTATATAAAATAGGTATGTAAATTCATATATATATATATTATTTATGCATATATTATAGAGGTATGTGTATAATTACATATTACACATTACACATTACACATTACATATAACATATTACATATTATATATACTATATATATATATCAATGATTTTTGTGGCGCGGGAGCGTTGGAACAGAATAAAGTTCCTGGCTTTAATTGCGCCTGCTAATAGCTATTGGGTGCTAATGGAATGTTATTCCATGTAAGGCTGAATCATTGAGCGCCTCCTGGTGGCGGAAGTGGGCTCGGTGAGCCACGAGCCCACACCATTCATAACCCACCGCCTTTTCACCCACCCACCCGGCAGGCAGCTGCGCATCGCACTGCGCAGCTTCCGCTGTAAACAGGCGCGGCGTTTAGGGGTTCGCTGCTCCCCGTTAGACCTCTCGACCGACCATGGGACGGACTTTAAATGGCCCAATTAGGGAGGTGGTAGGTTTAGGGAGTTTTTCATTTCGTTACAATGTATTGTATGGGCGATCGTTTAGGACCCAAATAAAGCAATTGATATAGGGGAGTGGTCAATCTGTGGAGGTGGTCGGTTATAGAAGTTTGACTGTATACATACATCTATTATAAACCGGGTGTTGTAGCCGAATCGGTAGAGCGCGGGCCTTAATTGCGGCTGATCGGGAGTTCGCTTCCCGGTCGAGTCAAACCAATGACATCAAATTTATACTTGTCGCTTCGTAGCCTGTCACTCGGCATATATAGGATAGGGCAAGGACCGGTTAGCTCAGTGTCAGGATAATGTGACCGAGTAGGATCTCAGGTCATGGTGCTGGCGGCCTGATTACCCAATGGGGCAGCATTATAAAATCACCATGAGTGTGCACTGTCACAAGTTGGTACCCATTCTTATATGACCATGGATGTTGTCAGAAGTTAAAACTACAATTTATATATATATATATATATATATATATATATATATGCCGAGTACCAGCCGCCTTAATTAGGGCAGTGAGCTCTCCGCGGAAGGAGGGCGGGAAGAGCCGAGAGCTCATTTTCCATCCACAACTTTCCTGCCCCCGCCCCCCCCCCCCACCCACCCGCCCCCTACCGGCGTCGTGGGATTAATGGCGGATGAAAACGGCCCGGCCTTTCTTCCCATACACATATCCATGCACTCACAAGTACACACGTTGACACACACAGACGCACGCCCGAAAATTCCTGGGGCGCGTTTCACTGTCGTAAGTAATAATTCACCGCTTAAACAGGTTGACAAATAAATATTAAATGAATACCTGTGCATAACTTTTTTAAACAATTTGATCGGAACAAGGTCTCCGGGAGCACCAAAATCACTCGATCCTCCTTCCACTCCCAATTATTATTATACAAATTCCCAGTGCGCGAGTGACAGTGTTTCGCGCCCCTGTGTAGGGTGGAGGAGCAGGTGGAAGCTTCTCACTTTATTATACTCGCATAAGGCTTATACAGCATGTATATGTACACATATATATGTATATGTACACATATATCTTTTTTTCTAACAGCATTTTAGACTATTTATATACATATATACATATATATATATATATATACACATATATATAACGCATTATACAAGTATAAATGCTTGAGAGGAAATAAATCGTATCAATTCCTCCTGCGCTGGCGCATTGGTGGAGTACTCCCCACCCCCTGTTTCTGGAGCGTTGTGTAACTGTGTCCCCCCCCCCACCCCCCACCCCCAGCGCCATTCAGCCAGGAGGAATATCGCTGAAAATGCAGTTGGTGAAATTGTGGTGAAACATCCCCCTCCTTAAGTATGTGTCCACATGGAGCCGCACACAATGTGGCTGCGGGCACAGGTGGGTAGGGTACAGGAGGCCATAGTCAGGAGGTTCCTTCCTGCTTTCACAGGCCAGGAAGCCATTAGTGTTGGGGGAACTTGGTGGCTGGGGCCGCCATCTTGAAACTTGCCCAGTCATCGGGTAGTTTAACTTTGTTAGCTTTATGAAAGTGATGCCCCATAGGTTGTGTCAGTGTCTCGTGTAGATTGATAGTGGTAGCCAAGTGGAGCATGGAAGTTAAGTTTGAAATTCGGCAGAGAAGTGGCGCGGCTGGCGCCAAACTCGGGTATACACTGTAGCGGTGGCGCCACTGGCGCTAGAAGCCCCGTGTAGGACGTTCAAAACACTACCCCGTTCAGAACACTACGGTAGTGTTTTGAACCTAGGTTCAAAACACTACCATAGTGTCTTGAGCTTAGGTTCAAAACACTACTCTTAAGTTCAAAACACTACCCCTATGTACGTTGAAAACACTACCCAAGTTCAAAACACTCATGACACGGCAGTAGCATGATGTCGTGGTAAAGGTTTGTCATATGACCTTAGATGTAGCTAGGGTGTAAAACAACAAAGCAACCATTTGCCTAGCATTCGTATAACATTATTCCAGCGATGTCAACGTGCTTCTGACGTCACCATAATATTGGAACACGCGTGTAACGCTTCCCGACGTCTCGCTAAAAAGTGACACACGTCGACGCGTGTTGGAGAGAAACGTCCGAGTGTGACTGCACCATAAGGTAGCCTAACGTATCCATGAGTGTGCACTGTCACAAGTCGGTGCCCGCCCTAATAAATAGTAATATGACCTTAGATGTTGCTAGGACATAAAACAACAATCAACAACAACAACAACCCCTACTGCCCCACCTTACTGCATACTGCATCACGCTACTACAAATGAAACTGAATATGCAGCATTTATAACATTCTTTTTAGAGTAGTATTTTGAACTTAGGGGTAGTGTTTTGAACTCAATGATAGTGTTTTGAGCGTGGCCACAGTAGTGTTTTGAACCTACCTTCAACTAGGTTCAAAACATTATGATAGTGTTTTTGTGGGGTAGTGTTTTCAACTTACTACACCGGCACCAAATGGGTCTAACGTCCGATCCTATCGTCCAATAGAATATACAGTGAAAGCAACATCTCTGCTACTTATATATATCATATATCCCGCCCCCCCCCCCCGCCATTTTGGTCAAATTCGCTATATGTCTAAATCGACACACATGAAATGGTAAAATAAGTAAATGTTTTAGCTCACGACACAGACAGAGCAGATGGTCTTCTTCTTGTTTCCAGTCATGGTAGAGAACACAGGTAGCAACACAGGTTGCAAGTCGCCTGTGTTTTCCTCAAAGTGAAAAATAGATGTGTAGTGGATGAGGTATGAGGCTAAAGTGCACTCACTAGAGGTGGGGGGGAGGGCAGCAGCAAAGAGCGTACTGGCCCGCAGCAAATATATAGCATGCACAAGAAATAATTATCAAATCGTAGGCTAATAAATAATAATTATTATAAATACCTTCACCCGCCAGTTTATATTCATATAATAGATTATATCAGGTATATATATATATATGAAACGAACAGATTCATGTTATGCCCCGCTCATAATACAGCTTGCAACCACAAAAAGATGGGGAGGTCGGAAGTGGTCGCAAAGTGGTCGGAAGTGGTCGCCACACCAATCTCCATTTAACCATTTTGACCGCAAGTCTGCTGCTGTTGCACTAAAATCCTCGTTGCGACCAAAATGGTCGCCCAGAGGTCGGCGACCATTGCTTTGGTCGCAAGGATGTGTGTATTTTGGGCCAAAGTGGTCGCAAAATGGTCGCAAAGTGGTCGCAAGCGGTCGCAAGCCGTAGTGTGACTGGCGATTTACAATAGCATGTGTTGTTGTGCTTTCTAGGTAAAGTCTATCAATTTCATATTGGGTAGCACGTTATGTAGGGGATGTGTTGACTTCTGTGGGGAAAAATGATTTGATTCTCGGAATGATGGCAGCTTCAGCTCAAACCTGGTAGTCATAGTTTCATTTTGGTACGAATGGCGTTTGTCAGTTTTTTCTCCTAAATTCTTCGCACACACACATATATCTATATACATATCTATATATACATATAAATATCTATATCACAGCCCCTGAAAGGTGACGCCGCGTGGCCAAACCTGGAACTAAACAATGTCATACACTAGCTGTGGTTCGCAATTTAACAACACAGATATAACTGAAGATGGCAGTGTCCTTGTTTATATTCCCATAATAGAATATAAAGCACATATATATTTATATATCTATGTATGTATCGTTAAATAGCTTCCAAATAGGTTCTTGTTTATTCGCTATATATGTATAACATCATAAGATCCAATGCAATGCTTATTAAAGCCCGCCTTACACTACGTGACAAATTAACCCAACTCCAAGCCTTTGTGGCTTATGCACGGAGTTCCAATGTAAATGATCTCATCACATCCGGTTGACTTAAAAACACCGGATATTACCTAGCGGTAGTGCAGGGAAACAGAAAATGTAATCAGGAAGCGATGGGCGATACCTGAGACAAACCATGCGGTGAAATAACAATACAAATAAGTATAAAAACTTGTTTATTTAATTACAAGTGGGTGAGTGGAAAGTTTGCTTGAGCCGCCGGTTCACTGTGAAATGAGGCGGTGGGGGGAGTCTGATGGCTGGAAGGGCGGGAAACATGGCATCCAATCAGCAGGTGGTCGCGCTAGGTGACCTGAGTAGAAGGGTGGAAGGTGGACTCGCTTGTCGTTCCATGCCAAATTAAACATAATTTGAAAATTGTAATCGAAGTGTGGAGATTGTATGTTGTGTGTAGTTAAAGTTGCATAGTCCGACGATTTTAAGTTGCTGTCTGGTCGTGATGGGGGGGGGGGGGGGGTAAAGCCTGAGAATTCACTCGAACCATATTTACTGTGTTCGTTTTTGTTTGTTTGTTTGGTTTGATTCTGTGTAGTTATTATAATATTAATAATATAGAATCAGATAGAATATTTATGTTAATGAAGGTCACAGTTGAGGGCCATATTGTCGGCATTGAGCGGCGGTCTGGCGCGTGGCTATAGCTAGACGGTCTAACAGGCCGTCTGCCTGTACCCGACACAACACACACTGTTAGCCTTAACGCCCGCCAATACCGCGCTGCAATCAGATGTGCAGGTTGACGGATGGAGACAATTATTTGGGGAGCCACCGCCATCCCCTCACCCCCTCACCCCCCTCACCCCCTCTCCCCACTCACCCCTCTCACCCCCCTCTCCCCACCACCATTCCCTCACCCCCCTCCCGCGCCCGCCGCTATCCCCTCACCGCCCACCGCCATCCCGTCACCCCACTCACCCTCCTCCCGCCGCCATATCCTCACCCCCTCACCCCCCTTACCCATCTGAACCCTCTCTCCCCCCTCAACCCCTCAACCCCTAACACTATCCTGCGCCCGCCGCCTGTAGCCATCCCCTCACCGCCCGCCGCCATCCCCTCACCGCCCGCTGCCATCCCCTCACCGTCCGCAGCCCGCCGCCCACCTCCAATAAGACCCGCCCCCGTGCCACCTGGCGGGATATTGCAGATACGCACACCGGAAGTGGCCCAACCCGGCGGTGCCACCATGGGACAATTATTTGTGGGGCGCCACCTAGTGGGGAAAAGGGCGGAATCAATGCGCATCCCGTGTTGACAGTATGCTATTGTCGCTGTTGTTGTTGATGTTGTCGCTGTTGTTATTGCTGTTGGTGATGGTGGTGATGGTGTTGGTGGTGGCGGCTTTCCGAGCGCTAGTTGTAGTAGTTAGTTTGTTGTGTATTTGTTGTCGTGAATTTGGTTTGTATCGTACTAATTGTCGCTGTCGGATTGGTACCTTGTGCTATATAGCCAGTCAACTATGTACCGCTTTACTTAGATCTATAATGTATGTTGTTTGTTAAGCTAGGATAAGGCAATGACTGGTTAATTCAATATCAGGATAATATGACCGAGTGGGACATTAATTGTTGCCAGGATGTAACCCCCCCCCAAAAGCAAGATGCCAGGAGTCTGGTGTCCCTGTGGCGCAGCACTATAAAGTCGCCATGACTGCTCATTGGCACAAGTCGGTACCCGACCTGACATGACCTTAGATGTTGCGATGATGTAAAACAAAACAATCTGATAAGATATTCTGGAAAATCGCGTTCCTAAATTACTCCTTTCCCAAACTCTGCTACACCCTACATGTCCTACTCACCCACCGACAGACCAAGTTTGCCCGGTGGTTTAAAAAAGTACTTTTTGTTATCAAGATCTCACTTTTTTTGGCTAATCTTTGTTGGAGATGAAGCGAGTGGAGAGAGCACCCAAAATTAAATCTGATTAAAAGAAACTACTTTTAAACAAATTTGTTAAAATCCAGTTTACACCAACGCAAATAAAATAAAGTAATTTGAAAGAGTAAAAGGGTTTTGAGTTTGGACGGAAGAGCACAGAGGGTCAATCTGTCTGATTAGGATGGCTGCAATCGATAAAAGTCAGTAAGATTTCACTATGCATCTTAACTAATTACATATCCAGTGTAACGGGCGTTGGCCGAATCGGTAGAGCGCACGCCTCTCATGCTGGAGATCAGGAGTTCAATTCTCGGTCGAGTTAAACCGATGTCTTAGAAAATTGATATTTGTCGCTTCCTAACTTGGTGCGTGGCATTACTAGGATAGGGAAAGGACTGGTTAGCCCAGTATCAGGATAATGTGCATGAGCGGGGTATCATGTCATGGTGCTGGTGCCTGATTTCCCAGTGGGGCAGCACTATAAAGTTGCCATGAGTGTGTACTGACACAAGTCAGTACCCATCCTGATATGACCTGAGATGTTGCCAGGATGTAAAACTCCAATGACCAAGCATATCCAGTGCTGATTTAGTAGGTTGTACTAGGCCTGTATCAGGATGTCTACCGCACCTCGGGTTCAATCCAAGGGTCTCATGCATCCAAGTACTGATGGCACTCAATGTTGTGTTATGTTGCGGATATTCGGTTGTTACCATGGTTCAGTGTGTAAAGTCGCCGGCTGGTGGTGTGAATGGTGTGGACAAGCTAAGAGAAATCAATACAGGTAATGAAGGAAAGTAGGTAAAGAGTGAAAGTAGGAGAGTGAGACTCCCTGGTTTAATATCTTATATAGGTTTCTAGAATCCAAAATGGCAGTGGTCACATGGGTTGATCCACCAATTAGAGTTCAATCTGTTGTATCCAAGGCCTTGTCATGCTGGCTACAGTGCCTTGTGGTGGCCAGTGATCCATCAATAACACCATGCGGGGGAGGGGGTATGTGAGGTGACTCCTCGAAAGACTATCTAAGAAGTGACACTCCTTCTCTATACTATTTTACTATACAATTTCTATACCTAATGAGTAATAGGTTACCAACTCCACATATCCCTCATATGCCTTTGGCTTTTATATATCACCATTTATCATTATATAGACAAGTTGCAATTTATTATAGTAGAGTTCACATATATCCTCATGCCATTAGATCGGAAAATTTTACAAGTGGTCAGTAGTTGTGGTTTCCATGGTTACAGTGATGAGCAGGTGGTCAAGAGATGACGGGCTATTAATGAATCGGGGCTACATGTTGTCGCTGTAAGGTTTTCACAATTAGGTCAATGTGTTAAAGGTACATAATCCGATGAAATTATCAAAATTTTTATTTGTTATTCCCATTTAGAAAACCTGACGCGGTGGGCGAATCCGTAGAGCACAAGCTTCCCGTGTGGGAGATTGGCAGTTCAATTCCCGGTCGAGTCAAACCATTGACTTACAACATTGATTCTTGTCACTTCCTAGCCTGGCGCTGAGCATTAATAGGATAGGGCAAGGACTGGTTTGCTTAGTGTCAGGATAATGTGATTGTGTGGGATATTGGGTCATGGTGCTAGTGACCTGGTCTCTCAGTGGGGAAGCACTATAAAATCACCATGAGGGTGCACTGTCACAAGTCGGTTCCAGTCCTGATATGAGCTTAAATTTTGCCAGGATGTAAAATTCTAACAACCAACCAACCAACCAACAAGTCGGTACCCATCCTGCATTGACCTTAGATGTTGCCAGGACGTAAAACTCCCAACAACCAACCAACCAGATAGTAATATCCAGTAGAAGTTCAAGTGAGTGTATACTATGTGTGTGTGCCTGCGTGTGCGCGTGCACGTGCACGTGCGCGTGCGTATGTGTCTGTGTATGTGTATGTGTGCGCGTATGTGTATGTGTATGTGCGTGTGTCTGTGTATGTGCATGTGTGTGTGCATGCGCATGTGTCTGTGTATGTGTGTGCCTGTGTGTGCGTGTGTGTGTGCGCGTGTGTGTCTGTGTATGTGTGTGCATGCGCATGTGTCTGTGTATGTGTGTGCCTGTGTGTGTGCATGTGTGTTGGCGTGCGTGTGTGTCTGTGTATGTGTATGTGTGCGCGTATGTGTATGTGTATGTGCGTGTGTCTGTGTATGTGCACGTGTGTGTGTGCACGCGCATGTGTCTGTGTATGTGTGTGCATGTGTGTGCATGTGTGTTGGTGTGCGTGTGTGTCTGTGTATGTGTATGTGTGCGTGTGTGTGTGTATGTGCGTGTGTCTGTGTATGTGCACGTGTGTGTGTGCACGTGCATGTGTCTGTGTATGTGTGTGCATGTGTGTGTGCATGTGTGTTGGCGTGTGTGTGTCTGTGTATGTGTGTGCGTGTGTGCTTATAAGTGTTATGCATATTTCTGCCGGCAGGTGCATAAGTGTGCAATAAACACGTGAAGTGACGATTTGGTTTCACGAGATATTGTCACTGCGCAAGTTGTGGAAATATTGCTAGCCCTATTGGCTGGCCACAGTGCGTTGCCAAGGAAACGCCAGCGTTCGGGCTGGGTCTGTGGGGAGTAGGGCAGCTGGTGACGGTAGGAGGATTCTTACTAACAATTTGCTGTCAATTTCCATCAAATTGCTGCCGTGTGGTGCTGAGTGCACGCCGTCTGCTGGCTAATTAGTAGTGCTGGTAAACTTTGCAGGGTCCGGACGTGGCCCGGAAAGTCCTGACAAGTCTTGAACTCCATTTGCCCCATGTTAAGGCCTTGAAAAGCCTTGAATTTAACCTATTTTGGGTAATTAGTCTTGAAAACCCTTGAATTTCATTAAACTGTCTCCACTGATTTAAATTAGTCTGAAATTGCTGTTCATTATTGTATTTTTTTACTGAAATCCAAATGGAAATAGTCTTGAATTCCTATCAAAACACCCTTGAAAAGCCTTGAAAAGCCTTGAAATAGCCTTGAATTCCATATCTTCACATGTGTAAAGGAACCTGACTTTGTCAATGAAAGATTCATCTTTCACGGAGTCTCATATTTTTGACATTTTGTTGATTTCAATTTGGAGTAGTTTTGTTTTACAATTACAGTCTGATAAATTTGAGTTGCTGTAACTTTGTGAAACAAATATATTAGGTTGATCGCTGTAATCTACTTTACTTTATTTTGAAGTAACTTTGCTTTAAAATGGTTGAGTTAGGCTTCAGCAGGAACAGGTCCAGTTAAATTGACTTTAAATACCCATATATGTGTCGCAACACATAGTTAAAAAATGTGTCGGTTGTGTCATGGGGGTGATGAAAATGGGAATTACTGTGCCTAGAGCGGGACTCGAACCCACATCTCTTTGCATTCCGGGCCAGTGTGCTAACCATTACACCACCTAGGCTCCCTGATATCAACACACTCCCCACGCCTACCTGTCTATGTGGTTACTTGCCTGAGAGGTCAGTGCAGACCACTACACTCGTCCCCCTGGAATTGTAAGTCTTGTAATGCTTACAATTACATACATACAGGCAATGCACTAACACATACATACACAGGGTAGGTTCAACAACCATACAGCGCAAAGCTTGTACAGGATCCTGATCACGGCAACCAGTGTCATGGGGGTGATGAAAATGGGAAATACTGTGCCTAGAGCGGGACTCGAACCCACATCTCTTTGCATTCCGGGCCAGTGTGCTAACCATTACACCACCTAGGCTCCCTGATATCAACACACTCCCCACGCCTACCTGTCTATGTGGTTACTTGCCTGAGAGGTCAGTGCAGACCACTACAGTTGTATCAGACTATGCAACTTTAGACTTGTAGAATCCAAAAGGTTTTGCGTTTCTGTCTTTTTGTTCTTTTTTATATGAATATATTAAAGTTGATTACTATAATCTAGTTTGAAGTAACTTTTTTTTATTAATTGCAATTTATTTTCATGCTAACCAGGTCTTGTCCTATCCAATTTTGAAGTGTCTAAATTTGTGTCAAAAGAAAGTGAAATTTAACTCACAAAACATAGCTAAAATCCCGGAGGTGATACAATGGAGCCCAGTTGTTCTTCTTGTTTTGATGGATATCGCCATGGAGAATGCCATTTGGCGTTTTGTTTAATCAAAGTGACTCCAGAATAATTCAAGACACGAGGCACAAACAGTATATAATGGGTTTTTAATAGGTTTTTGTTTCATGGTACAGAGGTCAATTGTTCAAATGTTCAAGTAGAGTTTATATTGTTCAAGGGGAGGCTGGACCACGCGATCAACCCTATTATCTGTTAGATGGGTGGGTGGGATGGCTAGAAAGTCGTACAGAGTCCAGAGCCACGCGGCAGGTTCGGGCGCACTGGTCGGTGTGAGCTGCTCAGGCTCGCGCCGGCCAGGCGCGGGGAGGCCGCTGTGGGGAGGTTCAGTACTGGGGTTGAAGTGTAGGTGGCGGCAGGGTCGCCCATAGGAGCGAGTGCTGGGGGAGGTGTGGGAAGTGGAACCAGGTGGCGGCAGTGTCGCCCATAGCCGGCGGTGGTGGAGGAGGAGTTTGATCCCGTGCCCAGAATTACCCATGTTGCCGCCGCAACATGCACAATGCATATTAGGTTATAATGGTCAATCTGATATATTTATCTAAAAAGTTAGGGAAAAATTCGAAAGCCATCGGACTATGAAACTTTAACCAAATGCTGCCTTCTTTTGGTTTGTGTCTGTTGAGATTGAGCGGAGAGGGCAGTACGTCTGTAATTAAATAGGATTAATCAATTTGTTTAAGTCCACAAAACACTGTAATCTGAAACTGAGAACAGGCAGTGATGAAGGCAAGCTTGAGCAAGTATGATTGGTTGGTTGGTGGAGTTTTATGTCCTTGCAACAGCTAAGGCCACACCAGGATGGGTACCGACTTGTAACAGTGCACACTCATGCCGGCTTTATAGTGCTGGACCACTGGGATACCAGGCTGCCAGCACCATGACCCGATATCCCATACAGTCACATATTGTGCTAACGAGTCCTTGTCCTATCCTATTAATGCTGAGCGCCAGGCCAGGTAGCAAGAAGTATCAATTTTGTAAGTCGTTGGTTTGACTCGGCCAGGAATCGAACTCCCAACCTTCCGCACGGGAAGCCTGCGCTCTACCGATTCGGCCATTGCGTCCAGTGAGCAGCTAGAGTGTACTGCGTGTAATGGTTATTTCAGGGCATGGTCTACTGCCTGTGAGTTACTTAAAATTGTCATTGTGATTTAGTTATTTAGTTACTGTCTTTGGTGGCGGAGCTCTTTTCTGTTCTTGTTTCTTTACTTATTTTCAGACCAGACGGGATGGCCGAATGAGTTAGAGCATCCGTCTCCCGTGTTGGTAGACCATGGGATCGTGGGTTCGAACCCTGGTCGAGTCAAACCAATGACTTAAAAATTGATACTTGTTGCTTCCTAGCCAGGTGCTTGGCATTATTAGGATAGGGCAAGGACTGGTTAGCTAAGTGTCAGGATAATGTGACTGAGTGGGATATCAGGTCATGGTGCTGGTGGCCTGGTCTCCCTGTGGGGCAACACTATAAAGTCGCCATGAGTGCGCACTGTCACAAGTCGGTACCCATCCTGATATGACCTTAGATGTTGCTAGGACGTGAAACAACAACAAACAAACAAACAAAACTTATTTTCATCTGGGCTCCGTAAAACATGCAGTAATAACTGCTGACTGACGTAGCCTGATTCTAATTAGCCACAGGATGTTTAGAAATTGGAAAGATTGCATGCCGATGTGTTTGCGGATGCACTGCTGAGAAAACAAAGTTATTTCAATATGCAATATGAAGATAATATATATATATATATAGATATTTCACCTCGTTCTCGTACTCCTGGCTAATTATAGAACGGGTCTCGGGGAGTTTCTGGTGCCCGGCACTATAACCTTACAGGAGTGGAGAAAACATTAGGAAATGGATACTGGACTGTAAGACGGCTACCGTCTGATTATAGATATTGCGAACTTCATTTCGTTGGATTGTTAGGATTTGCAGGATAATGCATTCGACTTGGATACACATGGCTGGTCAACATGAACGGAACCTTATAGATTGTGCACCGGCCCCGGACCAGAGCGGGGCTGCGCACGCACGTGTTACGGATGTTTGGAGAGTTTCAGCAGAGTCACAAGAGAGATAAGGGGTGTCACAAGACTACTAATTCATAGCATTGCATTTTGTTTCTGTGAATAGTAGGAACGGAACCTTCTAGACCGTGTACTGGCCTCGGACCAGGGCAGAGCTGGCCACGCACACGTTATGGATTTTGGAGAGTTTTAGCAGTCACAAGACAGATAAGTGGCGTCACCCGACGCCGGTGTCACACGACTACTAATTCATAACATTGCATTTGTTTCTGTGACTAGTCCAAATTATTGGAGTTATGTATGACTCGACAGTTTATACTACACTGGCCCGCATTACTGGGTGAGTTACTACACTGGCCCGCATTATGGGGTGAGTCACAAGACAAGATGGGGCGGCAACCGGCACTGGTGTCACAAGACTACTAATTCATAACATTAGATTATTGAGATTAAAAGTCCAAATTCTAGGCAACCTTTTTAAGGTGTAGTTGTAAGTATAGCAAATTACTATTCGGTAGTTTTTCCAAATTGTTGGCCACATAGTGACGTTGTTGCTGGGGAAGATTCCGCATCGGGGGAATGCTACACAGGCTCAGTTCAATCTACACTGGCCTGCATCACGTGGTGACTCACAAGACAGAAAGAGGGCGTCAACCAATGCCGGTGTCACAACACTACTAGAACATCATGCCACTTCTCCATAGCCCCCCCCCCCCCCCTTGACAACTTGGTTTGCGCCTAGCCCACGCCTTGCCCCGAGGGAACCAGGCATTGTTTTGGTCTACGTTAGGTAGGGTTCTTCCAATATTTAGGGAGTAAATGCCTCCCTGGTCAGCTGACAACTGACACCGAGTGTGGGCGCCTCCCATAGATTTACCTAGCTCTGTGTCTCTATCGTCCAAAATACTATTCTGGTTTAATTGTGGAGTATTTTGGTTAGCACTATCGTGAATCAGAGATGCATTGTAGCGAATAGTTTAGTGGCTTTGTCTAATACTCCCCTCGTTATACAATGGCAGACCAACAGGCACATACAAGACAGTCTGCGAATTGGTTACGCAATCGCCCGAGGAGGGGGTGTCAACCGACGACGCAGTCGGTCAACCACATCTAGACCGTTCTCCAGCCTCGGACCAGGGCGGAGCTGCCCCACAGTCCCACCCAACCGAACCCAGGGAAACGTGGACAGAGAGTGCTCTTACTGGACCGGAAGATTAGTATTGTGCTACATATTAATCTTTCGCCAATTGTTGGAGGCATAATTTCATGTAAGGTTAGGTAAAGGGTGCTGGATTCGGGGTAGACCTACCTCTCACTGTCCTACAAATAGCTGCGTCCTCGAACTCGGTGAAACACCAATTATGGGTAAATGTACTCTGTAAGTACTCGCATAATTAATCTGTATACTTGCACTAGTGTGCCAACTACTATGTAAACTAATAACTAACTCTCCAAATTTAAAGTAGCCTGATCAAGATGGTTTTTAAGTTCTGTCACATGTTTTGTATAGACAGACATATTGGCTTGCTCATTTTAATTCACGACGAGACACGGAGTGCTATGCTAGTGCTTTATTTAATCAGAACAACAGACCATAAAGACAGTAGTTAATCTTCAACTCGTGGTTATTCGGACACTCTACCATGCTCAGGACTTCCTCTTATTGTCGTTGAAGGTGGTGGCGGAAAATTATTCATCAGCCAGACGGGATGGCCGAATGCGTTAGAGCGTTCATCTCCCATGTTGGTAGACCATGGGATCGTGGGTTTGAACCCTGGTCGAGTCAAACCATGACTTAAAAATTGATACTTGTCGCTTCCTAGCCAGGCACTCGTCATTATTAGGATAGGTCAAGGAGCAGTGGAATGAGGAACACCAGTTGTCTGCGACTGAAATTTCCCCTGCTTAAACAACTAATGTACAAAAAAAATATGCTGACATATTGGACAAGTTGGTGTGGATCTATGCAGTCTATAGATAGGGAACTAAAGTTTGCCGGTGTGCGGCTATAAGGCGTAAATATATCACATTTGCCTTCAATTATGGTAATCTACCGGATGCGGTAGCCGAATCGGTAAAACGCAGTCCTCCCATGTGGAATGACGGAAGTTAAATTCTCGGTCGAGTCAAACAAATGACTTACAAAATTTATACTTGTCACTTCCTAGCCTGGCGCTTGGCATTACAAGGATATGGCAAGGACTGGTTAGCTAAGTGTTAGGATAATGTGACTGAATGGGATATCGGGTAATGGTACTGGTGGCCTGGTCTCCCAGTGGGCCAGCACTATACAGTTGACATGAGTGTGCACTGTGACAAGTCGGTACCCATCCTGATATGGCCTTAGATGTTGCCAGGGTGTAAAATTCAAACAACAAACCAATTATGGTAATGTACTTGGGTGGAAGTGGTCTGTGTGACAGCGCCCGTGTAGTATATAGTACACACCGTGCTCACGGGAACTATGAGTCCTACTCAGCTGCCTTCACAGTGGCTTAGCCGGATGCGGTGGCTGAATCGGTAAGAGCGCAGGATTCCCGTGAGAACGTCAGGAGTTTGAAATCCGGCTGAGTCAAGCCAATGACTTACAAACGTGATACTTGTCGCTTCCGAGCCTGGCGCTCAGCATTACGACGATAGGACAAGGACTGGTTTGCTGCTCAGTGTAAGGATAATGAGACTGGGTGGGACACCGGGTATCCCAGTGAGGCAGCACTATTAAAGTCACAATGAGTGCGCACTGTTACATTCGATAGCCATCCTAGTATGGCCTCAGATGTTGCCAGGACGTAAAGCTCCAACAAATAAACAACTAAACAATAATGTAAACTGAGTGGGGTATTTGGTCATGGTCCCTGCAGAATGGTATTGCAGTGGGACAGCATGACAAATCCACCCTGTCTGAGGTCGGTATCCGTTTTGATATGACCTTAAATGTTGCTAGGATGTAAAACCACCACCCTAATAAACAAACAGCAAATGTTTGGAAAGTGCTACCTCTTGGTCATTCATTAAGTCTTCAGCTACGCGTTATCTTCTATATCGATAAGCGTTAAATACTGTGTTAATATTTTAAATACGATCTGCTTTGACCACCTGAGTAATGGTTGAAAGCATGACCTGATCATAAATGTCTTCTAATTTGTTCATTCGGATGTCGGACGTGACAAAATATGGGATCAAATTATGCCGAAAATGAATCTCCAGGTAAGGAATTTAGTTCCGGCAACCACTACTAGAGGGTGCCATATTCAGACGTTGATTCACAAATCAATGGTGCAGAGTCGGCTAAAGAAATTTCAAAGCAAGCAATCAATCAAGGTTATAAGTGGAAGAGGAAAGAATACTTTTCACAACCCGAGTCTTTTGACTAACAACTAGAACTGACAAAAACCTCATTTTCTTCTACTTCTTCATATTTTGTTGTTCCTTCTCATCCTAGAGAAGTCTAGCTTTTCCTTGCTGCCTCACATTTCTCCAGGTTCGTAGGCGTATTGCGGTGCACGGTCTCTAAGCAGTACTTAGTCGATCGGCTGGAGGCGCTAATTATTTAATTAATCAATCACAATCGGTTATGCGCCCAGTGGGACACGTGCAAGCAGCAAACACACTCACCAGCATCTCTTAAAATTGTCGTCTGCGCTGCCTCCATTAGATTGTCGTCTGCTTGGGTTCTTTTTTTTATATTATCTTCTGCTTAATCTCTCTTCGTGTGTCATATGTTTGGCCTATCATAGATTGTCGTCTGCTCAGCTTCTCTTCAATTGTCATCTGCTCAGCCTTTCTTCACTTATCTGCTCGGCCTCTCTTCGATTGTCGTCTGCTCAGCTTCTCTTCAATTGGCGTCTGCTCAGCCTTTCTTCACTTACTGCTCAGCCTCTCTTCGATTGTCGTCTGCTCAGATTCTCTTCAATTGTCGTTTTCTCAGCCTCTCTTGGATTGTCATCTGCTTGGCTTTAAATTGTTCATCTGTGCACCCTTTCTTCAATTGTTGTCTGCTTAGTCTCTCTTTGATTGTCATCTGCTTGCCTTCTCTCAGATTGTCGTCTGCTCAGCTTCTATTAGAGTGTCGTCTGCTTGACTTCTCTCAGATTGTCGGCTACTTGGCTTCTATTAGAGTGTCGTCTGCTTGAGTTCTCTCAGATTTTTGTCTGCTCTGCTTCTATTAGAGTGGCGTCTACTTGACTTGTCTCAGATTGTCGTCTGCTATGCTTCTATTAGAGTGTTGTCTGCTTGACTTCTCTCAGATTGTCGTCTGCTCGGCTTCTATTAGAGTGTCATCTGCTTGACTTGTCTCAGATTGTCATCTGCTCGGCTTCTATTAGAGTGTCGTCTGCTTGACTTCTCTCAGATTGTCGTCTGCTCGGCTTCTATTAGAGTATCATCTGCTCGGCTTCTATTAGATCCTGGGACTGAAACAAAGCTAAAATAGATGCTTTATTCTCAACGGAAAGGCCCCCCGGGGGGAATAGACTGAAGAAAAGGGCGCATTCCAATTCATCTAATTAATAGCTATTCTAATCTGAATATTAATAGATGCTCTAATACCCCTGGCTAATACACCGTGGGACAAAGCCATCCATAATTCATATTTAAAAAGGAAAAAGAAGAAGAAAAGAATTGTTGGACAATTTTGAATTGTCCCATTATTCCAGAGGGGAATCAGTTAGGATTCTTTTCTCCAGTTGAAATTAAAGCATCTCAGTGGTTTGGTCGCGAGAACTATGAGCCAGTCTTCTCTGAACTAGGCGCGCTTAAGTGCTGGTTGCTATTCCACCTACTGCTTTCATTACCTATTGCCAATCAACCCTTCAATTGTGTTTGGTCAAAATTGTTTTATTTGCCTTTGACACTAGTTCACAAGTCACACCTTTGAATGTTTTTTTTAATCACTTAGATCCTATTGAACTGACATTTATATGCTCGTTGTTTAACTCCAACTGATCATGTCCTACATTAAACAACTTATTACAACTTTTCCAAATGAGTACAGAAGATAACTTCCGCTCACATACTAAATACCATGAAAATACTCATATTATTGATGTAGTCATATAACACTTCTGCTGCCATACTGCTGTGGAACCTGTGCGTAACTATCAGATATCCATTGTGTTATATGCTTCAAATTGTGTACTCAACAGCTATTGCTAGCTCACTTTAATACAGCGATACTCTATATACAATCTTTGTGTAAATAATCCCCATTTGACAATTGGTTGGAAGACCAGTGTTTCAGCATTGACAAAAGACCTTATTCAGCAGAATAAATATTTTATTTTTAAAGAAAGGCTGATGCAATTCATGTTGGTTTGTTTGATGGGGCTTGACGTCTAGGTAACACCTAAAGTCATATGAGGATGGGCACTGACTTGTGACAGCGCACACTCGTGGCAAGTTTATAGTGCTGCTCCACTGGAAGTCCAGGCTACCGTCATAATGACCCGGTACACCACTCGATCACATTATCCTGATACTGAGCAAACCAGTCCTTGCATGAGGATAGGTAGGATGTAACGGCAGTGCTCTCACTAAGGCGGACGGTCCCAGGCATATTAAGTAGGTGTCACTACAAAGGACGGCACACTATATCAATTTAATAGAACTTATTAATGTTGAAGCCTATGGGATCAGATTTTTTTAATTCACATCGAAATTAATTTAATTTGTTTACACTTAATATATCTCTAAAGTTGGTCATTATAAATCATAGTTACTTCAAACTAAAGTAATGTAGATTATAACAATCAACATAGTATAATTATCTTAGAAAATGACAAAAACTCAAAATCACCGGACTATTCAACTTAATGTATTTACTTTCTTTTTTTCACCACACACATATTATTTTACTATTCTTTCTGGGTTCTAAAGTAGTGTAGTAGTTCGTTCATGAGCCTCACCACCAGGCCGTGGTGGTAGGGACTGTGCTGTCCACTGTTGTCTGCTGATGGCGACAGGTGGCAGCAGGCTAGCCAGAGGGTGGGTCCCGGGTGGACTGTCCCCACCGCCCCAACTGTGACCGATTAGTCGCCCGCACCCCATCTTGAGAGGTTAACAGTGACCAGGCTGGTCAGGGGGTGGATCACTTGGTTCTGTGACGCTGTGGTGGGCGGAGCGAGAGGAAATAAACCTTGGAAATATGCAATTCTTCTTCTCATCTTCTCTCCGCGTTGCGTTGAGTAGCAGACCAGGGGGAACTGGCCAGACGCAGCCTATCACAATCGTAAGCATGCCTGGAGTTTTATCTCTGGCCCTCTATGAACCAATAGCCCTGAAGGTCGATGACTAACATATTTCCTAACTTAAGAAGACCCATTTCCCCAAAGCTTGCCTCCTATATCGTGACAGGAGGAAGATCATTCAATTAAAGGCGTTGGGGTGTGTGCAGGCAAGAATCAATCAATGCTGTAGGGAAGGGGAGCGAGAGGGGTGGAGAGAATAATGTCAGGATGGGTGGGAAAATATAGTTCATTATAAATGATTGAAGTGTTTTTTTCCCATCAGTATCGGCATGCCATTGTTGTTGTTATAATGATATGTGCCCCACCCCCTCTTTTTGTCTTTTAACTATAAAGCTGGGGATGCGTTTCAGTTAGTTTTTATTCTGCTCTTGCATTATGGGATGTGTGACGAAAGAGCACGGTTATGTGCTGTGGCCCTTATGAAAGATCTGTTTAGCCTTAGAAGAGGAAATGTCAAAGAATTGCCAACACGAGACAAAGTTTTGCTTGTTCAGGGTTTTGCCGCCTAGCAACATTTAGACCAGACGGGGTGGCTGAATGAGTTCAGCGTCCGTCTCCCGTTTTGAGAGATCGTGGGATCCGAACCCATCGGTTCGTAGGTTCGAACACTGGTCGAGTCAAACCAATGACTTAAACATTGATGCTAGTCGCTTCCTGGCATTATTAGTAATATTATGATAGTGCAAGGACTGGTTGGCTCAGTGTCAGGATAATGTGACTGAGTGGGATATCCTATCATGGTGCTGGCGGCCTGGTTCCCCAGTGGCACAGCACTATAAAGTCGCCATGAGTGCGCACTGTCACAAGTCGGTACTCGTCCTGATATGACCTTAGATGTTGCAAAGAGGCAAAACAACAAACAAAACAAAGCAACATAGCGGTGATAGGATCTATGTTCTGTATCCATGCGACACTGGCACCATCTATTATTAGGCACTCCAAAGTGGGCATATATACAGTGTCCGCAGCGCAAAATTTCACATATTTTAACCCTTTTTAAAACACTTCAATCTCCACTAATTCTGCTTCGTTTGAAATAAATAGACGTAATGTTGCCTCGGGGGAACCTGGAACCTCACCGCAAACATGTCAAACCTATCGCAAACTAAGTTTTTCAGTTGCACTTCTTTAGCTTTGGCATAGTCAAGATTTTTAATTGAAATTAGGCTCATATGTATAGGCTGGATAAGCATTATACGAGTATAATAAGGCTGGAGGCTTCCACCCACCCCTCAGCCTCTCCCCCCCCCCCCCCGGGCCCCATCAACGCAATGGCAATGGGCAATAAATGTCTCATCCATTGACAGGCATTTCATATAGGCTTCGTACTGGTCATAACAAAAACAAAAAGTACAAACTTTTGAAAATGCAAAGATTAAGTACTGAGCAGTCCTACAATTATTCAAAGTATTATGTCATTAAAACTTATGGATGTCAATATATTGAAAAGAATGTTTTCAAAATGTTTGTCTTGTTTCTAAAATATATCTTTATTTCATAAAAAAAAAAATCTCTATATATATATATATATCCCAACATTTCATATGTTCTTTAAAGGTGACATTTGGTGTAATTTTGAAATAATTTCTCAGGGTTACCACAGACAGACAGTAATTTTGGCCAACCATGGCTGTCCTCCAAAGATTACATTGGAATTTCCCCCCACCTGATGGGTAATAGGATTAGTGGAGCATACGCGGAACCTGGAGTTATTGCATGCTGAGAAAGCTGTGGAATTTCTTCATTTTGGTCATTTATGAAAACAGTTTGAATGGTCCTAAAAAGTACTTAAAGAGTCATTAAAAAAGAAGCTTGAAAAAGAGTCTGATCGCTGTTGATACATATGAGTGAATAATCAGAAATAGTCTGCAATTTTCTTTTTACGACATGTCTGTATATCCCACTAATTGCGAAGTCGGGATGAGCATCAGGGAATATCATCGGGTGTTTTTTTTTCCATTTTTGATTTTGTGGTGGTTTCCCCCCCCCCACATTTGATTATGTGTTGGGTGTGTTCCCCTTCACGAGTGATTATCACTTCAGCCACGTTTACTTATCTTCCAACGGTTGTCAAGATTGTCAGTAGCTCTTTAAGTTGTTATTAGACAATCCGATTTATCATTAAGAAATTAGATTAATTTTAATTACTTCCCATTGTAGAAATCGGTTATGGCTAATTTATATAGGGATATATATATATATATATATATATACATATATATATATATATGAGCCTGTCTCAAAAGGTGATAGCTCTTCTTTATTTGTCCATTGTAACGATTGACACAAAACAACACAGAAATGGTTACACTGAAAACATAAGGACATTTGCTTCAAATCAATATGTATTCTATTGGGATTATGAAACACCATGTAAAAAACAAATCAGTTTATTCTGAGCGAATGCATAAGCAGATAGTATGTTGATCGTTACAATGGACAAAGTTTTGTCCCATATTGCTTAGCACCTTTTGAGATAATCTCATATATATATATATATATATATATATATATATATATATATGTGTGATTGCTAATGTTGTGTTTCTTTATCCATTATTATATATCACTGTTACACAACATTACCTGTAGAGAGTATTAACAATAGCAATGTCCAGAAGTGATGGCCGAATGAGTTAAATGCCCACCTCCCGTGTTGGTAGGTCATATGATTCGAAACCCATGTCGAGTCAAACCAATGACTTAAATAATGCTGCTTGTCGCTACCTAGCCTGGCATTCAGCATTACTAGGATAACGCAAGGATCAGTGCAATGAGGAAGATCAATTGTCTGTGATTGAAGTCAGATGGTTTTGAGTTTGACATTTGCTAAGATAAATAATACATTAGGTTAATCCTTATAATCTACCTTACTACAGCTTGAAGTAACTTTTATTTTGAATGGATTTGAAGCGCAACCATTCCAAATTAATGTTGGCAAGCACATCAAAACTCTGACACCATATGCTTCTGCAGTAACAGATTCTATTATTTTGACTCAGTGTGTGGTGACAAATGCTTGATAAGTTATCTAAGTAAGATATGTAGAATCAAATCTAGATAATTGCTTTGATTTTCATCGGACTAGGCAGATTTAATCAATGAATGCACCAAGAAAAGTGTTCGCCATGAGTGATTCATAGACAAGTTACCACACAATATGACCACAAATAGAAAGGTACTCAATTAAAGTAATAATCATAGGATTAATTTGTATAGAGTAATAATAAGGGGCATGTGATATGTCACGGCCCACCAGCGGGACGCCCAATGGAAGGTAACCATGCCAAAAGTAGCCAGATAACACACCACACAGCTACGTGCAAGCATATGATATGTAAATAGGAGTAGGCTAGTCTAGTAATAAAAGTAGAAAAATAAATACATATATACCAAGAAAATCCAAAAAAAACTAACATAGGCTACTAACCATACCAACCAATTATCTATCTGCTACTGAAATGCAGGCAATCAAATACCTTATCAGCAGCCACTGTGTGGTAAGATAACACCAACACTACAACTGGCCAGCATTGAAAACAAGCCTGGGTACCCGGGCTTATATGCTATGGACAGTATAAATACAGCCTCAATAAAAAAAACTAAAAAAAAAAACAGACACATTTGATTACAAACCTTTTATTCATTAGTAACAGAAATATATTAGGTTTATTTGTGTAGCCGTTGTCCCTTAGCGGTAATATATCAAACTCGCCAGCATCTTCTCTGAACCTGAGAAACTCAGAATAGTTATATTTTGTCACGACAATCACTTACAAATAAAACACACGACGCAATTCAGCAAAATTAGAATAATCGTCAGTAGCTGAATTTGATAATTATCTAACAGAAAAATATATTCCCATCGTGTTACTGTTTTTTATTTTTTATTCATACACAATATAATTGAACAATTCGAAATTGTTTCCAGATTGAACATAGATATACTATAATCACTCCGTATATTTTCGTAAGTATCAACAAATAATGTTAAAGCCAAGAAAAATAGATATATTCCTGTTAGTGACTGTGAATCATTAGTTTTGCAGATGATGCCATAGAGAGTGGGTGTATGGTATTGGCTACGAGGCGCATTGTCGATCTGTTCCCCACCATTTGTCCAATGTCATGTGTGTTTTATACGGCAAACTTTTATTGTGCAATGCGGAACATAAGTTGCACCAGAACTGACTTTTCATTGGATGCATATTAATTTCTGTCTTTACATAGCCGTTCTTCTTCCAGCGGAAGTATTCATTGTACAGGCGTGTGTCTTTATGAAGCATGCGCAAGTAACGTGACAGTTCACGGGATGATGGGAAGTCATCCACATGAATGAATGAATGTGGTGGAGCCACACGCTCATAATCCTCCTTTGGTGCACCCATTACCACTGGCACAATGTCATTCTCTAACGCATTGTGCCAGAACTTCTCGGTGATATACTGTCGACAGTTGCTGTTCTCAAAAGCAAGATAGAACTTGTACTTTCGCTTCAGCATATCGAGACAGAGTGTTCGATCATGACACTTTAGTCTGCCACAGATACCATAGACATCGACCATCATGTGGTCCTGCATTGAAGTGACAAACTCTTCCCGCTGGTTCTGACTCTTACAGTTTGTCACAAACCATGCAGCGAGGCGAGTCTTCGACTCATATGCTTTACCCAGCACAAACCGTGACCTATTCACAGGGGGCACCTGTCCACTGTGCCCCCGCACTACAGTGTAACCCCCATAAGGTGAGGGGATGTCAGAATCTAGCGAATATGTACTAGTCCAATTGAAGAGCCCATTGAATTGTGTGAGGTTCAATTTATTGTGGTACGGTGATTCCAGGAGGTAGAACAGCCAGCGCTGCCAGGGCCGGCGTTTCTCGGGAAGATCCTGAACACCAGCTATGTCACGCATGTGCACTATGACAGCATCACTCTGAAGCAGCAACGTCCGGTTATCAGTAATCATACACCGCCTCTCCGGGCACTCAAGCCGGTCGAAGATAGTCCTGCCACCTGGCACCTCCCACTGCTTCCCGTAGTATTTAGTCCAGCGAAGGATAAGCTTCGGGGGTCCCTTCAGTGCTGCCACGTCAACTGGAAACAGGCGGTATGGTTTGGTGACCCCAAATAAGGACATGGGGGCGTGGCTTAGCTGCAGGTGTGGCTGATTGGCAGCGGTGACGCATGGCGTGAACAGGTAGCTGCCGTTGATGGCGCTCCGGCAGCGGTCGATGACATCATGCGGGGAGAGCACGCCCAGCGTGAGCAGCGTTGCGACCAGGCACGTCCATGTGACCGTCGTCAAGGTGAGCAGCGTCATGACGTAGACGCGCCCCATGCGCGAACAGCGCATGCCCAGCAGGAAGTTGGCGAGGACGGAATGATGGGAAGCACGCATGGTTTCACGGCGGGAATGTGGCCCGGGTAGTCGTGTAAAGGTGTACGTGAGGGTGGGTGGGTGGTGGGGTGATGGGGGAGGGGGTGTAGGGGTGGGAAGTCGATGGGTGTGTGTGGGGGGAGGGGGAGAGAAGTGGGGATGAGGGCGATGGGTGTGTGGGGGGGGGGGAGGAGGGGAGAGGGGTGTGTGGTGGGAGAGGGGGTGGTGGGGAGCGATGCGTGTGTGTGTGGGGATGAGAGGGGGGTGACTGGAGGGACGGAAGCGAAGATGGCGCGTCTGAAAATAAACAAATGGTAAAAGATTGGATTAGTCTCCTTTTAAAAAAATCACCGTCTGTGGTTACGTAGTGTTAGCTTTTAATTGGAACATAAGTCCAAACGCACTGCATTAAGGAGAGAGAGAGACAGGGAAGGATGGAAAAAACATGATTGTTACCAGCTGTGATTAAATTACATTCATCAGTTCGATGTGATTTACTATGACACGACGAACACAATTATTCATAACTTCGATCAAATTTACGCTTGCCAGTTTAAACAATTAAAAACAAGAAAAGAAGGAAATTCAGTAAATTTAATTTTATTCATCAGATAATGCCTTTGTGTCAGTGCCAGATTACCAGTCTGCGGTCAATCAAATAGAACAGTTTGTTACATTGAAGATGTTTTTTGGTTGTAAATAATAGTAAGCCGCAGACAGTTGTGGTTGGATAACGAGGTGCAATTAGCACAGCGGTTGGGTATGGATTCTGTATTGTGTAAGTATCTATTGCGATGTGAATGACAGCTGTCTCTCAGTCTCAGTATCGCCGCCAGAAACGATAGCCTTCCGGTGGTTATATATAGAAACAGTGTGTGCATGGATAATGTGTGTAGCTTCAGGGTTTGTGGGGTTTTTCTTCTTCTTTTTTTTTTGTTCTTTTTTTTTTTTTATAAAGTATTTATTCATCTGAATGTGACATTTGTCAGTGCTGGAGCACTGGTCTTCCGGCCATCTTACTATTGGAATTGACATTCTAAATAATCTAAGTTTGATCAGTGCTGTATTAGTCACAGCACCGATCCTGTAGAATTAAGGGAGTGGCTCCTGCTGTATAATGGACAGCACCAGTCACTGCGGTTCATGCAAAAATGGGGAGCAGCACCGAGTAGAAGATGTATACTCAGGGCAACTCAAACAATCGTTGTGGGTTACATTTTTCTCTTATAAAGCAAGCTAAGTTTATAGTTGACAAGACATTTTGTCTGTCTTATGTAATGTTCAATGTGTTTAAACAGATTGATAGTTGTGTAGGATGTTCGATGTGTTGTTGGTTTGTTCATGATGGTTAAGGGTGGTGTTATTAGAGGATGTTCTTAGATAAAACTGGACGTGGTGGCCGAATCCGTAGAGCACAGGCTTCCTGTGCAAAAGGACGGGAGTTCGAATCCCACCCGAGTCATGGTGCTTGGTATTACTAGGATAGGTAGGACAGGGACTGGTTAGCACAGCATCAGGATAATGTGACTGTGTAGGATATCGGGTCATGGTGCTGGGCGATTGGTTTCCCAATGGGGCAGCACTATATCGTTGCTGTGAGTGGACATTGTCACAAGTCGGTGCCTGTCCTGATATGGTATTAGATGTTGTTAGAACGTAAATCCCCAACAAACAATCTTAGCTAGATTCATTTCATATGTTGAAAGGTACGAACATTGTGCGATTGTCAATTATTTGTTTTTAGAAATGGTTATTATAGCATGATGTGTAGATATTTGAGCCCACATACATCCATCACCACCACAGACAAACCCCACACAGACAACACACCCACAGACAACACCGCAACAGACAACACACCCACAAGCAACACCCCAACAGACAACACACCCACAGACAACACCCCGACAGACAACACCCCCACATACAACACACCCACAGACAACACACCCACAGACAACACACCCACAGACAACACACCCACAGACAACACCCCAACAGACAACACCCCCACAGACAACACACCCACAGACAACACACCCACAGACAACACACCCACAGACAACACACCCACAGACAACACACCCACAGACAACACCGCAACAGACAACACACCCACAAGCAACACCCCAACAGACAACACACCCACAGACAACACACCCACAGACAACACACCCACAGACAACACACCCACAGACAACACACCCACAGACAACACACCCACAGACAACACACCCACAGACAACACACCCACAGACAACACACCCACAGACAACACCCCCACAGACAACACACCCACAGACAACACACCCACAAACAACACACCCACAGACAACACAACCACAGACAACACACCCACAGACAACACACCCACAGACAACACATCCACATACAACACACCCACAGACAACACCCCAACAGACAACACCCCCACATACAACACACCCACATACAACACACCCACAGACAACACCCCCACAGACAACACACCCACAGACAACACACCCACAGACAACACCGCAACAGACAACACACCCACAAGCAACACCCCAACAGACAACACACCCACAGACAACACCCCGACAGACAACACCCCCACATACAACACCCTGACAGACAACACCCCGACATACAACACCCCCACATACAACACCCCGACAGACAACACCCCCACATACAACACCCCGACATACAACACCCCCACATACAACACCCCGACAGACAACACCCCAACAGACAACAGCGTGGTCTGTGCGCCTCACACGGTGCCGCCCAATAGTCTGTATCTGCGGGGATTCCCTTACACAATCAAGCAGCCAACATCTGATGAAATGTGCACAATCACACACACCGCCCTCACCCCACCTCACCCCTTCACCTCCCCCTGCGCCCCCACACAGACCAGGCAAGGTTTAATTATCAGCTCTCCAGTTAAACGACAATGTCTCTGTGTCTCTGTGCCGCCCGTTCGCAAGCAGTCAGTTCCATTTGAGACGTGTACCGGACGCGGTGGCCGAATCGGTAGAGCGCAGGCCTCCCGTGCGGAAGGTCCGGAGTTGAATTCCCGGTCAAGTCAAAAACCAGTGACTATAAAGTCGTCATGAGTGCGCACTGTCACGAGTCGGTACCCGTCTTGATACGAGCTTAAATGTTACTAGGACGTAAAACCCTCAACAAATAACAAAAGGATATACCCGGTGGGTAGTCGAATGGTAAGTTGTGGGATTCGAACTCGTGGATTCGAATCCTGGTCGAGTCAAACTATTGAATTAAAAATTTATACTTGTCGCTTCCCAGCCTGGCGCTCGGCATTATTAGGATAGGGCAAGGACTGGTTGGCTCAGTATCAGGATAATGTGACTGAGTGGGATATCAGGTCATGGTGCTGGCAGCCTGGTCTTCCAGTGGGGCAGCACTATAAAGTCGCCATGAGTGTGCACTGTCACAAGTCGGTACCCATCTTGATATGACCTTAGATGTTGCTAGGATGTAAAACAACAACAAACAAACAAACCTAGCTTGGCACCCAGGATTACTAGGATAGAACAAGGAGCAGTGCAATGAGGAAGACCAGTTGTCTGCGATTGAAATTTCCCTTGCTTAAAATTGTATAGAGGGAGTGCACGTGACGTCATTACTTAGCAATCAGCGGTCAGCGGGCTGCCATCTTGGATTATGAGCACCCTCCCTAGCCATGTTGTGAATGCATGTAGATGCAGTAAAACAGAGTTTTCTTGTGTTATGGGAGGTTCTGGGCAGTTTACATCCAATCTGTTTACTTACAGCACTTTAGCAACAAGTTCTGGAGCCAAACTGCTCAAAACAGTGACAAATAAACCAACAAATCAGTAAATAACCACAGTGCAGGCAGTTGCAAGCCTTCTGTATGTCATCCAATATGGCCACCGAAAGTTGCCTCGTGAAGTCATTACACCCACTCTATAGTCCGATGGTTTTGAGTTTCTGTTATTTTCTGAGATAAATATATTAGGTTTATTGCTATATTCAATGTTCCTTTAGTTTGAAGTAACTCTTATTTTAAATGGCTAAGTTTTAAGATCTTTGATGTGCAAAATATGCTAAATTAATGATGGCAAGTACACGAACACTCTGACACCATAGGCTTCTGTGGTAACAGGTTCTATTAAATTGCCCAAGTATTCCCCTACATGGGGTGACAACTGTGTAATAAGAACACTGGTATCTAACGTAGATGTGTAGAATCAAATCTAGATATTTATTTAATTTTTTTGAAAATGTGATGGGACAATGCAGTTGTGCACCAAATTTAAAAGAAAGATTCCTTTTCCTTGCTAGACTGGTCCCCGTCTGTAGATTACAGACGGGGACCAGTCTGAGGCACCCGTGAATGGTTGGTCACGGCGTTCTGCACACTGGTTCCATCTCGTCGCTGCTCCTTTCCGCACTCTGCTTCGTGAATTATGGATGCCCATTGCCCGGCAGTCGTGGCTTACTAAGGGGCCGTCCAAAGTTTTCAACATTTTCACGGTCGGAGAAAGTGTACGACAGGGGGGCAGCAGGGCTGACAGTAAAGTATGACTTTTATCGTTTAATAACAATTTGATATTTGTTGGCGACTTTAAAAAATATTATATTTGGTTTATGTGCATAAGGCCATGACATTCAGTCAGTGTACACTAGTGATTGATTGATTGATTGATTGGTGGTTGCTTTATGCCGTGTAGGCAGCATAGGCCATATTCACGGCGAGAAATGTTAGTTTTTTGTTCAAACCATCGATTTTACATGTAAAATCAGACAATCAATTATGTGCCAATAGACACTCATTAAATTAGAAAGCTCACAATCATATATTTGTGGTCAAGGGAAACAAATTCCCATAGAAAAAGAAAAGTTGTATTAATAATTGATAGAATTTATTTAGTAAACTATATGAGGTGGTACAGTCCAGCTGCCCTCAAAAAGGCTCAAATTTTTCTTGTTTTACTTTAGTAAAAAGGAAAAACAAAAAAGTAAAAGTGTACATTAGTTGATTAAGCTGGGCAATTTTCAATTAGTCTGCTCGTTTCCCTATACTCAGGTTGGAGAGCTTACCTCGTTTGGGCTATGTGGTTAGACTACCTCTTTTGAGCCCCGGTTCAATTACCAAGGTCGAATTTTATATAGGATTAATGCGCAGGTTCACTATTATGGTTGTGGCACACTGAATTTTGGGAAGTTTTCAGATTGGAATACTTTACTAGAAAGCAAAAAAATGATATCTAATTTCCTGAATATTTCCAGGACATTTAGTTGGGACCGGGTGGAGTAAATTAGCAGTGAATATTAGGAAATAATTCTTTAGTTACAACAAATGGCTACAGGCCAGAACTGCCTATGATAGTACTGTGCTGATACTAGCTAGCAATGCCGAATGCCAAGCTGGGTATCAATTTTTAAGTTATTGGTTAAGACTCGACCAGGCTTCGAACCCAGGGGTTTGAATCCCATGACCTACCAAAGTGGGCTGTGGGCGCTCAACTCATTTGGCCACCCATCTAGCTCTGTAGTAAAATGTTGATGTGAACTAGTTTGGGGAGAAGGGCGTGGGGAGGGGAGAGATCAGGAGTGGTCTGGAAAAGTAGTAAGTACTCTTTGTACTGCCTTGAAAATGTTGATAACTGTGGACGGCCCCTAACGTGCCCTGCGAGCACCATCTTCAAACTAGATTCATTTTCTTTGGAGTGTGGATTGGCAGGAAGCCCCTGTGGATGAGGAGTGGGAGGTGGGCTGCACCCGAGTGGAACAGTCCATTTCTACATGATGGAGGAGGGGCTGGTGGATGGCGATTAAATGTCTCCTATTAGTGTGATTGGTTTGACTCGTCCAGGGTTAGAACCCAGGGGTTCGAATCCCAGAACGGGAGGCGGGCGCTCAACTCATTCAGCCATCACGTCTGGTTACCGGGGGGGTGGTGGGGGGGGGGGGCTTGTCGATATTTAATGTATTCTCACCAGAGACTATATATATGTGTATATATGTTTTCTCAACCAGTCGCGTCATTTGTTAATCTGTTTTACCAGGAGCCAACTGTTTATATAAAATTCCCGTGCGCGAGTGACAGTATTCGCTGCACTGGTAGGGGTTGGGGGTGGTGGCGCCACCTGTCCCAACAGTGAAAAGGGGGGGGGGGGGGTCACCCATAAAGTAGCACACAACATAAGGGTGACCGATATATAGGGAATCTTCCATTACGTGCCTTTATACTCGCATCATTCTTATGCATCACATATATATATAGTAGTTATATATGCTTTGCAGCACGGTTCTAAAGGTGATGGTCGTGTCCTTATTGATATACCCCTGATACTAAATTATAAACACAGGTGGACTGCCTGGCTACTGAGATGACACGTGCGCATGCGTTTGCCAAGTACTGCACTTGCCAACTCGTGGACTTATAAGAAGGTGCTCCTTTCGGTTGGTTGTTGGAGTTTTGCCTCCTGGCAACATGTAAGGTCATCAGGACCAGTACCGACTTGTGACTGTGTGCACTAATGGTGACTTTATAGTGCTGTCCCACTGGGAAATCAGGCCACCAGCACCATGACCCGATATCTCACTCAGTCACATTATCTTGACACTGAGCTGACCAGTCCTTCCCCTATCCTACTAATGCTGAGTACCAGGCTGGGAAGCGACACGTATCAATTTTAAAGTCATTGGTTTGACTCAACTGGGAACCAAACTCCCAAGCTTCTGCATGCGAGGCCCGCGCTCTACCGATTAGGCCACCGCGCCCAGTCACTCATTTTGGGGTGCGTGGTAGTGGTTGGAGTAGAGGTGGGGGTGGTCATGAGGTGGGTGTAGGGGTGGGTGTAGGGTGGGGGTGAGGGATGGGGCTGAGGGATGGAGTTTGGGGGAGGGGATGATGGAGGGGTTGAGGGATGGGGTTTGGGGGAGGGAGTGGGTGTGGGGGATGGGGAGGGACTGTGTGGGGGATAGTTGTCTGGAGTTGGGCGGATTGGTGGTAGTTGGACTTAGTGATTTATTAGATGGCGATATATAGGCAATGTGTCGGGAACCAGCGTTGAGGGGCTGTGAATGGGGGGGGGGGGGCGAGGGGGGTACTCCAATAACCCACGTCGTTATTCAAGGCCTGAACGAACCTGGGAAAATCGAGTGTGATTAAAAAATGGCGGGCGACGATGTGAGTGGACGGGGAGGCAGGTCAGAAGGCCGTACATGTGGAGGTGATGGTGGGACAGTGGTGGTGGTGGTGAGAGTGGTGGTGATGGTGGTGTTGGTGGGAGTGGTGGTGGGAGTGGTGGTGGTGGAAGTGATGGTGGTGGTGGTGGGAGTGATGGTGATGGTGGTGGTGGTGGTGGGAGCGATGGTGGTGGTGGTGGTAGGAGTGATGGTGATGGTGGTGGTGGTGGTGGGAGTGATGGTGGTGGTGGTGGTTGGGGAGTGGATGGTGGGGTGGTGGTGGGGAGTGATGGTGGGTGTGTGGTGGTGGGAGGTGGTGGTGGGAGTGGGAGTGGTAGTGGTGGTGGGGAGTAGTGGTGGGAGTGGGGGTGGTGGCGGGAGTTGTGGTGGGAGTGTGGTGGGAGTGGTGGTGGTGGTGATGGTGGGGGTGGTGGTGGGAGTGGTTGTGGTGGTGAGGGTGGTGATGGGAGTGGTGGTGGGAGTGGTGGTTGGAGTGGTGGTGGTTGGAGGGGTGGTGGGAGTGGTGGTGGAGTGGTGGTGGTGGTGGGAATGGTGGTGGGAGCTGTGGTGGTGGTGGTTGGAGTGGTGGTGGTGCGGGTGGTGGTGGTGGGAGGGGTGGTGGGAATGGTGGTGGGAGTGGGTGGTGGAAGTGGGGGTGGTGGGAGTGGAGGTGTGGGTGGTGGAAGTGGTGGTGGTCTGGGTGGTGGGGTGGTGGTGGTGGTTGTGGGAGTGGTTGTGGGAGTGGAGGTGGGGATGGGAGTGGCGGAGGTGGTGGTGGTGGGAGTGGAGGTGGTGGTGGTGGGGGTGGGGGTGGAGGTGTGGGTGGTGGGAGTGGTGGTGGTGTGGGTGGTGGGAGTGGTAGTGGTGGTGGTGGTGGGGTGGTGGTGGTGGAAGTGGTGGTCGGGGTGTGGGTGGTGGTGTGGGTGGTGGTGTGGGTGGTGGGAGTGGTGGTGGTGTGGGTGGTGGGAGTGGTGGTGGTGGTGGGAGTGGAGATGGGGATGGGAGTGGCGGAGGTGGTGGTGGGAGTGGTTGTGGGAGTGGACGTGGTGGGGGTGGAGGTGGGAGTGGTGTGGGTGGTGGTGGTGGTTGTGAGTGTGGTGGTGGGAGTGGAGGTGGGGATGGGAGTGGCGGAGTTGGTGGTCGTGGGAGTGGTGGTGGGAGTGGTGGTGGTGGTGGCGGAGGGATTAATGCTGTGGTGCAGGGTAAGTAGGTGATTGCAGGGTAATGGCAGGGGTCTGACTGAGTGGTAATAGGAGTGTTTTTTTGTAGATTGGGATATTATGAGATTTATTATTGGTGGGATAGAATGTGATTAATGGTGGGATTGAGTGTTAGGGGAATGGAAGAGTGGTGGGGTGGTGGTGGTGGAAGTGGTGGTGTGGGTTGTGGCGAGTGAGACTATTTGTGGGGTGATTAGCGATTATTGTGGGCTGGGTGTGATTGGGGCATTGTTTCGGTGGGATATGTGGTGACATATAAACAATGTTTGTTGGGATTTGGGAGAGTGTGAAATTGTGTTTGGCTATCAGTTATTATCTTGGTAGCGGAACATGTTGGAACGGTAATCCTGGTGACGTTGTTGCTAGGGTGACATGTATGATGTTGCTATGGTAACAGTTGTAATGTTGCTAAGGTAGCAGTGAGGATGCTGGAACTGTAACAGATGTGATGGGTGTGATTTTGGTAAGGTGACTAACAGCAATACTAGTAAGAGTGATATTCGCACGCGTTTGTCACAGTTCAAATTTTACTACAATTACAGTTGTTGGTTGGGTGTTGGAGATTTACGTTTTGGAAAGATCTAAGGTCATATCAGGATGGGTACCGACTTGTGACAGTATGCACTCATGGCAACTTTTATAATGCTGCCCCACTGTGAGACCAAGCCATCAGCACCATGATCTGATATCCCACTCAGACACATTATCCTGAGACTGAGCCAACCAGTCCTTGCCCTATCCTAATAATGCCGAGCACCTGGCTAGCAAGTGACTAGTATAAATTTTCAAGTCCTTGGTTTGACTCGACCAGGGTTTTGAAACCATTGGTTTGAATCCCACGATCTACAAAAATGTTAGAGGGACGCTCAACTCATTCAGCCATCCCATCTGGTCGTACCAGATGGGATGGCCGACTGAGTTGAGCGTCCATCACCTGTTTTGGGAGATCGTGGGATCTGAACCCATCGGTTTGTGGGTTCGAACCCTGTGAAAAGTTTGTGTATCTTTTTATATATCCCTTATCTACTTCTGTTATCCTGGTGGGCTCAGTGTCTGAAACATCCACACTACACTAGATACGTGTCACTTCCTAGCCATTATTAGGATAGGGCAAGGACTGGTTGGCTCAATATCACGATAATGTGACTGAGTGGGATATCGAGTCATGGTGCTGGCAACCTGGTCTCCCAGTGGGGCAGCACTATATAGTGGCCATGAGTGTGCACTGTCACAGGTCGGTACCCGTTCTGATATGACCTTAGATGTTGCTAGGACGTAAAACAACAACAAACCAAAAGAGCACCTGGTCGTAATGGCTGAGCAATATTGTTGTTGTCGCTGGGGTAAGAGCCGCGCTGTTTCTAAGGTATCAGTCGTGGCCTCAATAAGACTAGTGGAGCCGACAGGGTTAGCGATGGTGCCCCTACCAGGATAACAGCCTTGTTGGATGATGGCATTTTAAGAGGGCAGCCCTCCTGACGCATTGCATCTGGGACAATGGCGGTGTGACGGTGGGAGATTGATTAACAAAGGCGCAATGTAAGGAATTTCTGGAGTAAGTGAGTGACTATGAGGGCACAAAGGGCTGCCTGTTTTTGGAGCATGCGCACAAGGTTGGTTGTTGAAGTTTTACATCCTGGCAACATCTAAGGTCATATCAGGACGGGTACCGACTTGTGACAGTGCACACTCATGGCAACTTTATAGTGCTGTCCCACTAGGAGACCAGGGCCTGTATTCATGTGCTGGTTCCAGTGCCTTAACCGCGGCTACGGTAGCCCCACACGGCTAATGGTGGAAAATCCGTATTCATGTGCCGGTGCCAGCGCTAGCCGCCGACCGTAGCCTAGGCTAAGCTACCCGACTTTCAAAACACAGTTAACTGTAAGCCACGTTGGTTAGTGTGCCAGCCGCCGATATATAAGAGCCAAATCTATTCAATGCGATCATATTTGACAGAATTACATCCGCAATAAGTGAAATTTAATCAAATTAACCCTAAAATCGAACCGTTATTAACGCTCCTGCCACATTGGCGGCGTTATTCATATTGTCAAATCGACGAATGTAAACTAAACAAATCACCGCCGCCGCCGCATCGACGTCGATATCCATACTGTCAAACGTCAACTAAACATGGCCGCCGCCGTATCGGCAATATATTAGAGCCAAATCTATTCAATGCAATCATATTTGACAGATTTACATATGCAATAAGTGAAATTTAATCAAATTAACCCTAAAATCAAACCGTTATTAATGCTCCCGCCGCATTGGTGGCATTATTCATATTGTCAAATCGAGGGAATTCCCAAATCTATAAATAACTTCACGGTTAGCTATCCGCGGCGGCTTGGACATTGGTGAATATGACTTGACCTATTTCTCCAACCCGCCGCTAGCCACGGATAGCTACCCCAGAGCTAGCGTGTATCACCGGCTACGCCTGGCACCAGTACATAAATATGGGCCCTGGCCACCAGCACCATGACCTGATATCCCACTCCATTATCTTGACACTGAGCCAACCAGTTCTTGCCCTATCCTAATAATGCCGAAGGCTTGGATAGGAAATGGCAACTATCAATTTTTAATTCATTGGTTTGACTCGACCGGGAATTGAACTCCGACCTACCGCACGGGATGCCTGCGCTCTCCCGATTCGACCACTGCGCCCGATGCATGCGCTTGAGAGAAGGGTTGGGTGGGGCGGTAGGTTCAGGAGAAGCGTCAACATGGGATCAGCTTAAACATGACGCCTACTTCATACCATGGCTTAATTAATATGCAAACTATGTGTATATTTCATGAACTGTAAATCTGGGTAGGAGACGTGAGGTGTTGAAGCAATGTGATGGATTAGATGGTGGGTTATATAGGTCAGCTATGTTATATAGGTCAGCTAGGTTGTGAGTGTGTGCGTCGAGAAGTGATTCGGGTGGAGGTGAGGCGGGGGGGCATGGCAGGGTGAGGGGGGGGGGGGGGGGTTGGGGATGGAGAGGACGAGGGATGGGGGGAGGGTGGGGAGGGGGGGAGGAGGTATGGAGAAGGGACGGGGAGGGGAGGATTGGGGGAGGGGAAGTTGTGGGAGGGGGGGCGGGGGTTGTGAGGAGGGGGAGGAATAGGGGGGGAGAGCTGGGAGGGGAGGATTGAGGGAGGGGAGGATTGGGGAGGAGAGGATTATGGGAGGGGAGGTTTATGGGAGGGGCGGATTGGAGAAGGGGAAGTTGTGGGAGGGGGTAGGTGGAGGGGGGGGAATAAGGGGGGGGGGAGAGCTGGGAGGGGAAGATTGAGGGAGGGGAGGATTGAGGGAGGGGAGGATTGGAGATGGGAGGATTGAGGAGGGGGAGGGGAGGGGAGGATTGGGGATGGTGGAGGGGAGGTTTGGTGGAGGGGAGGATTGAGGAGGGGGGAGGGGAGGATTGGGGTGGGGAGTATTTGGGGGTGGGGAGAATTTGGGGGAGAGGAGGATTGACATAGGGGATGATTGGTGGAAGGGAGGATGTTGGGGGGGAGGATTGATGAGGGGAGGAATGGTGGAGGGGAGAAGACTGAAAGCGGAGGAGAACTAGGGGGCGGTGGGAGGGGGAGTGTTGTGGGGGAGTGGCAAGGGGTGGCTTGTTGGGGGGAGTGGCAGGGGGAGGGGTGGACGGAGAAGGATGGCACTGGTGTAGAGTGATTGGATAGTGATCATGGACTCTCCCAGGAGGGACGGGCGCCTGCGCAGTGAATAAGGAGATGGAGATTGAAAGGCGTAGCTGCATAGTAATCCGGATGCGTGCTACATATGGGTGTAAACTTGGGAGTGGGTGTGTGGAGATGTGGGGATGTGGGGATGTGGGGTGGGGGTACTAGCGAGAGGGGGAGCTGGGGGAGGGGTAGTTGGGAGGAGAGCAAACCAGGATGTGGCAGTGTAGAACCAACCAACAAGGTGAATACACTATGCTGACTTCACCTTGTGTCAACCGCGTACAAGCTCTGTTATTTGGACTGTGTTCATGCACATGTGTGGTCCATATCAATAATTATGCCAGGATAATCTATAAATAAACCAAAATGTTCGATGAGAATAATATCAATTTGTTTCATATGAAACAAATTTTACCAGATGGGATGGCCGAATGAGTTGAGCGCCCGTCTCCTATTTTGGTAGATCATGGGATTCTAACACATGGTTTCAAACCCTGACCGAGTCAAGCCAATGACTTAAAAATGTCTGTTTGTCACTTCTTAGCTAGGTGCTTGGCATTATTAGGATAGGGTAAGGACTGGTTGGCTCAGTCTCAGGATAATGTGACTGAGTGTGATATCAGATTAATGGTGCTGGTGACCTGGTCTCCCAGTGGTGCAGCACTATAAATTTGCCATAGGCACGCACTGTCACAAGTCAGTACCTGTCCTCATATGACCGTAGATGTTGCCAGAAGGTAAAACTCCACCAATCAACCAACCAACCATGTCCATAGAACATGCTGCGCTGTGACATTCTAAGCACAACGTTAGTTTTGTCCACTGCCAACAGAGGGCAGGTCGGTGGTGGTGGTGGAAACCTTTTGCAAGGCCTTCTCTATAGCGCATGCTGCACCCTGAGCTGTTTTCTACCCACAACAATAGTTCCTTCACTGTCAGTAGGGGGCCGGGTTGATGGTGGAAATGGAAAATATATGTAAGATTTTATAAGGTTAATACTGATTATCCAGAGATTATATCAACTCAGTACACTGCATTGTTTTGTTCTCATTACCTGGACTAATTATGTGTATATATATATGTATGTATGTATATATATACATATATATATACATGTAAAATATTCCGATTTATGGCGTTGGGGGGAATGTAAATGTTCTATTACTAAACAGGTATACATGACCAAGCGCATGTATGTATATATATGTAAGTGCTGGTGGTGTCTGAGTGGGATGTAAATAGACACAGTGGTGCTGGCAGGGCTGTGTGTAAGGGGCACTCAGGGCCTACCCCCTCCCCCTCTGCTGGGTAGGATCACCACACTCAGGGTCAAGGTTGGTGGTGGCCAGGGGGCCACACAGCTTGGTGGTGGTGGGCAGACCACTGGTAGCCATGGGGACCAGGAATGCTGGATCCCTATTGGTAGAGCTAAGAATGCTTGTTTCCCATTGGGGGAAAAGGGTGAGCTGATACTCTACAATGAACCCGTGTACTATATATAATAAACCAGAGGGGATTGGACTCTCTCTTCTTACACTCTTACTTTGCTTTACTTTCTCTTTGTCTTTGTCTGTATTGTTTTTCACCTTAGCCTACCTACATAGCCACAGACTCGAACACGCAACCCTAGATACATATATATATATATATGTTGTATATATACACCGGTCAACATCCGGCGGAGGAGAGATGAGCTGAGATAGTGCCACTGGTACAGTTTTGCATCTTACGGAGTAATATATGATAATCATAATAATAAGTAATATTCCCTTCTGTATCTTTATACTCGCATAATACGTTATATTACTCAGGTAATTTTATACATAAATATATATGTAGAAATCTATTATATCGATGTTTCCAGTATATATATATACTGCAAATATCGAAATCACAACTACGCTGTTGGTGAAGCTGACGTTTGCTTTTGAGCTATAGTGTGATGTTTGGGGATTTTCTTTTGCTAAATATATTTATTATTCTGAACAACGTCTTATATTTTTATCAACGCGGGAAAATTGGTCTTCTATCCATAGTTGGTTCAGTTCTTTACACTTGTTTAGACACCTCTCTCTCTCTCTCTTAATACGATTTAATACAATGAAGGGAATAGGAAGTTGAATTTGATTTGATTTTAAATTTGATCAATATTTGGGAAATATATCTGGAGCTGGACTTTGGACGAGCCTACCCTCCTCACTTCCTGAATCCCTTGTCACTCTCGTTCTCCCTTTCTTCCCTCTCTTCTCTCTCCATCTTGCTCTGTCCTCTCTCCTTCTCTTCCCTCTCCTCCCTCTCTTCCCTCTCCCTCTCTCCCCTCCCCCACTCTCTCCCTTCACCCCCTCTGTCCAATCTCTCCTGCTCCCTTATTTCCCCCTCTCTCCCCTTTCCATCTCCCTCTCTCTCCTCTTTCCCTCTCCCCCTCTCCCCATCTCTCCCATCTCTCATGCTCCCTCCCTTTCCCCTCTCTCCCCTTTCTCTCTCCCTATCGCTCCCTTTTCCCTCTCCCTCTCTCTCTCCCTTTCCATCTCTCCCGTGTGTCTTCCCTGTCTCCCTTCCCTACCTCTCTCCCCTCTCTCCCCTCTTTGCCATCGCTAAGTCCCCCTTTCTGCTTCTCTCTCTCTCCCCTCTCCCCCTCTCGACCCGGCTCGATGGCCTAATCGGTAGAGGGCGGACCTCTCGTGCGGAAGGTCGGGAGTTCGGTTCCAGGTCGAGTCAAACTTACTAAAACCCAGAGGATAAAAGGGCCTATAATACTGCCAGAAACACCTCCCTCAAAGCAGTAAGGGCAGCAAAAAAGAAATATATAATAAAACAAGACAAGGACTGGGGAAGCAACCCAAATAAGTTCTGGAAAAATGTAAGCTTACTATTCCCCCAAAATAAGATAGAAGAACGCATAAGTGTCGTTCTCTGTGGCGGAGTGGTTAGAGTGTCTGACTTTTTTCTAGGTCAGACTCCTAATCTGAGGGTCAGTGGTTCGATTCCCCGTGCCCCCAGCTCTGCCAATTTGGATTTCCACCGCTGTGTATAACTTATAGCGTCATCAAAGGCTGGTTGTTCTCATACCATGTCTATGTGGTGTGGGAGGTTAAAAATCCCTTGGGTCGGTAAAAGTGTAGGCTCGGGCTTTCTATCGACCAGCAGTGGAGTGGGGAAAACCAGTCGTCTGTGACTGGGATTTCCCCTGCTTGGGACAACTAATGTACAAAAAAAAAAAGAGAGACAAATAAGTGTTCACACTTCCTGTCTACCATTCGCTATATCGCTATATAAGCTTCCAGGATAAGGATGGAAATTTGCACACAGATAGTGATGCAGCAAACAAACTAAATAGACACTTTGCCATGGTAGGACAAAGGTTATCAAAGAAATTCACAAGAATCTGGGAAAACAAGTCAGAAAATATCCAGGATGAAATCCCCACCTGCAAAACTGACCTAAAAGAACTAACACAACTAATAAATGACATAGATGAAAACAAACCAAGTGGAATAGATGGAATCCCCATAAAAATACTAAAAGAGGCACTCCAAGCCATCCCAGATACCATGGTCGACCTATTCAACAAATCATTTGAGCAGGGGCACTTCATCACAGCATGGAAGATGGCAACCATCACCCCCATCTACAAAAGTGGTGACAAACAAAACATGGGGAACTACAGACCAATATCAATATTGCAAACACCAGGCAAGCTAATTGAAAAAATATTCCACAGGCACATAAATGAGCACCTGGAAACAAACAATACACTAAACAAGAGGCAAGGAGGTTTCAGAAAACTACACTCTACATCAAAAACAATAGCAAACCTAACAAGTGATGTGCTGGCATCATTGAACCAAAAGAAATTAGTTGGAGCAGCCTTCATCGACTTCATGGGCATTAAATCCAAATCAATAAACTGGATAAAATGCTACCTAAGCAACAGACAGCAAAAAACTAAAGTAAATGGTACACTCTCAGACCAGCAAACTGTCACCTGTGGTGTGCCCCAAGGATCAGTCCTGGGACCACTACTAGTTATACTATACATAAACGATCTAGAAAAATGGCTGGAGGCAGAATGTCTCCAGCTTTATGTGGATGACACTGTAGTATATGCAGAATAAAGCACAGTAGAGGAGGTAGCAACCAAACTGAACAACCTCCTGCTAAAGCTGGTCAGCTGGTGTGAATCCGATAAAATAACCATCAGGTAATCAAATAACTTATCAGCAGCTACTGTTTGGTAAGACAACACCAGCACTACAGCTGCCCAGCATTGAAAACAAGCCTGGGTACCCGGGCTTACATGCTATGGATAGTGTAAATACAGCCTCAATTTTTTTTTTTTAACAAAAAAAACCCAATGACTTTAAAATTGATATTTGTCACTTTGTAGCCTGGCACTCGGCATTAATAGGATGGGGCAAGGATTAGCTCAGTGTCAGGATAATGTGACTGAGTGGGATATCAGGTCATTGTGCCGGTGGCCTGATTTCCCAGTGGGTAGCACTATAAAGTCACCATGAGTGCGCACTGTCACAAGTCGGTACCCGTCCTGATATGACCTTGGATGTTGCCAGGACGTAAAACTCCAACAAACAAACAAATCTCTCTCCTCTCTCCCCTCTCCCTCGCTCCCCTCCCTCCTCTCCACCTCTCCCCCATGCATCTCTCGCCTCATCTCCCAATCTCTCCCCTCTCTCCCTCTCTCCCTCTCTCCCTCTCATCCATCTCCCTCTCTCCCCTCTCCCTCTCATCACCCTCTCTCCCCACTCTCTCCCTCTCCTCTCCCTCTCGTCCCTCCTCTCCCCTCTCTCCCCTCTCTCCCCTCCCTCCCCTCTCTCCCACTCTCTCCCCCCTCTCTCCCCCTCTCCTCCCCCTCTCCCCCTCTCCCCCTCTCACCCTCTCTCACCCCCTCTCCCCTCCTCTCCCCTCTCTCCCCCTCTCTCCCCTCCCTCACCCTCTCCTCCCTCTCTCCCCTCTCTCCCTCTCTCCCTCCTCTCCCCTCTCCCCCCCTCTCCCCTCCCCCTCTCTCCCCTCTCCTCCCCTCTCTCCCCTCTCTCACCCTCCCTCCCCTCTCTCCCCTCTCTCCCCTCTCCTCCCCTCTCCCCCCCTCTCTCCCCTCCTCTCCCCTCTCTCCCTCTCTCCCTCTCTCCCCTCACCCCCCTCTCCCTCTCCCCACCCCTCTCCCCTCTCCCCTCTCTCCCCTCTCTCCCCTCTCCACCTACTCCCCGCTCTTCCCCCCTCTCCACTCTCTCCCCCTCGTCCCTCTCTCCCCTCTTCATCTCTTCCCTCTCCCCCCTCTCCCCCCCTCCCCCTCTCCCCTCTCCCTCTCCTACCTCCTCCTCCTCTCCCCTCTCCCTCTCCTCTCTCCATATCTCCCTCTTCCCCCCTCTCCTCTCCCTCTCTCCCCTCCTCTCCCTCTCTCCCCCTCTCCTACCCCTCTCTCCCCCTCTCCTCCTCTCCCCTCTCCCTCTCCTCCTCCTCCTCCATCTCTCCCTCCTCCCTCTCTCCATATCTCCCTCTTCCCCTCTCCTCTCCCCTCTCTCCCCCTCCTCTCCCTCTCTCCCCCTCTCCTACCCCTCTCTCCCCCCTCTCCCCCTCTCCCCTCCCCCTCTCCCCTCCCCTCCCCTTCCCCCTTCCCCTCCCCTCCCCCTCTCCCTCGCTCCCTCTCCCCTTCTCCCCTCTCCCCTCCCCTCTCCCCCTCCCTCTCCCCTCTCCCCTCTCACCCTCTCCCCTCCCCCCCCCCCCTCCCCTCACACCGGCTGCCGACCTGCAGGTATCCACAGAAGGTGATGGATGGTGGTGGCAGTGGTAGATATGACGTGGGAATTACCCGGGGGCTGTCTGCTACTGCCACCGCCCCGACGTTTCTCGACACGTGTTCTGCGCCGGATGTGACGTGCGCATGCGCGCCCCGCCTAGCGGCGTCAAATGGAACTCACCATGACCGGCGAAGCTTGCGCAACAAAACACTGCCTGTTTCTTTTTTAACGCTCACAACGAATGCCTGGCACTGTTTATGTGGAGAAAAGGTGTGTGAATGGTATTATGTGCGACAAGTCAAAGTTCTGCTTTGCGTATTTAATGTGGGACTACTCAATTTTAATGTGTGTATTTTATTATGTGGGGGTTAGTCAAATTTATTCTTTGAGTATTTAATGCAGGACTAGTCATGTTTAAGGTGTGTGTATTTTATTATGTGAGGGTGGTTAAATTTATGTTGTATGTATTTTATTATTTGGGAATTAGTCAAGTTCATACCATGTGTATTTTATTATGTGTAGTTAGTCAAATTTATGCTGTTAGTCAATGTTAAGGTGTATATTTTCAATTGGAGGCCAGTTCTTTATCCAACGTGGAAAGTCTTCTGACACTTCAATGGTTATGACCATAAAGGATCTCATATTAATTATTATCGACATATAGGTATTTATTGAATTATTAGGATCATGAATTCATGAATGAACTCATAGCCCAAATAAGATTTGGTTAAAAGTTGCATAGTCTGATGAGTTTTGAGTTTCTCTCATTTACTGAAATAAATATATTAGGCTAATCATTTTAATCTACTTAGCTTTAGTGTGACGTACCTTTGGAAATATTTGATGTGAAGATATGCTGGAATAATTTTGGCAGGCATGTCAAGAGTTATGATACCATAGACTGCTGTACTAACAGGGTCTATTAAATTGGCTTAATGTCTCCTGTGCAGAAATAAATGCTTGTTAAGTGCACCTGTATATCTAAATGCATCTAAATTTTTACTTCTTTGTTTCTTCTCTTTTCTTATTTCTGTCTTCCTTTTTTCTCTAAGCAATGACTTTGTTTTCCAATATTTGCAAATTGTTAGCAATACAAGCTACCGAATGGGATCAACACAGTGGTGCTATCGGAATCACCTGTTATTAACAACTCAGTGACCTTTCTACCCAAAAAGACTAGATTTTTACAGGTGGGTATAAATACTGCATGCGCGTCAGGGTTGGATGGTTGGTTGGTTGTTGGAGTTTTACGTCCTGGCAACATCTAAGGTCATATCAGGCCTGGTACCAACTTGTTACAGGGTGCACTCATGGTAAGTTATAGTGCTGCCCCACTCAGAAGTCAGGCCACTGGCACCATGACCCGATATCCAACTCAGTCACATTATCCTGACACTGAGCTAACCAGTCCTTGCCATATCCTATTAATGCCGAGAATCAGGCTAGGAAGCGACAAGTATACATTTGATTGATTTGACTCAACTGGGAACTCCCAATCTCCCACACGTGAGCCTGCGCTCTACCAATTCGGCCACCGCGCCCGGTCCAAATAAGTATATGCATCAGGATTGGATGTATAGGCTTGGGTGTGAAAGGATGCATGTAATCACCAGATTGGTACCTAAGCAAACTGAGACAGGATTTGGGGTAAAATGGTGCACAAGCTGTCAGTGGACAGACCACCACATCGGTTCCATTTCCCTGGGGGCATCTGTCACGTGTTAACCCATTGGTACCTGTAAGAGCAGTGCCCTGTCGATGATGTATCTAGTATATATAGCATGCTCTCTAGATGAGGTATATAGTATATACAGCATGTTCTCTAGATGATGTATCTAGTATATTTAATATAGCACGCTCTCTAGATGATGTATGTAGTACACATATCATCCTCTCTAGATGATGTATGTAGTATATATAACATGCTCTCTAGATGATGTATGTAGTATATATAGCATGCTCTCCAGATGAAGTGTGTAGTATAAAATAGGCTACGATTCCGGAGGATAAAATAAAGAGATGAGACGAGGAGTGGTGGAAGCCTACCTATATTTCCGAGGCCCATATGGCTGAGCAATAAACAGCCCTACCTAGAAAAAAAGGAAAATATTCGGAGCTCATGTGATCGCTGGCTGGGCTATGGCTACATGGACGTGGCACCAGCCAGGCGGAGCAGGTTCTGACCCGCAGCAAATATATAGAAATAAATAAGACGTACATAATAAATAGCGAGGAATTAATTAAAGTACGATAAAAAGGATAGGATATAAACTCCGCCCCTTTATATTCATATAATAAATTATATAGCACATAAAATGGGCTACAACTCCAGAGGATAAAATAAAGAGACGAGATGAGGAGTGGTGGAAGCCTACCTTTATTTCTGAGGCCCATATGGCCGAGCAATAACAGCCAAACCTCAGCCGGCTGCACCGGCCCAGGCCCCAACCACTCCTCAGGCCGTTCCTCCAAAGCCACCAGCCTTATGGCCACCCATAGGTCATTCAGAATCCTGGTTTGCAAAGGTGTTTTCAAATAAGAATAAACAGTCTCAGAGGCCCAGTCCCCCCTTACTTTAATTTCTTCAATAGAAGCACCGGACATAGACAATAAGGTGCAACCCCCTCTCCTCAAGGAGTGCGAGGTGAGGTATTGCTCACCCAGCCCCGCTTGATTTGCGAATAACTTCAGCATACCCTGATAAGCCTTATAAGTCATCGGCTTAGACTCCTGCCCTCCCACAGGAATCCTAAAGCCCAAATCCCCCGCTTCAGCTGGCAGTTCCCTGAAATGATGCAATGTCCAGTATACTGCGTGCGCACAATGCTCTGTTAGGACAATGTGCAACCGGCACCTCCAGTACCCGCTCTGCGAACTGAATAGTTTTTGAGCGCCTGACCCTAATTAGCATCCCCCAGTCGAGAAAGGTATGCACTGTCGAGTCCAACTCAGTCACTTGTGACTTCATCAACAAAGCTCGAAAAGAGCAGAGCAGTGCTGCCCTCCAAGCAACATGCCCCATGCTCGAAGTCAGTAGAGCGAAGACCCTCACCAGCATGGAAGGAAGCATAGGGGCGGCCTGCCGTGGGGTGTCCCCCTTCTGGCGCCTGATGCCCTTAATTGTCGCTTGCACTACATGCATGCATGTAGTATATATAGCATGCTCCATAGATGATGTGTAGTATATATAGCATGCTCTCTAGATGATATATGTTGTATATATATCATGCTCTCTAGATGATGTATGTAGTATATATACCATACTCGCTAGATGATGTATGTAGTATATATATAGCATGTCCTGTTGTAGCTGCCACCAGAATGACGTCCCTGATAATAGTTAAAAGGCATATGGGCAATGTGGCATGTATTTACCTGCATTCCTAGCTATTGACCCCTGGGTAGCCATTTGCATTTTGGAACCAACGGTCAAGGTCAAATATGACACTGCACAACTAAGAGAAAATAGTTCCCAACATATAGATCCATTTAGAAATGTAAACTTCACCGATAGGCTAATTATGTTAAACTATTAATTTGAGTCACAATGTTGCATTAAAATACTATAAATAAGATACTTTGCCATATTTGATCTGTAACTGCATCTGAGTAGGGATATAGACCATGTGGGAACTACTTGTCTGGTGGCCATTGTTCTAAAGCAAAGATGTCCTAAAGAACTGTAGGAAAGAATCTATCCACATCGAATCATCCCAGGTTCCACAAGGTCGCAACAAGGTATGTGCATATAAAGTAAATCTTCCTATATCAGTGCAGAGCATTTTGGTAAATGTAGGACCATTATTTATTGTCAGAATCTATATTGAAAGCGACATGTACTGAGATTGCCATTTTGCCTTCCACATGTGCTAATCCAGCCATGAACATATTAGAGTGTCAACATGCACTGAATGTTATATTATACTACTTTATATTATAGACATTTAATAGCATGTTGTATAGAAATCATTTATGTTATAGACATTTAATAGAAGGTTGGATGGAAGTCATTTATGTTATAGACATTTAATAACAGATTGTATAATTCAAGTCTCTGACAAAGTTAAAGTGCTGAATAAACGTCAGTAAAGTCTATAGAGCTGGGGTTGAGGTAACTTCATGGTTCCAACTGTGTGTAATGCTAATCAATCTATGTTGTAACCAGGGTAGCATTGCGCAATGTGTAAAGATATACAGTGAAATGTGAAAGCTGTAAGGGTTAACTTTATACTTGGTGAAAGCTTTTATTGTTCATCTTTCAGTTTTCACGGTGTCACGGATTAAAGCATACATCAGTCAAGAACATGTCGTTGTCGTTTGTGGTATTGTGGGCACCCCTTACAGTGAAAACTTGCCTACGACTGAACGATGACTGGGCATGGACACCAGAATAAGACTGAAACCCAAAGAGAACCGAAGTCCCACAAAGAGAACTGAGGTCCAAAACAAGGGCCTAACCACAAAAGACTTCAAAAGATCATAACCGGCCGGGTTGGCTGAATAAGTTGGAGCGTCCGTCTCCCGTGTTGGTATGTAGTATATATATATGTATGCCCTGCAGATTATGTACATAGACAGCCTCTAGGATATATAGTATGTATAGCATGCACTGTATAGTATGTATAGTATGCAGGGTGTCTCAAAAGTAATGGCATGTTGGTTTGTTTTTTATCAAATGCAATGCTGTTGTAAAGATATTTAGTGCAAATTTGTGTATTTAGAAAATGCTAGTCGGTTTATGTCAAATTTTGTGTGATTTTCTAATTTTCCATTGCAGGCCTATATCACTGATAATTAATGTAGAAGAATGAGTGTTTGTGGTAACATAAAAGTTTAAATATGAGAAAATTAGAGATAATTTTTAGAGGAAATTTCATAAGAACGGTCCAACAGACAAGGCTATTCGTGAGTTGTTAATAGAATTTCAGAAAACCTGAGCTGTGCACGATGTCAGCAGAACTGGACGCTTTAATCTCTGTAGAGACATATGTACAGACATATGTACAGACATATGTACAGACATATGTACAGACATGTACAGACATGTAGAGGCATATGTAGAGACATGTGTAGAGACATGTGTAGAGACATATGTAGACATCTAAAGGCATATGTAGAGACACATGTGTAGACATGTAGAGACACATGTACAGACATATGTACAGACATATGTGCAGACATATGTAGAGACATATGTAGAGACATATGTACAGACATATGTAGAGACATGTAGATACATGTAGAGACATATGTAGAGACATACACCAACAATTAATAGTGTGTAGATACAAGACGATTCCTTCATGAAATCTAATATCGACTGTTGTATGTACTGAAGAGATTAGCTGGATTTTAACTTTTGGGTTCCAGAATTTCATTGTGTTACATGCTGCAAGTTGTGTATTCAACAGTTATTGTCTACCTTACTCTATATACCTTTTGTGTAAATAAACCTGAATTACAAGGCCGATTATTTGAATTCAAAGTTCAATTCCGTTGATTAACTAACATCCAGGAATCAGGGTTTGCCTCACATACTAAACCAGTTGACGTGAGCGATAATGGGACAGTTCAGTGAGGAGTTACTAGTATTATAAGCCGATCATATTATCGGAATCTGGGAATTAGAGTTTGCCTCACATACTAAACCAGTTGAAGTGAGTGATAAGTTGACAGTTCAGTCAGGAGTCACCAGCGTCACAGGCCGATCATATTATCGAAATCCCAGAATCGGAGTTTACCTCACATACTAAACCAGTTGACGTGAGCGATAATGGGACAGTTCACTGAGGAGTTACTAGCATCACAGGCTGATCATGTTATCAGAAATAAGATTCCCGATCCCCAATCCCTGATAACGGTCGGTCAGTGTGAGCGTAACGGCGATTACAATAACTGGGTTAAATTTGCTCATTTAAAACTAATATTCTCCCCACGAGCGTTTGACTTTGGACACTTCCGGTTTGTTACTCCCGGTGGCTGGCTTTCACAAATCACCATGCCCCATCTGTACGCGCGTGACGGATCGGGCTTCGACTGTCTGTTTTCTAATTTCTTTAACGGGGGAACAAACTATAAAAGGGATCCATTAAACTGGAGCTTTGACGATGAGGCAGAGCCTTCTCCTCACAGTAACGTGTTATCTACTGTGAGACTTAAGCCCCAGTCACGTGATGGCTTGCAATCACTTACGACCAAAGAACCCACAGTCATCGGTGACCTCTTTTCAACCAAGGTAATGATCGCCGACCTCTGGGCAACTATTTTGGTCGCAAGGAGATTTTTTAGTGCACTAGCTGCAACCTCCCTGTGACCAAAATGGTCGAAAAGAGATCAGCGACCATTGTGCAACCACTTGCGACCTGTTTGCCATCAATCCTTTTTTGTGGTCACAAGCGGTCGCAAGTAGTAATGTGACTTGGGTATTAAGCTCACGGTTTGCGAGAACAATCACTGACAATTCGCACAGTGGCACCGCCAATGTGTGTTAATTGCGCTGGCCTAATTATAAATTAGCGTCAGGTGCTAATTGGACTGACTACACCAACTGTTGGCAGAAACCAGCCATATGTGCTCACACTGTGCCGATTCGATTGCTTGCAATCAGATAAATTGACGATGTATAGATAGGTAGGCGTGGATAGGATGGTGACATCAGGGAGCCTAACTGGTATAGCGGTCAGCACACTGGCCCTGAATGCAAAAGATGTGGGTTTGATTCCCGCTCTAGGCACAATATTTCCCATTGTTACTACCCCCACGACACTGGTTGCCATGATCAGGATCCCGTACAAGCTACGTGCTATGCTGTATTGTTGTTGAACTTACCCTGTATATCTATATCTAAGTGCATTGCCTGTATGTGTGTAATTGTAAGCATAAATGACCATTTAAAAGACTTACAATTCCAGGGGGACGAGTGTAATAGTCTGCACTGACATCTCAGGCAAGGAGCCGCATAGACAGGCAGGCATGGATAGGGTGATTGCATCAGGGAGCCTAGGTGGTGTAATCGTTAGCATGCCTATCCGCGGAATAGAAAGAAGTGTGGGTTTGAATCCGGCAATAGGCGCAATATTTCTCTTTAGGTGCTGAGAATTGGGCTGTGTGGCTAACGTCTTTATCATAGCGTGGTGTTTTATTTTAAGAACTAGCCTGAGATTGGTTGGTTGGATGTTGGAGTTTTACGTTATGGCAACATCTAAGGTCATATCAGGACGAGGTTAGCCTGATAAGTATTTGTCTATTGTTCTACACTGAAACAGACGAGATGGCCGAATGAGTTGAGTGTCCGCTTTCAGTTTGGCAGATCAAGTTGTTCCAACCCTAGCTGTGTTGTGGGGCTGTCACATTTCGAAGCTTCTCGCCAACGTGTGTTGACGTATGTAATTTTTTGCTGCAACATCGGGATATGTCAGGAAGCATTACGTGCGCGTTAGACGCCCGTCGGTATTTGGTGATGGACGGTGATGGTCGACGAGGGTCGGCAGTGCGCGTCGTCCCACGGCAAAAGTTTTCTGTTTGCACAAAACTTTCGACGTGTGATGAAGCGCGGGTGCCAACATTATGGCGACGTTCGTGGCATGTCGAGATACATTGGACGCGCTGGAATAACGTTATGTGAACGTTAGGCATACGCCGCTCGCGCGTGTGGGTCATTCTCACACGTTGCGCCAAACTGTTGCTTTGTTTGTTTGTTGTTTTACATCCTAGCAACATCTAAGGTCATATCAGGACGGTGCGACAAACTTTTTTGTTTTTCTTCTCACAACGTCGACCGCACGCTACCAATACGTTGCGCTGACGCCGAAAAGTTTGACGTGTCTCGACGATTAAAAGTGATTTTGTGCATTGGCGGCGCGCCGGTGAGAAGCGTCGTAATGTAACAGGGGTATTAAACCAATGACTTAAAAATTGATACACATCACTACCTAGCCTGGCACTCTGCATTACTAGGATAGGGCTAGGGGAACAGTGGAATGGGGAAGACCCATTTCCTGTGATTGAAATTTCAATTGTTAATCGATGAATGTAACTAGACACACACACAAATCTAAATAAATAACTAAATAAGACCAAGAATGTGAAGAGTTGAATGAGTGAATGGGTCTGCTGGTCATAAGGCACCAGAGAGGATGTCCTCCTTACTGACCTTCGTATCGCCCCATCACTTGAGCTAATTGTGCCACGCCATCCCACACTCACACCTGCCGTCCCCTCAATCGATGGTCTGACACCAGCCCACACACACTGGTCAACAGCTCAACGCCTCAACACCTCAACACATCAATGCCTTAACAGCTCAACACATCAACACACCAATGCCTCAATACATCAACACATCAATGCATCAACAACACAACACATCAACGTCTCAATACATCAACGCCTCAATGCATCAACAGCTCAACATATCAACACCTTAGCACATCAACACCTTAATGCCTCGAAAACTCAACACATCAACACCTTATCACCTCAAAAACTCAATGCCTTAACACCTCAACAACTCAACGCCTTAACACCTCATCACATCAACAACTCAATGCCTTATCACATCAACACATCAACAACTCAATGCCTTAACACCTCAACAACTCAACACCTTAACACCTCAACAACTCAACACCGTAACACCTCAACACATCAACACATCAACAACTCAATGCCTTAATACATCAACACATCAACAACTCAATGCCTTAACACCTCAACACATCAAACAACTCAATACCTTAACACCTCAACAACTCAACGCCTTAACACCTCAACACATCAACAACTCAATACCTTAACACAACAACTCAACACATTAACATATTAACACATCAACACATCAATGCATCAACGCCTCAAATCATCAACATATCAACACATCAACAAGTTAGCACCTCAACAACCCAACAAATCGGCACCTCGACATATCAATACCTTAACACCTCGACACATCAACACGTTAACAGCTCAATATATCAACACATCAACATATCAATGTTTCAGCACGTCAATGCATCAACACAGCACCACATCCAAAGCTCAAAACCTACACATCTCAACACATCAACACATCAACACATCCAAACCTCAGCACATCAACACACCAACACCTCAATATATCAACACCTCAGTCTTCCTCTATCCACTGGCATTGCTCACACTCTGACACAAAGCATGCACTCAACCCATCATAAGGGTAAGCGAGGTATGTTTTTTTGTTTGTTGTTTTACGTCCTAGCAACATCTAAGATCATATCAGGATGGATACCGACTTGTGACAGTACGCACTCATGGCGATTTTATAGTGCTGCCCCACTGGGAAATCAGGCCACCAACACCATAACCCAATAACCCACTGAGTCACATTATCCTGACACCGAGCTAACCAGTCCTTGCCCTATCCTAATAATGCTGAGCACTAGGCTAGGAAGTGACAAGTATCAATTTTTAAGTCATTGGTGTGACTCGACCAGGAACCAAACTCACGAACTCACGTTCTTCTGCACGCGAGGCCTGTGCTCTACCGATTCGGCCACCACACCCGGTAAAGCGGGGTAAGAATGGATTGTCAACAATCAGTATCTAAATTGGAGTCATAGTTTTGGTTGCGAAAATGTGATACTTTTATCGGACTATGAACATTTAAACACACAACCACCAGTCCCAGATACCAAGGAGTATTCATTCATTGGATTAGAATTGTGTGATTTTAAAAACAAAAACAACAAAAAAGAACGTCCTGCCGTGGCTTCCTTCCTTTGTGTCCGGAAAATATGATCAAATGTTATCGCCATTCATTATTGTTTTATGAAGGGAATGCCTGGGTGATTGATTAGTGCTACGGGCGCTGGTTCTTCGTGGAGAACTGATGAATCAATGGAGTGATTTACAAACTGTCAAGTTGCTGATTCCCCGCTGATGAACCAGCGTAATCTCAAATTGAAACCACGTGATAAATGGTGGTGTTTATTCTATCGATTGGAAGGTATGCACCAATGGTGAGGTCAAGGGAGGGGGGAGGGGAGGGGGAGGGGGTTTGTATATGAGAGTGATAGGCTTGTTCCTCCTAATCTGGTACTTGACGCAACATGGAGAGAAGACGAGAAGAAGAAACGCCTGCTTCTAAGGTTTATTTCCTATCGCTCCGCCCACTGCGGCATCACAGAACCAAGTGACCTGCCCCCTGACCAGCCTGGTCGCAGGTAACCTCTCAAGTTAGGCGGGAGGAGTAGCCACCAGCCAGTCGCAGTTGGAGCGGGTGGTAAACACATTCAAAGCGCATGTGTGTAAATATCCGCCAGGGGCGCTGGTGATTGGCGAACTGTTGGTGTGTGTGGGTGTGAGTGTGGGTGTGAGTGTGTGTTTAGGGATCACCTGTGTGTCGGTGTATGCGGGGAGGCAGGGTGTGGGTGTGGGTATGTGTAGGCTTATAGGGGAGGCAGTGTGTGGGTGTGTTTAGGCTTATAGGGGAGGCAGTGTGTGGGTGTGGGTGTGTGTAGGCTTCTAGGGGAGGCAGTGTGTGGGTGTGTTTAGGCTTATAGGGGAGGCAGTGTGTGGGTGCGAGTGTGGGATGGGTATGGAGGGAGGCCCCCAAGTGTGCGTGTGGGGGGGGGGAGGAAGTGGGGGGGGAGGGCAGTGCCCATGGGTGTGTGGGGGAAGCAGTGTATAGATGTGCGTATGTGGGTGGCAGCGTGGGTATAGGTGTATGGGGGTGCGGGTGTGGGGGAGCCAATGTGTGTGTGTGGGAGGGGGGGAGTGCGTGTGGCGGAATGAGGGAGGCAGTGTGTGGGTGTTTTGGAGGAGGCAGTGCGTGGGTGCGGGAGTGGGGGGAAGGGTGGTGTGTGGGTGTGGAGGGTTGTGTGGGTGTGTTGGGTGTTGTGTGGGTGGGTGTGGGGTGGTTGGTGGGTGTGAGAGGGTTGTGTGTGTGTGTTGGGGGCTGTGTGGGTGGGGGTGGGGTGATGTGTGGGTGTGGGAGGGTTGTGTGGGTGTGTTGGGGGGCTGTGTGGGTGGGTATGTGGTGCTGTGTGGGTGTAGGAGGGTTGTGTGGGTGTGTTGGGGGTTGTGTTTTTTGGGGGTCCTGTGTGTGTGTTGGGGGCCTGTGTGGGTGGGTATGGGCGGGTGGGGCTGTGTGTGTGTGGGGGGGGGTGTAAAGTGTTGTGTCAGTGCTGCTTTATAGACCTTTGGTCCCAGATGCGGCGTCTCCTACATAATTAATGCCGCCACCAGGGGCCGCTGTAGATAGAGCTTACAGCTTATTGGTATACAAGACGCCGGCGCATTGTTCGGCCATATCCGCAGTGCCGATGCGGTTGTGTAGAGCGGTGGTGGTGGTGGTTGTGGCGGTTGTGGCGGTATTATATGTGGGGGGAAACGGAGGTTGTGAAGTCCTCCTCCATCCCGCCCTCTGGTGGTAGTGGTAAGAACTGAAGTGGCGGTTGTGAACATCAATGAATACCCTCTTCCCAATGGGTCACATAAAATATATCGGTACCCTAGTTTAATGACGCAAAAGACTAAATCCACCATCACCCTGCCCTCTGCCGGCAGCAGCAAGAACTAATGCTGTCGACAGCAGCTCACTGTGCGCCATACTCTGGGGAAAATGTCTTAAGCTCTTATAGAGGATTTGTATTCCAAACTCGCCTTCTAATGGCCTTGGCAGGTGCTAATGTTGTGGTTAACTGTTCAGTGTGCAGTAGTTTCTGGGGGAAAGAGCTTAAGGTCTTATACAAGATTTGCGTTGCCAATCTGCCCTCTGATGGCAGTGGCAAGAACTACTTTTGTGAATAGCCGCTCATTGTGCTGGATGGTCTGTGGAAAATGTCTTATAGAAGATTTCCACCACGAGCCCCATCTCTGATGGTGAAATCTAATATGTCTAGCAACTCGCCGTACAGCATGCTCTGTGGAAAAGGTCCTATAGACCACTAACCCACCAACTCATCTTTTGATGGTGAATTTCGCCAATGAATATTACCTATGTCGTCAACATGACATTAAATCACGAATCAATCATATATATATATGATTTTCACAATCATGCAGAAGGGGAGCGGGGTATTCTTAGGGGGTTCGATCTATCTCACTATATCATAGCAATTAAAATGAGAAAGCATTTTTTGTAATCACTGATTTCCCCATAAATATGCTTTTTCCACTAGCTTGTTATTGCAAACCCACTAATTGTCCATATATATGATATGTCGTTAATTGTCATTTCATTCAGATGAATTCAATTCAATTCTCCAAGCAATATGCATTAATCATACAGGCAGTAATTATCTATGGCCAGGATTTATGTATTCACTGAGTTTATAGTCCCCCTCCTATATACACACACCCGAAATAATTAAAAGGACCAGACGGGAAAGCCGAATGAGTTGAGCGTCCGTCTCCCATATTTCTAAATCGTGGGATTCGAACCCACTGGTCGAGTCAAATCAATGACTTACAAATTGATACTTATCATTTCCTAGCCAGGCGCTCGGCATTATTAGGACAGGGCAAGGACTACTTGGCTCAGTGTCAGGATAATGTGACTGAGTGGGATATCAGGACATGGTGCTGGTGGCCTGGTTTCCCAGTGGGGAAGCACTAATAAGTCGGCATGAGTGCACACTGTCACAAGTCTATACCCGTCCTGATATGACCTTAGATGTTGCCAAGACGTAAAACTCCAACAACCAACCAATAGTAATTAAAGGTCACACGATATAGAGTTGTCTGGAGCATGGGAAATTAGGCTATCATAATGTAGAAACCACCCACTCGTCGTGGTCACATTTTGTAGATTGTAACGCTCGTGGCAGCATTAAGGGCGGTTGATGTATGGAACTCCCAACATCTCCCGACCAGCCACTGCAGGGACAAATAGTTTTGCGCCTGTCTTGACATGTTCTTGCCGGTGTGAAACCTCTATTTGCTCCCCGAGAGAGTGCCGCTGGTAACTTGCAAAAGCCAGCAGCACTTCAACACTTTTGCAGGCAGCTTTCATGAAATGTGGCTAGAGCAATCGCCAGCCTGAAAGATGGCAAAGCACCTGGGGGTGATGGAATTCCTGCCGAGGTATGGAAGCATGGAGGAGACAATCTGCTCAATAGACTGCACCAACTAATCACCAATGCCTGGGAGGAGGGTTCTGTACCCCAAGCATGGAAGGATGCCAGCATTGTAACCATCTACAAGAAAGGTGATCGAACAGACTGTGGGAACTATAGAGGAATCTCTCTTCTTTCCATAGCAGCGAAGATCTTCGCCAGGATCCTACTCAACAGACTATCTATTCACATAACACCTGGTGTAGTTCCGGAGTCACAGTGTGGCTTCAGAGGTAGCCGGAGCACTGTGGATATGATATTTTGTCTCTGACAGCTACAAGAAAAGTGCATTGAGCAGGACCGACCACTGTACATGGTATTTGTCGATTTCACTAAGGCATTTGATACAGTCGGGAGGACCGGGCTATGGCAGCTACTGAGGAAGTACGGATGCCCAGAGAAGTTCACAACTATGATCGAGGCTCTACATACAGGAATGATGGCGAACGTTAGTGCTGGAGGGGAAGTCTCGGAATCGTTTGGGGTTACCAATGGGGTCAAGCAAGGTTGTGTACTGGCCCCCACGCTCTTCTCCATCTTCCTATCAGCAATGCTAGACGAGGCTTTCTGAGACATGGGGGATGGCATCTATATACAGTCCAGACAGAGCGCTGACCTATTCAATGTCGCACACTTCAGAGCGAAGACCAAGACTATTCAGATACTGGTGAGAGAGCTACTATTCGCAGATGACAGTGCACTGGTTGCCCACTCTGCTGAAGAGACCCAGAAAATAGTGGATGCATCAAAGAAGTTTGGCCTGAAAATTAACATCAAGAAGACGGAGGTGCTGTACCAACCCAACTCTACAAGAACCCGAGAGGAGGAGATCATGGTTGACAGAAACAAGCTGAACTCTGTTCTGGAATTCACCTATCTCGGAAGCACTATATCAAGTGATGGACGCATTGATGCTGAGATACAGAGGAGGATCGCCAAGGCTAGCGCATCTTTCGTCCGACTACGCCAGAGACTCTGGAACAACCACCATGTGTCCATTCGGGTCAAAGGTAAGATCTACCGCGCAATCGTGCTATCCACCCTACTATATGGAGCCGAGGCCTGGACAGTGTACAGACAGCAGGTGAAAAAGCTGCATGCCTTCATGATGCGACATCTGCGTTCAATCATGAGGCTAACCTGGAAGGACAAAGTGACGAATAAGGAAATACTCGAACGGATGGGGCTGCCCTCTATGGAAGATCTTCTGATCAAAAAGAATCTCTGGTGGACTGGACACCTCATGAGGATGTCATCAGACAGTCTACCAAAGCAGATCCTCTATTCTCAACTGTCTTCTGGCTACAGAAAGAGAGGGCACCCCCGTCTCCGGTTCAAAGATACCATCAAGAGAAACCTGAAGCTGAGAGACATTAAGACCGACTTATGGACGCAACTCTCACAGCAGAGAGCTAAATGGAGAGCGGCAGTCAAGTAATGAAAGCAGTCTTTGTCGCATCGCGACCGACAGCATGATGATGATGATGAACGCTCGCCCTCTGGTTTATTGCTTATATAGTTACATGGGTTCATTGTAGAGTATCACCCCACCTCCTTCCCCCAATGGGAATTGAGCATTCTTGGCCCTACCAATAGGGATCCAGCATTCCTGGTCTCAATGGATACCAGTGGTCTGCCCACCACCAGTAGCTGTATGGCCTCATGGCCACCACCAACCTTGACCTTTTGAGTGTGGTGACCCCTACCCCAGCTAGCCCAGACCTGCCAGCAGCATTATGTATATTTACATCCCACTCAGGCACCACCACCCTATATATATTTTGTTTATTCTTTTGTTTATTGAGTCTGTATTTATGCTGTCCATAGCATATAAGCCTGGGTATTCAGGCTTGTTTTCAATTCTGGCCAGCTGTAGTGTCGGTGTTATCTTATCATACAGTAGCTGCTGATAAGGTATTTGATTGCCTGCATTTCAGCAGCAGATAGATAGTTGGTTGGTCTGGTTAGTAATCTATGTTAATTCTTTTGGATTTTCTTGACATATATGTGTTTTATTTGTTCTACTCTTACTACTAGACTAGCCTACTCCTATTTACATATCATAGGCTTGTACATAGCTGTGTGGTGTGCTATCTGGCTACTTTTGGCATGGTTACCTTCCATTGGGCGTCCCGCTGGTGGGGGTTTCCTAGCCTTATTTTGCACAGATATTTTTTGTATGTTTTTAGGTCAGGAATTTGTTATTCCTTTACTGTTTGGGCATTCCACACCTTGGCAGGCATTTCCAGCGTGCTTCTCTCATGAGCTTTATTTGGCTTCTGTTCTGCTCTAGTAGTGGTCCATTATTTGCTCTAGTAGCCCTTTGTGGTTTTGTTAGGAGTTTATTGTCTTGACTATAGCTGTATGCTAATGTTTTCAGATGAATTATTCTCCTATTTTCTAGCAGTTTTACTTTGGTTCTTTTGTGTATGTCATAGGTGGGGTGCAGCTTGTCTACACTGAGGCAGATTTTCAGAGCTCTGTTCTGAAGTGTTTGCAGTTATTTTTAGAAGTTCTTTTTTCGCACCCATGTAGTTTACATCTCCATAGTCAAAATAGGGGAGCACCATGCCCTTGAAGATTTGTATTGACATTTCTTGTGTCATGTAGTCTCTTAGCTTTGCAAATAGCCACAGTTTGTGGTTTACCTTTTGGACAATTTTGTTTATACATAGGTTGTAGTTTAGTTGGCTGTCCAACTCAAGGCCTAGGTATTTGTAATGGTCTACATTTTCTAGTGTTTGGTTTCCTAGCTTACAGTGTAGTTTTTTTTCTGGCATTTGTTTATGTGAGAAGAGAACTGTTTTTGACTTGCTTGTGTTGATGGTTATTTTGTTGGACTCACACCACTCATCCAGTTTTAGTAGGAGCTTGTTTAGTTTAGTTATTACCTCCTCTTCTGTGGTGCCATTTGCATATATGACTGTGTCATCTGCATATAGTTTTAGGCATTCGGTTTGCAACCATTTTTCAAGATCTTTTATGTAGATTATAAAGAGTAGTGGCCCCAACACTGACCCTTGGGGGACAACACATGTGACAGGTTGGTTGTCTGATAGTGTATTGTTTATTTTTATTTTCTGTTGCCTGTTTTTCAGGTAGCATTGTATCCAGTCCATAGTGTTGGATTTTATGCCCATGGATTCTAGTTTTTCCAGTAGTATTTTATGGTCTACTGTATCGGATGCTTTGCTCAATTCAATGAAGGCTGTTCCAACTAATTGTTTTTGGTTCATTGACGCCAATATGGCATTAGTTAGGTTAGCTATTGCTTTAGATGTGGAGTGCAGTTTCCTGAAACCCCCTTGTCTTTCGTTTAGTATATCGTTTTTTTCCAGGTGTTCATTTATGTGTCTATGTAACACTTTTTCAATGAGCTTGCCTGGGGTTTGAAGAATCGATATTGGCTTGTAGTTTCCCATGTCTTGTCTGTCTCCACTTTTGTGAATAGGGGTAATGGTTGCCATTTTCCAGGCTGAGATAAAATGGCCCTGTTCAAAGGAGATGTTGAATAGGTCTACTATAGTGGCCGGGATGGCTTGGAGTGCCTCTTTCAGTATTTTGGTTGGTATTTCATCTATTCCACTTGGTTTATTTGTGTCTATTTCATTTATTAATTTTTTTAAATTCTATTATATCTGTTTTGCAGGTGGGGATTTCATTCTGCACAGTTCCTGATCTATTTTCCCACTTTAAAAAAAAAAATTCTGACAGCTTTTGTCCTATTGTGGCAAAATGCGTGTTCAGTTTTTTGCTGCATCTTTGTCTGAGAGCATTGTCCCTTCGTTATCTTGGAAGTTTGTGTGCTATTCTTTGTTATTTTTGGGGAATAATAGGTTTACATTTTTCCAGAATCTGTTTGTATTGCTTCCCCAGTCTTTGGCCTGCTTTATTATGTGTTTCTTTTTTGCTGTTCTCACAGCTTTGAGAGAGTTGTTTTTGGCGATATGGTAGGCCAGTTTGTCTTCTATAGTTTCTGTGAGCTTTGCTTTATTACCCAGTTTACTTTTGGCTATGATGAGCATTAGCAGGTCATCGTCTACCCAGGGGTCCTGGTTTTTTCATATTTTTATTTTCTTAATGGGGCACATCTCATCAGCTGATTTTCTTATTTCTGTGATGATGTTGCCCCAATAGATATCAACATCATCTCTGTTTTGTGTGAGGTTGTTTATGTTTTGGTGCAGATGATTTTTTAATGCATCTTCTGAGTAGTTTTTTAGGGACCTGCCCATCTTATATTCATAGTGATTTGTGCTTTTTAGTTTTTTCCTTGTTACATATATTAGCTCATATAATATATGCACCTGGTCAGGAACACCGATCAGTAATAGAACATTTGCATTCCCCCCTTTCCGAATATCGGAATATTTTACAATAATCATTGCCATCCGTGCACAATATGTGCAAGGGATTCCATCATTTCAAATAATAAGTAGAACAATTACATTTGAGTGAAAGAGGCTTATTTTATTGTATAGTTGTTTCTGTCGTTAGGGTTTGTAGCACAGGGACTACAGGCCCAGTTAACTGTGTAGTTTAAAACCAAATGCGCAGGGTTTTTTGTGTATGGTCAGGTTGGTTGGATGTTGGAGTTTTACGTCCTGGCAACATCTAAGGTCAGGACGGGGATTGTATGGTCATGTTTCCCGATATCCGATCAGCAACAAATTGTCGTAAGATGCCCGATGGAAATGAGAGCTAATCTCCGATTTCATCCATTGTAGATCCTGCATTCAAATAGTCGCATAGTAGTCGTTCTTAATCTACTTAAAAGTCTTTGTCTTTCTCCTTGAAAACAGCGCAGTATCCAATAAAATATATTCAACAAGTTCTCAGTCCCTGATACATATATAAATACAGACATAACATTTGGAGCACCCACACATAAAACAGGCATTCTTTTTGTGCTATTTCGCATGCGCAGGCGTCATTTCATTTGGACCGGAAGTGATGGAGCGGCCGTTAATAACGGATCCTATGATTGGCCGAGGCTTTGGGAGCCACCGGAAATGGCCATTGCTGATTACTGGTTGACAAGTGCTGGCCTAGATTTAAGTGTTGTGAGGAAACATGCTGAGAACTGAGCGGACGGACAGGCTTAAGCCCCTGTCACACCTCACAGGATTTAGGAAACGGAAAGAAACTGAACAAAGTCCGTTGATATCTGGCAAAGACCGGTTTGTGTCCATCGCATATCCGTTGCATATCCGTTGATATCCGGCCCGATCCATTACACATTTTGAACAGGCACAAAACTTGGAATGGATGTCGCCGGATTGATGTCTACAGTTCTTGTCCATTTTGAGTCCCTTTAGTCTGCTTACCGTCCATTGGCTATCCGTTCATGTCTGTTTCATGTACGTTTCATGTATGTTTCATGTCAGTTCATCCAGCGGCCTTTGACCTGATATCGCATTATTTTGACACATTTTAATACATTTTGATACTTATCACGCCCAAACACCACCGGACTAGACAATTCTGTCCGTTGCTCAATCCGGCGAGGTGTGACAGGGGCTTTAGGGACAATGTGCGCCCAAACAAGGGTGAGCAGTTTAAAATGCATTGTACCATAAGCTTCAAATTTATTTATAGCATTAGCAGCACCTTGTAAGTTGTAGTTAACTTTACTGGGCGAATTGGCGTGCGCGGGAGATCAGGAGTTTGTTTCCCAGTCAAGTTAAACCAATGACTTATAAAATTGATACTTGTCGCTTCCTAGCCTGGTGCTTGGCATTAATAGGATATTGCCTGGGCTGGTTGGTTCAGTGTCAGGATAACGAGACTGAGTGGGATATCAGGTCATGGTTCTGGCAGCCTGGTCTCCCAGTAGCGACAAGTATCAATTTTTGTAAGTCAATAGTTTGACTCGACGAATTGAACTCCCGACCTTCCGCACGGGAGGCCTGCGCTCTACCGATTCGGCCACGGCGTCCGGTCATCTATTTGCAATGGTTCTACCCGCTGCCATGTTGAATTCGGATGATCGGTTTATGCGATTAATGCGGACAGGCGATCGGGTCGATATCAATATGGGTGTGTGCCGAATGATAGGAGGATGGGTAGGTGGGAGTGAGAGAGGGGGTGTTGGCGGTGAAAGGAGGGAGTGGTGGTGATGGGGTGGTGGTGAGGGAGGGGGGGGGGGCACATTGAAGACTGTTTCATAAAGGAGGGCTCAAACAAGTAGAAATATTGGTTTCGGAAGTGTGTTTTTAATTTGTTATGTACAGTTAAAACAATGTTGGCCAACATCTCGGCTTGTTGTTCTTCAGTTTGAGCTGAGCGCTTTGAGTTTGGGTGGGTATGAGATAAGATTCAGCTGGTTGTGGTGAAACACTGTCTCTGTGGTGGACATCGGCCAACTTCCCTATCGTATTAATACCAAGCGCCAGGCTAGGTAGCGACAAGTATCAATTTTGTAAGTCATCGATTTGACTCGGGCCGTGATTCAAAAGGATGGGCAAAACTGTAAGGCATCTCCAGGGCTGGTTCAAGTCCCTACGCGACTCCAACATGAGGCTGCACAAGAAGAAGAGCGGTGACGGGCCTCCCCTGTGCACCGAGAGCGAGAAGTGGGTCATGGACAAGTTTGGCTTCCTGAGGTCAGTCGTCAGGCATGTCAGGCACCAGCCTGAGCCATGCAGAATTGTAAGTACTATTTATTTTACTGACATTGTAACTTGCAATGATGTGGATTTTACTCATTATTGACCTCATTCTGGATAAATCTATGTATATATTTTAATGGCATTATAATTTGCAATGATGTGTTTTTTTTGTATTCTTTACCTTATTTTGCCAATCAATTTGTATTCATGTTACTTTATTATTGTGTCTTTCAGGTGCTTGCCATCATAGACGCAATTCAAGGTGATCTGGTGGCTGCAGAGTCAGTCTGTGCTGAGCTGCAGATCGGGCTGGATGAGCAGCCAGGCAGACCCAGACCCCCAGCCGCGGCCCAAGGCAGGGCGAAGGAGGACAGCAGTGTGCTGACAACTCTCCAGCAAGGCTCTGATCAGTCAGGAGAGCGTTTGGAGACCCTGAAGCAGGTTGCATCATGGGCCATGAAAGTGGGGACGGCCTTTGGTAATTTTGTCAGGGACGCAATGGAGACTATGTCCAAGGCCCAAGTAAAGAAGGCACGGACTGGGATTTACCGTGTCCTGTCAGAGGTGCTGGATGAAGAGGAAGATGATGATGAGTGACACATGCACATGGAGTTGTCCAGGTCAAACCCCTCCATGGCGTGTCCTGTGCGGCCCCCATCTGTGACGTCGTGGCAGTCGACGTTTTCACACATGTCCTCCTGTCCGTCACCGAGCGAGATGTACCAGCTGTATCCCCACGAGTGGAGACACCAACCACCACAAGGATCCCCATGGGCACCACAGAGCCAGGACTATATATGCAGCAGTACATGATGCAGCCTCCACCAGCAGCTGACGGGACAGATGCAGCACCAGCCGATGGTGCAGGTACTGCAGCCGGTACTGCAGCCCCAGGCTCTGTTTGGGCAGCAGCCCATGGGTCCGCCTCCACCGGTGGGGATGCCTTCACCTACAGCACATCCAGCACCTTCAGCAGCATCACCTCCGGCAGCACCTGCAGCTCCGGCAGCACTGGCAGCAACACCACAACTGACGGACAGCTACATCATCAGGGCGTGGGCTTCAGCCCAAGCAGTGCTGAACCAGTCCACCAGTACTCCATCAGCAGTGGATAGTTTGCTTAATCTGTCCGGGCTGTTGGGGATTTCCAACGTTTCCAACTTGAACATTGAGGCACAGGAGCTGTTTGCTCCAGCGGGGGACATAGACACCCCACCAAAGCCCCCGGAGGCTAAGTGACTGTAATTGTGGTGCTGTATATATGTATATATTTATTGTTTGTAGTATGTAAATATTGTAGTCATGTATATATGTATATTTGTTATAATGTAATTATTATGTGCCTCTATACACTAATTATAAAATGTTTGTGTAAATATAACTATATATATTTTAATCCAGATTTTGGTCTCTGAGTCTATTTATTTGTAAACATTATTTATCCTTATTATACAAATCCCCCAAATACAATGTGGTAAAAATAAATTAAATATAACTTTTAATTATTTAGGCCTTTGCCCAGTTAGCCTACTTGACGAAAACTAATCTGACAAACTGTAAATAAGAACCCTGCCCCCCCCCCCTCAAAATAAGTGACATTTTAAATTTGGCTCTTAAAAAGTAAGTAATCTCCCCCATAAAGTAACCTTCCCCACCCAAATTAATAAGTTACATGTAAATTTGTCAGCGTAAAAGTAATCTTCCCCACCCAAGTTAATAACTCACGATGATTGATTGCGTGTTGTGGGGGACCCTCCACCCAAATTTAATGGAGGCATACTTGCTCCAAGAGGCTAGGTGATGCAGAGTGAGGGCAAGCTTCAGGCAGGCTCAATCGGCTCTCTGAAGGTTGTGTACATTTTAGTTATCTGACGACCCACTCTGGCTAGCATCTCGTCGAACATCTGGGGAGGTATTTGCATGAAGTTGATGAAAGAAGTAGTGTCCTCTTTACGGAGTTCTACCAGAAGTTGGTCGTACAAACCAAACTGTCGCTACCTCCAGATCCATGCTCTCATCCACATCCTCTTCAGTCGACATTGTCTCCTTCTTCTGAGATGGTAAAGTATCAATTGGTTAACATTATGGTGATGTTGGAGAATGGCTGTTGGTATTCCTGCAGGAGACTTGCAGGGACATCCATCATCTGAGCTGTTCTGGTCAAACATGAAACCTGATCCCTTTATATACTCAAAACCAAAAGGCTCAAAATATGTTCGCAAAATGCTCACGACTCGTTCGCAGAACGCTGGCCAACATTAAGCGAGCACCAGACGTCGAGACACAGTGGAGAAACGCCAACCATGCGTAGGCCATACGTTATGCATATGTTAGAACAATGTCATCATATGTTGACGTTCGGTTGCCAACGCCCGGACTGAACGAAAGTCAATGTAGGACAACATAAGAGCAACATTCCTCCAACGCACGTCTAACGTATCTTGATGTACGCCTAACGTAGGCGTAATGTAAGCACCCATGCATTGTGGTACGTCAAAAGTTTTATGCATGCACAAAACTTCACCGACCCCCTGATGCGCACCGCCGTATGTTGTGTACATCGAAATATACCAATGCACCCCTAACGCACCCGTAATGCATAACGATGTATCCCGACATATCGGCAAAAGATCACATATGTCGGCGTATGTTTGTGCGATGTGACAGCCCCATTATACCATAGAAAACATTAGAAACAAGGTAAACATTGCAATCAACAAAACTGTTCATGGTCCATTGAACTTATATGTTGCTAGGAGATCGACCCCCTCCCCCAACATGTGCATGTGCTATAGAGCTACGTGTATACACAGTCATGCCGTATTTCATTCAACGTGACAATTTGCTATGTGATATCGATTGGAAATGAACAAGTTGAGAATATGTATATTCTGCTGAATAAAATTGTTACAAAAAGGAAGGGGAAGAAGAAGAAAAAGAAGAAAAAGAAGAAGAGGAAGAAGAGGAAGGAGCAAGAGGATGACCAGCAGCCGTAAGAGAAGAAGAAGAAGAAGAAGAAGAAGGAGGAGGAGGAGGAAGAGGCGGAACAGGAGAAGCTAAATTTGATACACATGGAGAAAATGGAGGTCAGGATTACTACCAGTTCACCTACACAGACATATTTAGTAACTTAGATGGCGCATAATGGTTTCCCCCTCTCGTTCTCTCCTCTCTCTCTCTCCTCTCCTCACTCTACTTCTCTCCTCTCCCCTCTGTCCTTTCCTTCCTCTCTCCCTCCTCTCCTATCCTCCCTCTCTCTTATCTTCCCGTCATCCCCTCCTCCCTCCAGTCCTTCGTCTCCTCCTCACCCTCCTCTCCTCTCACCCCCGTCCTTTCCCTCCCCCATCCTCCTTCTCCTTCCCTCCAACCTCTCTACCCCCCTCCCTCTCCTCCCTCCTCCCTCCCTCTCCTCCTCTCCCTCCCTCCTCTCCCCTCCTCCCTCTCTTCCCTCCCCCTCCCCCTCTCCTCCCTCTCCTCCCCTCCCCTCTCCTCCTCTCCCCCCTCTCTTCTCTCTCCTCACCTTCCCTCCTCCCTCCCTTCCTCCTCTCCCCTCCCCGCCCTCCTCTTCTCTCTCCCTCCTCCCCTCCTCTCACCTCACCTCCCCTACTCTCCCCTCTCCTCCTCATCCTCTCCTCCCCTGCTCCCTTCTTCCTTCCCCTCCCCTGGCAATACCCCCTCCCTACCCCAAGCCCCAAGCCTCCGGCAAAAAAGCAAATAAATACCAAATGGATTTAACGCAAAACAGGCCCCTCCTCCAGAGGCACATTAATTGTTGGTAAGGGCCCTGGCCCTGCTGAGGTCCTTAAGGCCCCACTAATGGGTGCTGGGTGGAACGCCAACTCCACCCGCCACCTAGCGGCGCCATTTGGCGGTAGCACTCAGCAGGGCGACACCTATCGGCGAACGCCACCATCCATCATAGACGTGACACTCCTACCAGCCCACGTCCCGTGAGGGCAGGTTTTGGGTTAGATTCCTCATCCGAGTCAAATTAAAGACTACATTTGTGTTGTGTGAGCTGAATTAATATGATTTGAGAGGCATTTTGTTTTGCGATGTTGGCAGACCTGTTTCCCGGTGGGGCAGCACTATAAAGTCACCATGAGTGAATATTAGAAGCTGTCAGCTGGTTAACTGCCATGTTATGTACTTGTTACTCAAGCACTATCTTAGAATATGGAGCTGCCATGCTCTGTACTTATTACTGTCATGCTGTGGACCTATTACTCAACCAGCATCCAAGAAAATATAGTATATCAGTTGATTTGATGTCAGATTATGTGCACATTATTCAAAGTATTGTCTTGGAACATGTGGTGGTCATGTTGCATACCACTAGTGTGTCAGCTGGTTGGCTGGCAAAGTATATGCACACTACCTAAAACAGAGATTGCTTAGACTGCATTGTGCTGCTCCTGAAAACTGTTCATTGAGTAGCTATTAACTCCAGACTTCAGAGATACATGTAGTCTGGTCCATTCATTTTCTACCTACCCACTACCCACTAACCTATCAAAAATGGAATCAGTGGCAAAGAAGATATCAGGCCCCCACCATTTTGTATGCTAGCACTAAACTTATGTAAATGCTCAAATGATGACATATTAACAGTTTACCCTATAATTGAAGAAAGATACGCAAAACTCACACTGATTCTCCAGCTTGGAATTATCTGATTAGTGTTAACCTTAAAGCACTAATTAATACTAATACAACAATAGGATGGCCAATGGAGCTACTACATTACCATTTTCCACACTCCTATGTGAGAGTGGATGGCTGCGGTTTGGGGAAACTGGACCTACCTTAAAACACTGGTTGACTGGAAACCTAATTAATTCATGTAAACTTATATTTGTTAGGGCATTGGGGCAGTGGGACATGGGGGTTGAGAACTCTGCTGAGGGAAATTGGAGGATAAACAAAACAGGTGATGTCAGGAAGGCAAGCTTCCTCCAAAGGGCCTCCCTGGATTTAGGATTGGCCACCTGAATGTACGCAGGTTAACCCATAAGATAGAACAACTAAGACTAGACTTACCAAGATCAGGGTTTGATATATTCACAATATCTGAGACATGGCTCAATAAATCTATGGAGACAAAGTTAACATCAATCCCTTATTACCACTTTCTCAGAGCTGATAGGAAGACAAAACTACAAAGTGGTCAGGTCAAGAATGGTGGAGGTCTAGGGATGTATTGCAGGACTGACCTGCATGTGGATGCAGACAAGTATGTGGAACAAAATTGCTCTAATCCAAGCATTGAACTCCAATGGGCTGTCAGAACTAGAGCCTACATGAAAAGAATATTAATAGGTAACATCTACAGACCTCCAGATGGAAACCTAAATGAAGCAATAGAGCAAATAAGCATTTCAATGAATCAGATCCCAGACATTAACAAGTATGAAGTGCTCCTAATTGGTGATTTTAACATTGACTACAGCGCTAAGAGGCACCCACCTACAGGCTATATGAAGCAATTTGCAGCAGAACATGAACTCCAGCAAGTAATTAAACAACCAACTAGAGTAACAAGGACCACACAAAAAACAATAGGCCTTGTTTTCACTAATATCAAGTATTGTACAAAATCGAGTGTATTGAACTACAATATAAGTGACCATAAACCAATATACATAATAAAGAAAAAAGTCCAGAAATGACAAAAGAACCACCATTTACTGGGGGGGGCCGCACCTACAGGAATTGTACCTTCAATGATCTAGCAACCACTTTGAGGGAAAACAATACAGCAGAACTACTAACAGAGGAAGATCCAAACAAATGCTGGGACATGCTACAAGAAATGATTGTCAATGCTGCAAACAAACACTGTCCCCTGGTTAAACTCAACATAAGTACTAGATAGCCTCCTGGCAGAAGAGATAAACAAATACTTCATTGATGTAGGGGAGAATCTTGCCAGAAAGTTTGACCAGGCTGTAGAAAGTCAGAACACCTACACGGTCATGACTAGTGATCAGACATATGATTTGACTAAGATAACACAGGAGCAAATCCTTAGAAAGGTCAATGCTGCATCAGCATATAAGTCATCTGGCATGAAAGACATCAGCTCAGTCCTAATGAAGGTTTCAATTACTGCACTTATAAATGAATTCACTCACCTGTATAAGCTAGTGGTCAACACTGGTATTTTTCCGGAAAGCTGGAAACTAGCTACAGTTTCACCCATCCCAAAGGAAAATAACCCAAGATACTGTAGTGAGCTGCGTCCAATATCTATTCTCCCTCTTCCTGGCAAAATTCTAGAACAAATAATACATGATGAGATCAAAACATTGTTAGAGACTTCAAATTACTTAACCACCCACCAAAATGGATTTAGAAAAGACAGATCAATAACTAGGGCATTGGTCTCTCTTATGGATGAATTATTGACCAACCTGGACAAAGGTGAACTTACAATTGCAGTATACCTCGACTTCAAAAAAGCTTTTGATACAATTGACCATAGAATACTATTGCAGAAAATCCAGAAAGCAGGACTGGGGAAGGAAACCTGTACATCCGTGACCAACTACTTAACTAATAGGAAACAATGCACAAAACTTAATGACACTGAGCAACCATCAGGACTATTAAAATTGGAGTTCCGCAGGGTTCAACCCTGGGCCCCCTTATATTTAAATGATCTACCCCAAGTATCAGAGGATGCAACATATTTGCAGACGATGCAGCACTCACAGTACACAATAAAGATTTCCAAATAGCAACGGATCAGGTTCAGACAGTGCTGACCAGGGTTAACCTGTGGTGTAGTGAAAACAAACTATGCCTTAACACCAATAAAACTGAATTTGTCATTTATGGCACCAAAGCAAGGAAGGCAAGGGCACAACCCATAACACTGCATATTGGCAGAAACAAAATTAAGGAGGAAAGTGCATACAAGTACTTAGCAACAGTGATTGATTCTACCTTAAATGGGAATCAACAGCTGGCTAGACTAACTCAATCATTGGCACTAAAAATGACTACAATCCGGAAAATGCAGAGGTTCATAAGCGAAAACACTGCCCTACTGCTATATAAATCAACAGTTCTACCAATAATAGACTATAATGATATAGTTTATGGATTGCTTATGAAGCAGTAACTGACTAAGCTACAAAGGATGCAAAACCAGGCATTAAAAATATTTTATTGGGGCAAAACACTAAGTGTAAAGGAAATGCATGACAAAGCAAACCTAGATTACCTAATGGTTAGAAGAGATTCACATCTCCTATCACTTATGTACAGAAGAGCCAGAGAGACCCAATATATAGAAAACACAAAAAGGAATACTAGATGAGCTGTTTCCACTCTGCTCAAAGTCCCCAAGCCTTCCACAAACAAACTAATTAAAGCACCAATTTACAAAGGCAGCATTATGTGGAACAACCTACCAGCCAGAACCAGGGCAGCGTCCTCTTACCTAGAATTTAAAAACTCAGTAAGAGTACATTGGATTGGTCAAGCCCTTATGCAGTTAGAGTAAAGTATGTTCCATGGCTTCGCCATACCGTAAGTGGCAGACCACCGAACCCTCAGCCTCGGTTCTCCCCCCCCCCTTTTTTATTTGTTGCTGTTCCTCTGTTATTTCCAGTCAACCATATACAGTGACAGAGACAGTCCAAATAAAAATGTAGAATTTAAGACCTAAATGCACTGGGATTGGTCCCACTGCTTCACTGGTCACAGCTGGTCCAGTGTATTATTAACAACCCCACCACAACAACATAATTCATAAACTCACATAACTAACTACACTAGAGTTACACTAGAATATTTCTAACAAACTGACATGTATATACCACTTGCCTAACTGCAACTGAACATTAAAACTTACTACAACTTTACCAACTGAATACAGAAGATAACTTCTGTTTACATTCTAAATACTATGTAAATACTCACACTGATCTGAATAATATTGATCTAATTATATGACACTACTGTTACCATATTGCTATGGAACTTTTGGGTTACAGAATTTCATTGTGTTACAATCTGCAAATTGTGTATTTAACAGTTATTGTACACCTTATTCTATATACCTTTTGTGTAAATAACCCTGACTTGAAAAATGGCTGGAAGACCAGTGCTTCGGCACTGACAAAAGACTTATTCAGCAGAATAAAAATATTTAACAAACAAATGAGTGCACACTGTTGCAAGTCGGTGCCCGTTCTGATATGTGATCTCTTAGATGTTGTTAGAACATAAAGCCCCAATCATTCAGTAGATATACATAATAACATGGGGGTGGGGGGTAGACGTGCCTGAAATTGTTTGTAGAGTAGTAGTAGATAGGTAGGTGTGGGTATGGTGATGACATCAGGGAGCCTAGGTGGTGTAATGATTAGTACACTGGCTTGGAATGCAAGAGATGTGGGTTGGATTCCCGCTTTTGCCACAATTTTTCCTATTATCATCATCCCTTTGACACTGGTTGTCGTGACCTGGATCCTGTACAAGCAATACACTGTATGGTTGTTAAATATACCCTGTGTATGTATATGTAATTGCATTGCCTGTATGTAATTGTAAGCATTAAAATGACTTATGGCAGTAAACTATTTAAAATACTTACAATTCCAGGGGGATGAGTGTTGTACTACACTGACCTCTCAGGCAAAGAGCCACATAGAGACAGATAAGCATGGGTAGGGTGGTGACATCAGGGAACCTAGGTGGGGTGATGGTTAGCACACTTGCCCGATCCAATAATGCGGGTTCGATTCCTGCTGAGGCGCAATATTTCCTTTTTTTCATCACCCCCACGAGAGTACTAAATCAGATAATTGGATAATGCACTATGGCTAAATTAAACTCATGCCAGAAAAAGAAATCTGACTCGATGTACCATCAGGCAGTACTGTATAGTTCCGCTGTAGCAAACTGTGCTATTAACAACACGTGGGCATTTAATTAAAATACGCTATCGATTGACAGGTTGGGTAATGGAGTTGTAGTACGGTGTGCACAACAAGCCCGACTTAATTATAACTGTGTGGTGTAGGAGGATGCTGAATCAATGCCAACAGCTGGGCGGGAAGGGGGGAGGTAGGGGGGGGGGGGGGGGGGGGGGGGGCACCTGGTATTGTTTCCAGCGGAGTATTAGTAGTAGACAGGTAGGGGTGGACAGAGTGATGACATCAGGGAGTATAGGTGGTGTAATGGTTAGCACACTGGCTCGGAATGCAAGAGATGTGAGTTTGTTTCCCGCTCGAGGCGCAATATTCCCTATTTTCATCACCCACATGACACTGGTGTCATGACCAGGATCCTGTAAAGCTATGCACTGTGTGGTTGTTGAACCTACCCCCTGTATGTGTATATATATGTAAGTGTATTGATTGCCTTATGTATGTAATTGTAAACATTAAAATGACTTTTGGATGTAAAACATTTAAAATACTTACAATTCCAGGGGGTTGAGTGTAGTAGTTTGCGCTGACCTGTCAGGCAAAGAGCCACACAGACAGATAGGGATGGGTATATGGTGGTAGCATCAGGGAGTCATGGTTGTGTAATGGTTAGCACACTGACCTAGGATGCAAGAGATGGGGGTTCGAGTCCTGCTCTAGGCGCAATATTTCCCATTTCCATCACCCCCACGGCACTACTTTAGCCGAGTAGTGTCGGGCTATATATAATTGGTTATGGGAAGCATCACAGTGGACTAACTGTGGGAACGAAGCAATTTCGCTATGCGGTCTAGTAGGTTTTGTAGCGAGCCTGCAATCAGTGTTGGTTGAGAAGTTATTTAAGTATCTACAGCTAAAGTGATGATGTGTTGCATACAGATGGAGCAGACGACAAACAGAAGCAGCGACTGACGCGGCACAGGGTGAATGGCGGCAGCAGACGACATTTGCACGAATCATATAAGATAATGTATCCAGACAGTGTATGACAAATAAAGGCAAGAGAAACAAAAGACCTCTTAGATTTAGGTTCTGGGTCGTTCTCAGAATTGGTGAAAACATTCCAAAATAATAGCACAAAACATTCCAAGTAATAGCGGAAGCCATGTTCATATGAAGGTTTACATGTTGTGCATATGTCAGGGTTGAAATGAAAAATATTTCATTTTTTTTATTTTGATCTTATACAAATTAAGAAAAATTGGTCATGTAACATCCGTGTATATCATCATGTTAACACAAATCTGTAACATCATTTTAACACACACAACAAATTTAAACAAGATCTTGTTGATCACAGTTAAGCAAAGAAGATGATGTCTTACAAGGACAAAGTTTGAAAAAAAGGCATGGTGCTGATGTCCACATTTTCACTTTAGCACAAAATCATATGAGCATATTTTGGATACATTTTCTGGGATAGATTAAATACATGTAGTATTGCTAGCATGCTTAATACGCAGAGGCAAGAATTACTATTTGACTTGCTACCTCCCCCCGATCCTTCCCCCCCCCAAACAATGTAACTTGGAAACCAAATATGTGGTACACAGTTTCTGAGAACGACCCTTCTATGTATATTCCTAGTGGCAGACATATACATATACACTCTTTTGTTATATTCACATAATAAATTACACAGCGCATACATATTAGAAGCCAGGTGCTCATATTGCTGGTCAGTCCGGACAACCCACACACCAATATCCGGCGCTAGGTAGTCTACAATAATAGTCCAATACCCAACCACACCCCACCAACACACACCGCCCACTACCAAAACACACCACATACCACAAACACACACCACCCACCAGCACCCCATACACCACCCACCACAAACACCCACCACGCACCACAAACACACACCACCCACCACCAACCACCACACAGCACCAACACACAACCCAACTAACAGACACCAACAACACACACCACCAACACACACGACACACACCAACACATGACACACCATCAACACACACCACACCAACACACACCACCAACACACACCACACACCACCAACACACATCACACACCACTCACCACCTACCACTCACCACACATCACTCACTGCCCACCACTCACCACCAACACCCACCACTCACCACCCACCACCAACACACACCACCAACACACACCACCAACACACACCACCAACACACACCACCAACACACACCACCGACCACTCAGCACCCACCTCCCACCACCGACCACCCACCACCAACACACATCACCCACCACCCACCACCAACACACCACTCACCACCCACCACCAACACACACCACCAACACACACCACTAACAACACCACCAACACACACCACCAAAACCCACCGCCTACCTCTCACCACTCACCTCCCACCACCCACCACCCACCACCAACACAAATCACCCACCACCCGCCCACGCAATCTCCCTGTTCTACGTATACGGGCCGATTCCTCTATTATCGACCACACCATCATCACTCCTCCGCCACTGACAATTTGGGGTCCTTAATATTGTCCCAGTCGACACCAGAACGAGGCTGACACCGGAAGTAAGCAAGGTCGGCGTTGATATTGCTCAGATATACCCTGATAGGACTATCAGAGAGGTTGCTAGGACGTAAGACCCCCCAATAACAACCATAATCTCCTAAGATGTCCATGAATATGCAAGTCTATTCATTTATAGGAACCGCACGCGATAACCGAATCATGTTAAGTTTGAATCCTGGTCGAGTCAAACCAATGACTTATAAAATTGATACTTGTCACTACCTATCCTAGCCTGAGCTAACCAGTCATTGCCCTATCCTAGTAATCCCAAGCGCCAGGCTAGGTAGCAACACGTATCAATTCCGCAAGTCACTGGGTTGACACGACCGGGAATCGAACTCCCGACCTTCCAGACGGTGTTAAAATAATGTTATGGATCAATGTTACCCGGTTAATTTGTAAGTATTTCTCTATTTGTATTAGATCAAAATCAAAAAGTGAAATAATGTTTTTCCTTCAAATCCAACATATGCACAACATGTATGTAAACCTTCATATGAACATGGATTCTGCTATTATTTGGAATGTTTTGTGCTATTATTTGGAATCTTTTCAGTTCTGGTTTCCATGACACAAATGTGGTACACAGAACGACTCATATACAAGATGGTGGATTTCGATTGTAGCAGAGAGCGTGTATATAAACAGATGAGAGGGACAACTCCCATACTAGACCGTGTAACAACTGCTGACTGTGGCGCTCCAAGTGGTGGTTGTTGAACAGTACATGACCCAGCTGTCAAACTCAAGGCATTGTCAATGGCCGTGAGCAATCTTCGTACAGAAAAAGTGAAATATCTCTGAAACTGGACCACCTAGAAACAAACTGATTGGAATACACATAGAAAACATGTTTACCAACAAGATTATATTAAATTGATATGGTTAGGGTTCTGGATTTCTATTAATTTGGAATAAAACTGACGTTTTTCACTACGCGTACGGCAAAACTCAAGGCATTGTCAATGGTCGTGTGCAATCTTCCTACAGAAAACGTTAAATATCTCTAAAACTACAACACCTAGAAACAAACTGATTGGAATACACATAGAAAAACATGTTTACCAACAAGATTATCTTAAATTGATATGGTTAGGGTTCTGGATTTCTATTAATTTGGAATAAAACTGACGCTTTTTTCACTACGCGTACGGCAAACTCAAGGCATTGTCAATGGCGGTGAGCAATCTTCATACAGAAAAAGTGAAATATCTCTAAAACCACATGAGATAGACACAAACCCCTTGGAACACATATAGAAAACATGTTTACCAAAAGGATTATATTAAATTGATACGGTTAGGCTTCTGCATTTCTATTAATTTTGAATAAAAACAAATGTTTTGCACTGCACGTACCATCAAACTCAAAGCTTGTTCAACACTAACCGCCAGGAACGCCACTGTAGCCTGTGTTACCGATTTTCGCGGGAGTTGTCCCTCTCATCTGTTTATATACACGCTCTCTGATTGTAGTGAGGCTTGTGTAGAGAAGCGCGACGCGTTCCACCCAGTGAGAAATGCAAGTCACCTGACCTGGTTGTTCCTAGCGTTGTCACAACACCCCCTACTCATGTAGTTTAGTCAGGAGAGGGCCGGCTCAGGAGTATGGTTTTAACAACAAAAAACAAGATGGATGCGCCCCATAATTTATTGTTAATGTTAAAGCAGCCTAAATAAAATAAAATAATATTATATAGCTAATGGGAAGGGTGACGTGTAAATGATTTAGTGGGTTGGTTGATAGAGTTTTACGTCCTGGCAACATCTAGATATGACCTTAGATGTTGCTAGGACGTAAAGCGACAATAAACAAACAAACATCTAGGATTAAATTAGGATGGATAGCGACTTGTGACAGTGTGCACTCATTGTGACTTTATAGTGCTGCCCCACTGGGAGACCAGCCCACCGGCACCATGACTTAATATCGCAATCAGTGACATTATCCTGACACCAAGCCAACCAGTCCTTGCCCTATCCTAATACTGCTGCGGACCTGGCAAGGAAGCGACAATTATCAATTTTGTATGTCGTTGGTTTGACTCGATTGGGAATTGAACTCCCGAGCTTCCACACGGCAGGTAAATGAAAGTCAGGAATAGTTTAAGATAGCGTTCATGTGCAACGTGGTAAAACATAGCAACATATGGCTGAACACAGCAACACATGTGTATAGAAACACCAGCACACACTACTACAGGCAACACAGAGTAACACGCAGACAATATAGCAAGGTATAGCACCACATAGCAGCATACAACACACCAACACACGCCAATTAACAGACACGGATAAGGGCATGTACATGAGTGTGTGTGGTGTGTGTGTGTTCAGACACACGCAGAACCATAGACGCACATGCAACACAGTCACACAGGCACACGCAGTCGCACACAGTCACAGTCATACGTAATCATATAGTCACATCCAGTCACATATATAGTCGCATCCAGTCACACATAGTCACTTACAGTCAGACATTACCATATACAGTCATACAGTTACAGTCATAGTCACACAGTCATAAACAATCACACAGTCACTTCATACAGTCACACGGTCATATACAGTCACAGTGACACAGTCACAGTCATATATAATCACATAGTCACATACTGTCACATATAGTCACATCCAGTCAGGCAGTCACACACAGTCTCACATAGTCACATACAGTCAGAGATTGCCATATACAGTCATACAGTTACAGTCATAGTCACACAGTCATATACAGTCACACAGTCACTTCATGCAGTCACACGGTCATATACAGTCACAGTGACACAGACTGAATTCATCACACAGTCACATCCAGTCATATTCACCCAGTCACACACACACTCACAGTCACACACTCACACACAGTGATATACAGTCATACAGTTACAGTCATAGTCACACAGTCATAAACAGTCACACAGTCACTCCATACAGTCACACGGTCATATACAGTCACAGTGACACAGACAGAATTCATCACACAGTCACATCCAGTCATATTCACCCAGTCACACACACTCACAGTCACACACTCACGCACAGTGATATACAGTCATACAGTTACAGTCATAGTCACACAGTCATAAACAGTCACACAGTCACTTCATACAGTCACACGGTCATATACAGTCACAGTGACACAGACAGAATTCATCACACAGTCACATCCAGTCATATTCACCCAGTCACACACACACTCACAGTCACACACTCACACACAGTGATATACAGTCATACACACACAGTCACAGCCACACCAAAGTCATACACCGTGACACACTCACACAGAGTCATATATAGACAGTCACACAGAGTCGCGCAGTCACACATGGTCACACACCGTCATACATAGTCACCTAGTCGCACATAGTCACAGAGAGTCACACTCAGCCCTTTATTTAGTTATCCATCACCCACCCACCTCCATCCCTCCACCGCCAACCCACAACCTGAAATCAGGATCCAGGACGCATACATCATATCCACTCCCCGCCTCATCACCCCCCCCCCCGCCTCTACCTCCATCTCCCTCCCGCTCCATCTACCTCCATACCCCTCCCCCTCCCCCCATCCCCCGCCCTACCCACTCTCCCTCCCGCTTCCCCCTCCTTCCTCCACCCTCCCCTCGCTCAACGCCTGTCCCTCTCGCCTCCGACTCCCCCCACCCCCCTCTCCCTGCCCCATCCATCACCCCCTCCCCTCGTCCAATCCCCCTTCCCCGTCCCCTCCCCCTCCAGCTTCACCTACTCCCTCCCCCATCCTCTTCCCCCCCCCCCCTCTCCCCGCCCCATACCCTCGCCCCACCCCCATCCCCTCGCCCAGTCCCCGTCCCCCTCCCGCTTCCCCCTCCCCTTCCACTTCCCCTCCCCCTCCGTCCTGATATGAACTTAGATATTTCCAGGACGTAAAACCCCAACAACCACATCCCCCTCCCCCGCCCCATCCTGCCTCTCCCCCGCCGCTGCGTCCGCCAACCTTGTCACGATAGTGAATGCAATTTCCTCGCTGGGACGCCTTGTCGACTCGTTATCTGTGGTATCAGCGGCCACACCTCCTCCACCACCGAACCCAGACATGCGCGCGCACCCCGTGCACAGACCGGGCGCCGTCGCAGCTGCCACCTCCCTGCCTCCCTCCTCCCTCCCCCCCCCCCTCCCTCCCCCTCCTCCCTCCCCCCCCCCTCCTCCCTCCTCCCTCCTCCCTCCTCCCTCCTCCCTCCTCCCTCCTCCCTCCTCCCCGCTCCCTGTTCCCTCCTCCCTCCTCCTCCCCTTCCTCCTCCTCCCTCTCCCCCTCCTCTCCCCCTCCCCTCACCCCTCCCTCCCCCTTCTCCTCTCCCTCCCCCTCCACTTATCCCTCTCCCTCCTCCCCCCCCTCCTCCCTCCTCGCTCCTCCCTCCTCCCTCCTCCCTCCTCCTCCTCCCTCCTCCCTCCCTCCTCCCTCCTCCCCGCTCCCTGTTCCTCCTCCTCCCTCCTCCTCCCCTTCCTCCTCCCCTCTCCTCCCCTCCCCCTCCCTCTCCCCCTCCTCTTCCCCTCCCCTCACCCCTCCCTCCCCCTTCTCCTCTCCCTCCCCCTCCACTTATCCCTCTCCCTCCTCCCCCTCCCTCTCCCCCCTCCTCCCGTTCCTCTTCCCTTCCCTTCCACTCCTCCTCCCGCACCCCTCCTCCTCCGGGCATCGGGGTGATCTCGTGGTGAAAAGAAATCAACCACCCAAGCAGTATATATTAGGTGGGTAGTGTCAGAAAGGGTGAGAATAAGTTGGAAAGTGTCAGAAAGGGCGAGAATAAATTCGAAAGTGTCAGAAAGGGCGAGAATTGTATTATTGTGGTATCGTGGTATTTTATTATTATATTCGTATATGCTGTATAAGAATTATACGAGTATAACTATAATAACCAGGAATATCCCTCCTTTCCCTAATGACTCACTCAGCTCCATATCGTTATATCGCTATACCGTTATATTATATTCTAAATTAGATCCTAGTTTTGAAGAAAATTTCTAATCAATGAATCAGCACAAGACGAAGCAGGCAATTTGATTGTTACCTTCTTCGTCTTTGTATTATTATCAGACTGTTCGATTGTTGACGTGAACCTGTTAGTTCTCTAGACAAACCATCTCCCTCTTCTTCCTGACAGACTGTTCGATTGTTGAGGTGAACCTGTTAGTTCTCTAGACAAACCATCTCCCTCTTCTTACCGACAGGCTGTTCGATTGTTGAGGTGTTAAACCATCTCCCTCTTCTTACTGACAGACTGTTTGATTGTTGAGGTGAACCTGTTAGTTCTCTAGAGAAGCCATCTCCCTCTTCTTACCGACAGTATGTTCGATTGTTGAGGTGAACCTGTTAGTTCTCTAGACAATCCATCTCCCTCTTCTTACTGACAGACTGTTCGATTGTTGAGGTGAACCTGTTAGTTCTCTAGACAAGCCATCTCCCTCTTCTTACCGACAGTATGTTCGATTGTTGAGGTGAACCTGTTAGTTCTCTAGACAAACCATCTCCCTCTTCTTACCGACAGACTGTTCGATTGTTGAGGTGAACCTGTTAGTTCTCTAGACAAACCATCTCCCTCTTCTTACTGACAGACTGTTCGATTGTTGAGGTGAACCTGTTAGTTCTCTAGACAAGCCATCTCCCTCTTCTTACTGACAGGCTGTTCGATTGCTGAGGTGAACCTGTTAGTTCTCTAGACAAACCATCTCCCTCTTCTTACCAACAGACTGTTCGATTGTTGAAGTGAACCTGTTAGTTCTCTAGACAAGCCTTATAACTAACACCTATTCACTCTTCTTATTCGGTAAGGGATGCATCAGCGTTTGCAGGCAGGATAGACCACCCTCCTCCCTCTAATGGTGGGGGCGGGGGGGTCGACATAAACTCTCATGGCTGAATTCAACTAAATCCAATTTTTATTTTTGAATGCCACGTGGAGACAATTTTACGATGGCGTTTTCATCGGCTTCGTTAATATTGTGGTGTGTTGGTGGTGGGTGGTGGGTGATGTGTGTTGGTGGTGGGTGGGAGGTGGTGGGAGGTGGGTGCTGAGTGGTCGGTGGTGGGTTTTGGTGGTGTGTGTTGGTGGTGTGTTGGTGGTGTGTGTTGGTGTGTTAATCTTCGGCGAGGTGTAAATCTTAAGCCTCAGTCACACTATGGCTTGCGACCACTTGCGACCACTTTGCAACCCCTTTGCGACCACTTTGGACCAAAGAACTAACTCCCTTGTGAACTTGCGACAAAAGCAATGTTCGCCGACCTCTTTGCAACCATTTTGGTCACAAGGAGGTTGCAGCTACTGCACTAAAAATCTCCTTGCGACCAAAATGATTGCAAACAGGTCAGCGACCACTGAGGACCAGTGTGCGACCTCTTTGCGGCCACCCCTTTTTTGTGGTCGCATAGTGGTCGCAAAAAGTAGTGTAACTGTGTTTGGTTGGTTGGCTCATGGAGTTTCACGTTCTAGTAACATCTAGGGTCAGATCAGGACGGGTACCGACTTGTGACAGTGCGCACTCCTGGCGACTTTATAGTGCTGCCTCACTGGGAGAACAGGACACCAACACCATGACCTGATATCCCACCCAGTCACATTATCCTGACACTGAGCCAACCAGTCCTTGCCCTATCCTAATAATGCCGAGTGCCTGGCTAGGAAGTGAGAAGTATAAATTTTGAAGTCATTGGTTTGACTTGACATCTACCAAGTGTGACTGGGATATTAGCGATGTTGAAGACGCTGACATCAACACGTGATGCCTTGTGATTATGAACTGTGACCTTGTGACGGCTCTAATTACTGACTATGATTTAAGGGTGTCTTTGGGTAAAAAAGAAAGGGAGTGGGGGGTGTGGGCCTTTAATCTTGCATGAGGCCCGTTGATTGGAGAAATGTTAATTCCGCCGCTTTGCCTGCTGGTTCCAGCGCAAGCAATTTTCATCCCAGTGTGATGGCCAAATGAGTTGAGCGTCCGCCTCCCATTTTGGTAGGTTGTGGGATTCCACCCTCCTGGTTCGAAAACCTGGCCAAGTCAAATTAATTACTTAAAATCTGATACTTGTACCTAGCAACAGGTGCTCAGCACTACTAGGATAGGGCAAGGAGCAGTGGAATGAAGAAGACCAATTGTTCGCAATTCATGTTGTTTTGTTTGTTGTTGTTTTACGTCATAGCAACATCTAAGGTCATATCAGGATGGGTACAGACTTGTGACAGTGCGCACTCATGGCGACTTTATAGTGCTGCCTCACTGGGAGAACAGGACACCAACACCATGACCTGATATCCCACCCAGTCACATTATCCTGACACTGAGCCAACCAGTCCTTGCCCTATCCTAATAATGCCGAGTGCCTGGCTAGGAAGCGAGAAGTATAAATTTTGAAGTCATTGGTTTGACTCGACATCTACCAAGTGTGACTGGGGTATTAGCGACGTTGAAGACGCAGACATCAACACGTGATGCCTTGTGATTATGAACTGTGACCTTGTGACGGCTCTAATTACTGACTATGATTTAAGGGTGTCTTTGGGTAAAAAAGAAAGGGAGTGGGGGTGTGGGCCTTTAATCTTGCATGAGGCCCGTTGATTGGAGAAATGTTAATTCCGCCGCTTTGCCTGCTGGTTCCAGCGCAAGCAATTTTCATCCCATTGTGATTGCGAAATGAGTTGAGCGTCCGCCTCCCATTTTGGTAGGCCGTGGGATTCCACCCTCCTGGTTCGAAAACCTGGCCAAGTCAAATTAATTACTTAAAATCTGATACTTGTACCTAGCAACAGGCGCTCAGCACTACTAGGATAGGGCAAGGAGCAGTGGAATGAAGAAGACCAATTGTTCGCAATTTATGTTGTTTTGTTGGTTGTTGTTTTACGTCCTGGCAACATCTAAGGTCATATCAGGATGGGTACCGACTTGTGACAGTGCGCACTCATGGCAACTTAATAGTGCTGTCCCACTGGGAAACCAGGCCGCTGGCACCATGACCTGGTATCCCACTCAGTCACATTATCCTGACACTGAGCACACCAGTCCTTGCCCTGTCCTAATACTGCTGAGTGCCTGGCTAGGAAGCGACAAGTATCAATTTTTAAGTCATTGGTTTGACTCGACCATGGTTCGAACACACGACCCCTTTTCGCAATTGAAAGTTCCTTTGCTTAATCAACTAATGTACCATGATGCATGTTTATTCACCACCACCCCCTGCTTTTCGGCATGTAAGCTGTACCTGTGACCTGCATGCTGGGTCTTAGGTAGAGTGCTTCCTCAGGGATCAGCGAAACTCGGAACACATGTATTTCAAGCCTCAACTATTGGATCTTCAACATTAACACTAACGACATTAACACTGATACCAATATATCCGGGGGGGGGGGGGGGGGGGGGGGGGGGGCAGGGGGGGGGGGCGGGGGGGGGGGGGTCATGCCATCTCATCGTTCAGTGCCGAATATTTAAACTGCTGGAGGATGCATTGTAATCAATACTGGCGACAGAAGTAGAGGTGGATAGTGGTAAGAGAGGGAGAGAGGGAGAGGGGGGGGGGGAGAGAGGAGTGACAGGGAGAGAGAGGAAGAGCGAGGGAGGGGGAGAGAGAGGGGGAGCGAGGGAGAAGGAGCGAGAGACGAGGAAGCCACAGGCAGAGAGAGAGAGAGGGAGAGAGAGGGAGGGATAGGGAGAAGGAGGGAGAGACAGAGGGGGCCAGAGGCAGAGAGGGGGAGGAAAGGGGAGAGAGAGGGAGAGAGAGGGAGGGATAGAAGGAGGGAGAGAGAGGGAGAGAGAGGGAGGGAGGGAGAGAGGGAGGGAGTGAGGGAGGGAGGGAGGGAGACAAATGGAGAGGGGGAGAGACACAGGGAGGGAGAGAGAGGGAGACAGAGGGAGAGAGAGAAGGAGAGCGAGGACGCGGGAATGGTGGATAGAGGCCTTGTCAGTAGTCGATGGACCACGTGATCACAGAAGAGGGAGGCGGGTCTTTTCTACTTTTAATTTAATTTTTTTTAGACTGGTCCCGCCGGGTTCTGTTATCATCTATAGTAGGACACCCCCCTCCACCACTCCCCCTCCTCCCCCTCGTGCCCCTCCTCCCTCTCCTCCCCCTCCTCCCCCTCCCCCTCCCACCGCGGGAATGACGGTCACTTCCTGAAGGGGCGAGTGCTGGTGATGTATAATGGAGTAGGTTGAATATTGCACTTGTAGATGGTTGATTGTTGGAGTTTTACGTCCTGGCACCATCTAAGGTCATATCAAGCATCTAAAGTCATATTGTGACTGTGCGCAGTGATGGCGACTTTATAGTGCCTCCTTACTGGGAAACCAGGCCACTGTAAACATGATCCAATATCCCACTCAGTCACATTATCCTGATACTGAACTAACCAGTCCTTGTCATATCCTATTAATGCTGAGCGCCAGGCTAGGAAGCGACAATTATTAATTTTGTAAGTCATTGGTTTGACTCGGCTGGGATTCGAACTCCCGACCTTCCGCACGGCAAGGCTGCGCTCTACCTATTCGGCCACCATTTCCGGTTGCGCTTGTAGAACAGGGGGACTTTAATGCTCGGGGTAGGAGGTGAATCGACCCGGTGTGTGTGTGTGGGAGGGAGGGGTTGTGTGTGTGTGTGTGTCCAGGGGAGGGGTAAGGGAGAGGTGGATAGCGCATTTTGTAGGTTTTGTAGGGAAGTGCAGGAATGAGGTGATGTATGGGAAGGGGGAAAGGGGGGAGGGGGGTGGGGGAGAGGCGGGGGGGGGGGGGGAGGCGAGGGCGTAGACCCGCAGTGTGTGAGGAAATGCATGGGGGGAGGAAGTGGCTGTAGGAAAGAGTGAATGGGAGGGGGTGGAGGGGAGAGGAGGGGGAGCGGGTGGGAGTGTGGGAATGGTTTTAGGGGGGAGCAGGGGTGTGGGGTTGTAGGGGGGGGAGGAGTAGGGGAGGGGGGGGTGTAGGGATGGGTTTGGAGGGGTTGGATGGGAGGTGGAGGGATGGGGTTGGCAGGGGTTTACGGGGGAGTGAGGGGTGAGGCGGGGAGAGTGGAGGGGTGGGGTATGGCATGGGTTGAGGGGAGAGTGGAGGGGAGAGTGGAGGGATGGGGTATGGCAGGGGTTTAAGGGGAGAGTGGAGGGATGGGGTATGGCAGGGGTTTGAGGGGAGAGTGGAGGGGAGAGTGGCTGGGAGAGTGGCTGGGAGAGTGGAGGGATGGGGTATGGCAGGGGCTTAAGGGGGAGAGTGGCGGGGAGAGTGGAGGGATGAGGTATGGCAGGGGTTTGAGGGGAGAGTGGAGGGGAGAGTGGAGGGATGGGGTATGGCAGGGGTTTGAGGGGAGACTGGAGGGGAGAGTGGAGGGATGGGGTATGGCAGGGGTTTGAGGGGAGAGTGGAGGGATGGGGTTATGGCAGGGGTTTTGAGGGGAGAGTGGAGGGATGGGGTTATGGCAGGGGTTTGAGGGGAGAGTGGAGGGGAGAGTGGAGGGATGGGGTATGGTAGGGGTTTGAGGGGAGAAAGGAGGGGAGAGTGGAGGGATGTGGTATGGCAGGCGTTTGAGGGGAGAGTGGAGGGGAGAGTGGAGGGATGGGGTATATGGCAGGGGTTTGAGGGGAGACTGGAGGGGAGAGTGGAGGGATGGGGTATGGCAGGGGTTTGAGGGGGAGAGTGGAGGGATGGGGTATGGCAGGGGTTTGAGGGGAGAGTGGAGGGATGGGGTATGGCAGGGGTTTGAGGGGAGAGTGGAGGGGAGAGTGGAGGGATGAGGTATGGCAGGGGTTTGAGGGGAGAGTGGAGGGATGGGGTATGGCAGGGGTTTGAGGGGAGAGTGGAGGGGAGAGTGGAGGGATGAGGTATGGCAGGGGTTTGAGGGGAGAGTGGAGGGATGGGGTATGGCACGGGTTAAAGGGGAGAGGAGAGAATTGAGGGACGAGGTACAGGAGGGGTTGTGGGGGAGGGCTTGGTTGGTTGGCTGTTGGAGTTTTACGTCCTGGCGGCATCTAAGGTCATATCAGGACGGGTAGCAGTGGGGGAGGGGAGATGCTGGATGTAAGTGAGGGTGAGGGTGATGGTTGTGGGGGAGTGGGGGAAGAGGGGGGAGGAGGGGGTAGGGAAAGGGGGCTGAGTGTAAGTGAGAGTGAGGCGGAGAGGGATGACAGAGATCACCGGTGTGTGTTGTTGGGGAGGAAGGGAGGGGTGTGGGATGGAGGGGGGAGTATGTGTGCTTTGTGCGCATGTTTGCAGCTGCTGTCATGGCGGGTGTAGGATATATGGCAGATTTGTATTGGCTTCATCGCAGAATATGTCATGCGGTCAGACACTTCCAATGTCTCTTATCTGTGTCTATTGGCGGTGTGGGAGTTATATAGTCTGTGGTGTATAGTCTTGGGAAGAGGGGGATGGGGAGGGGGGTGAATGGGGGTGTTGGCGGGTTGCGGGGTGGTGTCTAGCTTGACCTAAGTCTGCCTCATACTCGCCGATAATTAAGTTTGACTTCCCATTTCTCGGCGCTTGGTTAGGTTGTGGGAGTTATAGTGTGTGGTGGTGATGGTGGTGGTGTGTCTGGTTTGAGTCTAAGCCTGCCTCATACTAGCCGATAATATTGAGCGTGGCTTGGTTAAGCTGTGGGGGCCGGGGAGGGAGGGGGAGGGGGGTATTCCCAGATTCATTTTGAATGATTATCGGTGGATAGTTGACGTGAGGCGAATCAGTCGGTTAGTGACTTATCCAAGTTTAAAACAGTTGGCTAGTTTGAGGTGGGCTTATTCAAGGCAAATCAGTCAGATGGTGTGAGGTGGGCTTATTCAAGTTAAATTAGTCAGCTGGTGTGAGGTGGGCTTATTCAAGGTAAATTAGTCGGCTGGTGTGTGGTGGGCTTATTCAAGTCAAATAGTCGGTTAGTGTAACAGGCGCTTATTCAAGGCAAATCAGTCAGCTGGTGTGAGGTGGGCTTATTCAAGGTAAATTAGTCGGCTGGTGTGTGGTGGGCTTATTCAAGTCAAATAGTCGGTTAGTGTAACAGGGGTTTATTCAAGTCAAATCAGTCAGCTGGTGTGAGGTGGGCTTATTCAAGGTAAATTAGTCGGCTGGTGTGTGGTGGGCTTATTCAAGTCAAATAGTCGGTTAGTGTAACAGGCGCTTATTCAAGGCAAATCAGTCAGCTGGTGTGAGGTGGGCTTATTCAAGTTAAATTAGTCGGCTGGTGTGCGATGGGCATCAGTGCAAGGTGTTGGAACATTCTGCGATAAGGACTGTCTCCGACTGGGAAGGGAAGGAATGACGGGGGGGGGGGGGGGATTTTATTTGGGGGGGAGGGGAGTAGTTGAGTGAACCGTCTGATTCCTCACTTAGTATCAGCATTACGGGGTGAGTGTTCTGTTATAGCCCCAATGTCGGATAGCGCCCTGATTTAGGGTACAGCGGGTCGATGTGACTGTACCCAGACGGCACTGCGCACACAGCCACCTCCACACAGCAGGCATCTTACGGAGAGGTCTGTAAGATGGAGATCTCCTCCGGACTGCACGCACTAAGACGTGTAAGACGTGTAAGACGTGTAAGACGTGTAAGACGTGTTTCATATTTCCACACTGGAGAGGGGTGAATCGGGGGGTTGATAATATGATATTAAAATTCTTGATCCAAGTGGTTCACCAGACGCGGTAGCCGAATCGGTAGAGCACAGGGTTCCCAGGCGGAAGGTCGGGAGTTGGATTCCCGGTCGAGTCAAACCAATGACTTAAAAAATTGATACTTGTCGCTACCTAGCCTAGCACTCGACATTAATAGGATAGGATATTGACTGGTTAGAATAGGATCAGGAAAATGTGACGGAGTGGGGAATTCGGTCATGGTGCTGGTTCCCAGGTCTCCCAGTGGGGTAGCACTATGAAATCAACATGAGTGTGTGCTGTTCCAAGTCGGTACCCATCCTGATATGATCTTAGATGTTGCTAGGACACAACACCCCAACAAACAAACCTAAGTGTACCTTGCTCGGTGTGTAGGTTATAAGTGAAGTGTGGGTAAGTACAATAAAACCTCTCTAATCGATCACCTCCACAAATCGACCACTCCCCTCTATATAGATCACTTTATTTGGGTCCCAAACGATTGCCCATACAATACCATTGTAATGATAAAAATAACACTCCCTAATCCGACCACCTCCTTAAATGGAGCGTTTAAAGTCGGTCCCATGGTCGGTTGATTTAGAATTAGAGAGGGTTTACTGTACTTTGTCGGTTACTATGATGCGTAATGACTAATCTGGTCCAGGTTCCTTATGCCGGGCTCTGTTATCTGCATAATCACTCATCTTCCTCACCTTCACTTTGAAAGCCGCAGCATGGTTGTGTGACCTAGATTATCGCTGACCTAGATTAGCGTTGACCTAGTTCGACATGATGTCGCTCTTGCTCGGGGGGAAAGCTTATATATTAGGAGGTGGCTGTTTGCGGATGTGATCCGTTCGGATTGACGCCGGTGAGGGATCAGCAGGTGGCTTCTGGGAATTATCCTCGGGCGTCTGACATTGGTGACACGTGATCGCGAAAGTCACGTGACATCCGGATTTTTCTTCATTTTAGATGTATTGGCTATATATAGTTCGGTTGGTAGTTGGAGCTTTATGTCCTAGCAAGATTATAGGGTCATGTCAGGGCGGGTAACGACTTGTGACAGTATGCACTCATGGTAACTTTATAGTGTTGCCCCACTGGGAGGCCGGACCACCGGCATCATGATTCGATATCCGACTCACTCATGTTATCCTCTATATGTACATATATATGCATATCTATATGCACATATGTATGTATGTGTATACCTATACTCCTTGTCAGAGATTAAACCTACTCAACCCACTACCTGTTTGTTTCTCCCTCATTTGTATTGTAGCTATGTTTATATACATATATGCATATAAATAATTATATATATATATATGTGTATATTTATATATATATTATGTATATATGTGTGAGTATATACACATAGAATGATATATATGTATATCGGGTACAAGTATATGCTCGGTCTTGTTTTACATCTCAGGAGAAAATATATATATATATATATATATATATATTATATGCGTACATGCGCATCCAGTGTAGGGACTGCGCCTTGTTTGACATCCCAGTGTGTGTGGGGGAGGGGGGGGGTTATATATACAGATGGCAGGCGGTCACGTGACAGTGCCATCCTCACTACGCCGCCCCCGTCTCCGCCGTACTGCCGTCTCCTACTTAGAGCCTCGAACTTCCGCCCCTCACCACCAGAGGTCGGCGTCGTGGCGCTGTCATCGTCCCTTATCGCTATGGTAACGACGCCTGCGAGATGAGGATGACGCGCTGGCAGCGGGAAATGCACCTCCCGGTCTCTCCTCCCCCTCCTCCGTCTCCATCATCCCTTTCTCCTCCCTGTCTTCATCCTTCCTGCTCCATCTCTCCCTCCTTCCTCCTCCCTCTCTCCACCCTTCCTCCTCCCTCTCTCCCTCCATCCTCTCTCCACTCTTCTTCCTCCCTCTCTCCCTCCTTCCTCCTCCCTCTCTCACTCCTTCCACCTCTCTCTCTCCATCCTTCCCCCTCCTTCTCTCCATCCTTCCTCCTCCTTCTCTCCATCCTTCTTCCTCCTTCTCTCTATCCTTCCTCCTTCCTCTCTCCATCCTCCCTGCTCCATTCTCCCCCGTCCCCGTCATATGAACGTAGATGTTGCCAGGACGTAAAACTCCAACAACCGACCAATCTCCCCCCTCCTTCTCATACCTACCTCCTCCCCTCCCTCCTTCCTCTCCCACCTTCCTCCTTCCTCCTCCTCCCTCCTCCTCCCTCCTCCCCCCTCCTCCCTCCTCCCTCTCTCCGACCTTCCTCCTTACTCCTCCCTCTTTCCACCTTCCTCCTCTCTCCTGAAGATAAATAGATTATAACAAGCAATGTAACATATTTTATCTCAGATAATTATAATGAACTCAAAATCCATCACACTATGTAACTTTAACCTATGCGAAATCCCGGCAACTGACTCTGTGTGAACCAGTGGCGCCATCTAGGTCTGTGGTATACTGCCACAAATGCTGTGTTGTGCAGTCCAACTCTTTAGTACGAAACTACCGCCGCTGACTCTACCTAGAAGCCGGGTTCCAGTGACACACTTCTCTATCCTCTTCCTTCATCGCAACGGCGCTATCTGTCTACAACAGGACCCAATATTCTGCCACGATCTCATTGATTTTGCTTGGATTGGGAGTTAACTTTGCACCCAGCCAGCCAGTCAACCAGCCAGTCAACCAGCCAGTCAACCAACCAGTCAGCTAGCCAGCCACCCACCCAGCCAGTCAGCCAGTCAGCTAGCAGGCCCAGCCAGTCAGCTAGCAGGCCCAGCCAGCCAGTCAGCTAGCCAGCTAGCCAGTCAGCCACCCAGCCACCCACCCAGCCAGTCGGCCAGGCAGTCAGTCAGCCAGTCAGCTAGCCAGTCAGTCAGCCAGTCAGCCAGCCAGTCAACCAGCCAGTCAGCTAGCCAGTCAGCTAGCCAGCCACCCAGCCAGTCAGCCAGTCAGTCAGTCAGCCAGCTAGCCAGCCAGCCAGTCAACCAGCCAGTCAGTCAGCCAGTCAGCCAGCCAGCTAGCAGGCCCAGCCAGCCAGTCAGCCACCCAACCAGCCAGCCAGTCAACCACCCAACCACCCAGCCAGCAAGCCAGTCAGCTATCCAGCTAGTCAGCCAGTCGGCCAGACAGCCAGCCATCCGGTCAGCCACCCAGCCACCTAGCCAGCCAGACAGCCACCCAGCCAGTCAGTCAGCCAGCCAGCCAGTCAGTCAGCTAGCCAGCCAGTAAGCCAGTAAGCCAGGCAGTCAGCCAGCCAATCAGCCACCCAGCCACCTAGCCGGTCAGACAGCCACCCAGCCAGCCAGTAAGCCAGTCAGTCAGTCAGTCAGCCAGTCAGCCAGTCAGTCAGTCAGCCAGTCAGCCAGTCAGTCAGTCAGTGACGGCCCGCCCGCTAGATGTGTGGCAAATGACTCGAATCTTCGTGGAAATTATTCACAGTTTCACAGGAACAGCAAATCCCAATTGGGGTGATTTGCATAGGCCTAAGGCTTCAGAGAGCAGTCCTCGGCCCCACATTTCCCACTCTCCCCCACTCTCCCCCACCCCCTCCTCAACATAGGTCCCCCCATCTGTATATATAACCCCCCACCTTCTCCACTCTCTCTCTCTCGCCCCTCCCCCACCATCCCCACTCCCCCCACCCCCATCCTGATATCATAGATGTAGCTAGGAGGGAAAGCCCCAACAAACAAACTCTCCCCACCTTCCCCACTGACCCAACCTTCCCTACCCTCTGTCGCCCCTACTCCAACCTTCCCCACTTTCCCCTCCCCTGCCCCACACCCCGCCGGCCCCACCCTCTCACCCGCCCTTCTTGTCCCACCCTCTCCCTACCTCCTACCCCATCCCCGCGTCCTTTCTCCACCCTCCCCATCCTCCCCACCCTCGCCATCCTCCCCATCCTCCCCATCCTCTCCACCCTCCCCTCTCCCACCACCCTCGCCTCCCACCCGTCCCCATGCCCACCCCGCCCCTCCCCTTATCCCATGTAACCACACCATGCATGTGTCTCTCCATCAGACACACAATCCCAGCAGGCGTCACTTCACTCAAGGCCAGATCCATATTGCACAGCGATCTGTGATCAGTTTTGACCCACCCAATATCTCCGGCTGCGGAGAAGTCTAGTGGCGCTGATCGTAGGGGGGGGGGGGGGGGGGGGCGGGGTATGTGGGGGGTATGGGTCCACCTTCTTCAACCCACCGGTTTCTACGGACACCATGACACTTTTGTCGCTATATTCATATCGTCGCTCCCATGCGGAAGTTTGGGAGTACGATTCCTGAGTCAAACCAATGACTTAAAAATTGATACTTGTCACTTCCTAGCCAGGCGCTCAGCGTTATTAGGATAGGACAAGGACTGGTTGGCTCAGTGTCAGGATAATGTGACTGAGTGGGATATCAGGTCATGGTGCTAATGGCCCGGTTTTCCAGTGGGGCAGCACTGAAATGTCACCAAGTCAGGTTATTGGCCGTTCATTTCGTTTTTTAGGGTTTTAATTCCAAGCAACATCTAAGGATGATACTTGATAGTCTGCACTCGTGGCGAGTTGTTACAGTGCCCTCCCCCCTCCACTCGTACATGAGTCGGTACACATCCTGATATTACCGTAGACGTTGCTAGGAAGTAAACCCCAACAAACAAACCGGATATTCCCGCAGTTTACATTATCCTTGCACAGGGCCAACCTATCCCTGTCCTGGTAATGGGGGTCGCCAACCCAGGTAGCGACATCTATCGGTATGTTGTGGCGCCATCTTTTATTTCCGGTTGGCACGGGGTACTTCCGGTATGCTTCTGCAGCGCCCCCTAGCTGCTCGGCGTCTTTCACGTTGTGGATGCAACTAAATACCTGACCCCCCCAACCCCCCACTTCTCACCGTCCGAAACTCTCTCGTACCTTACAGACGGCCAACATGGAAAGGCAGTTCACTAACAAATCGACAGCGACGATTGGTTAATTCTGCATCCAAAATTAAAGCACAGTAATATTCATCTTGGTGGATTTTTGTTGTTTCATCACATACGTCAGCAGTTTTTCATGAGTTTCTGTTGATGCTTTGTATCCAAGACATTGGGAGGTGTAGTTCTTTTTCGATATGCCTTATATATATTTTATATATTATATATATATTCTTTACATTATATAAATTCTTTATATATATATTATATATTGTATACTATGACTATTATCCTATTATATATTATGTATATTATATAGTTAGTATATTATATATTTTATATATTATATATAATATCTTATATATAATATATATTTTATATTATGTATAGACAATATGTACATCTATTTTCATATATCCATATATATACATAACAATTAAAATGCATATATATATATATATATATATACAGCTATATTTGTGTACAACATAGTACTTCATATTTATATAAACATCCTCCACTACTATTTCCTACCACGCCGGGTGGCGCCACCTATGTGCGGACACTCCGCACTATATTCCAGAAATGGTCGGTTAATGACTACAACTAGCCTGAGACCCATGTGCAGGCAGGCAGACACCCCACAGGGGCTGTCCGTCAGGCTTATGGCTCTGTAATTGACTGTGACGTTTTATATGGAGTTACGTGAGCGCCCGCTGCAGTGTGGGATTAATGTACTGCCGGGGTGTGGTATATTTAGCGCCACCCTGCGGTAAGAATTAGCAGAAGCACATCGGCGGGTGGGTTAGTTGTTGAAATTTTACGTCCTGGCAACATCTAAGGTCATATCAGGATGGGTACCGACTTGTGACAGTACACACTCATGGTAATGTTATAGTGCTCCCCCACTGGGAAACCAGGCTGCCAGCCACCATGACCCAATATCCCACTCAGTCACATTATCCTGACACTGACTGAACCAACCAGTCCATGCCCTATCCTAATAATGTTGATTCCCTGGCTAGGAAGCAACAAGTATACATTTTGTAAGTCATTGGTTTGACTCGACCGAGAATCGAACTCCCGATCTCCCGCACGGGAGGCCTGCGCTCTACCGATTCGGCCACCGCTTTCCCCTTGGTTGCCTCAGAGCTTGCGGGCCGCCTCCCACTGCACACTATTTCCATTTAAAAAGTAATAATAAACGCTGATTGGTAGGGATTATGTACTCTCACCAAAAGCGTCTAATATCGCGACTAGACCCGCTTTTTGTTAAAGTCCCAGTCACACTAGGACATGTGACCAGTTTGCGACCACTTTTCACCAAAGAACCCACTGTTACCGCCGACCTCCTTTTGACCAAAGCAACCTATGAAAATGGCCGCAACTTCTTCATGGTATAGTGGCGATGATGATAGCAAATCATCATTTATTGTGAGCTCGTCGATGACTGATGAGTCCAATTTTTGCTGGATATATGCAGTGGCACATTGAACATGTGTGCAGCTGCAGTCAGAGAGTCTGGTGAGTGAAGGATTCTGTAATTAAATTTTATGTGAGTCACGTAGAAGATTGGTGTCCTCATGGCAGTCTCAGGTGATGTGAGTGAATAAAAAAGTGAGTAGCTGCCTGAAATCTCGTGGCCACTGTGACATTAACACGTGACAGTTGCATTAGTAGGCTTGTCTGTTTTAAGGGACACTGATGTAGTCACAACTGACATCTGATGATGGTGTCAGCAGGTGTCAGCAGGTGTCAGTCCCAACAACCAACCAATGAGGCCTACCAGGCGCTATGGCCAAATCGGTAGAGCGCAAGCCTTGCGTGCGGGAGATTGGGAGTTCGGTTCCCGGTTGAGTCAAACCAAAGACTTATAAAATTGATACTTGTCGCTTTCTAGCCAGGCACTCAGCATTAATAGGATATGGCAAGGACCGGTCAGATCGATGTCAGGATAATGTGACTCTGTGGGATATCGGGTCATGGGGCCATTTGCCTGGTTTTCCAGTGGTGTAGCACTGTTAAGTTGGCATAAATCTGCGATGTCCGAAGTTGTTTTCTGTTGTGATATGATCTTAGATGTTGCTGGAACGTAAAACCATCACACAAAATCCTGTTTGCACCTCATCGACCAATGAATGGGCATTTACGACGAGAATGCGGAAAGAGGGGGGAGAATTTTATACTGGTATAATGCTGCCACTCTTGTATAATATTGCACCCTGTGATTTCCCAGGGTGCAATGCATGACACAAACCCACACACCACACACTACCGCGATGTGTTCTGACTGTAATTTGTAATGCATGTTTTTTTTTCTAATTTGTGATAGTGATTTTGAACGAAGCGTCTTCCTTCATGATCTTTACTCTCCATTCACATGTTTGGTTATATAAACAGGGGGAAAGCAGTCAAAGTTATGCTAGGAAGCATTTATCTTTACTAAACACAGGTGGGAGCCGCTTTATTTTCGAGGGGGCAGTATGATACCGGCATATTATTAACCCCGGAAACCTCTTTATCTTTTCCCGCCAGCCGGGTTTGTTCTAGTATAATATAACCGGGGCCAGGGGGGAAGGCATCGGAGGACGGAATCAGAGGAGGTTGTTTTATACCGCGACACCAGATATCGCGTAGTATCCGCCAGCCTTTAATGAAGACTTTGCCATAAACACAATATGAAGGCGTTTATCCATAGCTTATCTCATCGTGTGAGGAAGGCCCGACAAAAATGTCTGCGCATGCTTTTATAGCTTTAAGCATTAGATCATATCATATTGAACATTTCAATGCGTTATAGTTAGTGTGCATTTTTAACTTAAATATAAATATATGGCACTTAATATTGTTGTTGCTGGTGTTATTGGTGGTGATGGGTTTGTAATTTTCTTTAAGGGCCATGTCTGCTTTCCCCTTCCCACATCAGTTCTGATGCAGGTTATTTAATATCTTCACTTTCCAGCCTATATATAGGCGATATATCACACTTTGCAGCAATTGATTATTCACCTCAAATGTTGTTCAGCATTGTTCCTCCCATTGTTGTCCAGGTTTTAATAGCTCCTGAATTAAGCCAGTCCTTCTCTGTTGGGTGTGAGTCACTTCCGGTCCATTGGTGCATACCATAGTGCATCACTGTGTGGCTAAGTGCAGTGTTGCCAACCTGGAGGTACTGAGAATCCTTGAGGTTTTCCGTTGCGGGCGTGGAATTGGAGTAGCGGCAGCCGCGAGCTTACTAGGGGGCTCCGGGGGTATCCCTGACCCCAGAAATCGTTTATTTAATGGCTTTATTGAAGTTTAAAATGGGCTATTTGAGGGCATTTCCAAGGGGTTATAGGTTGATATTTTGGTCTGTATGTATAACATGATATGTATTTGTATTTAATCAAAACTACAGAAATTTGTACAAAAGTACAGAAGTTCGGCCAAAAGTACAGAAATTCGTGTGATTTTGTATGAGATTTGGGGGTCGATCCATGACTAGTGAGGTGACTGATCAGAACCTTCAATTTCCGTGACTCTCACGGGAATCTCGAGAGAGTTGGCAACGCCGTAATTGCAGTCTATCCCAGAGTGCTCTGTGCTGTGAAGTTTGCGTCAATAGAGAGCGGAATAACACCACGTGACACATCAATCAAAAGTGGAATTTCAAAAGCGATGTATAATTTTTCATCTATTTCTGATTTAGTAGGCCATAATAAGCCACTATCAGGATGTCTTCTGCACCTCCTCACGAATCAAAAGTGGAACTTCAAAAGTGATGTATAATTTTTCATTTATTTCTGATTTAGTAGGGCATAATAAACCTCTATCAGGATGTCTACTGCACCTCGTCACAAATCAAAAGTAGAACTTCAAAAGTGATGTATAATTTTTCATCTATTTCTGATTTAGTAGGCCATAATAAACCTCTATCAGGATGTCTACTGCACCTCGTCACAAATCAAAAGTAGAACTTCAAAAGTGACATATAATTTTTCATTTATTTCTGATTTAGTAGGCCATAATAAACCTCTATCAGGATGTCTACTGCACCTCCTAAGGTGGAACTTCAAAAGTGACGTCCATGTTTCATCCACTTCTGATTTAGTTTGTTTGTTGTTGTTTTACATCCTAGCAACATCTAAGGTCATATCAGGACGGTTACCGACTTGTACGCACTCATGGTGATTTTATAGTGCTGCCCCACTGGGAAATCAGGCCGCCGGCACCATGACCCGATATCCCACTCAGTCACATTATCCTGACACTGAGTTAACCAGCCCTTGCCCTATCCTAATCATGCCGAGCACCAGGCTAGGAAGCGACAAGTTCTGATTTAGTCGGCTATAAGCCTGTATCAGGATGTCTACTGCACCTCATATGTATTCCAAAGTGGTCGGCCATCTCGGTGCCGACGAGGCTCAATGCTGCTTATCACTGGTGATCTGAAGCGAACCGGTGTTTTCAATGTAATAGTGGCCATATTCATGATACACATGCGCATTGTTAGCTGAATTTTTTTTGTGGGCTTTTTCCTGGGTTTTTAGGGTGTTTTTTTTTCCTATTGGCGGGGAGTGTTCTTTTCCTTTTTTTCTGTTGTGTTTCTCATTTCACTGTTGTTTCCCCTAGTATAATAACACCGAGCGCCGGCCTAGGTAGCAACAGGACAGTATACATGTATACTCATTAGTTTAACTCGGCCAGGATTTGAATACAAGATATGCCACGTTCGAAGCGGGCACTGAACTCATTTGGCCATCCACCAGTCCCTTGGCCGAATCGGTAGAGCGCAGGCTTCCCTTTCCGCCATGCGGAAAGTTTGTAGTTCAATTCCCAGTTGAATCAAACCAATGACTTAGAAAATGTATACTTGTCGCTTCCTAGCCTGGCACTTGGCATTGTTCGGATAGGTCAATGACTGGTTAGCTCAGTTTCAGGATAATGTAAGTGAGTAGGATATCAGGTCATGCTGCTGTGTGACCTGGTCTCCCAGTGGAGCAACACTATAAAGTTGCCATCAGTGCGCACTGTCACAAGTCGGCAGCCGTACTGATATGACCTTAGATGTTGCCAGGACGTGAAAAACTCCAACTACCAAACAAGATGCCATCAGTGCGCACTATCACAAGTCGGTACGCATCCTCATATGACCTTATGGCCCTGTCACACTACGACGTGACTACGTCAGCGTAGGCAGAACGTGAAAATAATTATATTACGTCGACATTATGGGCGTAATATGCAAATTGTGGACGTGAGCGTAACGTGAAAGTAACGTTGGTGTACGTCGTGACCTTAGCTGTAACGTGACAACGTTAGGGGGGAGGGGGTAATTGGCGACGTGACCGGGCGTTAGTGTAACGTGAGGGTAACGTCGCCGTAACGGGTGCGACGTGGACGTAACGTGACCGTAACGCCACCGTAACGTGACCATAACGTGACCGTAACGTGACCGTAACGTGACCGTAACGTGACCGTAACGTGACCGTAACGTGACCGTAACCGTGACCGTAACGTGACCGTAACGTGACCGTAACGTGACCGTAACGTGACCGTAACGTGCAAAACGCTGCCCACACGTTGGTCCCACCCGGGCCGTCGGTCTGACGTGACATAACGTAACTCTAACGTCATTTACGCTGCTATAACGATCGCGGAACGTCTACCTAACGTCATTGTCACGTCATCCCGACGTAACGGCTTCACGTCGAGATACGTCGAAAGTTTTGAACAGGTTCAAAACCTTGACGTGCACCGACGTAACACGACGTAACATGACGTAGCTCGACGTCACTCTAACGTCATTATGACGTCATCATAACGTAACCCAACATACGGCAACGTAATGACGAAAAATCGTCACGTTAGGCTCACGTTGGCTCGTTACGTCGTAGTGTGACAGGGGTATCAGATGTTAAAAGATATTATCAAATCAAAGAGATTCGGTTGTGCGCTCTATGTAGATAGATCTATAGGGAGGTTGTCTTTTGTTTTAACGGTTAAAGCTGCATAATCCGATGAAAACATCAAATTTTCAAAACCAAAAAGATTATCCAGATTTGATTCTACATATTCAACTTAGATACTGGTGCACATATTAAGCACTTGTCGCCATATAGAAGGGCATACAGAACTAATTTAATAGAACCTGTTACTGCAGAATCCTATGGTGTCAGTGTTTTGGCGTGCTTGCCAACATTATTTGTGGATGGTTGCACTTCAAATATCTCAAAAGTTAGACATTTAAAATAAAAGTTACTTCAAACTAAAGTAAGGCAGGCTATAACAATAAATTTAATATATTTAACTCAGAAAATGACAGAAACTCAAAAACCATCGGACTATGCAACTTTAACTACGCATGTGTTTGAAAGTTCCTTTTGTTGTCTTTCCCCCCAGTATCACTGTCAGAGATGTCCGGTCTTGAATTCCGATACAGACTTGAGGAAGGAACACACACTCTCTCTCTCTCTCTCTCTCTCTGGCTCCCTATCACACACACATAAAAGAAACCCACACCAAGTCCCAGTCTTACTCTGAGGCAGCTCTGAGGAGTGTTCTGTAAATATTTGAGCATCTGCTACCAGAAGGAGAGACGGTCTTTCATCAAAGAATCCACTTTGCTTTCCGTCGCCGATGCCTTCAAGGAAAGAAGCTCAATAAAAAAGAAAATCAGGACAATTTTGCGCGAAATTCCTACCCCCCCCCCCAACCACCACCACCAATTTCTAGACACAGTCGATGCGTTAGTCTTGGGTAATATACATATAGAAGACTTTGTGGTTTGACTATTTATTGCCTGCTTTAGAAGACGGGAGAAGGCTTTTGCATTTAATCTTGTTGGGAGTTTTGGTGGGTTTTATTCTTTTATTTATTTGTTGGTACATTCGTTGATTAACCAGGGGACATTTCAATTGCGGACAATTGCTCTTCCTCATTCCACTGCTCCTTGCCCTATCCTAGTAATTCCATGCACTAGGCTAGGTAGCGACAAGTATCAATTTTTAAGTCATTGGTTTGGTTCGAACCGTGGGGTTCACAACTCAAGACCTACCAGAGCGGGAAGCGGACGCTCAATTCATTCGGCCATCGCGTCATTTACATTTTAATCTTATTGGGAGTTTTGGTGGGATTTTATTCATGTGTTTTTTAGTGGGAGAGGGGGGATTGTTTGCTGGAAATGTCTGCGAATTATTAGTGTGTACACCCCCGCAGGGAACCCCTTCATATAGGCGGAGATGCTTGGCAGGAAGGCGGCGTCTCTGACATATATGGAAACGAGGCTCGCCGGGAGAACCCCTAGCGATGAACAACAGAACTAGAAATGTTGCGCATACATAGTGGTGGGGTGTGTACAAGATGTGTGGATAACAAGCTAACACTGCCTAGCGGGGGAACGATGGCACTGCAATGAATGTTTGTTTGTTTGCTTTGTTTTGTTTGTTTGTTGTTTTACGTCCTAGCAACACTTAAGATCATATCATGACGGTGGGGCAGTGAATCTAATGTAGACAGTGGAGTGAGGTGAAAGGAGAGGGAGGGAGGAAGTGAAGGGAGAAGGAAGGAGGTGGGAAGGAAAGCAACAAAACAAATACGAGGATAGACAGACAAAGACAGAAATCAGGGACGCAGGAGCACAGGGATATAGGGACACGGGAGCATAGGGACATAGGGATATGGGGACACAGGAGCATAGGGACACAAGGGCACAGGAACACAGGCACACAAGAACACAGGGCCATAGGGACACATGGGTAGAGGGACACATGAACACAGGGAGGGATACACAAGGATATAGGGACACATGAACACAGGGACACAGCGATATAGTGACACAGATATATAGCGGCACATGGACACAGGGACACATGAACACAGGGACACATGAACACAGGAACACAAGACATAGGAACACAGGAACAGGAACACAGGGCCATAAGGACACACGGGTAGAGGGACACATGAACACAGGGAGGGATACACAAGGATATAGGGACACATGAACACAGGGACACAGGGACCCAGCGATATAGTGACACAGGGGTATAGGGACACATGAACACAGAGACACATGGACACAGGAACACAAGACATAGGAACACAGGAACAGGAACACAGGAACACAAGACATAGGAACACAGGGACACGGGAAGGCATAAATACAGGGACACAGAATCACAGGAACTCTGGAACACTGGAACACTGGAACACCGGAACACCAGAACACAGGGACACAGGTCGACAGGGAGGACACGGAAGAGGCAGGTCGAGGTGAGTAGGGCGGGTTGCATACAGGACTACAGGTACACACACATGTCAACGGACGTCAACCAGACACGGACATCAAGCACAACGCGGCAATACACTTGGGTCAAGTAGCAATAGACTCATCAGGCTTATATCTGTGCCAGGCCGGCACCCGCCACCTGATATCTGCTTCTCCCATAAAAACGCCTCACTCAGGCCACACGACAGCTGCAATATTCGGTCCTACCGCCGGCTCGCATTGCCAATAACTGTTTGTTTTTTGTTGGGTTTGTTTTTTTGGAGGGGCGTTTACATCCTAGCAACATCTATAGCAATAGCTAACTGAACCAGGTGTCTGGATGGAGTGACGCCTGCCGATAGCCTGCAGCCGGTGTAACCCGCTGCCTGCTATTTGTGATTAGAAGCACAGACTTGAAGTTGCTTAGTCCGGTGGCTTTGAGTTTCGGCTATGTAGAATATATGGGGTTTGACAAGACCCAGAGGCAGTGGAGAACAGGGAAAACTGGAGGCACCTGGAGGCAACTGGTTGCAAAGTCATGTGTGGTGGCCCAATGAGCTTCATGATTAAGGGATTGCTGGTGTTGATGATGATGATGATGATGATGAAGGTTAAACAATGATCGTAAAGCTAGTTACATAGTGATGCTTACTGAGGCAGGTGTCAAGAATACTGGGATAGCATCAAGTTTGTTAGTTGGGATTTTGCGTCTTAGCAACATCTAAGGTCATATTAGGATGGCTACCGACTTGTGACAATGCACACTCATAGTGATGTTTATAGTGGTGCCCTACTGGAAGACTAGGCTGCCGGCATCATGACCCAATTATCCCACTCAGTCACATTATCCCAGCACTGGGCTAACCAGTCCTAGCCCCATCCAGCACCAGGCTAGGAAGCGACAAGTATCAATTTCATAAGTCATTAGTTTGACTCGACCGGGAACCAAACTCCTGCATGCCTGGCCTGCGCTCTACCAATTCGGCCAGCGTTCCTGGTTTAACCCATGGGAAGGCAGCGCTCTCACCGATTCAGCCAGCCGGTCTGGTCGGTCGTTAGCCTCTTAAACCATGAATGTCATAAAGTTTCTGGTATCAGTTTTGCCTTATTGTCAGGCATTCTATGCATCACTTCGTCGCTATCTAATTAGGCATGTCCATGGGAAAACGGATGCGGGTGGAGTGGTAGTGGCGCCCCCCTATCCTACCGCATCACCAACGAACGTGACGAGGCGCCAGTTCCGGGTGATGGCGACTCACTGAACTAAGCAGGCAATATTGCTTCATTTGGGGCTAATATTAGCATATTAAATACTTGGTGAACCCTATTTCCTCCTATAGAGCCCCATTTAACGCTTAGCTCTGGACGTCAAGCCCTCCTTTCTCGTAAGATGGCGTGTACCATAACAGGGAAAACATAGACTTGTTAGTCTATTATTTAATGCACGACATTAGTGTTTCAGAGCTCTATTTAATACCCCACTTCCTGTTTCAGAGCCACAATTATTCAAGTATTCTTCTTCTAAATCTCCCATTGCAGTCACTACTTCCTGTTTCAGTGTCTCATTACATTTACAACTTCCTGTCTCAGGGACTAATTTCATGTTATTTCATGTCTCAGTGTCTCATTTCAAAAACTAATTCCTGTCTCAAGAACCAATTTCAGAAACTACTTCCTGCTTCAATGTCGCATTTCATATACGACTTACTGTGTCAGTGTGCCATTTCATATACTACTTACTGTGTCAGTGTGCCATTTCATATACTACTTACTGTGCCAGTGTGCCATTTCATATACTACTTACTGTGTCAGTGTGCCATTTCATATACTACTTATTGTGTCAGTGTGCCATTTCATATACTACTTACTTTGTCAGTGTGCCGTTTCATATACTACTTACTGTGTCAGTGTGCCATTTTGTATACTACTTACTGTGTCAGTGTGCCATTTCATATACTAGTTACTGTGTCAGTGTGCCGTTTCATATACTACTTACTGTGTCATGTGCCATTTCATATACTACTTATTGTGTCAGTGTGCCATTTCATATACTACTTACTGTGTCCGTGTGTCATCTCATATACTACTTACTGTGTCAGTGTGCCATTTCATATACTACTTACTGTGTCAGTGTGCCATTTCATGTACTACTTACTGTGTCAGTGTGCCATTTTATATACTACTTACTGTGTCCGGGTGCCATTTCATATACTACTTACTGTGTCAGTGTGCCATTTCATATACTACTTCCTGTGTCAGTGTGTCATTTCTTGTACTACTTCCTGCTTCAATGTCCCATTTCATATACTACTTACTGTGTCAAGGTGCCATTTCATATACTACTTAATGTACCATTTCATGTGCTACTTAATGTGTCAGTGTGTCATTTCATATACTACTTACTGTGCCAGTGTACCATTTCATATACTACTTACTGTTCCCGTTTGGCATTTCATATACTACTTACAGTTTCAATGTATCATTTCATATACTACTTACTCTGCCAGTGTGCCATTTCATATACTACCTACAGTTTCAACGTATCATTGCATACACTACTTATTGTTTCAGCCCCATTTCATATATGACTTTCATCCTAAAGTTCCCATTTCATGCACATACTACTTCCTGTTCCAGCATTCCGTTCTGTACGCAAGTACCAGTTCCAGAGACCCACTTCATTCGCTAACTTTTTACCCCATAGTGCCATGTCATACGACCAGACGGGATGGCTGAATGAGTTAGTGCGTACGTCTCCAGTGCTGGTAGATCATGGGGTCGTGGGTTCGAACCCTGGTCGAGTCAAACCAATAACTTAAAAATTGATACTTGTCGTTTCCTAGCCAGGCGCTCGGCATTATTAGGACAGGGCAAGGACTGGTGTGCTCAGTGTCAGGATAATGTGACTGAGTGGGATACCAGGTCATGATGCCGGCGGCCTGGTTTCCCAGTGGGACAGCACTATAAAGTTGCCATGAGTGCGCACTGTCACAAGTCGGTACCCGTCCTGATATGACCTTAGATGTTGCTAGGACGTAAAACAACAACAAACAAACAAAAAAAAGCCATGTCATACACTACGTCCTCTACCAGAGTTCCACTTTAAATGACCAGACGGGATGGCCGAATGAGTTGAGCGCCCATCTCCCGTTTTGGTAGATCGTGGGATTCGAACCCACGGGTTCGAACCCTGGTCGATTCAAACGAATTACTGAAATATTGATAGTTGTCGCTTCCTAGCCAGGCACTCGGCATTATTAGGATAGGTCAAGGACTGGTTGGCTCAGTGTCAGGATAATGTAACTGAGGGGGATATCAGGTCAGGGTGCTTGTGGCCTGCTCTCCCAGTGATGCAGCACTATTAAGTCACCATGAGTGCACACTGCCCAAGTGCATATCCATCCTGATATGACCCTAGATGTTGCCAGGACGTAAACACTACCAACCAAACCACACTAAATAATACTAACTAGTGCACACACATTACCACAATTGCCCTTCCATAAACCAAACACTATATCCTCTTTTCTTCCTTTTGTTGTTTGATCAGCACACACTTTCGCGTCAACAAAATAATTAGCTTCCGGTTGGCACATTATAACAATTGGGGTACAAATAATAACTGACAATGACTTCATTTTTAGCATGCTCTGCAACTGGAGTAGCAATTTGTTTGGCGGATTCGGGGCAGTGGGGGAAGGAGGGGGTGGGAGACACTGATGTGTGTGCGGATGAAATTACAGATAATGTGCTGTCAGCCTTAGTCGTGCCTGCAGGCTTCTCCTATACACACATGTATGGCCTCCCACCACCCTCCCTCAACCACCTACCCCCTCCCCTCACCACACCTATATTATCCGCCTTTGTTTGTCCGAAATGCCTGAACACACTGACATTACAGGCTATCACCCTGTTATCGACTGCACCCCGCCACACCCATTTCCCAATAAACACTGTAACCATGGTCACACTCAAGGTTTGTCGGTTTGTGTTTTCCACCAGCAGACGACACTAAGGCTATTTTCGAATATACTGTGCCATACCACTCACACCCACTCACTCACACCCGCTCACACCCACTCACCCACTCACCCACTCACAGACACACTGTCACCCCTCCCAGCACATAACACACAGCCGCAGCCATACATCATCAGATTAGCTTCTCTTCTCAGCGATATTCACCAACCACACAGTTGGCTTTTTCCCACTCACAGACAGCAAGTTCTCGTCTGCCTCTCCCTTTCATTCGCCATGTTGTACCTACTCACTCTGCCGCCCTGATAACTATGACCTTAGATGTTGCCAGGACGTCAAACTCCAACAACAAACCAACCAACCTACTCACTCTGCTGCCCTCTGGTTGGGTTCCTCTACCGCTTCCTCACTCACACACGACACCCCGGCTGCGCCCTCATTCACACAATATTGTCGTCTGCTCTCTCTCTTTACATTACATTCCATTGTTGTCTGCTCTCTCTTTATCTTACATTTCATTGTCATCTGCTCTCTTTATCTTACATTCCATTGTTGGCTGCTCTCTCTTTACCTTACATTCCATTGTTGTCTGCTCTCTCTTTATCTTACATTCCATTGTTGTCTGCTCTCTCTTTATCTTACATTCATTTGTTGTCTGCTCTCTCTTTATCTTACATTCCATTGTCATCTGCTCTCTCTTTATCTTACATTCATTTGTCGTCTGCTCTCTCTTTATCTTACATTCCATTGTCATCTGCTCTCTTTATCTTACATTCCATTGTCGTCTGCTCTCTCTTTATCTTACATTCATTTGTCATCTGCTCTCTCTTTATCTTACATTCCATTGTCATCTGCTCTCTCTTTATCTTACATTCATTTGTCGTCTGCTCTCTCTTTATCTTACATTTCATTGTCGTCTGCTCTCTTTATCTTACATTCCATTTTCGTCTGCTCTCTCTTTATCTTACATTCCATTGTCATCTGCTCTCTCTCTTTATCTTACATTCATTTGTTGTCTGCTCTCTCTTTATCTTACATTCCATTGTCATCTGCTCTCTCTTTATCTTACATTCATTTGTCATCTGCTCTCTCTTTATCTTACATTCCATTGTTGTCTGCTCTCTCTTGATCTTACATTCCATTGTCGTCTGCCCTCTCTCTCTTTATCTTACATTCTATTGTCGTCTGCTCTCTCTTATCCTATATTTGATTCTCTTATCTTACATTCCATTGTCATCTGCTCTCATATCATACATTATATTGTCGTCTGCACTCTCTCTTTATCTTACATTCCATTGTTGTATGTTCTCTTATCTTACATTCCATTGATGCCGGCCCTCTCTCTTATTTTACACCGCATTGTCGTCTGCTCTCTCTCTTTATCTTACATTCCATTATGGTCTGCTTTTTCTCTTATCCTACACTCCATTGCCATCTGCTCTCTCTTTTATTTTGCATTCCATTGCTTCTCTTACACTCAAGTGTCGCCTGCTCCCTCTTTATCTTACACTCTATTGCCATCTGGTCTCTCTGTCTCTTATCTTACATTTTATTCTTGTCTGCTCTCTCTCAGATCGGACCATATTGTCGTCTGCTTCCCCCTTCAAGTGCCATCTCTTCCCGCACTGCTTACACACCTATTCTCTTACTCCTCTTCTCCCAGTCACGATATTGTCGCCGGGGGAGGGTGGGATGGAGGGGGGAGGGGGATAGAAGGGGAGTGAGGGAAGGGGAGGGCGGTGAAGTCGAGAGGAAGGAGGGTCGGAGGGAGCAGAGGGCGGGAGGGGGAGAGAGTGGGGGAATGAGGGAGGGCGGGGCAGAGGGAGGTAGGGACCAGGCAGTAGGCACAACACTATAAAGTGACAATGAGTGCACACTGCTGCAAATCGGTACCTGTCCTGATATGATTTTAGATGTTGCCAGGACATAAAACTCCAACAACCAACTAACCGCCTCCTCCCAACACACCCCCTCCTACTCCCCACACATACCCCACCCCCACATACACCCTCCTCTGCACACACACCCCACATGCCCTCTCCCCCTCCTCCTTCACCTGCTCCTAAAGAAGCGCATTCGCCAAAGCCGTGTTTTGGCCGGTTATGTCCACATCATTATGGTGATAATCACTGCGTGACCTGTCCAGTCAGTCAGCCAGTCCCGGGGGTAATAAATAACCAGTCCTCTTCCTTCTAGTCCCAATAGGCGCACAACCTAAATGCCACCCTGCGCAACGCCAGCCCCATCGGCGGCTTGCCAATTAGGAAACGGCCCCGCCCACCGTCCACGTCCACGCGCATAACGCCGTGTTGATTGCCGCGCGTGGGAAACTCACTCAGGGACCAACTTGCGCTAAAGTGGCCTCGGCAATGCTTGCGCGAAAATTCAAAACTGGGCTGTTTGACAAGAAATCTCATCTTCTTTTTTCTCTCTTTAATTTTTTTTTTTTTAATTTTAGTTGTTTAACTTAGAGCTAGCTGTCTTGAGGGAATGTTGGAAATTTAAATTTGGCGATTGGACTGTGATGGTGTTGCTGATATGTTAATGTTGGTGCTCTTCCAGTGAGAAGTGGTTGACTTAGATGCGAGTTTGCATGTCAGTGTGTAATATGCCCACTGCCACATGTGCCATGCGCTGTGGTGATGTGGCGGCAGTGTGGGGAATTAAAATTAGGATGTTCTATGTTGACCGATGGGTTTTTATCTCGGCATTGTTGACTGCATAATAATTTGCAAGTTTTCTCGGTTAAGAGATTCGGTGACATGCAGTGTTCTGGAAATGAAATCACATAGTTGATGAAACTAGCATAAGAAAGTTCAGCATTGTACATCATTCATTTCACTGGGTGTCTGTCGTTTATAAAGATCTGGTCATGGGATTTTATCATGTAATCTTTGCATTCCATCGTCGTCTGCTCTCTTATCTTACATTCCATTGTCGTCTGCTCTCTTATCTTACATTCCATTGTCGTCTGCTCTCTTATATTACATTCCATTGTTGTCTGCTCTCTTATCTTACATTCCATTGCTCTCTGCTCTCTTATTGTACATTCCATTGTCATCTGCTCTGTTATCTTACATTCCATTGTTGTCTGCTCTCTTATCTTACATTCCATTGTCGTCTGCTCTCATAGCATACGTTATATACGTTCAATGAAGTATGTCATTGGGAGAGCACATCACACTTAGAAGGAGTTTTATTTGAGCTTGAACCAAGTAGGTTGGGATTGGTCCACCCAGCACCGTTAGACTCAAACAACCCAGTGGCTATTATTCGTAGATCCATGACGTCACACAGGGAAGGAAAGGGTCGGTTTACATCAGTTATAAGGCATACTCAAAAACCTTCGAATTTATTTTAAGCAATAGTAGGAGTTGCACTACTTTCCAAGTCCATGCCTACATCACTGAGGACAGTCATTTAGGTCCAAAGGACACTAATAACCACAGCTTGACCACAGAGACCTTCAGACCATGCTTGGTCCCTAAATAATTCCAAGAGAATATACTATTTCAAGTGGTACAAATTATTGTATTATAATTGGTCATAATAATTGTGAATAAGTAAAGTTGTCTTGGTCTTGCTACAGCCGCATAGCCAATTATGAAATATGACCAATGCAATTTAATTAATCACAATTCTAAAAAATAGATGACTGACTTAGTACATTAACTGACTTTCATTTTGTGAGTATTTACACAGAATACTGAATTTTCAGTGGTTAATCAAGTTAGTCTGTTTTTTGAGCGGTTTCGAAACGAGAACAATTATGAACGTCCTTCGGTAATTAGCTGTTTTGAAAAGTTTGGATATTACAGGGTGGGTTTAAAAAAAATAGTAAATACCCAAAAAGAATTAATTGATTTTCGGGCATTTCAGTTTAACTTCTTTTCATGGGTCTGTCTGTCTGTAATGGGATTTCGATTATTCATAGCTTTTGAGATAGAAAGAAAATGCCTCATGAAAATATTTAGCAAGGCAACAAAAGAGGGAATATGCAAGATTCAAAGCGTTCAATAGATGCATAGGCTTTCAGACTTTAGCCATTTTGAACGGGAGCAACTAAGATTTATTTGTATTTAAGCTGAATGATTAATCAGTTCTACTAACCTGGTCAGTCTGATATTAATTTTGTAATTCATTGGATTGTTCTTCGGGGCGAGTGGGGCCTGGGGAGTTATATAAGAATATTTATGCGAAGAGGAATCCTAAAATCCTGTACCGAAGATGAGTATCATGTCTGCTGCGTTGCCACTAGTGGCGCCACCTGTGTGTATTTATGACACGACTAAAATCACTATAAGCGTGCTATATTGGACCTACTATATTGGCCGTGCTATATTGCATTACATGAAACCGCAGATAGTAGAGGGATAGATGGTTAAGTGACGTCATGAAAGTGTGATAATTGGCCATTTTGAAAATGTGATAATTGTCCACATTTCTTGAAGTTTTATACTGCCTATTATGGATAAGTCTGAATAGACTTGTTTTCGCCATTAGACAGTTTGTCAAAAGAAAGCCCGAGCCTACACTTTTACCGACCCGAGGGATTTTTAACCTCCCACACCACATAGACATGGTATGAGAGCAACTGGCCTTCGATGACGCTGTAAGTTATACACAACGGTGGAAATCCAAATTGGCAGAGTTGGGGGGGTACAGGGAATCGAACCACTGACCTTCAGATTAGGAGTCTGACCTAGAAAAAAGTCAGACACTCTAACCACTCCACCACAGAGAACACCACTGTATTTGTATAGCATCTTTGGTGGTTTTATTTTGTTTTTAGCCAACGTGGTTTATGATGCCTCAGAAACGCAGCCAGATATGACTATTGCGACCATCTTTTCTAAAGTGTGACGTTTGAGAGAAGATCAGAATGGAGGGAAGGTCTAAACTGTAAGCATCATTTTGCTAACTATATAAATTATGTTATCCCTATTATCATTCATTATCACGCTTCCAATATGGCGGCCGTATTTTCAGGTTGCATGCTGGGAGAGCCTCAAACAACCTCGCTTTGCCATCCGTATATATAAATTCCTTAATGAAACTAACTGTTCACTCCCGTATTCCTAGTGAGCTTCTCCATCTTTGTCTATTTCAGTTTGTATCGACGTACAAAGAAAAAGCACAGAGAAACCATAAGTAAGCTGCATTAGACCTATTAAATACCATAGCTCATTTATTTGTTTGTTGAGGTTTTCCATCCTAGCAACATCTAAGGTAATATCAGGATGGGTTGCCGATTGTGACAGCGTGCACATATGGCTACTTTATAGTGCTGTCCCACTGGGAGACCATGCGGCTGACACTATGACCCGATATTCCACTCATTCACATTATCTTTTTACTCACCAAACCAGTCCTTGCCCTATCCCAGTAATGCCAAGCACCAGACTCGGTAGTGACAAGTATCAAATTGTTCATTTTAGCATAACATGGGTAATTTGCAACGGGACGGAAGTGTAGGAGGGCGCTCAGCCAGCTTTCAACACTGACACGCCACCTATCGATCTAATACCGAACTAAACCACCCTCCGCACTAACGCTAATATCAATACCAGCCTTAATTTACAGTGCTGCCAGCTACACTCGATTTTTGGAACTAAATTACACCACCTATGCTCCCACCTAGTGGTTCACCACACGGGCGGTGACGTCACGGACAGCATTGAACCGCTCACTCGCTGCCCGGATACGAACCCGCGAAGACCAACCAACCATCAATTTGCTGCCCTCCACCCCTCAACTAACAAACAGGCTACGCAGGTGGTAGGGTTGAGAGTGACGAGTTGATTACCTATTGTTCGATGACATTGATTATTCTGTTGGAATAAATGCAAAATGTTATCACTTCCGTCTCGTCGTTGATTAGTAAATCAATGGCTTGACGCGGCCGGGGATCGAACCAGTACGAGAAACCATCAGTTCATTTAAAGTCATCAGGAATAAGTTCAGCTTTCTTGCTAAATTAACAATGTCACACAATACCAGCTTTAAAATGACAGACCTTGTTCCAAGTTCTTGTTATATATAATTATATAGATGTTATGTATATATAATTAGATAGTATGTTTATGCGCATATGTATATAAATAGTTGTTTCTATGTTAACGCCACTAGACAAATATACGGTACTTGCTGTACCGCTAGGTACACCACTTGGTGCAGAAGCACGAGTCTGGTGGACAGCATGCTAAAGCAGGCGGCACCGCGACTCTGCTTTATGGCTTCTCATTAACCACTGCTCGCCTATTAAAGGTGTCGTCTGCGCGCCGCTAAATTGTCGTCTGCGCAGAATGGAACGTTCCCGCTTCGTTCCCGCCCGCCAGGGGGAAGCGCGAGAGACGACGTGGTGGCCGGGCATTTAGAGGTGATATTACAGCCCACAACCCCCACAATCCCCCCCCCAAACACACATACACCAGCAGGTTACTGCCTACAAGTGGTTTGGAGCTCCCCTCTACACCTTGTACTACGTTTCTACACTGGTCCCCGACCGGTTATTGCTACTACCTGTCCTTTTCATACAGCTTTAATGTACTACGTTTCTACACTGGTCCCCGCCTGGTTATTGCTACTACCTGTCCTTTTCATACAGCTTTAATGTACTACGTTTCTACACTGGTCCCCGCCTGGTTAGTGCTACTACCTGTCCTTTTCATACAGCTTTAATGTACTACGTTTCTACACTGGTCCCCGCCTGGTTATTGCTACTACCTGTCCTTTTCATACAGCTTTAATGTACTACGTTTCTACACTGGTCCCCGCCTGGTTAGTGCTACTACCTGTCCTTTTCATACAGCTTTAATGTACTACGTTTCTACACTGGTCCCCGCCTGGTTAGTGCTACTACCTGTCCTTTTCATACAGCTTTAATGTACTACATTTCTACACTGGTCCCCACCTGGTTATTGCTACTACCTGTCCTTTTCATACAGCTTTAATGTACTGCATTTCTACACTGGTCCCCAGCCTGGTTATTGCTACTACCTGTCCTTTTCATACAGCTTTAATGTACTACGTTTCTACACTGGTCCCCGCCTGGTTAGTGCTACTACCTGTCCTTTTCATACAGCTTTAATGTACTACATTTCTACACTGGTCCCCGCCTGGTTATTGCTACTACCTGTCCTTTTCATACAGCTTTAATGTACTACGTTTCTACACTGGTCCCCACCTGGTTAGTGCTACTACCTGTCCTTTTCATACAGCTTTAATGTACTACGTTTCTACACTGGTCCCCGCCTGGTTATTGCTACTACCTGTCCTTTTCATACAGCTTTAATGTACTGCATTTCTACACTGGTCCCCACCTGGTTATTGCTACTACCTGTCCTTTTCATACAGCTTTAATGTACTACGTTTCTACACTGGTCCCCGCCTGGTTAGTGCTACTACCTGTCCTTTTCATACAGCTTTAATGTACTACGTTTCTACACTGGTCCCCGCCTGGTTATTGCTACTACCTGTCCTTTTCATACAGCTTTAATGTACTACATTTCTACACTGGTCCCCGCCTGGTTATTGCTACTACCTGTCCTTTTCATACAGCTTTAATGTACTACGTTTCTACACTGGTCCCCGCCTGGTTATTGCTACTACCTGTCCTTTTCATACAGCTTTAATGTACTACATTTCTACACTGGTCCCCGCCTGGTTATTGCTACTACCTGTCCTTTTCATACAGCTTTAATGTACTACGTTTCTACACTGGTCCCCGCCTGGTTATTGCTACTACCTGTCCTTTTCATACAGCTTTAATGTACTACGTTTCTACACTGGTCCCCACCTGGTTATTGCTACTACCTGTCCTTTTCATACAGCTTTAATGTACTACGTTTCTACACTGGTCCCCACCTGGTTAGTGCTACTACCTGTCCTTTTCATACAGCTTTAATGTACTACGTTTCTACACTGGTCCCCGCCTGGTTATTGCTACTACCTGTCCTTTTCATACAGCTTTAATGTACTACATTTCTACACTGGTCCCCGCCTGGTTATTGCTACTACCTGTCCTTTTCATACAGCTTTAATGTACTACGTTTCTACACTGGTCCCTGCCTGGTTATTGCTACTACCTGTCCTTTTCATACAGCTTTAATGTACTACGTTTCTACACTGGTCCCCGCCTGGTTAGTGCTACTACCTGTCCTTTTCATACAGCTTTAATGTACTACGTTTCTACACTGGTCCCCGCCTGGTTATTGCTACTACCTGTCCTTTTCATACAGCTTTAATGTACTACGTTTCTACACTGGTCCCCGCCTGGTTATTGCTACTACCTGTCCTTTTCATACAGCTTTAATGTACTACGTTTCTACACTGGTCCCCGCCTGGTTATTGCTACTACCTGTCCTTTTCATACAGCTTTAATGTACTACGTTTCTACACTGGTCCCCGCCTGGTTATTGCTACTACCTGTCCTTTTCATACAGCTTTAATGTACTACGTTTCTACACTGGTCCCCGCCTGGTTATTGCTACTACCTGTCCTTTTCATACAGCTTTAATGTACTACGTTTCTACACTGGTCCCCGCCTGGTTATTGCTACTACCTGTCCTTTTCATACAGCTTTAATGTACTACGTTTCTACACTGGTCCCCGCCTGGTTATTGCTACTACCTGTCCTTTTCATACAGCTTTAATGTACTACGTTTCTACACTGGTCCCCGCCTGGTTAGTGCTACTACCTGTCCTTTTCATACAGCTTTAATGTACTACGTTTCTACACTGGTCCCCACCTGGTTATTGCTACTACCTGTCCTTTTCATACAGCTTTAATGTACTACATTTCTACACTGGTCCCCGCCTGGTTAGTGCTACTACCTGTCCTTTTCATACAGCTTTAATGTACTACGTTTCTACACTGGTCCCCACCTGGTTATTGCTACTACCTGTCCTTTTCATACAGCTTTAATGTACTACATTTCTACACTGGTCCCCGCCTGGTTAGTGCTACTACCTGTCCTTTTCATACAGCTTTAATGTACTACATTTCTACACTGGTCCCCACCTGGTTAGTGCTACTACCTGTCCTTTTCATACAGCTTTAATGTACTACATTTCTACACTGGTCCCCGCCTGGTTATTGCTACTACCTGTCCTTTTCATACAGCTTTAATGTACTACGTTTCTACACTGGTCCCCGCCTGGTTAGTGCTACTACCTGTCCTTTTCATACAGCTTTAATGTACTACATTTCTACACTGGTCCCCGCCTGGTTAGTGCTACTACCTGTCCTTTTCATACAGCTTTAATGTACTACGTTTCTACACTGGTCCCCGCCTGGTTAGTGCTACTACCTGTCCTTTTCATACAGCTTTAATGTACTACGTTTCTACACTGGTCCCCACCTGGTTAGTGCTACTACCTGTCCTTTTCATACAGTTTTAATATACTGCATTTCTACACTGGTCCCCGCCTGGTTAGTGCTACTACCTGTCCTTTTCATACAGCTTTAATGTCCTACATTTCTACACTGGTCCCCGGCTGGTTGATGCCTATACCTGTCCTCTTCTTACAGCTTTAACTACTGTCATACACTGTCACTTTATGTCCCGCCTGTTCAACTGCTTGTCTACATTTCTACGTCCCCCTGGTATGTATCTGCCTTCTGCTAATGACTACTTCTACACTGCCGCTGTTGTGCTAGCTGCCTTGCTAGCTTGTACTACTTCATCTGCCCAGCTGCCTTTGCCCACTGGTAACCTTAATGTACTATATTTCTACACTGGTCCCTGGCTGGTTGGCGCTGTGAGCTTCCTCTCCAGACTGATACCCTTAATGTAATACACTTCTACACTGGTCTCTGGCTGGATAGTGCTCCTAGCTTCTTTTACCCACTTGTAGCCTTAATGTCCTACATTTCTACACTGGTCCCTGGCTGGTTAGTACTGCCAGCCGCCCCTTCCCAGCGGCCACCCTCGGGAATTAGCTGGAGTCAACGATTCGTGCCACAATCAGTGGCCGAGGTCGTGTTGCGCATGCGTCGCTGGCTGGACGGCGTTCCCCTGACCCATATGGCCGTATGTATAGTGAATGCCACCCTAACTCTAACGGGGCCCTTTTCACAAACAAATAGACAGCCCAAAGTCTACACAAGTAAATTAATAAATGAATACCGTAGCACTACTCAACTATATTGAATATAAAAGCGCTTATTTTTAACCAGATAGGATGGCCGATTGAGTTGAGCGTCCGTCTCCCGTTTTGGTAGATCGTGGGATTTTGAACCCTGGTCGAGTCAAACCTATGACTTACAAATTGATACTTTTCGCTTCCTAGCCAGGTGCTCGGCATTATTAGGATTGGGCAAGGACTGGTTCACTCAGTGTCAAGATAATGTGTCTGAGTGGGATATCAGGTTAATGTGCTGGTGGCCTGGTCTCCCAGGGGGGCAGCACTATTAAGTCACCATGAGTATCCACTGTCACAGGTCGGTACCCGTACTGATATGACCTTAGATGGTGCCAGGATGTAAAACTCTAACAACTAACCAACCAACAGACATCCAATGTACGACAAGTAAAATAATAAAGAAATGCCGCAGAATTACTCATAATATTATATATTGAATATAACAACTGTTGTTTTTTAATTTATAACTGACAATGCATACTGCCTTTTTTATTGGTGCTGGGTTATTTGAGAGGAGAATGTATTTGCCTTTATTTTGTACGAATTCTGGGTGGTTTTCTTTTTTAAAGGAATAGTGGGTGATTTGTTAGTTATCGTAGGTCATTTTGCCTGGAGCTTTATTCATAACTAACTATTCCTGCCGCTGTCGTTGCTGCTGTTGTTAAATTTTTGTTGGTGGGGAGGAAGTATTTGCTTTTTGGGGCTCTATTTTTTTTGGGGGGGGGGGGGGGGGTTATAAGGAATAATGTTTGCGCTTCATTTATAACTAATTATTCCTGCCGCTCTCATCGCTGCTGTTGTTTAAAAAATTGAGGGGAGAAAGTATTTGCTTTTCTTATTGCTCTATTTTGTGGGGGTTTCTTTTTTTTAAGGAATAGTAAACGATTTGTTAGTTGTCGGGGGCCATTTTGGCTGGCGCGTTCAAATGCCTGGCCGTGCAATCTGATGAGCGTGCGTCCATGCCTGCTCACAATCCACCCTCTGGTGATACACTTAATGTGTGCATAATGTGCCACACCCCAGATGTCTAGGTACATGCCCACATAGACATGCGCGAAGCTGACACCACCCTGGGAAAAAGGGTGATTCTCTGAAACTAGGCACTAAAGTGTGACATGGAAACCACAAATGAAAAACCAGCCGAACAATAGCAGACAACATTCGAAATAATAGTAGGATCCATGTTCCGATGAAGGTTTACATGTGTATATGTCAGAGTTGAAGGGGGGTCGGGAAAGCTATTTCACTTTTAGATTTTGAGCAAAGTGAGCAATACGGTAATATCACTTGTGTAACATGGAAATCAAAGACATATCCAGAAGACCATTTTAACAAACACAACAAAGTGAAGCAAGATTATATTAATTACAGCTAAGTAAACAAGATTATATCTTACAAGAAAAAAAGGTTGATAAAAGGTTGAAAAAATGCTTAGGTAAATGCACAGTGTCAATTTTCACATATAATGTGACTGAGTGGGATATCAGGTCATGGTGCTAACGGCCTGGTCTCCCAATGCGGCAGCACTATGAAGTCGCCATGAGTGTGCACTGTCTCAAGTCGGTACCGGTCCTGATATGACCTTAAATATTGCCTGGACGTGAAACCCCAACAACCAACCAACTGAATTACATCGAGCACTAGCTATATATACACATATATAGGTAGTTCCACATGTATATATATGGATCGTATATATGGCACTTTATATATATATGTATATAATGTATATTTAGATCGAGTTTTAGATAGAGAGTCTAACATCTATCCTAGGAACCATGATATGATATTAGAGAGTCTAACCTCTATCCTAGGAACCATGGTAGGAAATTAGATAGTCCAACCTCTATCCTAGGAACCATGATAGGAAATTAGAGTCTAACCTATATCCTAGAAACTATGGTAGGAAATTAGAGTCTAATCTCTATCCTAGGAGCCGTGATAGGAAATTAGAGTCTAACATCTATCCTAGAAACCATTGTAGGAAATTAGAGTCTAACCTCTATACTAGGAACCATGGTATGAAATTAGAGAGTCTAACCTCTATCCTAGAAACCATGGTAGGAAATTAGAGAGTCTAACCTCTATCCTAGGAACCATGGTAGGAAATTAGAGAATCTAACCTCTATCCTAGGAACCATGGTAGCAAATTAGAGAGTCCAATCTCTATCCTAGGAGCCATGATAGGAAATTAGAGTCTAACCTCTATCCTAGAAACCATGGTACGAAATTAGAGTCTAACCTCTATCCTAGGAGCCATGATAGGAAATTAGAGTCTAACCTCTATCCTAGGAACCATGGTAGGAAATTAGAGAGTCTAACCTCTATCCTAGAAACCATGGGAGGAAATTAGAGTCTAACCTCTATCCTAGGAACCATGGTAGGAAATTAGAGTCTAACCTCTATCCTAGGAGCCATGATAGGAATTAGAGTCTAACCTCTATCCTAGAAACCATGGTAGGAAATTAGAGAGTCTAAGCTTTATCCTAGAAACTATGGTAGGATATTAGAGAGTCTAACCTCTATCCTAGAAACCATGATAGGAAATGAGAGAGTCTAACCTCTACCCTAGGAGCCATGATAGGAAATTAGAGAGTCTACCCTCTATCTTAGGAGCCATGATAGACACTTAGAGTCTAACCTCTATCCTAGAAACCATGGTAGGATATTAGAGAGTCTAACCTCTATCCTAGGAACCATGGTAGGAAATGAGAGAGTTTAACCTCTATCCTAGGAGCCGTGATAGGAAATCTAAGTTAATTCTATTCCCCAGTGCTATCGGAGAATTGACACTATAATAGACTGCTGTACGGGCAGTCCTACTGTCTGGGCAGGGCTCCCTGTCGTGTGTCAGGGCCGGGCTGAGGGTCAACATTCAAAGTTGACAACATGTAGATTCGGATGGCTGAGTTGGTTAGTTCAGTGAGTCACTGAGTCAGTGAATGGTGAGTCAGTGGTGACTCAGTGAGTCAGGTAGTAAGGGGGTCAGTTGGCTATTGAGTCTTTGGTGAGTGAGTGGTGGTGGTGGTGGTGGTGTTGGTGGTGGTGGTGGTGGTGGTGGGAGTTCTAAAAGTAAAAGCAACGCATTTAATCGCTGGTAATTGCCGGTGGAATGCGTTACTGTAATAATAAAGGTGGTTGTAAAATTCCCAATGTGGTTTCCTAAAAATGATCATGATTCGACAATAAATAGCTATAAATGGACTAATAAAAGTGATTTCTTAATGCGTGCACTCAATGTGATGTTCGAGACGTGCTTAGTACATCCTGCCCTGCAAAAGAAAAATCGATTTTTGTTAAATATCGAATTTGCTCAATTTAAAGTTGAATAATTCGATGGTTTTAGTTGTTTTAGATAAATATATAATATAAGTAGTGTATATTTTAGGATGTAACTTTTATATTTTTATAGTAACTGTGGAAATATTCTAAGTGAAAAGTGATATATTTATCTAAAAGAATATATAAAATATTAATATGACAGAAACTCGAAAACCATCAGATTATGGAACATTAAAATGGCTGAACTCCGTCCTATAGAAAATCACCGTAATATAGTTCCATATAAAATAGTTTAAATAGATGTGTACATGTGTAATATACAATGAAAGACATGGTTCACATATTTGTAGGCATCATTGTAGTCCTCATGGGTGGGCGGAGTGCTTTCAAATGGGCCCTGCGCCTTTCGCTGAAACCCTTTTGAAATCACTCCGCTAACCCACGAGGACTACCACGACATATATATGTGAGGGGGGGTCATGGCTACCTAAGGGGGGGGGGGGGCAATCTTGTGTTGGTTATCATAGGGTTAGGCGGTGTGTCGCCATGGATACTCAATGGGGGGACAATTTTGTGCTGGTGTAATAGAATTAGGTGGTGTGTTGCCATGGTTACCTGCAGACGACATTTCCACTACCACTTCAATTGTATAGCCCCACTTGACCTTATGGGCGTTTCTCTGACCTTCATTTGGTTGTGGACACACTGGCAGGCAGGCGGTTGACCTTTAGTGACGCCAAATACCCGTGACCTTCATCAGTTCATCATGACCTTCATGTGAAAGGCGTGTTTTCTTTTTCTTTTTTTTCTTTTTTTAAAACTTTTGTGGGCTTGGTAGCAAAGTCTCATTTGTCTGTTGCTTTACGTCCTAGCAACATCTGAGGTCATATCAGAACGGGTATCAACTTGTAACAGTGCACATTCATAACAACTTTATAGTGCTGCCCCACTAGGAGACCAGGCCACCAGCACCATGACCCGATATCCCACGCAGTCACATTATCCTGACACTGAGCTAACCAGTCCTTGCCCTATCATATTAATGCCGAGTGCCAGGCTAGGTAGCAACATGTATCAATTTTGTAAGTCATTGCTTTTACACGGCCAGAATATAAAATCGGGGTGGTGCACTTCAGTAACAACTTCCGGTATCCTGCTCGCGCCACAACAGAACTGACACACCCGCGTCCCGCGTAAACCATGTGTAAAGTGCGACGGCCGGCAGCTGTGGTTGTGTAGGCAGGTTAAAGAGGAAATCACTACAGGCAAGTATAGAGAAGGAAGGCAAGAGATAGAGTGTGCAGAAGGAACCAGAAGGAGCTTGCTTAGTTTATTATATATATAGCTTTTAGAATCCAAGATGGTGGTGGTCACATGGGTTGATCTCCCAATCCCTAACAGGTATTTATCTACCCACCAATCAGAGTTCAATCTCTTGTATCCAAGGCTTTGTCATGCTGGCCACAGTGCCTTGTGGTGTGTACTGATCCATAAATAACACCTGGGGGGAGGGGGTATGTGAGGCAACTCCTCCAAAGACTGTATCTAAGAAGTGACACTCCTCCTCTATACTATTTTACTATATAATTTCTATACCTAATGAGTAATAGTTTACCAACTCCACATATCCCTCATATGCCTTTGGATTTTATATATTACCATTTACCATTATATAGATAAGTTGCAATTTATTATAGTAGAGTTCACATATATCCTCATGTCATTGTATCGGAAAATTGTACACATGGTTACGTGGAACCAGTGCAATAAGGTCAGCCCTAGCTCCAGTGAACTCTTAAAGTTGCATAATCCGATGGTTTTAACTTTCTGTAATTTTCTGAGATAAATATATTAGGTTGAACGTTATAATCTACCTTACTTTAGTTTGAAGTGACTTTTATATTAAATGGCTACCTTTTTGACATATTTGAAGTGCAAATGTACTAAATTAATTTCGGCAAGCATGCCAAAACTCGGACACCATAGGCTTCTGCAGTAACAGGTCCTATTAAATTGGCGCAGTATTCCGTTCTATGTAGTGACAAATATTTTATAAGTGTGCCAGTATCTAAGTTAGATATGTAGAATCAGATCTAGATAACTGATTTGGTTTTGAAAATTTGATCTGTTCATCGGACTATGCAGTTTTACGCCCAACAAACACTATGAGCCTGCAGTCGAAATGAAGCCCAACAAACACTGTGAGCCTGCAGTTGGAATGAAGCCCAACAAACACTGTGAGCCTGCAGTTGGAATGAAGCCCAACAAACACTGTGAGCCTGCAGTTGGAATGAAGCCCAACAAACACTGTGAGCCTGCAGTTGGAATGAAGCCCAACAAACACTGTGAGCCTGCAGTCAAAATGAAGCCCAACAAACACTGTGAGCCTGCAGTTGGAATGAAGCCACACAAACACTGGGTGAGCCCTGCAGTGGAATGAAGCCCAACAAACACTATGAGCCTGCAGTTGGAATGAAGCCCAACAAACACTGTGAGCCTGTAGTTGGAATTAAGCCCAACAAACACTGTGAGCCTGCAGTTGGAATTAAGCCCAACAAACACTGTGAGCCTGCAGTCGAAATGAAGCCCAACAAAACACTGTGAGCCTGCAGTTGGAATGAACGCCCAACAACACTGTGGAGCCTGCAGTTGGAATTAAGCCCCAACAAACACTGTGAGCCTGCAGTCGAAATGAAGCCCAACAAACACTGTGAGCCTCCAGTTGGAATGAAGCCCAACAAACACTGTGAGCCTGCAGTTGGAATTAAGCCCAAACAAACACTGTGAGCCTGCAGTTTGGAATTAAGCCCAACAAACACTGTGAGCCTGCAGTTGGAATTAAGCCCAACAAACACTGTGAGCCTGCATTTGGAATTAAGCCCAACAAACACTGTGAGCCTGCAGTCGAAATGAAGTCCAACAAACACTGTGAGCCTGCAGTCGAAATGAAGCCCAACAAACACTGTGAGCCTGCAGTCGAAATGAAGCCCAACAAACACTGTGAGCCTGCAGTTGGAATGAAGCCCAACAAACACTGTGAGCCTGCAGTTGGAATTAAGCCCAACAAACACTGTGAGCCTGCAGTTGGAATTAAGCCCAACAAACACTGTGAGCCTGCAGTTGGAATTAAGCCCAACAAACACTGTGAGCCTGCAGTTGGAATGAAGCCCAACAAACACGTGAGCCTGCAGTTGGAATTAAGCCCAACAAAACACTTGTGAGCCTGCAGTTGGAATTAAGCCCAACAAACACTGTGAGCCTGCAGTTGGAATTAAGCCCAACAGACACTGTGAGCCTGCAGTTGGAATTAAGCCCAACAAACACTGTGAGCCTGCAGTTGGAATTAAGCCCAACAAACACTGTGAGCCTGCAATTGGAATTAATCCCAACAAACACTGTGAGCCTACAGTCGAAATGAAGCCCAACAAACACTGTGAGCATGCAGTTGGAATGAAGCCCAACAAACACTGTGAGCCTGCAGTTGGAATGAAGCCCAACAAACACTGTGAGCCTGCAGTTGGAATGAAGCCCAACAAACACTGTGAGCCTGCAGTCGAAATGAAGCCCAACAAACACTGTGAGCCTGCAGTTGGAATGAAGCCCAACAAACACTGCGAGCCTGCAGTTGGAATGAAGCCCAACAAACACTGTGAGCCTGCAGTTGGAATTAAGCCCAACAAACACTGTGAGCCTGCAGTCGAAATGAAGCCCAACAAACACTGTGAGCCTGCAGTTGGAATGAAGCCCAACAAACACTGTGAGCCTGCAGTTGGAATTAAGCCCAACAAACACTGTGAGCCTGCAGTTGGAATTAAGCCCAACAAACACTGTGAGCCTGCAGTCGAAATGAAGCCCAACAAACACTGTGAGCCTGCAGTTGGAATGAAGCCCAACAAACACTGTGATCCTGCAGTTGGAATTAAGCCCAACAAACACTGTGAGCCTGCAGTTGGAATTAAGCCCAACAAACACTGGGACATGTGTGAGCCTGCAGTTGGAATGAAGCCCAACAAACAATGTGAGCCTGCAGTTGGAATGAAGCCCAACAAACACTGTGAGCCAGCAGTTGGAATGAAGCCCAACAAACACTGTGACATGTGTGAGCCTGCAGTCGGATGAAGCCCAACAAACACTGTGAGCCTGCAGTTGGAATGAAGCCCAACAAACACTGTGAGCCTGCAGTTGGAATTAAGCCCAACAAACACTGTGAGCCAGCAGTTGGAATTAAGCCCAACAAACACTGTGACATGTGTGAGCCTGCAGTCGGATGAAGCCCAACAAACACTGTGAGCCTGCAGTTGGAATGGACGGGAATCTTGCTGCGTTCCAAGTACAGTACAGCTCCAGTTAGTTGGAGGGTTGTTGGAGTTTTATGTCCTGGCAACATCTAAGATCATATCAGAACGGGTACCAACTTGTGACAATGTGTACTCATGGAAACTTTATAGTGCTGCTCCACTGGGAGACCAGGCCACTAGCACCATGACCCGAAACCTCACACAGTCACATTATCCTGATACTGTTCTAACCAGTCCTTGTCCTATCCTATTAATACCGAGCTAGGAAGCGACAAGTACCAATTTTGTAAGTTATTGGTTTGACTTGACTGGGAATCGAACTCCCAATCTCCCGCACGCGAGGCCTGCGCTCTACCGATTCGGCCACCGCGCTACGGTTAGTACTCAGGTACGTGGAATATTATGGTAACCCTATATTCCAGTCATATCCATCCAGTTCACATTTATTTTATTTTTATTTGTTGCATGGGATAGGAAGGCTTATTTTCAAACCTGGCGCACTGGCCAAATCAGGAGACCGCATGCTTTCCATGTGGAAGGTCCGGAGTTCAGATCATGGCCGAGTCAAACCAATGACGTACAACATTGATATGTGTCGCTACCTATCCTGGCGCTCGGCATTAATTGGATAGGGCACGGTCTGGTTGCTCAGTAGCAGGATAATGTGACTTTGGGGGATGTCGGGTCATGGTGCTGACCACCTGATCTCCCAGTGGAGCAGCACTATAAAGTCACCATGATTGCGGACCCATCCTGATATGAACATAGATGTTGCTAGAAACCTAACAAACCAGATTTTCTTCCGAAATTATCGGTGAACTATTAGCAAACGCCCCTCTTCGCCATCTACCCCCCACCAACACCCCCACCAACACCCCCACCCCTGGCCGTCGGTCACTGCCAGCAAAATGGCCACTGTCAGTGCAGTTGTATAGGCACTGTCAGTGGTCTGGCGGGGGCTGTCAAATGATTAATTCAGTTTCAGCCAGGGTGGGTCTGGTGGGTGTCGTCTGTCTGCAGTTAGTGAAGGGCTGGTCGGCGAGCAACTGGTCGGCGAGCAACTGGTCGGCGAGCAACTGGTCGGCGAGCAACTGGACTGGGGCCGTCTAGCAATGTCAACCTGCACCCGAAGCTTAAAGCTGCATAGTCCGACAGAGAATCTAATTTCCAAAACTAAAACAATTATCTAGATTTGATTCTACATATCAAACTTAGATGCTGATGCACTTATTAAGTATTTGTTGCCACATAAAAGGGAACACTGAGTCAATTTAATAGGACCTGTTACTGCTGAAGCCATATGGTGCCAGAATGTTGGTATGCTTTCAAATAATAATAATAATAATAGCATTAGTTTATTTCCCCAATCATATTGTCAACGCTTTAAGCAGCATAGTCCGATGAAAATATCAAATTTTGAAAACCAAAACAATTATGTAGATTTGATTCTACATATCTAACTTAGATACCGATGCACCTATTAAACATCTGTCGCCACATAGAAGGGAATACTAAAGCAATTTAATAGAACCCATTACTGCTGAAACATTATGGTGTTAGAGTTTTGGCTTGCTTGCTGACATTAATTTTGGATCGTTGCATTTCATGTATCTCGAAAAGTTAGCCAGTTAAAAGAAAAGTTACTTCAAGCTAAAGTAACATACATTATAACGATCAATTTAATATGTTTATTTCAGAAGAATGACGTATAGTCCGATGGTTTTGACTCTCTGTCATTTTTCTGAAATAAACATATTAAATTGGACTTTAATCACAAGACACTAGAACTTGTTGTTCTGTATGTGTGAATTAGTCTGTTTTCTCCAAACTCCCCCCCCCCACCCCCACCCCCCTCTCTTTCTCTCCTCCTCATTTTTATTACCCACTTTTGTGTTATAAAATAAAAAAATCCCCGAAGATCTCATTCATCTTGGAATGTTCCATCAAAGGAATCTCATATGAATGGAATATCAATAGAAGATTCCCACCACCAACCCGCCCTCTGACGGCAGTTGGAAGAACTAATGTTCTGGGTAGCAGCTCACTGTGCAGTATGCTCCATGAAAAAGGTCTGATAGAGGATTTATAGAGGATTATAAACGATTTCCACTGACAGCCGGCAGTTGGAAGAATGTGTTTTTAGGTAGCAGCTCATGGCGGCTTTATAGTGCTGCCCCGCTGGGAGACCAGGCTGCCAGCACAATGACCTGATATCCCATACAGTCACATTATCCTGATACTGTGCAAACTAGTCCTAACTAGTCCTTGCCCTATCCTAGTAATACCGAGCGCCAGGCTAGGTAGCGACAACTATCAATTTTGTAAGTCATTGGTGTGACCCGGCTGGGATTTCAACTCCAGACCTTCCGTACGGGAAGCCTGCGCTCTACCGATTCGGCCACCCCGTCCGGGTTTTTTTTCGGGTGGGGAGGGAGCCGGGGGGGCGGGGAGGGGGACTGGGCCAAGAAGGCAATGACAGTACAGTTGTATGCAATGTGCTGGAAGGTAGGTGGTTGTGGAGGGCGAGAGGGGGGGGGGGCGAGGGGGAGAGGGGGGGGATAGTGGATGTGGGGGAGGGGGGCTGTGGATAGGGGGGTGAGGATAGGGATGTTACCTCATGCCACAGCAATGACTTCAACTGAAGATTGGATTTCAATTTTCCACACTGAGCCTTCTGGCGTTTCCACTAAGGTAATTTGATCGGAATGTGCGATTGGTTGCCCTTATGAAAGTCATGCTGCTTTATTAACGGCGTCATCTCACCGGAAATGACGTCATTCCGTCAAATCCACATCCATAGCCATGGAGGGCATTATTATAATCATCGATGAGAATCTTCCACATTTATCCGGAATTGCGCATTTTTTTATCTGCCCGATATTTGTCCGGGTATGGTCAAAATTTGCGACCATTCCAGGTTTTTACACAAACCACCAATTCAATAATCGAACCACTTTAGAAGTCCCCAAAAAATTCATCAAATATTTTCCTGATTATTTTTTGTCAGGCCTTTCTCATCTATGTGTTATGGACTGCTTGTTAGCTCTTCCCCTTTCCTCTTTCCTTTCCCTCTTTCCTCTTTCCTCTTCCCTCTTTCCTCTTTCCTCTTTCCTCTTTCCTCTTCCCTCTTTCCTCTTCCCTCTTTCCTCTTCCCTCTTTCCTCTTTCCTCTTCCCTCTTTCCTCTTTCCTCTTCCCTCTTTCCTCTTCCCCTTTCCTCTTTCCTCTTTCCTCTTCCCTCTTTCCTCTTCCCTCTTTCCTCTTTCCTCTTCCCTCTTTCCTCTTTCCTCTTCCCTCTTCCCTCTTTCCTCTTCCCTCTTTCCTCTTCCCTCTTTCATCTTTCCTCTTCCCTCTTTCCTCTTCCCTCTTTCCTCTTCCCTCTCTTCCTCCCCTCGCTCCCTTCCTCCCTTCCCTCCCTTCCTCTTCGCTCCCTTCATCATATCCCCTCCCCTACCCCTCCTCCACTCCCCTCCCCTGGCCCTCTCCTCTCCTATCCTCTCCTCTCCTCTCAGCTCCTCCCCTCCCCTCTCCCCTCCCCTTCCCCCTCTCCTCCCCCTCCCTTCCTTCCTCTCCACTCCCTCGATCATATCCCCCTCCCCCTGCCCCCCTGCCCTCCCTCTGCCACTCCCCTCCCCCTCCCTCTCCCCTCCCCTCCCCTGCCTGTCATTCATCCCGGCTTAGAATAGCCCCCCCGCCGCCCCCCGCCCCAGACCCGCTGAGTGATCGCAGACACTGCAGGGAACTGCGGCTTGTATCCATCTTAACAATCTAATCAGGCGCCAAAAGCTGCTATACGGAATTATATTCCTCCCTGACGCAGCGTCAACACATCACCCGCTGTTTACCCGAAGCGCGAGTCGGACATTGCCAGGCGCCTCCTGGAGACTCCACCCCGGGGTCGGGGGCGGGGGCGGGGGCGGGGGCGGGGGCGCGAGGGAGGGGCGGGGATCGGGCGGACGAAAGGGAGAGGAAGGAGCGGGTGGGAGGGTTGGTTATTGGAATTTTACGTCCTGGCAACATCTAAGGTCATATCAGGACTGGTACCGACTTGTGACAGTGCGCACTCATGGCGACTTAATAGTGCTGCCCCACTGGGTTGGATGGTTGGTTGTTGGAGCTTTACGTCCTGGCAACATCTAAGGTCAATCAGGACGGGCACCGACTTGTGATAGTGCGCACTCATGGCGACTTTATAATGCTGCCCCACTGGGATACCCGACTGCCAGCACCATGATCTGATATCCCACTCAGTCACATTATCCTGACACTGACCAAACCAGTCGTTGCCCTATCCTAATAATGCCGAGCGCCTGGCTATGAAGCGACAAATACAATTTTGTAATTCATTGGTTAGACTCAATCAGGGTCGACCATGAACCCGAGAGTTCGAATACCACGATCTACCAAAGCGGGAGACTGACGCTCAAGTCATTCGGCCATTCTGTCTGGTGGGAGAGTGATTGGGGGAGGGGTGGGGGAGTCTGGCGCGGGGAGTCGAGAAAGGGGGGCGGGGGTAAGGTATTATTACAAAAACACTGACGCGCCTCCCTGCTAAGAAACGAATCCAACATGGCGGCCGTCGTAATCCAGGAGATAGGAGACGCCGACAGATGAGATTAGTGCAAGCGGGTCACCAGCGAAACCATAGGGCCTGGTGCATCAACTATTAACGGGGAGGCAATAGGTGGTTTGCTAAAGAAATGTTACTCTTTGGACAAGAACAAGAACAAGAAGAACAAGAAGAACAACAACGAGAACGAGAAGAAGAAAAAACAACAAGAACAAGAACAACAAGAGGAACAAGAAGAGGAATAAGAAGAGGAACAAGAGGAATGAAACGAACGAGAAGAAGAATGAGAAGGACGAGAAGACCTAGAAGAAGACCAAGAATAAGACTAGAAGGAAGACCAAGAATAAGACTAGAAAGAAGACTAAAGCTAAGATTTCATATACACGGTATGCGGCATGCAGCATGCGAATGCGAATGTGGTATATGCCAACCCCCAATAGCTAATGTTTACTTTTTGTGCTGGGGGATCGTTAAACATACAAACACACCAAAAAGAATACCCATGATATTTTTCGGTTTTTTGCTCCAATTTTGTGAAGGAAGATCAAAGTTACTATTGTTTTCTATGGCAAACACAGTAGTAATCGCATTCACATTCGCACTGATCGGTCCATGGGTCGATCCATTTGCCGCATTCGCATTCGCATTCGCATTCACGTTCGCATTCGCATTCAGACGCATGGAAGCACCACTATTCATTTGCATGCTTTTTTATTTTTTGCCGCATTCGCATTCGCATTCACATGCCACATGCCGCATACCACGTATATGGAATCTTAGCTTTAGAAGAATATAAATATATCAATTCAAACTAACAGAGGGGTTAATTCGTTAAGGAATAATATTTAGACTGACAAAGAAAACTGCATTCTCTTTAATTAAATGTGAAGGATGTCTTCGTATCGCATTCTAGTTCCGCGAAAGTAAAAAGAACAAAAATAAGCAGTAGAACGCGAACAAACTGCTCTGCGTATGCGGAAATCATCGGGGAATTGTTACTTAAACGCGAGCCAGTGAATCAGCATGCTTAGCCGTGGGAGATGGGTTTACCCCCACTAAGCCTATTGTAATTGGTAATCTTGAGTTTTCGTGGAATTATCTTCTTATTTTTCAATCACATATTCTGCAAAACTCTGAAAAGCACATGTCTATCTTAAATCAGATTCGTGGTAGTGTCTATTTCATATTTCCTTGATAAAAAAAAGAATAAGGTGGTAACATTTTTTTCTATTGCCTGAATTATATGTGCTTTCTGAAATGCAATTATAGCAATATAAACAAGGACATCCTTCCCCTCATTTCTGGAAATCCCGTCCTGATATGACCTTAGACGTTGCCAGGACGTAAAACTCCAACAACCAACCAATCAGTGCTAATCAAACCTCTGTGGCGGAGTGGTTAAAGTGTCTGACTTTTTTCTAGGTCGGACTCCTAATCTGAAGGTCGGTGGTTCGATTTCCCATGCCCCCCACCTCTGCCAATTTGGATTTCCACCGCTGTGGATAACTTACAGCATCATAAAAGGCCAGTTGCTCTCATACCATGTCTATCTGGTGTGAGAGGTAAAGAATCGTTTGGGTCGGTAAAAGTGTAGGCTCTGGCTTTCTATCGACAAACTGTCTAATGCTGAAACCAAGTCTATTCAGACTTATCCATGATTGGCAGTATAAATCCTCAAGAAGAAAAAAAGAAAACCGTATCCACGCCATTGATATTTCATGCACTCGGGGTTGTCTAGTTCCCTCTTCTGGCACGGTGGCACCACCTGCGAGTGGCAATTAACCCATATCAACGGCATCGCTGGTCTCATTACTAGCTTGTTATTCGACGGGCTAGAGAATTAGATTACTCTCAACCAGCCATATGGAGGAGTTTTGTTTCCTTCAGCACTGTGTAACTCCTGTCAGTGGTCGTTAGCAGATAGTTTGTTTGTTTATTTGGGCTTTACGTACTAGCAACATCTAAGTGCACACTGTCATAAGTCGGTTCCCGTCCTGATATGAGCTTAGGTGTTGCTAGGATGTAAAACAAAAACGAGCAAGCATCCGACATGCTATTTCCACTGATTCTGCATTGAAATCAGAAAGAATCTGTGACATTATACCAAACGAATGATGACTTAAAGATTTATACTTGTCACTTTCTAGCCAGGCACTCGCATTATTAAAATAGGTCAAGGACTGGTTGGCTTAGTGTCAGGATAATGTGCCTGAGGGGGATATCAGGTCATGGTCCTGGCAGCCTGGTCTCCCAGTGGGGCCGCACTATAAGGTTGCCATGAGTTAGCAATGTCATAAGTGGGTACCCGTCCTTCAATCAATCAATAGTTCCATCCTCTAGTCGAGGGTTGGATGCAATGGTTCTCCACTTGTCCCGATGTTGTGCTGTTCTGATAGACTGTGAATAATTCAAGCCTGTCCACTGTGAAATATTTGTAAACCATGATGTTCTTGGTCTCCCTCTCCCTCTGCTGCCATTCACCTTCCCTTCCAACAATGTACGGTATATTGAACTCTGATGAATGATGTGGCCAAAATAAATAAGTTTCTTTGTCGGTATAGTGGCAAACAAGCTTTTCTTATTTTTAATTTTTCTGAGAACTTCTTTGTTGGTGATCTTCTTTGTCCATGATATTTTCATCATCCTTCGATAAGTCCACATCTCAAATGCTGCTAAACGTTTGTACATTTTCTTAGAGATTGTCCATGTCTCTGCCCCATACATTAGAGTAGACCACACATAACACTGAAGAATACGCTTCCTTGTTTGTATTAATATCTTACTTGATGTTAACACTCTATACATTTTGGAGAATGTTGTTCGGGCTATTGTTATCCCATCCTTATATGACCTTAAATGTTGCCAGGATGTAAACCTGCAACAACCAACCAACCAAGTTAATGCAACTGATTGACGGATTCCCCGGAGGCGGGGGGAATTCCTAATACAAAAAGTGATTTTCAAAATGTTGGTGAATGTATGGTAAACATGTAGTTGTCGCGAATGTCTTCTAGTGTATGGTATTTCCACTGATTCTGCATTGAAATCAGACAGAATCTGTGACATTATACCAAACGAATGATGACTTAAAGATTTATACTGTCACTTTCTAGCCAGGCACTCGCATTATTAAAATAGGTCAAGGCACTGGTTGGCTTAGTGTCAGGATAATGTGCCTGAGGGGGATATCAGGTCATGGTCCTGGCAGCCTGGTCTCCCAGTGGGGCCGCACTATAAGGTTGCCATGAGTTAGCAATGTCATAAGTGGGTACCCGTCCTTCAATCAATCAATAGTTCCATCCTCTAGTCGAGGGTTGGATGCAATGGTTCTCTCCACTTGTCCCGATGTTGTGCTGTTCTGATAGACTTGTGAATAATTCAAGCCTGTCCACTGTGAACATATTTGTAAACCATGATGTTCTTGTGTCTCTCTCTCCCTCTGCTGCCATTCACCTTCCCTTCCAACAATGTACGGGTATATTAGAACTCTGATCGAATGATGTGGCCAAAATAAATAAGTTTCTTTGTCTGTATAGTGGCAAACAAGCTTTTCTTATTTTTAATTTTTCTGAGAACTTCTTTGTTGGTGATCTTCTTTGTCCATGATATTTTCATCATCCTTCGATAAGTCCACATCTCAAATGCTGCTAAACGTTTGTACATTTTCTTAGAGATTGTCCATGTCTCTGCCCCATACATTAGAGTAAAACCACACATAACACTGAAGAATGTTATGTGTGGTTTTCTATTGCCTGACCAAGAATGATGACTTAAAGATTTATACTTGTCACTTTCTAGCCAGGCACTCGCATTATTAAAATAGGTCAAGGACTGGTTGGCTTAGTGTCAGGATAATGTGCCTGAGGGGGATATACAGGTCATGGTCCTGGCAGCCTGGTTCTCCCAGTGGGTAGCCAGCACTATAAGGTTGCCATGAGTTAGCAATGTCATAAGTGGGTACCCGTCCTTCAATCAATCAATAGTTCCATCCTCCTTGGAACCCCCACGTTCCATCCTCCCCGTAATCCCCGCTCCTCCCCACAGGAGTGGGGAGGAGCGGGGATTATGGGGAGGGGTGGGGAGTATGGGGAGGGTTGGGGAGTGTGGGGAGGCGTGGGGAGGAGCGGGGAGTGTGGGGAGGGGTGGGGAGGAGCTGGGCGTGTGGGGAGTTGGTGGGGAGGAGCGGGGAGTGTGGGGAGGAGCGGGGATTATGGGGAGGGTGGGGAGGGGGATGTGGGGAGGAGTGGGGAGGAGCTGGAGTGTGGGGAGGAGTGGGGAGGGGAGTGTGGGGAGGGGTGGGGAGGAGCGGGGAGTGGTGGGGAGGGGTGGGGAGGAGCGGGGGAGGGGTGAGGGGAGGAGCTGGGCAGTGTGGGGAGGGGTGGGGAGGAGCGGGGATTATGGGGAGGAGTGGGGAGGAGCGGGGATTATGGGGAGGGTGTGGGGAGGGGAGTGTGGGGAGGAGTGGGGAGGAGCGGGGAGTGTGGGGAGGGGTGGGGAGGAGCTGGGAGTGTGGGGAGGGGTGGGGAGGAGCGGGGAGTGTGGGGTGGAGTGGGAAGGGGTGGGGAGTGTGGGGAGTGGTGGGGAGGAGCGGGGAGTGTGGGGAGGAGCGGGGATTATGGGGAGGGTGGGGAGGGGAGTGTGGGGAGGAGTGGGGAGGAGCTGGGAGTGTGGGGAGGAGTGGGGAGGGGTGGGGAGGAGAATGTTTTGGAGAATGTTGTTCGGGCTATTGTTATCCCATCCTTATATGACCTTAAATGTTGCCAGGATGTAAACCTGCAACAACCAACCAACCAAGTTAATGCAACTGATTGACGGATTCTCCGGAGGCGGGGGGAATTCCTAATACAAAAAGTGATTTTCAAAATGTTGGTGAATGTATTGTAAACATGTAGTTGTCGCGAATGTCTTCTAGTGTATGCGTGGCTTGGTGGTGGAGCTTCCGACTGGGGCGCCTTCAGACTTCCGACTGGGGCACCTTCCGCCTTCCAACCATATGGGGCTTCTGGGGGTTGACCTTAACCCGCTAAGAGCTTTAATATTTATATTGTATTTAAAATGTATAAGATTGGTCTTGACTTTGGCTTCAGTCGTGTTCTGCCAGCGGGTGGATATGGGATAGGGGAGGGGTGGGGGAGTAGTAGGAAGAAGATGAGAGGGCAGGGCGAGAAGTGGGGTGGGGGGGGGAGAGTTGGGGAGGAGGAGGGGGGATGAGGGGGAGGCAGGAAATAGTGGAAGGAGGGATGAAGGGAAAGGGAAGGTTGATTGATTGATTGGTGGTTGCTTTACGCCGTGTTGGCAGCATAGGCCATATTCACGGCGAGACATGTTTGTTTTTGTTCAAACCATCGCTTTTACATGTAAGAGCATACAATCAATTTTGTGTCAATGGACACGCATGAATTTTGTAAACTCACAATCATATAGTTTCTGGTCAAGCTAAATAAAATTCTAAATGATAGTATTATTCACTGATGAAATTTGTTTAAAAACCTATATGAGGTGGTACAATCCAGCCCCCCTCAAAGAGGATAAAATGTTTTCTTGTTTTACTTTAGTAAAAAGGTCATGCATGTTGTTTGCTGTGTAAAATTGTTGGCGCAGTGCCATAAAATCAACATAGTTTAGTCAAATGTGCTTGACTGTCAGTGGGGACTGACATCCAATACATTCAGGGGGAGGGTCCCCCATGAGCAGAAAAACGTGTGTTAGCCACGAGTGACCAATATGGCATCTTGTTAAAACAACCTGGTCGTGTCTCCCTTCCAGGCGACTCTGCGGCAGTCCGTTCATGGAGGGGGTAATTCTATGGAGTTTGTTATTTGGGTGTTCATCCCATTTGATCTGCCGTAGGTTCCAGATGTATTTTTGAATGGTAGGTTTCAGATCAGAGTGGGGAATATGACAGTGTTCCAAAGGAGCAGTCAGGGCTCGAGTGACCGCTTGATCTGCTCTCTCATTTCCTGGGATACCCACATGACTGGGCACCCAACATAGGGGAATGTCAAATTTTGCTGTTGAAAGAGAGTTTAGTTTAATGGGTACTTTAAGTAGTATTGGGTGGTCCAGTTTCCTATTGTTTAAAGCCTGAACAATAGGAAAGGGAAGGAGGAGGAGGGGAATAGGTCCGAATAGTAGGAAGGACAGGAGGACCTGGGAGTGTGAGGAGGGGTGGGGAGGAGTGGAAAGGAGCGGGGACGTGTGTGGGAGGTGTGGGAGGAGCGGGGAGTGTGGGGAGGGGTGGGGAGGAGCGGGGAGTGTGGGGAGGAGTGGGGAGGAGCGGGGAGTGTGGGGAGGGGTGGGGAGGAGCGGGGATTATGGGGAGGGGTGGGGAGGGAGTGGGGGGAGGGGTGGGGAGGAGCGGGGAGTGTGGGGAGGGGTGGGGAGGAGCGGGGAGTGTGGGGAGGAGTGGGAAGGGGCGGGGAGTTGTGGGGTGGGGTTGGGAGGAGCGGGGAGTGGTGGGGGAGAGTGGGAAGGGGCGGGGATTATGGGGAGGGGTGGGGAGGAGTGGGGTGGAGCAGGGAGTGTGGGGAGAGCGGGGAGTGTGGGAGGAGGTGGGGAGGGGCTGGGATTATGGGGAGGGGTGGGGATGAGTGGGGGGGAGGGGGGGAGGGGGGGGGGTGGGGGGGAGGGGGGGGGGGGGGGGTGGGGGGGGGGGAGGGGGGGGGTGGGGAGGGGGGGTGGTGGGGAGGGGGGGGGGGGGTGGGGGGGGGGGAGGGCGGGGAGGGGGGGGAGGGGGGGGGGGAGGGGGGGGGGAGGGGGGGGGGGGGAGGGGGGGGGGGAGGGGGGGAGGGTGGGGGGGGGGGGGGGAGGGGGGGGGGGGGGGGGAGGGGGGGTGGGGGGGGGGGGGGGGAGGAGGGGAGGGGGGGGGGAGGGGGGGGGGGGGTGGGGGGGAGGGGGGGGGGGTGGGGGGGGCGGGAGGGGGGGGGGGGGGGAGGGGGGGTGGGGGGGGAGGGGGGGAGGGGGGGGGGGGGGAGGGGGGGGGGGGAGGGGGGGTGGGGGGGGGAGTGGGGGGGGGGGGGGGGGTGGGGGGGGGGGGGAGGAGGGGGGTGGGGGGGGGGTGGGGGAGGGGGGGGGTGGGGGGGGTGGGGGGGCGGGGAGGTGGGGAGGGGTGGGGAGGGGGGGGAGGTGGGGGGGGGGGGGAGGGGGATTGGGAGGGGGGGGAGTGGGGAGGGTGGGGGGTGGGGAGGGTGGGGAGGAGGGGGGTGGGGGGAGGGGGGGGGGAGGGGGAGGGGGGTAGGGAGTGGAGGGAGGGGAGGGGTAGGGCGGGAGGGAGGGGACGGGGGAGGGGGGAAGAGTGGGGGAAGGGTGGAGGGGCCGCTGGGACCGGGTGGCGTTCCAATGACCGCGACTCGGTGGTGGACGGCTGCACCGAGGGGTGATGGGTCCACGACGGGGACGCCCCTGCCGCCAGCAACTGCAGGGGTGTGGGAGGATACGTAACATATTTGGTGGGAGGGGTGGGCGGGAAGGAACGAGGGGAGGGTGAGGAAAAGTGTGGAGAGGCGCGACTGGGAAGGGTTGGTAAAGTGAGGAGCGGGGCGGGGATGGGTGGGGCAGGGAGATGGTGGAGACGGGTGAGGGGAGGTTTGGGGTGGGGGGTTACTAGGAAGGATTGGAGAAGGGAGGAGGTGGTTAGGAGTGGGGCTGGGGGGTGGGGAGGAGTGGGGTGGGGAGGAGTGCGGCTGGGAGGCTGGGGCGGGCAGGGCGAAGAGAGGTGGAGAGTGGCGGGGAGAAGAGGGAGGTGGGAAGAGTAGAGAGCAGGGGGTATGGGATGGGGAATATCAACTTTTAAGTCATTGGTTTGACTCGACCAGGGTTCGAACCCCACGATCTACCAAAACGGGAGACGGACGCTCAACTCATCCGTCTGGTCGACTTCTTTTTATCTAGATGGGCTAGATGGGTTAGGTGGGTTAGATGGGCTAGATGGGCTAGATGACCTAGAATGCTGACATGGATGGAGGGTTAGCAGGGCGTGGGTAGCAGAATACAATATAAGGCTGGCTGGAACAGCAACTTGATCGCGTAATCAATTACAGCAGGCTTCAGCGGGTAGAGACAAGCTATGGCTTTCACCGTGCAGGTGTAATAGACGATTTCCACAACCCAGCCGCCCTCTGGCGGCAGTGGGGGGAATATTGTGGGCGGAAGCTCAGGGTGCAGTATCATGCTCTGTGGAAAAGATATTATAGAGGATTTATACTGCCAACCCACCCTCTGACGGCGGTGGTATGAACTAATGTGGGTAGTAACAGCTCAGTGTGCAGCAATTCTCCGTGGAAAAGGTCTTATATATATGTAGTGGTCTGCACTGACCTCTCAGGCAAGGAGCCGCGTAGACAGGTAGGCGTGGGTAGTGTGGTGATATCAGGGAGCCTAGGTGGTTCAGTGGTTAGCACACTGGCCCAGAATGCAAAGAGATATGGGTTCGAGTCCCGCTCTAGGCGCAATATTTCCCATTTTCATCACCCCCACGACACTGGTTGCCGTGACCATGATCCTGTACAAGCTATGTGCTGTATGGTTGTTGAACCTACCCTGTGTATGTAAGTGTGTTGCATTGCCTGTATGTAATTGTCAGTATTAAAAGACTTACAATTCCAGGGGGACGAGTGTAGTGGTCTGCACTGACCTCTCAGGCAAGGAGCCGCATAGACAGGTAGGCGTGGGTAGTATGGTGATATCAGGGAGCCTAGGTGGTGTAATGGTTAGCACACTGGCCCGGAATGCAAAGAGATGTGGGTTCGAGTCCCGCTCTAGGCGCAATATTTCCCATTTTCATCACCCCCACGACATATACGAGGATTTCCATTCCCAACCCGCCCTCTGATGGCAGTGGCAAGAACTAATGTTGGTGGGGGGAAACCAGCTAGCTCACGACGCAGGTCTATACTGTGCTAGTACATGATTTACGTCCTAGCAACATCTAAGGTCATATTAGGACGGGGATGTCTGTGGTATTATCGTTATGAGGCAGACTAGTGGGTAACAGTGATGGCTGGTGCTTTTTGCTTGTTAGGGAGTGGGTTAAATCGGGATGTAGGGGAGGGAGTGCATGGATTTGTGGGTTGTAGGGGCTGTGGGGGTGGTGGTGGGGTGTATACATTGACTACTATCGGGCGCGGTGGCCTAATCGGTAGAGTTCTAAAACCCGGTCGAGTCAAACCAGACTTATAGTTATAAAATTGGTACTTGTCGCTTCCTAGCCTGGCACTTGGCATTAATAGGATAGGGCAAAGACTGGTTAGCTCAGTGTCAGGATAATGTCACTCGGTGGGATAACAGATCATGGTGGCCTGATTTCCCAGTGGGGAAGCACTATAAAGTCACCATGAGTGTGCATTGTTGCAAGTCGGTACCCATCCTAGATATTGCTAGGACATAAAACAACAACAAACAAACAATATACATTGACTATGAACCTAAACGACCATTGCAACCGGCAATGTGTAATTGGATATGTTGTGAGGTAACATGTTCAATTATAACGAAGAAACGGGTACCACACATTGGCCTGCCATAGGTTGCTGATCAACCCTGCTGCATCCCATTACCTTGACTACTCATGGATCATGTCGTATGCATGTAACTGTAACTGTTACTTGCTCATCTTTATCCAGAGAGAGAGGATCCATTAATTTCTTATCCAATTTCTTCTGCATTGTACCTGGTCATACCTCTTTCAACTTCAAGATGCCAAAGGTGTTTAAGAGGAGGCATGGATGTTTTTCGAAAGTGTTGCTTAATTCTACAGAATCGCCATTTGTTGTAGCGGATTTGCTTAATTCTGATGGCTCTAGCACTTCAAAATCACGTCAAGGTTCCACAATGACAGTTAGTCCTACAGGAATCCGACGGGAGGGTTCAATCCAGGAAAAACTACTGCAGCAGATGGAATTCAATAATAGGTGTGTGCTGGAGAAGTTAGCAGTATTTGAAGGAAAGCTAGCAGGTCTAAGTGGATTTCTGTCTTCTGGCCGTGTTTCACTGGCCATTACACCATCGAGAGCGCCGTCTGTTGTTAGTGGAAGGAAGGACAAGAGAAGGCCGTGTGGCCACCGGGATACCGGTAAACATAGGAAACGTCATAGGACAGTGGCATCATCTTCAGAGTCGGATTTAAGTGACCAGGAAACTTCATCGCACCAGTCTATAGCCCGGCGCCATTGTGGCGTTTGGAGTGAACAAAATGTGGATCGTTCAACTTCCTCGGATTCCTCAGGAACTTCATCACGGGAGGATTTATTAAAGGACCTGCTGCGGTCAGTGTGATCTAAACGGAGCTCAAGAAGGGGTAAGCGGAAATTATTGCCACATAAATTTGTTGTCAGAGATGGAAAGAAAAACAAGGTGATGCAGATTGGCATGAGTACCTGTTAGCACTGTTTAGGATGACTCAGTCTAAGTCAACTCCGTCTTCCTGGACTGCGCCAGTCATGCGTATTGTTCAAGATTTGTTGGAAATGGTGGAGGACTGGGCATGGCCCACTTGTCTGAGCTATTCGGAAAATGTGTTCCAGATGATAGAGGACGGGAGGCTTAAATCTGGATGGGAGGCTTACCCATCAATCAAGAATGTGCAACGGGGCATGTATGGGCAAGGTCAATGCAACTTTGGCAAGAAGAGTGTGATAGGCCAGCCCACTGCCAGTCTATGCAACGTGATACATACGATAAGTCTGTGGATGGTGCGGTGTGCACCATCTGGAATGCGGGGAAGGACTGTGGCTAGAGTGCCACTCATGGGTCATTTCCCCGGAAGTTTTGCCACATTTCTGGCTGGTGTGCCTTTAAGCGAGGTCGCAGCAGTAATCATCGGGAGATCAAGTGCAGGTCCAAGCTCAGGTCAAAGGCTTTTAAACCGGTGGAGGGCTCGAAGGCCCTTTTTTAGAGTTAGGGCCTGAAGCATCCTCATCAAGTCTCGTTCCAGCTGCTGGTTCATTAAATAAGGAAGATTTACCTAAGATGACTGCATTGGATAAAGATCAGCGTAAGGTACATTTAACAAAAACAAACCTTACAATTAAATGTTTATCAAGTGGTAGCAAGCTGAATCATAAGGTTATTCGGGCAGGCAAGCTTTCCTACTCTGATATGGGCTCCATGAAGGCTAATATTAATGAAGCTTGTCAGCATAGAGTTAATTGGAACATTCCTAATTCTACTCTCTTGAGGTGTCCTGAAGTAGCTATAAGCAGTAACCCTAAGAGAACCTTACCCTCACTTGCTCTACCCTTGAATATTACATTTAATACAGCTGATTCTTTACCCAGCGCAAGATATGTAAGTTATGTTAATTTGAAGTTCCAGTTCACTCACATGTGAAGTTCACATTACAATGGTGACCACTCTCCATTTTCGGATTCAAAACCCAGCTCCTCAATAAAAGTGTCCACTGGTGCTCTAACAGTTAATCCACAGCTTCGGCCTTCAAATTTCAAACGTATCAGGATAGCTAATGATGTCTTAGTTGGGGAGTATGGTGCAATGCCTTTTTCTCAAACTAATGTTGTCGATTCCAAAGCACACAGTCACACACAAGCTCAGGCCCACAATGCCACCTCTGTTCTATCAATTACTAAATTTAAGCTGTTAGGATACAAGAATTGTGTTAATTTGAGTGTTCCAGTTGACTCACATACTCTCGGTCACTTTGATGATCACTATCCTTTTTCGGGTACAAAACCCAGCTCCTCAACAAAAGTGTCCACTGGCGCTCTAACAGCTAATCCACAGCTTCAGCCTTTGAATTTCAAATGTATCAGGCTAGCTAATGTTTTCTTAGTCAAGGGGGATGAAGCAATTCCTATTTTTCAAGCTAATGTGGCCAACTCCAAAGCATGCTGTCACACACAACCTCAGGCCAACAGCGCCACCTCTTGTCTCTCAATTACTCACCCACTTGAGTCTCCGGCCTCCTCAGTCAGCTCCTCAACAAAAGTGTCCACTGGCTCTCTGACAGCTAATCCACAGCTTCAGCCTTCGAATTTCAAACGTATCAGGCTAGCTAATGATTTCTTAGTCAAGGGACATGGAGCAATGCCTTTTTCTGAAACTAATGTTGTTGAGTCCATGGCATGAAAGCTGAGGCCCACGATGCCACCTATGATCTCTCACTTACTCAACCACTTAAGTCTCTGACCTCTACGGTCAGCAAGTTTACCTCAAACTTATCCAACAAAGAATTTAAGCCGTTAGGCCCGTTTCAATTTAAGCCGTTACTGTTGGCATTTTGGCCAAAAGTTGCTAATGATGTACATTCAAATTATATGGACATTTACAAAATCGTCAGACTAACAGGTCTACCTAATTACTTAGCCGCTAAGGTCCCGATACCTTCAGGTTTGAAAATAGGTAATTGAAGAATTCTCCTAGAAGGATACCATGATACTTTGTTAATTGACTACTTAGAATTTGGCTGGCCGTGTGATTATGCAATTAAAAAAATTCCAACACCTACGTTTACAAATTACAGAGAAAATGAGAGTTTTATAGTTTGGATTGAAAAGTATATCTCCGCTGAGCTTGCCTTCAATGCTCTGCTAGGCCCATTCGATAACCCGCCTTTTGTTCCTTGGGCGCAAATAAGTCCAATGATGACAAGGGAGAAGAAACACACTTTATAACGTAGGATTATCGTTGATCTTAGTTTCCCCAAAGGTAATAGTGTTAACTCTGGGATAAAAAAAAGGCATTTTTCAAGGTTCTGAATGTTCATTTAACCTACCGAACATTATGGACATTGGCAAGGAAATTACAAAATTTGGAAAAAGTGTTACCTGTGGAGTATTGATTTAGCTAGAGCATATAGACAGTCAAGGACCTGCCCACTTAGTGTCCCATTGTTTGGGATCTCTTTTAACTCAAAATTTTATTTTGCCATTGCCCTCCCCTTTGGATGCAGAATCTCTAGCCTAGCTTGCTCCCGCACAACGGAGGCAGTATCTTATCTAATGAACAAGAAAGGGTTTTTTACATTATGTTATCTATATGATTTTGTAGGGGTACTGTGGAGGTTTGCAGCTCTCCACAGTTGTGAGGTACAGCTCATTCACAAACCAGGGAAGTCCCTGGTCCTCGCCGATGCCCTAAGTTGTAGCTATTTTGACAAAGCTGCATATACAAGATCAAAAGCAATGTGCTTGGATTTAGGTTTATTGTGAGTGTGTGTTGACCGTAATATTTCTCTCTTTGATCGAGACCTATAATGCGTTGTGTATATGTGCCACAAAATATGTTTTCACTGGAGTCTTTCCTCCTTTATTTGCCCCGACTCCAGCACGACATACTGACCTGCATCACATTATCCAAACGATGTTCAAACATGGATTATCAAAAGGTACATGGTGTAATAAATGTACCCAGTTTTAAAAAAATATATCAATTTCTGTAATGACTTTAACATAAATAAGAAATCCCCAAAACAATATGATCTGATGTTGTACCTTGCATACCTGACAAACAGCCTTAAGTCACCTAGTGCTGTGTATAATTATTTTAGTGGTGCTAAAACCTATGTACTGCTTATGCAGGGGAAAGCTAAGGTTGTTAACTCATACTCCATTGGTCTCATTAAAAAGGGAGTCTAAATTTAAAAAATGTCTCAGTCTCAAGAGCATTTCCCCTTAAAGTAAAAACTATCATATGCATATCCAGATTTTTGTTAAGTCTAGGTCCAACCGCCCGGGTGTTAAATGTGGCACTGTTACTTGGATATTTCACCTTACTAAGACAATCCAAACTTTTCTTCTCGGAGTCCCCCTGCGACCCAGAAAACTACCTTACAGGTGATGACATCCGTCCGCATGAGAGGTCCCTCAGGGTATGAGTACGGTCCACAAAAACGACACGCCAACAAGGACAGACATACTATATCTGCCTTCCTGGGGTTCCTGGCTCCAGCTGTTTCCGCATCCTTCATTGGAGGGGTTATGCAGCCTTAACACCCATCTCCAAGTCTGGACCAGCCCTGCTGTTGCATACCGGGGAGCCTCTGACGGCACACACATTCCTACTCGCCCTCAGATTGGCAGGAGACAAGTGCGGTCTCCAAGGTAAGAGGCTCTCGGTCCATAGCCTCAGGCATGGTGCGGCCAGAGAATGTGCGGTAGCTGGGGTTCCATTGGAGCAGGTCCAGGAACTTTGTAACTGGCGGTCATCTTGCATCTACAACTACGTTAAGAAACGTAGTTTCAAAACGGGTCTTTCAGCACTCGCTTCACTATTTGGCTCAGTACTGAATTCCCATTTTCTGTGCTGCTGTGGATCAGACTGTACCTCTGAGCGGACTCTGTTTGAAATATTATGTGTTCTCTTAAAGTCTGCTATGTAAATGTTAAACATCCAGATTATCCTCACAGTATATATAATTAGTCCTTGGGATGTGAGAATTTTTATTCTTTAATAAAAATTGATTGGCCCACAAATGAGGTCCCGTCTTCTGGTTATTTAATTACACTAATGAGATTTCAAGTCACATATTTTCTGCCAACTTAAGGTTCCCATTCAGAAAGTGGCTCTGTTGCACGCTGTGTTTTAGGCGTGTGTTACTTAGGCAACAGTGGATGCAAGGAGTCGCTAAGTGATGTATAGCTGCACGGCTTAGTGTGACTTCCATTTTGTTTTACATTTCAGTTGGGGCTATTTTTGTCTCAAAGGTAGCGATTTCGAACACTATCTCAATTTTGAATCTCAAATCTCAATGTTAATCTCAATGTTAATCTTGACTCTCAGTCTCAAATCTGAACCTCAAGGCTCAGTCACACCTTACTGGATTGGGGTACCGGATAGAAAACGGACACTGTCTGGTGTTACCCATCCATTACGTCTCCGGTTTGCTTCCTGCATAGTCCGTTGACGTCTTGCGGGAACTTCGGTCAGTATATGTTTTTGGCACGTCTGTGAACAGTCCGGTAGGTGTCCGGTTGATGTTTGGTCCGTCCTTTTGACATTCGGTTGTCGTCCGGTTATTGTCCATTGGCTATTCGTTCATGTATGTTTGATGTACATTTAGCGTTCATTTCATCCGGCGGCCTTTGACCCGATAGTGCAACATTTCGACATATTTCGATACATTTTGATACCGAACACCACCGGACTAGAAAATTCTTTGTCCGGTTATGTGCATTGCTCAATCCAGTAAGGTGTGACAGGCACTTCAGATTTAAACCTTACATCTCAGCCTCAAATTTCAACCTCAAATTTCAATGTCATATCTCACCCACAAATTTCAAACTGAAATGTTGGCCTCAAATTTTAGTCTCAAATCTCAATCTCCAATCTCAATCTGATATTTCAACCTAAAGTTTCAAGGTCAAATCTGAAGCTTAATTCTCAACCTCAAATTTCAACCATATATATCTTTTGGGGGTGGGGGCATATGCTTATTCTGGTGAATATGAATAAGTTCTTTCTTCAGTGCTGAAGCACTGGTCTTCCAGCCATTTTTCAATTCGGGATTATTTACACAAAAATGGTATATAGAGTATGTATGCATTAATGTGAGCTAACAATAGCTGTTGAATACAAAATGTGCAGCACAATGGATTGTTGATAGTTATCTACACTTTCCACAGGAACGTGGCAACAATACTGTCATATGACTTCAATGATATAAGATGGATGAATGTGAGTATTTTCAAGGTATTTAGAATGTAAGCAGAAGTTATCTACTGTATTCATTTGGTAAAGTTGTAATAAGTTTCAATGTAGGATGTGGTTAGTTGGAGTTAGACAAGGAGTATATAAATGTCAGTTCAATAGGAATGTTCTAGTGCTACCCCATCGTGGTTAGCTATGCGAGTTTGTTTGTGGCGGTTTGCTGTTTTAGTGTTGATAGTCACCTGACAGCAATACGAGTCCTGCTGTTGGGGTGGAATTGTTGCTAACACATTGGACCAGCTGTGGACAGTGAAGCTGTTCGATCGACCCCAGTGTATTTGCATTTTTAAATATTACATTATTTTTGTATGTGGACTGTTATTGTCATTGTAAGTGGTTGACTGGAAAATTGTATCATCTATAGTCAGTTGAGTCTTTATTGAATGTTCTGTAGAACACATACATATATTATACATCTCACGGCCTGGCGCCTTTTTATATATTTTATTATATATAATATATATTATGTATTATATGTTTTATATTATATATTATATCTACATCATATATATTATATATTATATCTACATCATTTATATTATATATTACATTTATCATATATATTGTATAAAGTTGAAAACCCGGTGCACACTGGCCAAAACAGAGGGGCGCAAGGCACGAACACACAGTGGCGCTGCAGTAGCAGGCGGAGGGATCGATCCCATCAGGCCATATTAGGCCAGACCAACTTAATTTTCGTTGTACTCGCGAATAACCTACTGGGCAGTAATAATTCAGCCGATAATCGGAGATGAGCCGCTCCGCCTTTTTATACATTGATAAGTGATTATCCTATCTATATTACATACAATTATCATGATATATATTATAATATATATATTTTTAGTACGTTGTATCTATTATATTCATTTATTTTCTTATGCACACAGCCCATGGGTACATTTCCAAATGCTGCTATTTCCCTGAGCAGCCTCTATTCTGCCTCACAGTTAACGGAAAGGTGTTCCCTATATAACCCATCCCAAAGCAACACACGGACAGGTGGGGGCGGTGAGGGCGGGGGGCGAGGGGGGCGGCTAGAGCAGCCTGTAGGGACCCGCCATTTATATGGCTGAACATTACTGCTGGAGAGCAGTCGCCCTAACGACGATACCCTCGCAACTACTCGCATTATCGCCCACTCCGGTTCCCGGAAGAGCAGACAAGCAACAGTGCGCAGCTGCCGGGATCTAGGCTGTGACGTCACATCCGGTTAGTGATGGCTTCGGGAAGTACACGCCAGATGTTGGGTGGTGGAGCCTCCTCCCTGGTCACGTGTTCTGTGTGTGCCTTGCCGCTCCTGGCCATTGTAACTTTATTCTGTCTGCCCCCCACTCTCCCCCCACCCCCACCCCCACCCCCACCGCTGCCCTCCACACACACATATCTTTGTGGTGATTCTTTTGTTTCCATAGTTCAAAGCGTAGGCCTATTGCTTCAGTGGACAGGAGGAGCTGGCTAAGTGGAGTGTGTGTTTGTGTGTGTGTGTGTGAGGGAATGGGGGGAGGGGGGAGGGGGGAAGTGGGAGGGGAGGAGGGAGAGGGGGGAGAGGGGGAGGCGGGGGGGAGGGGGGGAGGGGGAGGGGGAGGGGAGAGGGGGGTTATTGAAAGAACCTGGATGTTTGCTCAGTCCTATAGCGAGTCTAATGTAGACGAAGATAATAGCTAGGATGTAATGGTAATAGACAATTTAAACTGCCACATCACCTTTTGACGTCATTGGAAGACCTAATGTAGCATGTTAGTGGGAAAATATTGTTGTTTTTGTTGTTGTTGCTTTTATAGAAGATTCCCCTCAACACCAACTCGCCCTCTGATGACCGTGGCGGGACGTAATGTACCTAGCTTGTACATAATTTGTTTGTTGGGGTTTTATATCCTGGCAACATCTAAGGTCATATCAGGACAGGTACCGACTTGTAACACTGCGTACTCATTGAGATTATATAGTGATGCCCCACTGGGAGACCAGGCTGTTGGCACCATGACTCGATTTCCCATCCAGTTGCATTATCCTGACACTGAACTAACCAGTCCGTACCCTATCCTAGCAGTGCCGAGAGCCATGCCCGGTTGCGAAAAGCAAAGTATCAATCTTGTAAAGTCACCAATAGACCTTCATATATATAAGTGGCGCCCCAAGTGGCAACCAAGAGGCCTTTCTTCTTTTAAACTGGCGCCCCTAGTGGCGACCAATAGACTCTTTTTTCTCTCTCTTTTTTTTTTAAGTGGCGCCTCTAGTGGCAATCTTGGAACGACACTCCCTGTTGAAAGAGGTTTAGCCATCGCAGTGCGGTAATAGGCTGGAGCCATTGATTTTCAGGGAGCAGTGGTTAGACGATGAGACGATTACTGCGATAGAGTGCGTGGTGGTTAGGTGAAATGATGGACTGAGAAATCGGGACGGACACCGCCTGAAGAGCTGTTAATAACTGGATACGGATAGCATTCCCGCCTCCCCTTGTCAGTAGAGTGAAGGGACAGGTTAATATTGCTAAAGTGTGCGGTTTTAGTCATTTGTGTCCTGAAATAGATTTCTTTAGCTGGGCGTGTGTTAGGTAAATGATTCACCCCGTACTCGCAGTGCATGGATGAATACCAGCCCTATATAAAAGCTGTCGAAAAAGGGGGGAAATGAAATGAGAGCCTAAATTCACAATCTAAAAAGCAATACATATTCTTTATATATGTCTTAATATTTCCCCCTACCTTTGAGTTGAAAAATATAATAAAACATATAGTATAATAGAATTTAAAGGTGGAATCGATGGTGTTCTATGGCCGCCATCTTGTCTTTTTGCATTCTCTCCCATTTCACCAACTCTGTGCTGATATAATTACCCATTTGATACTGGAGGCAGGCATTCTACTTCCATACTAAACCTATTTTCACCCGTATTTAGACTATGGTGTCATTCACCTGTGTACTACAAGTACAGGGTGAATCCTTTATCTAGGCATGTGTAGGATAAACCGCAATGACTATGGAGGAGTTTGCGCAGAGCGAACAGTTGATTTGCAATGTATTTGAATAATATAGGAATCAGGTGATAAGCTATGAATTAAATAGAGTTATTCAATTATAGTAATTTATTATTTATTTATGTTAGGCTATATATTATTTATGTTCTGTTTAAATATATATTATTTACATTATATTTAAATATATATTATTTATATTATATTTAAATATATATTATTTATGTTATATCTAAATATATTTTATTTATATTATATTTAATCTCTATTATATTTAATCTCTAAAGCAATCAATTTTTGTATGTGAAATATGTTTAAATGAATGACAATCCATTTACATATATGGATAGTGATAATCCCGGTATCGCATGTAATAAGCTCTGGAGTCCCTCCCCCCTCCACCCAACCCCCCGCTTGGGGTGGGGGGTGGGGGTCCGGCTCCTCCTCGCCGGCCCCCTAGGTGGGGCGCTACACGCCACTTGCTCGGAAGTTGTTGTTTTTTTGCATCTTGTTATATATTATCTTCTATGTTATATATATACTTGCCTCCCCAAACGGAAGAATTATTATAGGTGGTATATATATAGGCCTAGATATGAACAGCATATAAAGTGGCACTATCTAAAAATCACACTTCCCAATTAGCGACGCAAATGGAACGTAACTTTTACGACATCCCATCACGGTGTGGTGTATCAAGTATGCAGCACGGACGCGAAGGCAGTGTAATAGACCCTTGTTCAGGCCAATTGCCTAAATAGCTAATCGGTGTGGTTTTCTATAGCCAGGCTATGACTTAGGAGCCGTTCCCAGACCTCTGGCTGTTATATGAATAACTGATGATATCCCAATTATCTGAACAATGTACCCATATAGCGAGGCCCCTTCGATAATACAGCATTGTGATAAGATGGGGGGGGGGAGGTTTCTACAAGAAGTGTACAATGAGGAATTTCCACTCTTATCATTAAATACTGACTGAGGGGGTGGAGGAGGAGAAACTTACTATGCTATCTCTACTATAAGTGCTTACCAATTATCAGATTTCACAACGCGTATATGTCAGAAACTAGGATTACACCTAGCTAGTAAAGTGGATGTATTACTTTTTTATATTCTCTTTTAAATAAAGTTTTAACGCCGGTATTGAGCCTTCCTAGTGTGTGGATATATATGTTTTTTTAATTCTGTTTTAAATCAAGTTTAAATCCTGGTATCGAACCTTCGTAGTATGTGGGTGTATTGTTTAGCTAAGTTTCTTCTTTTTTTAAACAGTTTAACTCATGGTACCCGACCTTTCTAGTATGTGGGTGTATTATTTATCTAACTTTCTTGTAAATACAAGTTTAACTCATGGTACCCGACCTTTCTAGTATGTGGGTATATTTTTGTACCTACATTTCATTTAAATATAAGTTAAAATTCTGGTAGCAACCTACCTAGTATGTGGGTATAATATTTTTCTAATTATGTCTGAAATCAAGTATAACTCCTGTCATCGAACCTTCCTAGTATGGACGATTTTTGTGTGTGGTTTTCTCAATTAATATTATAATAGAACTTAATTTCATCTACTGGAAATAATCTAACAAAGCAATTGTTGTTACAGTAAGAACAGACACACACACATATATATGTGCTGTATAAGCATTATACGAGTATGATTATCCATAAACTGATTATCCTCTAAAGTGTGCCCCTGTTGTACCATGTCTGACACTCACAACTAATGACACTTAACAACTCAGTCGGACTGGACAGGTCCTGGACTGGTGCTGCCACCTGGCCTATTCAGGTGTCACTTCTCAGCCTTTTGCCTCTATCACTCTGTAAAATATTCCGATAAAACACATTGGTGGGGAATATGAACTGGTCGATAAGGGATTGCAAATGTTCTATAAAGGTAAATGATGTGTAGGGCCAGGTGCATGAATGTAATTCTTTAGTGCTGGTGATCCCTTACTTGTATTAAATAGTCATTGTGTATTCTATAGATAGTGTGAGAGGGGCACTACTGTTAGTGTGAAAGGAGCTCAAGAGCTCTACTCACGACCCCATCCCCCCAACTGTTTATTAGTCATGGATCACCACACACACAGACACAACAGGGCATGTGATGTATGTGAGTATCCGAACACCCCCATCGCATTGCCTCATGACGTCACAAAGATCGATTACAAATAAACTCAGTTACGTTACAGAACTCACGGTGTTAGCACGTCTCATTACATGGTGTCAGATTTTACGGCATAATCTTTTCGACATGGCGCTCACAGGATTAAGACCACCAGGACCGTTGAATTTGGATGAGAAAATGGCCATTAATTGGCGGACGTGGTTTCAGGCTTTTGAAATATACTCGACTGCTGCAGGTGTGTCGAGTAAATCGGAGAAGATGCAGTGCTGCGTGTTTCTGCATGTAGCAGGCACCGAGGCCCAAAAGATCCACAGGACATTTGAATTCGATCCTGCGGAAAAGGACAAACTAGCACCGTTAATTGCTGCCTTTACTAGCTATTGCGAGGGCAAGACCAATATAACAGTTGTCGGGTACGAATTTAACTCATTTAACCAGTCGGACGAGAGCATGGACTCATACATACGTGAATTAAAACAGCACATTAAGTATAAACTGTATTAGATAAGGGCGAACAAAGAATGGGCACAATACATTAGTTGTTAAGAAACGACACTTTAAACAAACCGCATGCCCTCGTGGTATTGGGAAACTAAATTACATTGCCTTACAAATATGTTGGCAAGTAAGATTTTGTAATGTCGATCATCATCATCATCATGCTGTCGGTCGCGATGCGACAAAGACTGCTTTCATTACTTGACTGCCGCTCTCCATTTAGCTCTCTGCTGTGAGAGTTGCGTCCATGAGTCGGTCTTATTGTCTCTCAGCTTCAGGTTTCTCTTGATGGTATCTTTGAAACGGAGACGGGGGCACCCTCTCTTTCTGTAGCCAGAAGACAGTTGAGAATAGAGGATCTGCTTTGGTAGCCTGTCTGATGACATCCTCATGCGGTGTCCAGTCCACCGAAGATTCTTTTTGATCAGAAGATCTTCCATAGAGGGCAGCCCCATCCGTTCGAGTATTTCCTTATTCGTCACTTTGTCCTTCCAGGTTAGCCTCATGATTGAACGCAGATGTCGCATCATGAAGGCATGCAGCTTTTTCACCTGCTGTCTGTACACTGTCCAGGCCTCGGCTCCGTATAGTAGGGTGGATAGCACGATTGCGCGGTAGATCTTACCTTTGACCCGAATGGACACATGGTGGTTGTTGCAGAGTCTCTGGTGTAGTCGGCCGAAAGATGCGCTAGCCTTGGCCATCCTCCTCTGTATCTCAGCATCAATGCGTCCATCACTTGATATAGTGCTTCCGAGATAGGTGAATTCCGGAACAGAGTTCAGGTTGTTTCCGTCAACCATGATCTCCTCCTCTCGGGTTCTTGTAGAGTTGGGTTGGTACAGCACCTCCGTCTTCTTGATGTTAATTTTCAGGCCAAACTTCTTTGATGCATCGGAGAAAGCATCGGAGAAAGCGTCCACTATTTTCTGGGTCTCTTCAGCAGAGTGGGCAACCAGTGCACCTTTATGTAATGTCGATACATACCAAATAAGATACCTGTTAAACGTTGCCTGTTTTATTAGCGTTTATGCATGCATGTGCGGTGCCCGAAATAAAAGGCGCAAATGTGTTAATAGTTGTAAAATAGTGTCAGTGAGTGTCAAGTTTGTTACCGCAGCATAGAACTTTTACTCATGCAGGTAATATTTTACAAAACCTGGGACTAAGTTGCATTGTATAAAAAGGGGGAGATATGACATAGTGATAAATGTTAACATAAGACGAACGGAATGGTCACATGTAAATATTAAACATCTATCATGAGATACCACTTGATCAGACAGGTGGTCGTGTACATAAAGGTGTCTTAAGGTTCTACATGTTAAAATGTTATCAATTGTTCAAAGGGGAAGATGTGATGTATGTGAGTATCCGAACACCCCCATCGCATTGCCTCATGACGTCACAAAGATCGATTCCAAATAAACTCAGTTACGTTACAGAACTCACGGTGTTAGCACGTCTCATTACAGGTGAGGCCAAAGCAGCCACATCGCATGGTGGTGGCGGGTAGATCACAGTTGCCAGGGTGACACAGGAATGCTTACTGTTGATTGGTGGACCTAGAAATGCTTGTTGTTCATTGGAGAGCATGGTCAGGTGGTATGCCATGTCAGGGCCAGAAACCACTACATAATAATAAGCCTGAGGGTAGAAGCTCTCACTTACTTACTTTACTTTCACTCTATACTCTGCCTTTCTTATACTTGCCTGTATTGATTTCCTATTAGCCTGCCTACACAACTACAGCTGCCAGACGACGACTTTACAACTCGCGTAAATATATATATATATCCATTGGTTGAGAAGGGAACATTTAATATTTAGGTGTTACGTGTCTCAGTGAGTGTAGGTGCACATTATTGGAATTGTCGCAAAACTCCTCCAGTGTATGCTTGACATGGAAACCATAGTAACCCAAGCAGATACCGCCGACATAATCTATTCACCAGTTGTGTCATTCAGCTAACAATTAAATGGTCATCATGTTACTGGAAATGGAAATGGAAATGAATTTGGCGTAATGTAATTTTATTTAATTAATTATAATTGTTGAAATCGAAAAGCAATGGGGATTCCCCTGTAATGCATCCACGGATCCGTGTTACCTGTATATAGCTAAAGTTGCGCATGCGCAAATAATCGGAAGTGAGTTTTAGCAATTTCCCTATAATTCACAACGAGAGGTATGATTTTAATTATCCAATGACATTTATATGGATTTTAATAATTATAAGCCCAACATTTCTTTTTTTTAAACAGCAGTGGAATATTTGTTATTCTGGTAATAATTAACATTGCAAATCTACGTCGTTTGTCGGCTGCTAGCTAATTAATGCACAATCCAATTTTGCGTGCGTATTAATATTTCAAATAGTGGTATTGATACTACTGTTCCTGATTTCCTTTTGCCAATGTAAAAAAAAAAAAAATTTAAATAAAAAGAACTTAAAAAAAATTTAAAACAGCAGTTCATCTTCGATAATATTGTTTTGCTAACACAAATTTGCTCAAACAAAAAAGACTCTTTGGAGGGTGGGGGTGGGGGTGGGGGTGAAGTGAAGGGCGGAGGGGGAGGTCTTAGGGGGTGGAATTGGTAATAATAAAAATAAAAATCGCCCGCCGCACAAAAGAAAGCAAGCTTTAATTGGGCATCAGGGGTGATCACCAGTGCCGCACAGAGACAAAAGAAAAGAATGCTTTCCATTCGGCCTAAGGCGCCTTTGGGGGAATTACCCGATAGTTTTATCTGAGCCAATAATGTGGAAGAGGAAGAGGACGAGCACTGTGGGTGGAGAGTTGAGTTTCGATTAAATCATGTGACACACTGCTTCCAATAGTCTCTTATACTTTAATAGTTAGCTATTGTATAGGGGAGCTATTGTTGCTGCTGCATTAGATTGACCTGTTTGTGATTGCACTTTGTTTGTTAAGTTCTGCTCGGTGGCCCTGCGTATTGTTCTGCATGTCGATGCAATGTGTTCTCTGTGGTGGAATGGTTTTCTAAGTCACACTCCTAATCTGAAGGTTGGTGGTTTGATTCCCCGTGCCATCACCTTTGCGCATTTGTATTTCCACCGATGTGTATAACTTACAGCGTTATCCAAGGCCTTTTTGTTCTCATACCATGGCTATGTTGTGTGGGAGGTTAAAAATCCCTTGGGTCGGTAAAAGTGTAGGCTCATGCTTTCTAGAAACCAACTGTCTAATGGTGAAAACAAGACTATTCAGACTTATCTATGAAAAAAGAAAATGTGTAAATGTTAAACGTGTTACATTCATACCCGCTCCCCATTATATCATTGCTTCTCTGAATCTCTGTGTGCCATGCGCGTCTTTCAAGCTGGTTTGTTTGTTGGTGTTTTACATCCTAGCAACATCTAAGATCATATCAGGACGGGTGGCGACTTATGACAGTGCGCACTCATGGCGACTTTATAGTGCTGCCCCACTGGGAATTCAGGCAGCCGGCACCGTGACCAGATATCCCACTCAGTCACATTATTCTGACACTGAGCTAACCAGTCCTTGCCCTTGCCCAAGGACCAGGCTAGGAAGCAACAAGTGTCAAATTTGTATGTCATTGGGTTGACTCGACCAGGATTTAAACTCCCAACCTTCCGCACGCGAAGCCTGCACTCTACCGATTCGGCCACCGCATCCGGTGCCCCATTAATTGAACGATGGATAGATGCACTTGGTTAATCTTGGTATTGCTGATTATGTAATTCTGACTAATCGTTCGTTTGTTTGTGAGTTGTAAAGATGTATACTTGTCGCTTCCTAACCAGGCGCTCGGCATTATTAGAATAGGGCAAGGACTGGTTAGCTCAGTATCAGGATAATGTGACTGTGTGGGATATCGGGTCATGGTGCCGGCAGCCTGATTTCCAAGTGGGACAGCACTATGAAGTCGCCATGAGTGTGCACTGCCACAAATCGGTACCCATCCTGATATGACCTTAGATGTTGCTAGGACACAAAACAACAACAATACACACACTTACTCTGAAGTACCCTAGTTTCGCGAATCTCGTCACACTAATCTGAGCTAATGGCGTTGGATATTAATAATTTCCGATAGAATGACAAATCTGTGAAACACAACACGCCGCACGGGGCAGACGGTCGAGTGGGGGAGGGGGGGGGGCCAAAATGGGTGGGGGGGGGGAGGCGAGGGGTAATAAAAAGAAATATGAAACGGGACTTAAGCCATATCCACAAATAGTACCCACCCATCGGACGAAAACCAATTGCATTTTGAGCCAAAGAAAACAAAAAAAACATAAATGATTTGTAAAATGAACGGAACTCGACAGTAAAAGAAAACGGTATTCTACCATGAAATGTGAGAATACTACATATTTTTGTGTGTTTGTTGTTTTACATCCTAGAAACTTCTAGGGTCATATACCGGACGCGGTAGCCGAATCGGTAGAGCGCAGTCTTCCCGTGTGGAAGGTCGGGAGTTTAAAACCCAGCCGAGTCAAACCAATGACTTTTAAAATAGATAATTGTCGCTACCTAGCCTGGCACTCGGCATTAATAGGGTAGGACAAGGACTGGTTAGCACAGTATCAGGATAATGTGACTGTGTGGGATATTGGGTCATGGTGCCAGTGGCCTGATCTCCCAGTGGAGCAGCACTATAAAGTCGCCATAAGTGCACATTGTTACAGGAATGAAGATACATCATTGAGACTAGTTCAGTGAGGGAGTGTGTGTGTATATGTATATTGGTGGGGTGGAGCGTTTAACCAGCACAAAGTATACCTGATCTATGCAAGCACAGAATCCTTGTATATCCTACGTCTATCTCGACCTACCCTTCCGGTCTCACGCCTGTTCTCCTCCTCTCCTCCTCTCCTCCTCTCCTCCTCTCCTCTCCTCCTCTCCTCTCCTCCTCTCCTCCTCTCCTCTCCTCCTCTCCTCCTCCCTTCCTCTCCTCCTCTCCTCCTCTCCTCCTCGCCTCCTCCCCTCCTCGCCTCCTCCCTTCCTCTCTACCCCTCCTCCGTCCTCCCCTCCTCTCCTGCCCTCATGTCTACTCCTCCTCCCCTCCTGTCCTCATGTCCTCCTCTCCTGCCCTCCTCTCTACATACAATTGCTAATCCTGTAACAATAACTACAACGGTCAGCGACGTTATGCAGGAATATATACTAAAAACGACAACACCAAATTGGAACGTTAGTAATTAGAACGCGTAATATTTGTATCACAAGTTACGCTTGACTGGGCATACATTGCTGATTGGGTCTAATATCCTAAACGGTTTACTGGTTTGATTGTTCTCCCAAATCGGGTTACCTCCGCCACGTGACCTCCTCTCGCTGGGTCCGGCTTGTTACCTGTACACCACACTCCCCCTCCCCCTCCCCTCCCTATCTCCCCATCTCTCCTCGCCTGCACCCCTCCTCTCCTCCCCTCCCCTCCACCCATCCTCCTCTCCTCCCTTCCCACATCCTCTCCTCCCCTCCTCCCCTCCCCTCCTCTCCTCCCCTCCCCTCCTCTCCTCCCCTCCCCTCCCATCCACCCCTATCCTCCTCCCCTCCTCCCTTCCGCCCTTCCTCCACTCTTCTCTACTCCTACTCCTCTCCTCCCCTCCTCCTCCCTACCCCTCCTCTCCTGCTCCCCTCCTCGCCTTCTCCCCTTCTCCCCCCTCCCTCTCGCCTCCTCCCCACGTCCTCCCCTCTCCCTCCCCCCTCCTTCCTGCTGTGCCCTCCTTACCACAGTGTCCCCGTGTGTGAATAAACACTAGCTTTACCCGATCAGAATGAACAATGAATCAACATCGCTGAGTGAGTGAGCGTCTGGGGTGGTTAGGACAGGGTGGGGGTGCTACGGAGCCGGGGGGTGGTGAGCAGGGGGTGGTGAACGGGACCGGGGGGGGTGGGGTGGGGTGGGGGTGGGGGTGGGGGGTGGGGGGGGGGGGGGACTCCCGGCTGTGATTGAGGAGAAGCCGGCAACCAGCAGGATTACCCCGGCGGAGTGACTTTCGACTACTAAGGTGAGCGGGTAACCACATTTTGAAAAGTGCCGAGGTGCTGCCGTGTGCTATATATAACGGCCGCCTCACGAGGCGAAAATTGATGGGCGATAATAGGGGACAAGCTCGGAGAACATTCCGATGATTTTTTTAAGGGAAAATCGGTCGAAATCAAGTGTAGATTGTTGGGTGATAATAGCAGACGAGCTCAGAGAACATTCAGATGACTTTACAGGAAAATTGCTAGAAATCAAGTGGAGATTGTTGGAGAATCGGAGAGAAGCTCAGAGAACATTCAGATGTATTGTGACGAAATTGGTGGAAATCGCCATTGTTGGGTGAAAATAGGAGACAACCTCAGAGAACATTCGGATGATTTTACGGGGAAATTGGTGTAAATCAAGTGAAAATTGTTGGGTTAAAACAGGAGACAAGCTTGGAGAAAATTCAGATGATTTCGTTGGGAAATCGGTCAAAATTGAGTGGACATTGTTGGCCGAAAATTGTAAACAAGCTCGGAAAAGATTTGGATGATTTTGCGGTTGAGATGGTTGTAAATCGAGTTGAGATGGTTGTAAATTCGGAGACAATCTGAAAAAAAATGGGAAAATCGAGGTTAATCGGGGGAAGCAATCGGAGGACAGCCCGAGAAAATCTTGAGAAAATCTTGTGAGGAAGGGGGGGATCGGGAGGTGACGACTTTATAGTGCAGCCCCACTTGGAGACCAGGTAACCATGAGCCGATATCCCACACAGTCACATTATCTTGATACTGTGCTAACCAGTCCTTATCCTATCATTAATGTATGGTGCCAGGCTTGGTAGAGACAAGTATCAATTTGATATGCCATTGGTTTGATTTGGCTGGGATTCAAACTCCTGACCTTCCACACGGGAAGCCTGCGCTCTACAGATTCGGCCACCACGTTTGGTTTTCTTACTACAGTATAACGCCCGTTAAACCAAGCTCCGTTAAACCAAATGATCGGTTAATCCAAACTTTTGTCGGCGGCCCGGCAAAATACTACCATTTATCATATAAAAAAGTTGGTTAAACCAAAGTCGGTTAATCCAAACTATCGGTTAATTCAAACAAACTTGTTGGACCCCAGTCCACTTCCAGTATGGTTAAACCAAACGTTCATGTGGTTATAAGGTCATCTGAGACCCCACCAACTTTGTTATATGATAAATGGTAGTATTTTGCCAGGCCACCGAAAAAAGTTTGGATTAACCGATCATTTGGGTTAACCAAGTTTGGTTTAATGGGGTTATACTGTATATACATAAAAAAAACAATAATCAAAGTGTCCACATACATTATATATTACTTTCATAATGCACCAGCGTTTTTGCCAAAGCCAAGTCAAAGTCAAAGCCAAAGATCGGTTAAACCAATGATCGGTTAATCCAAACAAATTTCTAGGGTCCCTTCAAGTTTGGTTTAACGGGGTTATACTGTATAAGTATAATACATACTGTGACTTAGATGTGTTAGTCCATTAAATTCACCTTGTGGTGTTCTCTGTGGTGGAGTGGTTAGAGTGTCTGACTTTTTTCTAGGTCGGACTCCTAATCTGAAGGTCAGTGGTTCGATTCCCTGTGCCCCCACCTCTGCCAATTTGGATTTCCACCGCTGTGTATAACTTATGGTGCAGTCACACTACGACGCTTCTCCCGGCGACCCGTCAGCGTTGAAAATAAAATATTGTGCGTCGAGAAACGTCAAACTTTTAGGGGAAATATGGGTAAATTGGACGCTGGCACAGCGTGTCAGTAGCGTGTTATTAGCGCGCGGCCAACTTTGTGGTAACGTATATCAGCACGTTCTCTCTGTGTCTGTGTCTGTGTCTCTGTATGTGTCTCTGTATGTGTCTGTGTGTGTGTGTGTCTGTGTGTGTGTGTGTCTCTGTCTGTGTCTCTGTCTGTGTCTCTGTCTGTGTCTCTGTCTGTGTCTGTGTATCTGTCTGTGTCTCTGTCTGTGTATCTGTCTGTGTCTCTGTATGTGTCACTGTCTGTGTCTCTGTATGTGTCTCTGTGTCTGTGTCTGTGTATGTGTGTCTGTGTCTCTGTCTGTGTCTCTGTCTGTGTCTCTGTGTGTGTCTTTGTATGTGTCTCTGTATGTGTCTCCGTCTGTGTCTCTGTCTGTGTCTCTGTCTGTGTCTCTGTGTCTCTGTGTGTCTGTGTGTGTATGTGTGTGTCTCTGTCTGTGACACAGACAGAGACACATACAGACAGAGACACAGACAGAGACACATACAGAGACACATACAGAGACATATACAGAGACACAGACAGAGACACAGACAGAGACACAGACACACAGACACACAGACACACAGAGAGACACAGACAGAGACACAGACAGAGACACAGACAGAGACACAGACACACAGAGACACACACACAGACAGAGACACATACAGAGACACATGCAGAGACAGATATAGAGACTCAGACAGAGACACAGAGACACAGAGACACAGACAGAGACACAGACAGAGACACATACAGAGACACAGACACACAGAGACACACACAGACACAGACAGAGACACAGACAGAGAGACATACAGAGACACATACAGAGACAGATATAGAGACACAGACAGAGACACAGACACAGAGACACAGACAAAGACACATAGAGAGACACATACAGAGACATACACAGAGACACAGACAGAGACACAGACAGAGACACAGACAGAGACACAGACACACAGAGACACACACACAGACAGAGACACAGACACAGAGACACAGACAGACACACAGAGACACACACACACAGACACAGACAGAGACACATACAGAGACAGACACAGAGATGCAGACAGAGACACAGACAGAGGCCCAGACACAGAGACAGAGACACAGACAGAGACACAGACACAGACACAGACACACAGAGACACACACAGAGACACAGAGACACAGAGACATACACACACAGACACAGAGACACACACAGAGACACAGACACACACATAGAGACACAGAGACACACACAGAGACACACACAGCAACGTGCGAGCAACGTCACTCCAACGCGCTTGTCACGTGTGTCGACGGCCGCCAAACGTCCTCCTAACCTCCTTACCCATATATTTGCGCGCGCTGCCGGTCGTTGTTTTTTTTTGACATGCTTAAAACCTTGGGTGACCGGCAACGCACGCCGACGTTGTCCGCCGACCATCAACGTCAAGGATAGTGTACCGACGTGTACCGACGCGCGCATAACGCGCCGCCAGCGTGTCTCGATATTTCACCCATTTTCGCCCAAAAACACCACCCGTCGCCAGGTCGCCGGCGAGAAGCGTCGTAGTGTGACTGCCCCATAACAGCGTCATCAAAGGCCAGTTGCTCTCATACCATGTCTATGTGGTGTGGGAGGTAAAAAATCCCTTGGGTCGGTAATAGTGTAGGCTCGGGCTTTCTATCGACAAACTGTCTAATGGTGAAAACAAGCCTATTCAGGCTTATCCATGATATGCAGTATAAATCTTCAACAACAACCTACTGCTGTGGGATGGTGTGACATATGTAATAAAGAAGAGCAGAAAGATGTTAGTCCATTACACTGACTGGTGTGTGTATTCACCACAATTTAATCAGAATGAGGTTCGAAAGGCAATGGGTTGGGAATTTAAATATACATAGTCCCACTATCTATCGAAACATGGTAGTAACAAACGTGTATTTTTGTAAAATTGCATGGTCCAGTGGTTTCGAGTTTCTGCCATATTTTAATTTTCATTTAGATAAATATATTAGGAAAATCATTATAATCTACTTCACTTTACTTCTTGAAGTAAGTTTTATTTTAAAGTATTTGCTTCCGAGATATTTGAAGTGAAAACATGCTAAATTAATTTTGGTTTGAAATATCGGAATGGTCGACAACATAGGCTTCAATAGTGACAGGTTGTATACAACTGTCTGAAAGTTGCCTTATATCATAGTATCTAAGTTGGATATGTCAGATCGAATCTAGGTCAGGGCTTTTGTAACTTATTTAATCGGGGAGAAAGAAAGCCATCCCGATCAGAGGCTTGGAAGCAAACCAAAGTCTCCACAAATATCCTACGGTAGCCAAAGAGGTGAGACAATGTTATTTCCCTATAGCCACATATTTATAGCCCCATAACCACAACCTAGTCCCATAGCAACGGCCCCATAGATACGACCCCATAGCAGCAGCCACATACCAATGGCTGTTTGGCTTCCACCCATTAGCAATGGGCCCATCGCAACCGCCCCGTAGCAACGACCCCATAGCAATGGTCCCTTACCAACCACCCCATACCAACTAGACCATAGCTATGTCCGCTTGGCTTCCACCCCTTAGCAGTAGCCCCATGGCAATGGTCCGATAGCAGCGACCCCATAGCTACCACCCCATAGCAACCACCACATAGTTATGGTCCCTTGGCTTCCACCCCTTGGCCACTGCCACATAGCAACGGTCCCATATCCCCTTAGCAACGGTCCCACATACCCAAAACAACGGCCCCATGGCATCGACCCCACAAAACCATAGCAACTGCCCCATAGCAAGGGCCCCATAACAACAGCCCCATGGCATCGACCCCATAGCAACGGTCCCATAACAATGGCCCAAAAGCCCCATAGCAACGGCCCCATAGCAACGGCCCCATAGCCCCTTAGCAACGACCCTATAGCCCCTTAGCAAAGGCCCCCTAGCAACGGTTCCATAGCCCATTAGCAACGGGCCTATAACCCCATAGCAACGGCCCAATAACACCATAGCAACAGCTCCCTGGCGTCGGCCCCATAGCAATGACCCCATAGCAACGACCCCGTAGCCACTTAGCAACGGTCCCATAGCCCCCAAGCAATGGCTCAAGGGGTTATGTGGCATAGGCATCTTGGCAATGGTCCAATAGCAACGGTCCCATTGTACCATAGCTACTGCATTATAGCAACGGCCGCATAGCAAAGGACCCATAGCACCATCCCCATAGGCCCTAGGCAACGGCCCGAAAGCAACAAGGCCACATAGAAACGGTCGCATAGCGACGGCCCCATAGCTCCACAGCAAATGTCCTTAGCAACGGCCCCATCGTCCCCCAGCAACGGCCCCATAGCTCCTTGGCAATGTCCCCAAAGCAACCAGGCCCCATAGCCCCTTAGCAACGGCCCCATGGCCCCATTGCAACAGCCCTGTAGCCCCATAGCAACGATCCCATAGCAATGGCCCCATATTCCCTTAGCAACGACCCCATATCCCCTTGGTCCTATCGTCCCCTAGCAATGGCTCCATAACTCCTTAGCAACGGTCCCATAGCCCCATAGCAACGGCGCCATAATCCATACCAACAGCTCCATAGCAACGGCCCCATATCCCCTTGGCAACGGCCCCATAGCCCCATTGCAACGGCCATAGCAACGGCCTCATAGCAACGGATCCATAGCAACGGACCCCCATCCTCCCCTAGCAATGGCTCCAAAACTCCCTAGCAACGGCCCCATTACCCCTTAGCAACGGCCCCTGAGCCCCATAACACCGGCCACTTAGTAATGGTCCCATAGCCCCCTGGTAATGGGCCCATAACAACCGCTCCATAGCAACGACCCCATAGAAATGGTCCCTTAGCAACTAACGGCTAAGGGGCTATATGGCATAGGGATCTTGTTTGTGCCAAAGCGCCATAGCCCCTTAGCAACGGTCCAATAGCAACAGTCCCATAGCTCCTGCACCATAGCAACGGCACCATAGCTACTGCACTATAGCAATGGCGGCATAGCAAAGACCCCATAGGCCCCATAGGCCCTCGGCAACGGCCCGACAGCAACCAGGCCACATAGAAACGGCCGCATAGCAACGGCCCCGTAGCCCCACAGGAACGGCCCTTAGCAACGGTCCCATCGTCCCCTAGCAACGGCCCCATAACCCCTTAGCAATGGACCATAGCAACGGCCCCATATCCCCTTAGCAACGGCCCTGTTGTCCCATAGCAAGGGCCCTGTAGCCCCATAGCAACGACCCATAGCAACGGCCCCATAGCAACGACCCCTTAGCAACTACCCCATATCCCCTTGGTAACGGCCCATGAGCAACGATCATAGCATCCCCTAGAAATGGCTCCATAACTCCCTAGCAACGGTCCCATAGCCCCATAGCAACGGCTCCATAATCCCATAGCAACAGCTCCATAGCAACGGCCCCATAGCCCCTTGGCAATGGCCCCATAGCCCCATTGCAATGGCCTCATAGCAACGGACCCCATCCTACCCTAGCAATGGCTCCAAAACTCCTTAGGAACGGCCCCATACCCCTTAGCAACGGCCCCTTAGCCCCATAACACCGGCCACGTAGTAACGGTCCCATAGCCCCCTAGCATTGGGCCCATAACAACCGCTCCGTAGCAACAGCCCTATATCCCCATAGCAACGGCCCATAGCAATGGCCCCCATATCCCTTAGCAACGGCCCCTTAGCCCCATAGCAACGGCTACTTAGCAACGGCCACTTAGCAACGGTCCCATAGCCCCCTACCTAACGGTCCCATAGCCCCCTAGGTCCCATAGTCCAATAGCAACAGTCCCATAGCTATTGAACCGTAGCAACTGCACCATAGCAACGGCCACTTCGCAACGCTCAGGGGCCGTTGCTAAGTGGACTGTTACTATGGGTTAAACTACTTTCCATAGTAACTTCACCATAGCAACGGCCCATAGCAACTACCCCAGAGCGCCTTGGCAACGGCCCCACAGCAACCAGGTCCAATAGCAACAGTCCCATAGCTATTGCACCGTAACAACTGCACCATAGCAACTGCACTATAGCAACGGCACCATAGCAACGGCCACATAGCAACGGCCCCATTGCAACGACCCCAGAGCCCCTTGGCAACGGCCCCACAGCAACCAGGCCACATAGCAACCATGCCACATAGAAACGGCCGCATAGCAACGGCCCCATAGCCCTGGCCCATGTTCCCTTAGCAACGACTCCATAGCCCCTTAGCAACTGCCCTTTAGCAATGGTCCAATCGTCCCCTAGCAATGGCGTCATATGTATGGCCCCATAGCAGCGACCCCATAGCTACAGCCCCATAGCAACCACACCATAGCAATGACATTTCCACATTTCCATAGTAATGACCCCCTCTGCCCCTTAGCAATGCTTCATTAGCAACAACTCCACAGCAATGGTGCCCTAGCAACATCCTCATAGCAACATCCTCATAACAACGGCCCCATAGCAACAGCCCCATAGCAAAGGCCATTTATCTCCTCCCCTATCCCCTCTCCTCCCTCCCTTCTCTATCCGCCCTCCCCTTCACACCCACCCCCCTCCACACACTGATCAATTGCAGTTGTCGTCTGCAAGGCGGGCTGAAAACAGATGTATCGTCAAGTTCCCATCGAGACGCTCAACAGGCACTTCCGGTCAATTCTTACCTTACCCCTCCACACACTCATACAATACAAGCCCTCCTCCACACACACAGAGCAAAATGCTGGGGTCAAGTGCAATTTGCAACGTAGTAGGCGTTTCTTTATAGTGGGGCTGCTGAAGCTGACCCGCACTGACTTGGCCCACACTGTTGGTTGATTGTTGGGGTTTTACGTCCTGGCAACATCTAAGATCATATCAAGAAGGGTACCGACTTGTGACTGCACACTCATGCAGCTTTATAGTGCTGCCCCACTGGGAGACCAGGCCACCAGCACCATGACCTGATATCCCACTCAGTCACATTATCCTAACACTCAGCCAACCAGTCCTTTCCCTATCCTAATTATGCCAAGCGCCTGGATAGGAAGCGACAAGTATACATTTTTAAGTAATTGGTTTGACTCGACCAGGTTTCAAATCCTATGATCCACCAAAACAGGAGACGGACGCTCAACTCATTTGGCCATCCCGTCTGGTCTGGCCCGCACTGAGGTTGGCGTGCTTTTGGCGACTGTGAGGTGATGGATTCTTGACAAGGCAGAGAGTGGGCGTTAAGGATCTTGTTTGCGCCCAATCGAAGAGCCCTCAAGACAGACGAGTGGGCACTTGGGCGGTCTGTGCCATTGCGTGTCACATTAAGAGCTGTGGATTTGTTGAAGGGTGCGTTTTCTCCACATTTCCACATCCACCCGCCCAACCTCCCCCTCTTCCCTCTTCCCTACCCCCACCCCCACCATCACTCCCACCCGTTCTGTTCTGTTCTGTTCGCCTTTTCAGATATCTGCGTAATGGATGTATTTGTGTGTCTGCTTGTTTTTGTTGTTTTTTGGAGTTTTTGTTGTCGTCTGTTTTTGGTTTTGGGGTGTTTTTGGGGGGGGGGGGTAAACAGTTTATTCATTAGAACATGCAGTTTTATCAGCGAAGCGCCGGGTAGATCTTCAGTTTGGGTTTTTTTGTGTGTGTTTTTTTTAGTTATTAAGTGATTTATTCAGTGAGGTGTCGAGAGAGTGCTTGTGGGAAGGTTGGAATCGGTTGAGGTGATGTAAACAATGTGGTGAGTGCGGGGGGAGGGAGGAGGGGGTTAAACAATGTGGAGGTGTGGGTCAGTGTGGGGGGAGGGATTTAAACAATGTGGAGGTGTGGGTCAGTGTGGGGGGAGGGTTAAACAATGTGGAGGTGTGGGTCAGTGCGGGGGAAGGGGGAGGAGGGGTTAAACAATGTGGAGGTTGTGGGTCAGTGTGGGGGGAGGGAGAGAGGGGTTAAACAATGTGGAGGTGTGGGTCAGGTGTGGGAGGGAGGAGGGAGGAGGGGTTAAACAATGTGGAGGCGTGGGTCAGTGTGGGCGGGAGGGAGGAGGGGTTAAGCAATGTGGAGGTGTGGGTCAGTGTGGGGGGAGGGAGGAGGGGGTTAAACAATGTGGAGGTGTGGGTCAGTGTGGGGGAGGGAGGAGGGGTTAAACAATGTGGAGGTGTGGGTCAGTGTGGGGGGAGGGAGGAGGGGTTAAACAATGTGGAGGTGTGGGTCAGTGCGGGGGGAGGGGGAGGAGGGGTTAAACAATGTGGAGGTGTGGGTCAGTGTGGGGGGAGGGAGGAGGGGTTAAACAATGTGGAGGTGTGGGTCAGTGTGGGGGGAGGGGAGGAGGGGTTAAACAATGTGGAGGTGTGGGTCAGTGGGGGGGGAGGGAGGAGGGGTTAAAACAATGTGGAGGTGTGGGTCAGTGTGGGGGGAGGGGAGGAGGGGGGTTAAACAATGTGGAGGTGTGGGTCAGTGTGGGGGGAGGGAGGAGGGGTTAAACAATGTGGAGGTCGTGGGTCAGTGTGGGGGGAGGGGGAGGAGGGGTTAAACAATGTGGAGGTGTGGGTCAGTGTGGGGGGGAGGGGGAGGAGGGGTTAAAACAATGTGGAGGTGTGGGTCAGTGTGGGGGGAGGGAGGAGGGGTTTAAACAATGTGGAGGTGTGGGTCAGTGTGGGGGGAGGGAGGAGGGGTTAAACAATGTGGAGGTGTGGGTCAGTGTGGGGGGAGGGAGGAGGGGTTAAACAATGTGGAGGTGTGGGTCAGTGTGGGGGGAGGGAGGAGGGGTTAAACAATGTGGAGGTGTGGGTCAGTGCGGGGGGAGGGAGCAGGGGTTAAACAATGTGGAGGTGTGGGTCAGTGTGGGGGGAGGAGGAGGGGTTAAACAATGTGGAGGTAGTGGGTGAGTGTGTGGGGGGGGGGGCGAGTTAAAAGAAGGTGGAATAGTAAGAGAAAGCAAAGAGCGAAGGAGGAGAGGAGTGAATAAGTCAGACCGATATAGAAGTGTCCGGCAATATTACAAAACAACATGATAATAGCAGGATAATAATAATTAAGGACGATGCATGATAAGTACCTAATATGCGTATAATATTTATATATGGCTTAAAAGTAAGTGACAAGAGCAGTACACTATATACATTTTTTTTTAAATGGTGTGTGTACATTAGTTGATTAAGCAGGGGAGATTTCAATCGTGGATAATTGGTCTTCCTAATTCCACTGCTCCTTGCCGTATCTTAGTAATGCCGGCCGCCAGGCTAGGCAGTGACAAGTATCGATTTTTAAGTCATTGGTTTGACTCGGCCAATGTTTTAACCTGGGGTTTCGAGTCCCACAACCTACCAGAACGGGAGGCGGATGCTCAACTCATTCGGCCATCGCGGGCTCTATTAACTGGTCCATGTGTTTCCCATAAGCCCCCCCACTCTTTATCTAGGTTAGCAATGCTGGTTTTATGTGTTTTTTTTCATGTGTTTTATTTTCTGAGCGTTGTATGAGGGGCGTGGCTAAAATTGTAACCAATATATTTGTGCAAAACTGAATTTTGGGGGGGAAGTGTATTGTCAGAGTTGTCTGGTAGGTATAGCTAAACTTTAATCAAAAATCTTTATGAAACTCAGGTTATATTTGTTTCTGTTTTTATGAGAGTTGTCCGGTGGACATGGCCAAACTCTAGGCAATATATCTTTACGAAGTTGAGTGTTTGGGTTTACTTTGAGAATTGTCTGGTGGGCATGACTAAACTCTAAGCAATAGATCTTTATGAAGTTGAGCATTTGGGTTTTTATGAGAGTTGTCTGGCTGGCATGAACACAGTCTGAGCAACAGATCTTCCCAAACTGAGTTATCATTTGATTTGAGGTTCTCTTATCTGGTGGACATGGCCAAACCTTTAAGCGAAGCAGCGCTTTTATTTATTTTGTATGAGAGTTGTCTGGTGGGCATGGCCAAACGCCAAGCAATAAATCTTTGCAAAACTGACTGTTTGAGGTTGTATGGGAGTTGTCTAACAGGCATGACTAAGCACTAAGCGATAGATCTTTACAAAGCTGAGTGTTTGGTTGTTTATTGAAGTTGTCTGGCGGACATAACTAAACTCTAAGCGATAGATCTTTACAAAACTGAGTGGTTGGGTTGTTCACATGGCACACAACACCGACACACAAACACGTGAAAACACAATCACACACAAACACACAAGCACGCGAACATACAAGCAAGCAAACAAACACACAAACATTCCCGAGTGCTCCTTGGTCCGTCGTGTCTCATAATTCCCCACTAGGGGTCAGGGCTACCAGTATTCAAGACCCAGTTCAGCTTTTTCCATATGCCTTCAATGTCCCAAAGGCCAACCCCCCTCCCACCCACCCAACGTTGTCCCACCCTACCCCTCATGCACCCTCTCCCACCCAACCACCCCCACCTAACCCCCCTCTTCCACCAAATCAGCCCCACCCAAACCCCTTGTCCCACCCACCCTCTGCCACCCCCCACCCCCCCCCTCCACCACCACCCACCAACCCCCCTCTTTCCACCAAACACCCCCACCCTCCCTCCCCCCACCCATCCCACCCAACCCACCTCTCCCACCCCCCCACCAACCCCTCCCACCCGCTCCCCCACCCACCACCACCCAACCCCCTCCCCCACCCACCCCCCCTCCCACCCCCCCCCCCCCCCCCCCCCCGCCCGTCTCGTCCTTGAACCCGGCCGACTACACACATCCTGGAAACAAAGCTCAGCTGAATGGAACAGTTGTGAAGATGGGCGATAAGCTTCAAAGGGTCTATTTATATGGAAATCCGTATGTGAGCAATGTTTGGAAGGGGGGTGGTGGAGTTTTTGTGATAAAATTTCTTCCAAGAAGAACAGGGCCCGTATGCAGGAGTCAGTGTTAGCGGGGTTTGGTGTTAGAGCCTGTTACCGTTTAGCTATCTCTGACATCGGGAACTGTGTCAAGTCGTATGCAGGAGCGCGTAACACTTACATTATAGCTAAACGTGAAGTTATTTATAGATTTGGGAAATCCCTCTGTGTTTGTAGCCATATATTAGGCTTAAATATATTAAATGCTATCATATTTAATAGAATTACATACGCAATAAGTGAAATTTCATGAAATTAACCCTAAATTCGAAGCAATATTAATGCTGCCGCCGCAACGGCAGCGATATTAATATTTATATTTTCGAATCGACGAACGTAAAGTAAACAAATCGCCTCGTGCATACCATTTTTAGCCGCTAACCGGGAAATTCCCACCTACCACCACCGTTTTGGCTCGCTAACACCGAATACCACCAACTCCTGCATACGGCCCCAGGTGTCTCTCCCCACCCCCAATATAATCTTTATAGGTTCCATGTAATTGCATGTATGGACAGCTGTTAGATATTTAAACAGTGTTGACAGCACATTACTGACGGTGCTATTCATTACAGTGCCCAGTGATCTGTATAATCTGATCAAAGTGATATCAGGCACACACAGACTGATATCGCATTTGGATAACATTACAATGTCTGGCTATATATATTTGTACAATAGATGATTAAGCAGGGGAAATTTCAATCATGGATAATTGCTCTTCCTCATTCCACTGCTCATTGCCCTATCCTAGTAATGCCGAGCACCAGGTTAGCTAACAATAAGTATCAATTTTTCAAGTCATTGATTTAACTCGCTCTGACTAGATAGAAACCCCGTAGATTTGAATCCCACAACACGTGACACAGGAAGCGCGCACTGAACTCATTTGGCCACCGCATCTGGTAATACCACAATTATCCAAACAATCCGATTTGCTCCAGACCAGAGGTCCTGCGGCCTGCAATACAGTAAAACCCCTCTAAATGGACCGACCATGGGACCGATTTTAAATGATCCATTTCGGGAGGTAGTCGGTTAAGGGAGGTTTTTTTAAATCATTTTTTGTTGTTGTTGGTACATTAGTTGTTTAAGCAGGGGAAATTTCAGTCGCAGACGACTGGTCTTCCTCATTCCACTGCTCCTTGCTCTATCCTAGTAATGCCGAGCGTCTGGCTAGGAAGCGACAATTATCAATTTTTAAGTCATTGGTTTGACTCGACCAGGATTCGAACCCACGATCTACCAACATGGGAGACGGAAGCTCTAACTCATTCGGCCATCCCGTCTGGTTGACAATGGTAATGTATGGGTGATCGTTTGGGACCCAAATAAAGCGATCGGTATGGGGAGTGGTGGATCTGTGGAGGTGGTCAGTTAGAGAGGTTTTACTGCAGTTGGCATCTGCCATCTCCCCGGGCAGCCATGAGCCTCGTTCTGGCTGTCCAGCTCTGAGTGAGCTCCAGTAATAAGTATCAATTCTGTAAGCCACTGTAGCTGTTATATAGAAAGAAGCCAGTGCAGTCTCAACTAGGGTTGGTTGTTGGAATTTTACTTCCTGGCAACATCTAAGGTCATATCAGGACCGGTATTGACTTGTGACAGTGCACACTGATGGTGACTTTATAGTGCTGCTCCTCTGGGAAATCAGGCCACCAGCATCATTTCCTGATATCCCACTCAGTCCCATTATTCTGACACTGAGCCAACCAGTCCTTGCCCTATCCTATTAATGTCGAGCTCCAGGTTAGGAAGCAACAAGTATCAATTTTGTATGTCATTGCTTTTATTCGACCGGGAATCGAACTCCTGGTCTCCCGTACAGGATGTCTGTGAACTACCAATTCGGCCACCACGTCCGTCTCAACTAGGGATAAAGCTGCCTGGTAATGGCTTGCTAATGCCTCGGTCACAAATGTGTTACGGCATACTTGCGGCGACCATATGTCACCGCATCGGCCAGACAGTGCAGTGACCACATGGTGGGTTACAGTCACCGTGTGGTGACAGTGTGGTTTTTTTGTTCGCTGCAAAGGTTGCGGTTGTTTTAAGTCATAGTTATCTTAACTTCGACAGATCGCAATACTGCAAGCCGCAATCCAGGCAATCCAGACTCCACAACACTGTATGATCACCTTTGTTGACATCAATGAAAAGCTTGTAAAATGACTATCAATATGGTTCAAAATCCATGTTTGTCTGACCAATATTACAAAAGTTATGACTTTTTTTTGTATATTAAATACATGTATAAATTCAACACAAACCGTATGATTTGTGAAGAGATAAACCGCAGACCGCAACGCTGTAACATTAGCATAAACCACAAGACACAACACAGACCGCAGCACCATATGGCACCCACAGCATTTGTGACCTAAGCATAAATCTCCATAGTCCAATGAAAACATCAAATTTTCAAAAACCAAAACAATTATCTAGATTTGATTCTACATCGCTAACTTAGATACTGGTGTACTTAATGAGCATTTATAGCCCTATATGAGGAAATACTGAGTCAGTTGAATAGAACCTGTTACTGCTGAAGCCTATTGTGTCAGGGTTTTGGGTCCTGATATGACCTTAGGTGTTGCCAGGATGTAAAGCTCCAACAACCAACCAAGCAGAGTTTTGACGTGCTTGCTGAAACTAATTTGACATATTTGCACTTCAAATATCTAAAAAAGAAGGGTAGATTATAACAATCAATTTAATATATTTATCTCAGAAGAATTACAGAAAGTCAAAACCAACGGACTATGCAACTTTAAGATTCGAACTGAATAGAAGCTGTTGCACTAAATAAATCGAAGTAAGAGACAACGACAAAAACGGTGATGTCTACACTATCACTATCACTATCAGAAAACTGGTTTTATATTAGTAATTACCCTTCTCTGGAGTTAGTTGGTAGCAGCTCTCATCAACCTCCATTATGTGGTGGCTGGTTGTTGGAGTTTTACGTCCTGGCAACATCTAAGGTCATTTCAGGATGGGTACCGACTTGTGACAGTGCGCATTCATGGCTACTTTATAGTGCTGGCCCACTGGAAAATCAGGTCGCTGGCACCATGACCTGATATCCCACTCAGTCACATCATCCTGACATTGAGCTAACCAGTCCTTGCCATATCCTATTAATGCCGAGCGCCAGGCTAGGAAGCGACATGTATCAATTTGATAAGTCAATGGTTTGACTCGACCGGGAACCAAACTCCTGATCTCCCGCACACGAGACTGTGTTCTACCAATTCGGCCACTGCGCCCAGTGCATTTGATGGAATGCATCTTGCGAGAGTGGTTAAAGTTGTATGCAATAATTACCATGCTTTTCCTATCGCTACGTAAGTGTGCTATATATATATATAAATATATAAATATATATATATATATATATATATATAGCCGCCGCCCTACCACCCACTACCCCAAAGCATGATATATAGACTGGATGCCGCTATATCATTACCCATAAGGCCACTGCATACCGGGTCAGTGTCCCGCAATAACCAAAGTTCACGCGGCCGGCTTGAGGAGAATATTGCTACCATTTCTCATCACAAGCACGCAGATATAACCCACCCCACTATCTACCGCACATATTCATCTAACCCCAGTGCTTATATATATAATATTTGATATATATATATAATATATGATATATATAATATATGTAATGTATATAATATATATATAATATATGTATAATATATAAAAGATATATTACGTATATGATGTATAATGTATATAATATATATAATACATATAATACGTATAATATGACCCGTCCCTTCCTCCTAAACCCTTGCTGCTGTCGACTGGATACGAGTGCTGTGCTACCGCTGGACCGGAGTGATTCGGGGCCACCCCAACGATTCGTCGTTTAATTGTTATAAAGACATCCCCAGCTTCTACAACCATCCCACAAGAAGATTAATCTTCAACCAAAGATTGGACCAATTTATCGGTGCCTCTCTATAATGCTGCAGTTCTGCAGCCGATAACCGTTGTAAGGTTACGAACCCCCCAGAAGTCAGTATAATATGTATAATATATTTATATATATAATATGATGGGGTCCCTTTGTTGGCCACCTGGAACTCAACCCTCATGCTGTAGACCCCCCCCCCCCCCCAAGCAAGCAGGAGAACGAGTACACTTGCTTCTTAGTCGTCTTTTGTTCTCCGCTCAAGTGACCCACCTCTGCCCTGCTGGGTCCCACGTCAACTTCCTCGTGGGGAGGTTACGCTAGCCGAATGCAGTAGGTAGCAGCCCTGTCGCGGCACTGCCTGGCAGCTACCGTACCGCCACCTATCGCTGTAAAGTGCAACGGTGACGGAGCAGTCCTTGCTGCCACCGTATGGTAGTAGAGCTCATGTCTGGACTACTACATATATATATGTATATGTTTGTGCATGTGTGTCTGTGTGTATATAAGTGCATGTCCCTCCTGTGAGTAACTCCCTTAAAGGTGCTATTTTAAAATTGCATAGTCCGATGGTTTCGAGTTTCAACAAATATATTAGGTTGATCGTTCTAATTTACCTTATTTTAGTTTGAAGTAACTTCCGTTTAAAATGGCTAACTTAGGAGATATCTGAACATGCTAAATTAATTTTGGCACGCTTCTCAAAACTCTAACCCAATAGATCTCAGCAATAAAAGGTTACATTAAATTGACTAGCTTTCCCTTTTTTATAAGTGCACCAGTATCTAAGTTGGATATGTAGAATTTAGATAAGTGTTTTGGTTTAAGAATTGATGCTTTCATCGGACTATGGATCGGTCGAGTCAAACCAATGACATAAAATGTATGCTTATCACTTCCTAGCCTGATGCTCGGCATTAATAGGATAGGACAAGGACTGGTTAGCTCAGTGTCAGGATAATGTGACTGAGTGGGATGTCGGGTCATGGTGCCCAGTGAACTGCTTTCCCAGTTGGACAGCATTATAAAGTCACCATGAGTGCGCATTGTCACAAGTCTGTACACATCCTGTTATGATCTTAGATGTTGCTAGGATGTAAAACTCCAACAACCAACCAATCATCGTACTATGAAACTTTAACCAAACTAAGCTCAACTGGGGAAATTCTGTAAACGAGTCAGGCTCTCGTAGTTTAATCAAATTACCAGCCAGGTTTTCGCCTACTGATTACTTGATTACTCACCTGACGCGCTGGCCGAAACAGTATAGCGCAGGCTTCCTGTGTGGAAGGTTGGGAGTTCGAATCCCAGCCCAGTCAATCCAATGACTTATCAAATTGACACTTGTCGCTTCCTAGCCTGGCGCTCGGCATTAATGGGGATAGGATATGGACTGGTTAGCTCAGGGTCAGGTTAATGTGACTGAGTGGGATATCGGGTCATGGTACTAGCAGCCTGGTTTCCCAGTGGGGCAGTACTCTATAGTTGCCATAAGTGTGCACAGTCTTGGTGACTTTATTGTGCTTCCCCACTGGGAGACCAGGCTACTGGCACCATGACCCAATGAATTTCCTACTCAGTCACATTATCATGACACTGAACAAACAAGTCCCTGCCCTATCCAGATGATGCTGAGCGCCAGGCTAGGTAGCAAGAAGTATAAATTTAGTAAGTTTGTTTGTTTGTTGTTGTTTTACGTCCTAGCAACATCTAAGGTCAAATCAGGACGGGAATTTAGTAAGTCACTGGTTTGACTCGGGCAGAATTCTAACTACCGACTTTCCACACAGAAGCCGATTTAGCCACCGCGTTTGGTATCTGTTATGATAGCCTGCTAGCTATGGTTAGTGGCAGACTTAGCTTGACTCATAACCCAACTCCTGCGACCGATTTATGCCTATATATATACATATATATATATATATATATATATATATATAGATTAGTTAGACGAATCTTACCTGGGTATAGATGATGGATAACTATTGTTTTACGAGGTAGGAGCCTCGGGTAGACGTGGGCGAGGGAGAAGGAAGCACATCCGGGTCCAGCAATCTTTACCTACTAATTCAGGATAAAAATGATTAAAAAAAAAAAAAAAAACTATGGTCATGTGACCTAATCTTGGTACAAGTGATTGAATAGACGTGGCAGGGGGGGGGTGGGTGGGCCCTCGCCCACGTCTACCCGAGGCTCCTACCTCGGTAAAACAATAGTTATCCATCATCTATACCCAGGTAAGATTCGTCTAACTAATCTATTTTACCTCGGTATACCGCCTCTGGCTAGCCGCAGGCTAGGGAGACCTTTACGTAATATCATTTTTATCCTGATATTCCTGTTAGTTACTATTCTATTATCAAGTCTTATTTAAGTATGTTTGTACAATTGTTATGACAAAAAAGCGAAAAAGTGCACTTTGTCTCACCTGTGTCTTTTAGTTGGTGAGTAGCCTCTGTGCGATAGGTTGAGGCTTCTCTAGTCGCTTGTGATAATGTTTTGCAAACGATCTAGCAGTTTTCCATCCTGCATGAGCCAGGATCCGTTTCACGGAAATGCCAAGTAATCTGGCCTTAGATACCATTGCACCACGTGTAGAGTGCGATGAATATCTGTTTGTGTTTACTCCTGAAAGTTTTAACACAGTCATGGTCCATCTGGCGAGGGTGTCCCTCGAAATGCCCTTGTGTGGCTTAATAAAGCTCACCAAAAGCTGCCTTGAGTTGCGTATTGTTCGTGTCTTGGATATATATGTCCGTATTGCGGAGACTACACATAACTTGCGATCCTCTGTGAAACTAGTGACACTTATTGTCGACAGGGGATCACCTAAACGATTTGATTTCAACAAAGTTGTTAGATCAAACGTTGCTTCCTTGCTATCGATTTCAAGACCATTGAGCGACAGGGCGACTATAGTTTGGCCCCTGTGTCCTGTAACGAGCAGAAGGAGCAAAGCTACTTTGAAGCCTAATAGCTTAACGTCCAGGAACTTATTCTCTGGCCAGTCCTTGAAGAGTTTAAAACACAAGAGAAACATCCCAAAACCTATTATATTTGGGTTTGGGAGGGTTCCTCTGATAAATTGATCGTATGATCCAGCAAATAACATGATGTTTTCCCATTGTTTCGCCATTAATCCTAGGTAGGATTATTGAGAGCGCACATCTGGCTGCATTGATAGCGCCATACCCTAAACCTTCGTCTTCCAAAAAACGTAGGAAACGTCCTACCTGGGATATTGTTGGGTTCATAGGCTTAACTTTCTTAAGTAAGCAATAAATACCCCATTTCTTTAAATACGTGGTATACATTTTTACAGTTCCCTTCCTCCAGGCGTGAGAGACCAAACGTTGTTGTGTAATCTTATCCAAGCCGAATTGTTCCAAATATTTATTTTAAAAAGGAATGCTACCAAAGGAGTCGTCGACACGTTTCCGTGGCGCGCTAACGGTCCCTGATGTTTCAGATTTCCTCGGTATCTTGGGAAGCATAGCATGCTTTTGGCCGTCGCGACTAGTCTCGCTAGCCAGGGTTGAGTGTCCCATTCGGGGACGATGAGGATGGCGTGTGTTTTCTCCATTAGTATCTTTCGGGCGACTTTGCTAATAATGGTAAAAGGGGGGAAAATGTAAAAGAAATGATTTTGCCAAGTTAGCGAGAAGGCATCTATGTGCCAAGCATGTGGTTCTGGGTGCCACGAAACATATTTCTCCAGTTTAAAGTTATTACGTGAAGCAAATAAATCTATATCCGGCCAGCCCCATAATTTACAGATTTGTTTGAAAATTGATGGGTTTAGTGACCACTCTAAGTGGTCATGGAAATGGCGACTCATCTTATCGGCAAGGCAATTCTGCGTTCCGGGTATGTGTGTTATTGTTAACCAGACGTCAAACTTTTGCGCCCAATTCCAAATGAGTAGTGCCAACTCGTTACACTTAATAGATTTTGTACCTCCCATATTTCTGACATAAGCCATGGCTGTGGTGTTATCCGTAAGGATACAAACATTATTTTTGGGTACTTTAACAAGGCTGGTTAAACCTAAGTAAATGGCTCGTAATTCTAAAACATTAATATGTTCAGAAATTTCCGATTCTAGCCATCGTCCCCCCGTTGCTACATCATTGCGATGTGCCCCCCAACCTTGGAGTGACGCGTCAGTCGTAACTGTAGTATTGGGCTCACCCATTCGAATGGGATTGGGGGAGTTATCAAAGTGACTTAGCCACCAAAAAATGTCGGCTAGTCCACTTTCAGAGAGATAACATTGTCTTTTCAAAGTTACCCTTGGCGCGGGCCAAAGCTAGATTTTTATCGATTTCCAGGGACTTAATGTGTGCGGCCCCATATAGAATAGCAGGGCTGTATGAAATCATTATACCGATTAAGACTGCGACCTGTCTTATCTTTGGCCTAGAAATGTCTAACAGCTGTATCGCTGTGTCCCACAGCTTATCTTTCTTTTGTTGTGTAAGTGACACGGTCATGGCCGTCGTGTTCAAAATGAAGCCTAGACACTTAAGCTGCTTAGTAGGAGAAAACACAGATTTCTTAGCATGGAGTAAGAAACCCAAGTTTGAGAACAGTTGACATAAATCTTGAACGGCGAGCGCGCATTGTTCGAAAGATTGTCCCATAATGAAAGAATCATCAATGTATGGAAACATACAATGACCCAGTTTAGCCATGTGTGAAAAAAAACGGTTTCAACAACTTAGTAAAAAGTCGTGGCGCACACGCCAAACCATTAGGTACGCAGGTAAATGCAAAAAGCTGGTCATTCCAAACAAACCGTAAATATTTTCGAAACCCCTCTTGAATAGGGACGGTATAGTAAGCATCTCTTAAATCAACACTCGCTAGCCAACACTCTGGGGTGATCAGATCACGAGCTGTTTCTAAAGAAAACATTTTGAAATGTTGGTATTCAATGATTTCATTCAATTTAGTTAAGTCTAAAATCATGCGAACAGACCCATCTGGTTTAGGAGTGGAGAAAATATTGGAAATGAATTCACCTTTAGTATGTTGTACTCGTTTGACAATGCCTTTGGCTTCAAAAACCCCAACCTGTTCATTTAGTTGCAATTTTTCGTGTGAATTGAACTTATATGGAAAAGGTGCTCTTTTCTGTACAGGGAATTCTGTGAAAGGAATAGCAATGCCTCTAACAATACTAAGAACCTCTGGGTTAGTGGTTAATTGTTGCCATTGTTCTAAACAATTAACAATGTTGCCCGCTTGAAAAAGGCTTACGTCAGTTTGAGTTTCCTCTGTGACCATGTCAGGGCCAGGCTGCTGAAAAGTTTGTGTGGCGTTCTCTACTTGTTCCCTGGTTTGGGGAACTGCGGCTTGGGGACAAAGTCCCGTTTGTAACCGCGGTTGTCGTTCCAGTTTGAGGATTGTCTGTCGCCTCGACCTCTTCCCCTCTGGCTGAATGCGAAGGATGGGCCTCCCCTGAACGGCCTTCCTCCTCAGCGGAAGCGAAAAATCCGTGCGGCTGCGGCGGAACCCGAGTGGGTTTTGTGATTTACGGCCCTTGAGTTCCGTGTTCTTAGCACTCTTAGTGTCCACCTCTACCTGCTTGTACAAATAAGCAAGCTGACCCCCAAACATCTTGGACTTGTCCAGAGGTTTGCCTTTGATGGGGGTAGGTCCGGAATAGACGGTGTATTCCTTGCCGTCATGGTCCGTCATCTTCTTTGACCGGGCGACCTCTTTGCCCGCGTCGGTGGTGACGGATTTAAAGACATTTTCGAAGCGGCGATGTGTCATATAGTTGCTCGCTGCAGCGAGCAAGGCAATGCCCCTATCCATAACCCGAGCTAAGGACGAGAACTTATTCTCGGTCTGCATGCGGTTAGCAATGGGGATAATAGAAGTCAAGGAGCCCAAAACTGCCTTATGAATTACAGAAAGGGCAGTTTCATAGCGGCGACGTTCGTCGGACAGATGGATGCCAGCATCCATCTCCTTACACACCGTAGCGGGAATACCTTTGACGCCGGAAATCTGTTCCGTCAATTTATTAATGACCTCAACTGGTTTGAACGTTGTAAAGTGGCCATTGACGGTATTCCTCATCATGGTTGTGGTACGCACCTTCTTCGCCTTTTTTCTTGACAATCTTCTTGCCAACCTTAGCGCCTATTTTGGCGTACACTCCCGCGCGTTCCGTATCGGAATCTGATTCCGTGGAAGAGGAGTCGTTTGACGAGTCCGAGGACGAGTCTTTCTTTTTCTTTTTCTTTTTCTTTGACTTCTTAGGGCGTTTAGCGTTTGAGGCCTTGGTGAACTCGTCACCTGAGCTGCTCACAGTGCGGCGTTTCTTGCCGCGCGCTTTCGGTTTCGGAACCTCGGGGGCCGACACCGTGTCCTCCTCGTCATCCGAAAAGTCCTCCCAATCCTCATCAGGGATTTGGGGAGGGCCCGCAAAGGAAAGAGCCTGGAATTGGCGCATCTTGTCCTCCATCATGGCTGCCATCTTAGCCTCCCAATCACTTGGTTGAGGTGGCTGGTCACTGTCCCGGTCGGAAACCTGTGCCCCGGGCTGTGGAGACGGCGGAGCCGTAGGCGCTGGTGACGAATCGTAATCCGTAGGGGCAATGCCCTCTGCTGCCGCAGGCTGCTTATTCCGCCGAGTGGCCATCGGTTCCTGTAACGACAAAGGTGTTACTTAACCGGAATCATCTCAACGACACAAAGTGTAACCAGTAAACTGGGTTGAGGTATATGGTACAGAATAGCGTGTATTACAACGTTTCAGTACAGGCGTGAAGCTAAGTTTTGCCGTAGGGTTATGGTAACGAAACCAACCAAACGGGGGGTATCGATCCAAAGATCGCCCACTCTCTCTGTTCCGTACACTTCTCCCACCCCGCGGCTACGACGCCAGCAAGTTGGAGAAAATATTACGAAACTCGGAGGTTCGCCTTAAAACCGGTCTGGGGTGTTTATAAAAAACACCCAGAAGCATCCCCAACAACATCCTCTATTCAGGATCCGGGAGAATTTTCTTAGGAAATGAGCAACTCGGGTTACCATTTCTCCCTGTCTCAAAAACAGGTGTCGATAGAACAAAGGACTATCGGTTTCGTAAGTGCCAGCGGCACGCAGTGTTCTATCCTCAAGTAAAAAAACACGTACAAAGTCCAAATTGGACCTGAGAAAGTTCTGAACTTTCATAATGTGATGCTATAATGCATCATACACAGTTTATACTAAATTTTTCATTACTTACTTTTGTGATTAAGTAGAGTTAGTAGATAAATCCCTGTAGAGAGCAAACTCACAAATGTCCTCAAACCGTTGTGAGTCACTTTATGCTAAATTGCAGGACCCGGCTGAGCTTCCCTTCTCCCTAAGCCTGCGGCTAGCCAGAGGCGGTATACCGAGGTAAAATATATATATATATATATATATTCATATATATATATATATGCTGTGTAATTTATTATGCGAATATAAATAACCAATAAGACTCCTATCATTTAATCCGTGGCTCCCATTTTCATCTCCGCAGCCGATACCTGAACTAGTGGCGCCACCACTGGCTGTTTACGACACTACGTATTACTGCACAGCACTCTCCTGGTAATATGATGCTATTACAATTCCAATATCAACTTTTTCAGACCGACCAGGTATCACTATATAGAAAGTGTCATTAATGCCATTTGGGAATTTAATCAACCTAATTAAAGCACTAATTACCTTAACATTCATTCACTCCCATGCAATATAGACATACAATATGGATCTACTTGCAATGACCCAGGCAAAACTATTGACAACTACCTTCATATGACTACCCAAACCCAACAATGTTGTTTTCTTGTGGGTTTTGGGTGGGTTATTTTGTGGGTTAAAAAAAGAAAAAAACTAATCTAAAAAGAATTATATATATATATATATATATATATGTATATATAAACCGTCCAATGCTTACCTTTTAGATGTTCAAGCGTCTGGAGCATTCATCGCTCCTCCATGGGCCTCTAGGTATCCGGAGACCTCCTCCAGTAGTACTAGAGCTCTGTTGAGTTTTACTAGCAGATCACCGACGAGAAAACAAAAACAGAAGAGGTTTTAAAAAATCACCGGAATGATGCACTCCTTATATAGAGGATGTCGCTATGGAAGATGTTGGTTCCTTCCATGTGAAACAAGGCCATGGTGTTCAAGTATTGTTGCTATGGCGATTTGGGTTAAAAAGTGGAGGGGGAGGGTTCTATTTGTGGAAAGGTGAGAGTGGCTTTTCCCCCCCCTTATCCATTCGCGAAAGTTATTTTCAGGAGGTTTGCAGTTTGTGAGCGTCTGATTTGCCAGTTTTGCAGAGTTTGCAGTCTGTATTACATTTGCAGTTTATAGCCGTTTTATCAGTTTTTGTAATCGTGGTGTAGTTTTGCAGAGTTTGCAGTTTGCATGACTAGCCCCGCGTCAAATTGTTTGAGTCGCGGATAGATGTGTGTGGATTGGTTGTGATGGTAGGAGGGGAATTAGATTATATATCTCCGATTATACACTGGTCAACATCCAGTTGAGGAGTGGTGGGCTGAGATGGCAACACCAGTAGCGTGTGGCATCTTACGGAGTATAACAATAATCATAATAATAAGTAATATTCCCTTCCGTATCTTTATGCTCACATAATATGTTATACATCATACATATTATATATATATAACATCACACATATTAGATATATAACATATATAATGTGGAACTACTGTGCGAATTGTTAGTGCAACAAGATAAGCGTATCGAGGCGCATCATTATTAGTAAGGGGAGTAAGTAGCAGTAGTAGTTGTTGTTTCTGTAAGTAGTATACGGAGAGTTCCGTGTGTAGATGGCAAACATGGCGATGGCAGTTCCTGCCTCTCCTTGTATCGGAAGGTCATGAGGGAGGGCAAAGATGGCAAGGGTGGCAAGGACTGGGGTGGCTTCAGCAGCTAGCACTTCTTGTCAGTACTACCATCCCCATCCCCTCCTCCATCCACCCACCCTCCCACTCTCCCTCCCTCCCTCTCTCCCTCCCCCCTCTCCCTCCCTCTCTCCCTCCCTCCCTCTCTCCATCCCTCCCTCTCTCCATCCCTCCCACTCTCCCTTCCTATCTCCCTCCACTCCCACCTCTCTCTCACTCCCACTCTCCCTCACTCCCTCTCTCTCCCTCCCTCCTCCCACTCTCCGCCCCACTCTCCCTCCCTCTCTCCCTCCTTCCTCCCCTGACCGCGCATGTGCGTGGTAGCTGTCTACCGCGCTGCTCTCTGTCTAAATCTGGGTGGGTGGGTGTTTAGGGGGTTGGAGGTTGAGGGAGGTGATAGTGTCAGTGTTGTGCTATAGACCTCCAATGAGTAATGGTGCTATTGTTGTATGTATCCAGGCACTGCCCATAGCTGTCTCCAGGGCTGGTGGTAGGACTAGAGGAGAGGTGACAGGGGCAGTGATGCCATTCAGACCCGACGACTTATATATATATATATATATATTATATCTATATATAATACCAAACGGTGGTTAAGTTTTAGGGTGGTTCTGATCACTACCCCTCGGTGTTGCCAGTGTGCATCATCGTACTCCACTGATGATTCACCATGTATGGGATAGCATTTTTGTTGTGTCTACCATAGACATTTAATATTCATTTTGATGGTTTTTACTAACTTGAGCACTTCGACCAAAGTGGCATCCATTTTGAGTCACGTAACTGCAAGTGTGGTTAACTCTGCTGTTAGAGAGTGCCACCGAAATGGTTTACCACATAATGGTACAGATGGGTTCCTCCACCAGATGGCGGAATATAGCAGAGAACTATACACGGTCTCTGAATATAGACAAGAGACCATGAATATATATATAATGACAGTTCAACACAATATTTGTCCAGGGATTAATGCGGAGCCTAGCTTTAAGTTTAACCCATGCACAGCAGTATATATATAGTGGCTGGTTGAGGTGTAATGCTGTTTGGACTCATTCAGTGTGCCATGCGACATACTTTGTTTGGTGTGGGAGATGATTGCTTGTTTGTTGTTGTTTTACGTCCTAGCAACATCTAAAGTCATATCAGGACCGGGTGTGGGTGGCGTGATTGTGCCACGGCTAATCTGTCTAGGTGTTGTGTGGGCGTAGGTCAGGGAACCAGTTGGTTCTGCAGGTATATGTGTGTGTGTGTCGGAGGGGGGTGTGGGGGAGTTAGGGCATCGTTTATGTAGCTAGTATGGGAATATAACACAAGACCACTTCTAATTTGTGTGCACTGGCCGATGTAAGTATAACTTGGGTTTACATGTAGGTCATACTAGCAGTGTTGCATTGTTTATATACATATGTATATATAGATATATCCTGTAAGGGTATCGAATATCAAACCAGTATCACAGTGTATATAGATCCCGATGCTGGTTTCGGCGTTAGATGTGTACGTAAGGCTCCGTATGGGTTGATGCATGTCTATCTCCCGTGACACTGCAAGTAGGTAAGTAAGTATGCAAGTAAGTGAGAGAGTAAGTGAGAGCACTAGTCGTACACTATGTTGTGCCTTGTATCAACAGTGTGCGTAAGGGCAATATTAAGAGTAAGAGTGAAGTGCTACTGGGATGTACTTGTTTGTTGTTTTACGTCCTAGCAACATGTAAGATCATATCAGGACGGGCTGGGCTGTAGTGTTAATAGGTTTTGCGCAAGTAATGACATTGTTGAGGGGGGGGGGGGGGTAATGGAAATAGGAAATATTGCACCTAGAGCAGGAATCGAACCCACATCTCTTGCATTCCAGGCTAGTGTGCTAACCATTACACCACCGCTGCTCCCTGATGTCATCACCATAGACACGCCCACCTGTCTATGTGGCTCCTTGCCTGATAGGTCAGTGCAGACCGCTACGACATCATTGTTCTACTGCCCGTTCGTACAATTGTACCGCGTACAAACACACCGTTCGGGTGCACCACCAGTGGTGGGTGGCACCGGGTGGTGGTCAGCTCTAGGGGTGCTGGCTCCTCGGCTGATGTTCCCATGGTGCATTGCTCCTGTTTGCCCCAACTGGCCCTCCGCTCCCAGTCACTTCCTCCAGCCCGCATGCACACACGCGCATGCACAGCACACAGTATGATACACACCAGTTCCCCTCCCTCCCCCACACTCTCTCTCTTTCTCTCTCTCGCTCCTTGCTTCCTCCTCCAGTGAGCGGGACGCCCGCCCACCCTCCTCCCGCCTCCTGCCTGCCCGCCCGCCCGCTCGCCCGCCCTACCGCCCTACCGCCCTACCGGCCTGGGCTGCTCCAGAGACGGGCACACAAAACGCCACCTCACGGGACGCCGGCGAATCAAAGCCAACAAGGAGGTGGGCAGTGGGACACTTCTACCAGTGACAGGGGTCGTCGTCGTAGTGGTAGCGGTAGTGGCAGCAGCAGTAGTAGTAGTAGTGGTGGTAGTGGCAGCAGTAGTAGTAGTGGTAGTGGCGGTGACAGTAGTAGTAGTGGTGGTAGTGGTAATGGTGCTGATAGTAGTAGTGGTAGTGCAGCAGTAGTAGTACTACTAGTAGTAGTAGTGATGATGACAATAATAGTAGTGATAGTAGTGGCAACAGTAGTAGTAGTAGTGGTGGTGGTGATCGTAGTGGTAGTGGTGGTGACAGTAGTGGTAGTGGTGGTGACAGTAGTGGTGGTGGTGGTGACAGTAGTGGTGGTGGCAGTGGTAATAATGTGGTGGCAGTAGTGGTAGTAAAGATGGTGGCAGTAGTAGTAGTATCAGCAGTATGAGTAGTAGTACTAGTGGCAGTAGTGGTGGTGATAGTAGTAGTACTAAAGCAGCAGCAGTAGTAGTAGTGGTAGTGGTGGCGATAATAGTATTAGTACTAAACCAGTGGTAGCAGTAGTTACATTGCAAATCCAGCATCCATCCACACAGCCCACACAAGATACAAAACCACGACGCCAATATACGGCCAGATGTACTTTAGCAACGTCAGGCACCGTAACCTGGCAACACAACACAACGCTGTGCTGGTGACGAGCTTGTTGACTCTGGTGGCCCGGACCCGGCGTGCCTCGTGCCTCGTGCCTGGTTCCTCGTGCCTCCTTCAGTGAGTCCTAGGATGGCTGGTAGGGCTGGCGTAGTGCAGCACTCCGTCTACTCCAGTAACCACTGTCTTCCTCCCACCGATCACCTCTCCCTTCTCCCCTCCCCATCTCCACTATCTTTCTCAATCCTTCTCATTCTCTCTCTTCTTCTATCTCTCCACGTCTCTGCATCCCTCTTACTCCTCTCCCCTCTCCTTTTCCTTCTCCCTCTCCTTCTCTCACACTCTCTCCCTCTGGCGGCAGCTGATTGCGTGAGCCCACTGCCCCTCCCCCCTTCACTTAGTCTCCCACCCACAGAGGGCGCTCTCTCCTCCCAATCTCCACGGTGCCTCGCAGTGACTAGCTAGCTGACTGTGGCCTCCAGCGCTTGTTCATTCCTCCCCTCCTCCTCCCTCCCTTCCTCTCTCACTCTCTCATGCCCTCTCTCCCTCTCTCTCCACACTGACTCGCCCACTTCCCGGCCACCCGCTCCTCCCTCCCCCGGCTCCGTGCCGTGTCAGCCGCAGCCGGTCCGCACTCACGATGCCGGGCGCTGTTCATTGGCTGTTAGCTGCCACCGAACGCCCGCAGCCGCGCCCACCAGCCCCGGCGTCCCCTGGAGCAGCGTCCGGGGCCGGGCACCTCGGCAATGTCCGGTGTGGTGCACTAACAAATCACCCACCGCCACCCAGAGGGCCGTTTCACTAACAGTGAATCGACAGGAAATTGTATTAATATTGTCATGGGGGTGATGAAAATGGGAAATATTGCGCCTAGAGTGGGACTCGAACCCACATCTCTTTGCATTCCGGGCCAGTGTGCTAACCATTACACCACGTAGGCTCCCTGATATCAACACGCTCCCCACGCCTACCTGTCTATGTGGTTACTTGCCTGAGAGGTCAGTGCAGACCACTACACTCGTCCCCCTGGAATTGTAAGTCTTGTAATGCTTACAATTACATACATACAGGCAATGCACTAACACATACATACACAGGGTAGGTTCAACAACCATACAGCGCAAAGCTTGTACAGGATCCTGATCACGGCAACCAGTGTCATGGGGGTGATGAAAATGGGAAATACTGCGCCTAGAGCAGGACTCGAACCCACATCTCTTTGCATTCCGGGCCAGTGTGCTAACCATTACACCACCTAGGCTCCCTGATATCAACACGCTCCCCACGCCTACCTGTCTATGTGGTTACTTGCCTGAGAGGTCAGTGCAGACCACTACACTATGATACAAGGGGCCCAGCTTGGGATTTTAGTACTAAAAAACAAATATATATATATAGTATTAAAAACAAATATATCTATAAAACATCATATATATATATTTGTTTTTTTAATATTTCTTATCTCAGATGGTACACAGCTGCGAACCTGCATATATGGAAGCTAGACCCCTGAATATTATATATATACATCATATTCAGGGAATTCCTTGTTTGGGTTTTACCTCCTAGCAACATATCAGGGTTGTAACATGAGACCAAAAGAACTTTACATTTTCACAATTATTATGATCAAATATAACTAGTTTAGTAGTTATAATTTGTATAGCTTGAAACAGTCTATTCTCTTGGTCGTATTTAGAGCTTGAAACAGTCTATTCTCTTGGTCTTATTTAGGATCCAACCATGGTCTTATGGTCTCTGTCGTAAAGTTGTGGCTGTTAGTGACAGTCAGTCCTAATGAGTGTCCTCAGTGCCGTAGGACAGGCTTGGAAGGTAGTGTAAACTCTACTCTTGGTTAAAGCTTTTTGAGTATGTCTTATAACCCATCTCAGTTCACAATCTCCTGCGGTAGCGGGAAAATCCAATCCCAACCTACTGAATTTGAGCTCAAACAGCCCATTCTAAGTGCGATCTTTCCCCATGCCATCACCTCTGCCAATTTGGATTTCCATCGTTGTGTATAACTTACAGCGTCATCAAAGGCCAGTTGCTCTCATACCATATATATGTGGTGTTGGAGGTTAAGAAATCCTGTGGGTCTGTAAAAGTGTAGGCTCGAGCTTTCTATCGACCAACTGTCTAATGGTGAAAACAAGAATATTCAGACTTATCCATGATAGGCAGTATAAATCTTCGAGAGAAATAAGATGCATTGAATATTCATGTAAAGGAATACATGGTGAACTCACGATGCCAGATCCTTAAGGCGGCCCATTGGTTGAGAGTAAATGGACTTGGTTTATAGTAGATATGGATTTTGTCTAATGTAACGGCAGCCTTTAGATAGCGTGCATAGCCCTGCGATTTGTTTTATATGTTATATATATAGCAATGGCACAGAAGGACAATGCCACAGTAGTATAAGAAATAACATAGCCATAAAAGCAGCACTGTATGAAAGCTAATATATAAGTAGACTCTGAGAGATACTATGATCGCCCTCACTGGATTTCAATGCACATATATATATATATATGGTGATGGGGGGGGGGGGGGGGGGGGGGGGGGTGGGTACCAGCATCAAAGACCCTATAACACTAAGACAGCTCACTCAGCCTGTACTGTGTAATCAAAATGATCAAACCCACCACCTGGTGCGCTAGCTGTTCTCTTGATTACACAGTTGCTATATTATATGTATAAATGTATATATGAATGTGAAAGATGTGTGATGTTGGCTATGCTGATGATGATGCTGATGATGATGCATATTTGTTCATAGCAATTTCATATTGATGTGTATTCATACTTACCTATATCATGTATAATATAATTGTATGTGTTTACATGTAAGACACCAACCAGCAGCCGGGCTGATCAATCCCACCACAAGGTTGCACTGCAAAATTTACATTACCATGGGAGAGATAGGGAGTGAGCTGTCTTAGTGTTATAGGGTCTTTGCCGGCATGCACCTCTCCATCCCCTGCGCGGGGCGTGACACTCCACTCATTCGGAAGTGTTTTTGTAATAAAGGGGTTGGGGTCTTTTTACCACAAACTCAAACTGCACTACTTGTCTTGTATAACGGAAGAATTATTATACATATCTATACATAATATATACGAAAGGTGTGCAGTAAAACTGGCTTGTCTCCTAAATAGTGTCATCATGCGTGTTTCCAATAGGCTCACAGTTAGCTCTCCCATTAATGTCGGTCTGTATCACAAATACGGAAACTCAACACAAGGAAATGTTCAAATGGGATGGCCGAATTGGTTGAGAACACTGTCTGGCTATCTTCCTTGGTGAAAAGCCGCATGCTTGAACATCAACCGACCGAGTCAAACCAATGACTTACCAAATTTATACTTGTCGCTACCTAGTCACCTGGAATTCAGTCCTAATTGGGTAGGATAAGGACTGCTTTGTTCATTATCAGGATAATGTGACTGGGTAGGATATCGGGTCATAGTGATAGTGGCCTGGTCTTCCAGTGGGGCACCACTACAAAATTGCAGTGAGTGTGCCCTCTCACAAGTCGGTACCCATCTTGATATGACCTTAGATGTTGCTTAGGTGTAAATCCTCAACAAACAAAAACAAGGAAAGGAATGACCTTTGCAGATCTTATTGACAGAATTATATCATCACGATCTAAGGGTGTTCCCTATGATAAATGTATGAAGTGTTTCTGTGTGTCTTGTGTCAATTCTTAGTGCCTTCTTTGAACATAAACACATCGTGGATCAGTCCGCCTATTCTTACCCCTGACGCGCGCGATTTCGAGCGTACACGCCCACTGCACATTAATCAGGGTGACGCCGGGCGAGGGGAAGTGGGGGTGAGGTGGGGCAGTGGGTGGGAGTGAGGTGGGTGGGAGTGTTCTGGTGAGGTGGAATAAGTAGGGTTGCATGATAACGATGGGGTGGGAGACGAGGAGGAGGACGAAGAGGAGGGGGAGGAGGAGAAAATGGGAGGAGTAGGGGGGAGGGGGGAGGCGGAGGGGGGAGCAGAACGAGGGGGGAAGAGGGGGGAGCCGGAGTGGAGGGGTGAACGCGGAGCATGAGGAGGGGGAGGAGAAGGTGGAAGAGGAGGGGAGGGGAGAGGGGGGCAGGGGGGAGAAGAAGGGGGAAGGAGAGGAGGGGTGAACAGGGAGCATGAGGAGGGGGGGAGAAGGGAGAAGAGGAGGTGAGGGGAGAGGGGGGAAGGGGGAGGGAGAAGAAGGGGGAGCGGAAGGGGAGAAGGAGGAGGGGAGGAGGGGACAGGGGGAGAAGGAGGATGGAGGAGAGGAGGAGGTTGAGGGGGAAGCAAGGGAGGAGGGTGAGCATGAGGAGGGGGAAGGGGAGGGGAGGAGGAAGAATGACGAGGGGGAAGGGAGATGGGGAAAGAAGAGGAGGAGGGAAGGGAGTAGCAGCAGCATTTGGGGTAATAGGAACAGAAGGGAATGAAAGAATTAAGGGAAGTAAGATAAGGAGAATCAGCAGGAACAGGAAGAACACGGAGGGATTAGGAGGAGGTGGTGAGACATGAGATTGGAAGACAAGAGGGTGAGGGAAAGATTCAGTAGAAGCAGGGCAGCTTAGCAGCAGCAGCAAGAACAATGGAGACCAGGATCAGAGAGAGGAACTGGGGAAGATTAGGAGCAGTATGGGTAAGAGTGTAAGACGAGAACACAGCAGGAAGTGGAGAGCTGAACTATGAGAAGTTTGAGAGGCATAAAAATGGAACAAATGGATGAAGAAGAAGAAGAAGAATAGCAAACAACAAACAACAAAGACAATAACAACAATAACAAAACTAAATTATGAAAAGGGAACAAAACAAAGAACAACAACAACAATGAGAAAATTAAAAACAAGATGGAGTACAGCATGTTTGTTGGATTTTATGTCCTGGCAACATCTAAGGTCATACCAGGTTTGGTACCCACTTGTGACAGTGCACACTCATGGCGACTTTATAAGTGCTGCCCCACTGAGAGACCAGGCCGCCAACATCCTCTGACCCGATTTCCCACTCAGTCAAAATTATCCTGATACTGCGCTAACCAGTCCTTCGTGTATCCTAGTAATACCGAGTGCCAGTCTAGGTAGCGACAAGCATCAATTTTATAAAACATTGGTTTCACTCTGCCGGGATTCGAACTCCCGACTTTCCACACAGGAAGCCTGTGCTCTACCGATTAGGCCAATCCATCCGATCAGCAAAAGGGACGTTAGTGGGAAGAGGAGCAGCAGCAGCAAGAAACAGCAGCAGCAAGAAAACAGCAGCAGCAAGAAAACAGCAGCAGCAAGAAAACAGCAGCAGCAAGAAAACAGCAGCAACAAGAAAACAGCAGCAGCAAGAAAACAATAGCAGCAAGAAAACAGCAGGAACAAGAAAACAGCAGCAGCAAGAACACAGGAGCAGAAAGAAAACAGCAGCAGCAAGAAAACAGCAGCAGCAAGAAAACAATAGCAGCAAGAAAACAGCAGCAGCAAGAAAACAGCAGCAGCAATAAAACAGCAGCAGCAAGAATACAGCAGCAGCAATAAAACAGCAGCAGCAAGAAAACAACAGCAGCAGCAAGAAAGCAACAGCAGCACAAGAAAACAGCAGAAGCAAGAAAACAGCAGCAGCAAGAAAACAGCAGCAGCAAGAAAACGGGAACAGCAAGAAAACCGCAGCAGCAAGAAAACAGCAGCAGCAAGAAAACAGTAATAACAAGAAAACAGGAAGAGCAAGAAATCAGCAGCAGCAAGAAGACAGCAACAGCAAGAAAAGAGGAACAACAAGAAAACAGCAGCAGCAAGAAAATAGCAGCAGCAAGAAAACAGGAACAGCAAGAAAATAGCAGCAGCAAGAAAACAGCAGCAGCAAGAAAATGCAGCAGCAAGAAAACAGCAGCAGCAAGAAAACAGCAGCACTGAGAAAACAGCAGCAGCGAGAAAACAGCAGCAGCAAGAAAATAGCAGCAGCAAGAAAACAGCAGCAGCAAGAAAACAGCAGCAGCAAGAAAACAGGAACAGCAAGAAAACAGCAGCAGCAAGAAAACAACAGCAGCAGGAAAACAGCAGCAGCAAGAAAACAGCAGCAGCAAGAAAACCGCAGCATCAAGAAAACAACAGCAGCAGCAAGAAAGCAACAGCAGCAGCAAGAAAACAGCAGAAGCAAGAAAACAGCAGCAGCAAGAAAACAGCAGCAGCAAGAAAACGGGAACAGCAAGAAAACAGCAGCAGCAAGAAAACAGCAGCAGCAAGAAAACAGCAGCAGCAAGAAAACCGCAGCAGCAAGAAAACAGCAGCTGTAGCTGCACCCGGAACAGTAGGGCCCGGAAGGGGCGCCCAGGGACTCAGCTTGTGGGGGGAGGGGGGTGCATCAGGGGCGAGGGGTAGGGGGGGAGTAAAGGACGGGAGGCCCTAGGGCAAGACGGGGGACTGAGATAGCGAGGGTTGTAGGAAGGAACAGGATCAGAAATGCAGGAGTCGAATGCCTCGTGGGACTGAAGGGTTGAAGGGTTGTCCCGGTGCTTGTGAATGGGCACGGGGGGACTTCAGATAACAACCACCACCCCGCCGGCCTGGGGTCGAGCACGGCCGTAAGGAGGGCGGGCGGGGATGGGGGAGATGGGGGGAGAGGGTGGGGGAGGGGTCGAGCACGGCCGTAAGGAGGGCGGTGAGAGGGCGGGGGAGGGGTCGAGTACGGCCGTAAGGAGGGCGGGCGGGGACGGGGGAGATGGGAGAGAGGGCGGGGAAGAAGTCGAGCACAGCCGTAAGGAGGGCGGGCGGGGACGGGGGCGATGGGGGAGAGGGCGGGGAGAGGGGTCGCGCAGGGCCGTAAGGAGGGCAGGTGGGGATGGGGGAGGTGGGGGGGGAGAGGGCGGGGGAGGGGTCGAGCACTGTCATAAGGAGGACGGGGGAGATGGGGGGATAGGGCGGGGGAGGGGTCGAGCACGACGTAAGGAGGGCGGGCGGGAACGAGGGAGATAGGGGGAGAGGGCGGGGGAGGGGTCGAGCAGGGCCGTAAGGAGGGCAGGGGGAGATGGGTTGGATAGGGCGGGGGAGGGGTCGAGCACGACCGTAAGGAGGGCGGGCGGAGACAGGGGAGACTTTTTTATATGATAAATGGTAGTATTTTGCAGGTCGCCGAAAAAAGTTTGGATTAACCGATCGTTTGATTTAACCGATGTTGGTTTAATTGGGTTAAACTGTATATATACATCAAAAACAATAATCATAGTGTCCACATACATTGTACATTCATAATGCCCCCCCCGTTTTTGCCAAAGCCAAGTCAAAGTCAAAGCTCGGTTAAACCAATGATCGGTTGATCCAAACAAATTTCTAGGTCCCTTCAAGTTTGGTTTAATGGGGTTATACTGTATATTGTTTTATTACGTGTGCATTGTCACAAGTCAGTACCCATCCTGATATGGCCTTAGATGTTGCCAGGACGTAAAACTCCAACAATCAACCAACTAGCAAGTCGGTACCCATCCTGATATGACCTTAGATACTGCTGCGATGTAAAATAACAAACAAATCAAACATATTTGTCTGCTTTCTCTGCTTTCCGCTAGGGGTGGAGTAGGAAGTGCTCTTCACACATCCACTTCCGACATCTGTCTCAGTCAAGCATCTCTTACTGGGCGTCTCACCAGGCTCTCGCACACTAGCCGATAATGTGGCTTGAATCTAGTTGATCGGGGATCGGGGATCGCGTTTCCTGCTTTGACTCTAGTGGTAGTTTTGGAATGGGTAATATAACGACAATATGTGTAGATATTGAGGGTGGTTAGTCATTGGCTGATTGTTGGAATTGTACGTCCTGGCAACATCTAAGGTCATATCAGGACGGGGCTGGATTATAGCAGAGAGCGTGTATATAAACAGATGAGAGGGACAACTCTCATACTAGACCGTGTAACACCTGCCGACTGTGGCGCTCCAAGTGGTGGTTGTTGAACAGTTTACGCATATGGGCAAACTCAAGGCATTGTCAATGGTTGTGTGCAATCTTCATACAGAAAAAGTGAAATATCTCTAAAACTACACCACATAGAAACAAACTGTTTGGAATACATATAGAAAACATATTCAACGATGAGTCTATATTAAATTTATATGGTTAGGGTTCTGCATTTCTATTAATTTTGAATAAAATACACGTTTTGCACTGCACGTACGGCAAACTCAATGCATTGTCAATAGCAGTGAGCAATCTTCATACAGAAAACGTTAAATATCTCTAAAATCACAACACCTAGAAACAAACTGATTGGAATACACATAGAAAACATGTTTACCAAAAAGATTATATTAAATTGATATGGTTAGGATTCTGGATTTCTATTAATTTTGAATAAAACACACGTTTTGCACTGCACGTATGGCAAACTCAATGCATTGTCAATGGCAGTGAGCAATCTTCATACAGAAAACGTTAAATATCTCTAAAACCACAACACCTAGAAACAAACTGATTGGAATACACATAGAAAACATGTTTACCAAAAAGATTATATTAAATTGATATGGTTAGGGTTCTGGATTTCTATTAATTTTTAATAAAATCGACGTTTTTGCACTGCGCGTACCGGCAAACTCAAGGCTTGTTCAACAATGACCACGCGAGGCTCCACTGTAGCCTGTGTTACCGATTTTCGCGGGAGTTGTCCCTCTCATCTGTTTATATACACGCTCTCTGATTATAGGAAGGGGTTACATTTATGATTGATTAGCTTTGATTGCATCATCATTGTACGATGTATATGAGATTTAATTACCATGTGATTCTAAAAAAAACATTTATTCACATGTTTTTATTTCTTCAATGGACTTTATTTAATGTCTAGATAGCAGTCTTTGAGATGGTTATATAGTCAATACACACTCAGAGCAGTTAATATAATGTGCTAATTGTTTTGTGTATATTAATGGTTGGTTATTCACTGTCTCTATGAAATACAACACAACCACTACACACTATCACACACCACCACACATAACCACACACACCACTACACACCACTACACATCACCACGCATAGGCACACACTCTACCACACACCACAACATACCGCTACATACCACAACACATCACCACGCATCACACCCCCACCACACACCACACACCACACATCACTACACATCACTACACCAGCATGCACCATCAGACACCACCACATATCACACACAACCACACACCATTACACACCCACACACCAATTACACATCACCACACACAACGACACACCACAACACTCACTCATACACAACCACCACACACCACACACATCACACACACCCACAACACCACACACCACCACTCACAACCACTTGACACCTCCTACCATCACCCACCAGCAACCAACTACGCACCCTCACCCCATCCCCATCCTGCCCCCCATCGCCATCCTGCCCCCACCCCCACCCCCACCCCACCCCCACAGAGTGCTTTCAGGGTGGACTGGGCACTCCTTTTAGATCCTAATGGAATCTTATCAGCCTAAGGCCTGTACCGGGCCGGTTGTGTTGTGTTACTTACTGAACCTTTCAACAACCAAACCGGCCAAAGTGCGTCAAGAGATGCTTCACACACTGCTTCACTTCTTAATACACCGACACTATTGCCCACCTTCTTTACGTGACCTAATTAAGGCAGTGTGCCGTGTTTGGAGCCACAGTACCCGTAAAAGGCGTTGGTTGGTGACCACTTATTTCATCTGACCACTCACTGTGAAGTGTTCTCCCAACTAGGGAGCGGTCTCCTGTCCTGGGATTTGTCTGGTAGACATATGTGCAGATAACAGTCCGCATAGATAGCATGGCAGAATCGGTAGAGTGCAGGCCTCACGTGCAGGAGATCGGGAGTTCCATTCCCGGTCGGGTCAAACCAATGACTTATCAAATTTATACTTGTCACTTCCTAGCTTGGCGCTCGGCATTAATAGGATAGGGCAAGGACTGGTTCGTTCAGTATCAGGAAAATGTGAATGGGTGGGATATCAGGTCATGGTGCTGGCAGTCTCATTTCCCAGTGGGGCAGCACTATAAAGGTGCCATGAGTGCACACTGTCACAAGTCGGTAACTGTCATATGCCCTTAGATGTTGCCAGGATGTAAAACTGCACAAACCAACCAACCATACAAATAGTAATATATGCAGATAACAAACATCAAGACTGAATTCTGCGACATTGAACTTTTAAAGGACTCCTATTCAACGGAAGACTCTTTCAAAATCCACCTTTTATTTAAAATTTGCTTACGTTATTATTATTTGTTTGATTTTAAAATTGTTGCTTCACTATTTCTCACTTAACCTCATTAATCCTGTTTCCCTATTTGCTTCGTTACTCTGTATATTATAATATTTCTCTCAAACTGTCGCTCTCCTTTTCTCCCGTCTCCAATCTCACCTTCTTATTTGATTTGTTGTTACATAAGTTGATTTAGGCAGGAACATTTCAACCGCAGCCAGTTTGTCTTCCTCATTCCACTGCTCCTTGCCCTATCCTAGTGATGCCTAATGCTAGGCTAGGTAGCGACATGTATAGATTTTTAAGTCATCGGTTCAAACCTGGGGGGTGAATCCCCCCCCTCCCCCCAGGGAAAAATGGGAAGCGGGTGTTCATCTCGTTCAGCCATCCCATCAGGTGTTTCACTTTTGATCTTGCTCTATGCAGTATAACCCCGTTAAACCAAACTTGAAGGCAGCCTAGAAATTTGTTTGGATTAACTGAACATTGGTTTAACCGAGCTTTGGCTTCGACTTTGACTTGGCTTTGGCAAAAACATGGGTGCATTATAAATGCAATATACAATGTATGTGGACACTTTGATTATTGTTCTTTATGTATATAGTTTTGTTTGTTGTTGTTTTACGTCCTAGCAACATCTAAGGTCATATCAAGACGGGTGCCGATTTGTGACAGCGCGCACTTATGGCGACTTTATATTGCTGCCCACTGGGAGACCAGGCCACCAGCACCATGACCTGATATCCCACTCAGTCACATTATCCTGACACTGAGCCAACCAGTCCTTGCCATATCCCAATAATGCCGAGCGCCTGGCTAGGAAGCAACAAGTATCAATTTTTAAGTCATTGGTTTGACTCGACCAGGGTTCGAACCCATGATCCCATGGTTTACCAACACGGGAGACAGATGCTCTAACTCATTCTGCCATCCCGTCTAATGTTTATGTATATAAAGTATAACCCAGTTAAACCAAGCTCAGTTAAATCAAACGATCGGTTAATCCAAACTTTTTTCTGGGGCCCGGCAAAATACTACCATTTATCATTAAAAAAATGTCTCAGATGACCTTATAACCACATGAAAGTTTGGTTTAACCATACGGGAAGTGGCCTGGGGCCCGAGAATTTTGTTTGGATTAACCGATAGTTTGGATTAACCGACTTTGATGTAACCAACTTTTTTATATGATAAATGGTAGTATTTTGCCGGGCCGCCGAAAAAAGTGTGGGTTAACCGATCGTTTGGTTTAACCGAGCTTGGTTTAACGGGGTTGTACTGTACCATGTTCTCACTGGTTTTTTCTATCTCACCCAGTTTATTTAACTTGTATATATATGTAAAGTATATATATATTCCCGCCTTCAGGTTTCCTGACTTATCCTTCGCCTATCTCTCCCAGCTTATCTCGTGCTTATGTATATATGGCATTCTTCCCACCAATATTAATCCATTTGTCTCTGTAACTACCAGTTCCCGTGTATAGATAGATAGATACATATATAGATAGATGGATAGACAGATAGGTGTTATCATTGAAGGTGTCTAGGAGATTGTTTGTTTGGGGTATTAAATCGTGCCAACTCATTCAGCCATTCGTGGCACCTCTGATATATATGTATAACTTGCGAAATAAAACTTTTGAGTAAAATAAAAGAGACAAGCCTGTATATGTATGCATGTGTGTGCGGTGTGAATTATCAGTTTGGAGTTACACAGTCACTGCGCACAATGTGCGGTATAGTCAGTCCACGGTGGCGACAAATAGATGCTAGATGTTGTCTGCCTGCCTTATATGAATAGGGAGGGAGGAGGGAGGGAGGGGGTGGGGGGAGGGACGTACGGGGGACGGAGGGGGGGGGGGGGGGGGGGGGGGGCGGGGAGAGGGGGGCGTACCGGGAGGGAGGGGGGACGTACGGGGAGCGGGGAGGGTGGAGGGAGAGGAAGGGGGAGGGGCATACGGTGGAGGAGAGGGGGGAGGGGAGGGGGAGGGAGGGAGGGCCACAGCCCGTATGGAGAAACAAATTCTCCCCACGTACACGGGGAGGGGGCGGTGTGGAGGGGGGGTGGGGGTAGTGGAGGGGGGGCGGTGGTAGTGGGCGGGGGGGGGGGGGGACAAAGGGAAAGGGCGATGGTGAAAAGCAGACGACAGCCAGTTAACACGCGGGAAGTGGGAGGCGCCCTCACCAATCCTGGACACGCATTGGGCCGCTCAAGTGACTAACTGTCGGCTGCACGCGCAATCTATGCGCAGTGCGCATGCGCACGCCGGCCGGCTTGATTTGTACTGTACCGCACTGAGATTAAATGGAGCTATTCTGTCCACTGGCCGCCTCCTCTTTCTGCGCATCTTCAGAATTGACCGAGTTGGGTTTGTTTTTTGTTGTTGTGTTGTGGGTTTTTTGTGGTGGTTGTGTGGGGGGGGGGAGTGTTTGGGGGGTCTATGGGTTGTTGTTTCTTTGTAGAGATTGGTTTAAAAATGAATAGGTGATATGGTATGTTGTAAAATATTCCAATTTACGGCATTGGAGGGTAATGCAAATGTTCTATTACTGATCGGGTATACGTATCCAGGCGCATGTATGTATATATGGAGGTGGTGGTGGTGCCTGAGTGAGATGTAAATAGACATAGCGGTGCTGGCAGGGCTGTGTGTAAGGGGCACTCAGGGCCTACCCCCTCCCCCCTCTGTTGGGTAGAATCACCACACTCAGGCTCAAGGCAAGTGGTGGCCAGGGGAGCCACACAGCTTGGTGTTGGTGGGCAGACCACTGGTAACCATGGGGACCAGGAATGCTGGAACCCTATTCGTAGAGCCAAGAATGCTTGTTTCCTATTGGGGGAAAAGGGTGGGGTGATACTCTACAATGAATCCATGTACCATATAAATAATAAACCAGAGGGCTTCACGCTCTCTTTTCTTTACACTTTATACTTGTCCTTTCTCTTTGTCTGTATTGATTTCACTATAGCCTGCCTACACAACCACAGATTCGAGCCGTAGACTTTACATACTGGTGACCATGACGAGTGGTAAATCTATTAGTTGGAGTAGAGGATTCAACTTTACTTTATGGAGACCTAGTCTTTACAACGGGATAGTTTATTGAAGTGTTATTTGAATACCTAAATAGGAAAGCATTCTCTGTGATTTTTATTCCATGCAATATCCTGGATCTGCCGTCAAAGTTAGTGATGAGGGTTTTATGTTGGACTCACTCCAAAGACCCTATAATACTAACACAGTTCACTCCCTATCTCTCCCATGGTAATGTAAATTTCGCAGTGCCACCTTGTGGTGGGTTTGATCAGCCCAGCTGCTGGTTGGTGTTTCACAATCACATGTAAACACATACAATTATATTATATGTGAGATAGGTAAGTATGGATACACATCAATATGAAATTGCTATGAACAAATACACATCATCATTAGCATCATCATCAGTATCACCATCATCACACATCTTTCACATTCATATATACATTTATACATATAATATAGCACCTGTTTAACCAAGAGAACAGCCAGCGCACCAAGTGTTGGGTTTGATCATTTTGATTACACAGTACAGGCTGAGTGAGCCGTCTTAATATTAGAGGGTCTTTGCTCACTCCAACAATGTTATGTCTTTGTGGTTGGTTATGGTTAAGTAGATGCTAAAATAAACTCAGACTTTGTTTGTTTCTTTGTTAGTTTTTTCGTCCTGGCAACAACTGGTTAGCACTGTCATAAGTCGGTAGCTTTCCTGATCTTAGATTTTCCTAGGACGTAAAACAACAACAAACAATCATATTCGGCGCATGGCGTCCTAGCAGCATTAAGGGTCAGTGTATCGCCATTCTCGCGTGCCACCTTGGAAAGAAGCACAAGATCTTCTGACCACACACAAGAAACACCACCATTGTTGGTGCTTCAATCACGTGATCGGCGTTTTGGCGGCACGCATTCTCTGCGGGCCGTCTTACAGACAAATCATCAACATATGTTTGCTTGTTTGTTTGTTTGTTTGTTTCAACAAACTAAAAGTACTCTATTCTTGTAATTATATTCATGGCACTGTTATATATCACCGTTAGACCAGACGCTGTACCTGAATGGGTAGAGCGCAAACCAATGACTTACAAAATTGATAATTGTCACTTCCTAGCTTGGCGCTTGGCATTATTAGGATAGGGCAAGGACTGGTTAGGTCAGTGTCAGGATAATGTGACTGAGTGGGATATAGTGTCATGGTGCTGGTGGCCTAATTTCCCAGAGGGACAACACTATTAAGTGTGCACTGTCACAAGTTGGTACCCATCCTGATATGACCTTAGATGTTGCCAGGACATCAAATTCCAACAACCAACCAACATATCACCATTAGCAAGAAAAAAATACATTTAAGCGCGCTCCTTTTTTATTCCTCGGGTTCATCAAAATTCTTTTATATCCCTAAAATTTGACTGTCTAAGCTGGTCTAGAGGCGGTAGTGACCAAACGCAGCTGGTATCAGGGTGGCCAGGAGCCACTCGCAGGTGGTGCCGGTGTGGCCAGATCTGTAACTCAGCACTGGAGTAGTGGATATCCACCTATGTAGCAATGCAATGATGGGGACATACACAGTGATGAGGACAGATGGGGGCGGGGGCACAGCGCCTATGGAGGAATAATAATAAAGCACATGTTCCCCTACAATTTATACTTGTATAATGCATTTGAATCATATACACATATATATGCTTTATAAGGAATTATACGAGTATAATTATCCGTAAACCGATTACCCATGAACTATGTCCTCAGTTCACACCAACTGACACTACACAACTAATGACACTCAACTACTCAAGCGACTGATCAGGCCCTCTGCCTCACCTGGTGCTGCCACCTGGCCTCTTCTTCCTAGCCTGGCTCTGCCTCACGCCTGTACCACTTGCTCCAATATATATACATATATATATATATATATATATATATATATATATATATACATATGTGTGATATAATCTATTATATGAATATAAACTGGCGGGTGAAGGTATTTTATAATAATTATTATTTATTAGCCTACGATTTGATAATTATTTCTTGTGCATGCTATATATTTGCTGCGGACCAGTACGCTCTTTGCTGCTGCCCCTCCCTCCACCTCTACTGAGTGCAGTTTAGCCTCATACCTCACCCTCTACACATCTATTTTTTACTTTTAAGCTTTGTATAGGTAGGGCGTTTATTGCTCGGCCAAGAGCCTTATCGAATAAATTAGGCTGTTCACCAACCTCCCGTCTCACCCTCTTCTTTTTCACTTAGCCTGACTTTATATATATATATATGTATGTGTATATTAATGGTTGTCTGTCCTGCGTGGTCAGTGAACCGCTAGTGACAAGACGACCTAGTGAAAGGGGAGAAGCTAATCTATGAAACCCTGCCTAGTTACCCATATCCGACGAGAGAGAGGGCGTGCCTGGACTTCCGGTGCTGGGACTGACCTCTGGCGGTGGATACATGAGGTCAGCGTCTCATGATGGCCGCTGTCACGTGATGTACTAATGGTGCAATGAACGTTTGACCATGGGTCCGAGTAGCCTCACGTCGGGCCCAGAAAAGGCCTATAAAGACTTATCCGGGTTTTTGTTTAAATATGCAAAAATGTAATTAAAAAAACAAGCAAGAGAAGTGTGTGTATATATATACATATTATACATATATTATATATATATACATATATATATATATATATATATATATATATACAGTAAAACCTCTCTATTCGACCACCTCCACAGATCGAGCACTCCCCTATGTCGATCACTTTATTTGGACCACAACAATACCGTTATAACCATATGTTAACTCCCTAAACCGACCACCTCCCTAAATGGACCACTTAAAGTCGGTCCCTAAGTATTTAGAGAGGTTTTGCTGTATATATATATACAAACCCACTCAACTTTGATCAAGAGAAGCTGAAATTTTACTGTGTATTCACAAATACTGGCTGGGGCTTGCTGTGGTCTTAATATTTTACATCCTGGCAACATCTGAGGTCATATCGTGATGGGTACTGACTTGTGACAGTGCACACTCATGGCAACTTTATAGTGTTATCCCACTGGCAAATCAGGCTGCCAGTCCCATGACCCAATATCCCACTCATTCACATTATCCTGAAACTGAGCTAACCAGTCTTTGCCCTATCTTATTAATGATGAGTGACAAGATAGGAAGCGACAAGTATCAATTTTGTAAGTAATTAGTTTGACTCGACCGAGAATTGAACACCCGATATCCCGCACGGGAGGCTTGCACTGTACCGATTCGACCACCACGCCCGGTGTCATTCTATGTAGAGCTGTTATGCACACTGCACCATTTTGGATTACTGTTAGCAGTAACAAACATGGCATGGTATTTGCTACTACTACCCATTATTATGTTGGTCTTGTTGCACTAAATAGGCACATTAGCAGTCACTGCCCAACATCACAGGCGTCCAGATGTTTATTCATCTCCTGTCCCATAAAAGAGCTTGCGCATGCGCAGCGGTTGTGTGTTATCTATTCTGATTTGCAGGTGCTGCTATCTCAATGACAGCTTTCCAAGATTAGCATTAATGTGTATCATAGATATGCACTGGCTATTGTATATAAATGTGTTCAGCGAGTATTGCCGGATATGGAGTTTTAGAGCCGAGGGCCTCTGAGGTATTTAATAACGGAATGACTATTGTCACGGTACCGTGTCCCTAGCGCAAGATTCTATAGTTACAATAGGCCTTACCCTGATGATAGTAGATTATTCTACAATCACGGTGCCGCTCAGGGTTAGGGTTAGGCATTGACTGCAGACTTTGGATCTAAAATTGTGGCACTGTGATGCTAGACTGCTGATCTATATCACCTGTACCATGATGCTAGACTGCCACACTGTTGTTTTTAGAATGTCCTTCTGTCGCCATGGTACCATGACTAAAGAGGTATCCTGTCGGAGTGACAATTCTCATGGTACCGTGATATCAATGGTACTGTGATGCTAGACTGCTGATCTATATCAACTGTACCATGATGCTAAACTGCCACACTGTTGTCACAGTACCATGATTTTAGAATATCCTTCTGTCGCCTGGTACCATGATAAAAGAGGTATCCTATCGGAATGACAATTCTCATGGTACTGTGATATCAATGGTACTATGACGCTAGACTGCCGCAGTGCTGTCACCGTACCGTGATTTTAGGATATCCTTCTGTCGCCATCGTACCGTGACAATAGAGGCACCCATTTAATAACCGAGGTGAAGCCAACTGCATACCCGAATCCTAAAGGGTATGCAGACACCCTAATGCAAATTATATATTTAGAACCTTTAATTATTGGATTCCCACTAGCTTTCAAAAGTCTTAGCTCGGTTTATAAGTAGAAATAAAAATTCTAATATATTTTAATGCATGAACAAGTATAATTTAATGCATGCAGTGGGTTTATGAAGGTCCTATGTTGTAGCGACATCTAAGGTCATATCAGGACGCGGACCGACTTGTGACAGTCCACACTCATGACAACTTTATAGGGCTGCCCCACTGGGAGACCAGACTGCCAGCACCATGATCTGATTTTCCACTGTCACATTATCCTGATATTGATCTAACTAATCCTTGACCTATCCTAGTAATGCCGAACGTCCGGCTAGGTAACAACAAGTCGTGATTTGCCAGTGGGATAACACTATAAAGTTGCCAAAAGGTTCTATCTGACGAAGTGACCAAATTGATGTTATGGATGTAAAAAATGTTCTATCTACAAAAGGTTATCATGCAGTTTACACAACTGTTTCTCAACTGACTATCATGCAGTTACACAGCTTCAGTCGTCATTATCTCGAAAGCACCATTTTGTCAGATAGAACCTTTTTATAGTAAGGTCGCGAAGTATCAATCTATAAGTCATTGGTTTGACTCAACTGAGGATTCAAACTCCTGATTTTCAGGACGGGAAGCATGCGCTCTACCGATTGGTCCACCGTATCCGGTAGTATATATATGGTATATATGACGTATTTATATATTATATGGCATATATACATATATATATATATATATATATATATAGGTACACAGTTTGACTCAACTGGGGATTCAAACTCCTGATTTTCAGGACGGGAAGCCTGCGCTCTACCGATTGGTCCACCGTATCCGGTAGTATATACATGGTATATATGACGTATGAATATATTATATGGCATATATATATATTTATGTATATATTATATAGGTACACAGTAAAACCTCGCTAACCGACCACCTTCACAGATCGACCACTCCCCTACACCAATCGCTTTATTTGGGTCCCATATGATCGCTCCAACGCCGACCACCTCCCTAAATGGACCATTTAAAGTCGGCCCCATGGTCCGTCGATTGAGAGAGGTTTTACTGTATATAATATAGACCTATTTCAATGTTTGTAACCATCGTGTATGCGCGCGCAGCTTGGCTGCAGAACGAATGCACACAGCCACTGAGTTTGCTGGTACGCGCAGTGCAAAACGTTTATTTTATTCAAAATTAATGGAAATGCAGAACCGTAACCATATAAATATACTATAATCTATTCGAGGAATATGTTTTCTATATGGGTTCCAAGCGGTTTGTGTCTAAGTCGTGTGGTTTTAGAGATATTTCACTTTTTCTCTAAGAAGATTGCTCACGGCCATTGACAATGCACTGAGTTTGCCAATACGCGCAGGGCAACACGTAGGTTTTATTCTAAATTAATAGAAATGCGGAACCCTAACCTTATGAATTTAATATAATCTATTCGTTGAATATGTTTTATATGTGTGTTCCAAGCGGTTTGTGTCTAGGTGGTGTGGTTTTAGAAATACTTCACTTTGTCTGTAAGAAGTTTGCTCACGGCCATTGACAATGCATTGAGTTTGCCGGTACGTGCAGTGCAAAACGTTTATTTTATTCAAAATTAATAGAAATGCAGAACCCTAACCATATAAATTAATATAATCTGTTCATTGAATATGTTTTCTGTGTGTGTTCCAAGTGGTTTATGTCTAGGTGGTGTCATTTTAGAGATATTTCACTTTTTCTATATGAAGATTGCTCATAGCCATTGAGTTTCCAGTGTGACAGTGTGTCGTCCTGCAGCCAAGCAGCGCGCGCACTGACCTAAATACCCATACTGACGTCATATGAAATAGGTCTATAGATACCATATATAAGGCATCACCTGCTGGTGCAAGACTGGCAGTATTCATCCTTCCTCATCTTGCGCCAGCAAGTGGATTAGTTCAGTTTGGCTCCACCATGTGTCGCCACCCTCACCAAATGTGATTCTGACCGTTTTACTAATAGTTCAATGACATTAAATTAGAATCCAATCTTTGTTCTTGTTTTTCTTCATTTTATTACATACAACGCGTCTGTGAATTCCGATTGTGCATTCTAGTTTTCAACAAACAAAAATAGACCCGCGGGGTTTTCAATTTTGTATTTTGATTTTGGGTTGTGTTTTTATGTAAATATGTTTATTCTGCAGAATAAGTTCTTTTGTCAGCGCCAAAGCACTGGTCTTCCAGCCATTTATCAATTCGGAATTATTTACACACAAAAATTGTATATATAGTAAGGTATACAATAATTGTTGAATACATAATTTGCAGCATATAACACAATGGAATTCTGATAGTTACCTCCAAGTTCCACAGCAATATTTCAACAGTAGTGCTCTATGACTACATTAATATTAGTCGGATAGATATGAGTATGTTCATGGTATTTAGAATGTAAGCAGAAGTTATCTTCTGTATTCATTTGGTAAAATTGTAAGTTTGTGTGTGAGGGGGTTGTTTGGGTGGAGTCGGCGTGGAGAGGAGTGGTGGGTGGGGGAGGGGGTCTTTTTCGCGACCCTCCTGACTAGGCGTGGTGGCCGAATTAGTAGAGTGCAGGTCTCCCATGCGGGAGATCGGGAGTTCAATTCCCAGTCGAGTCAAACCAATGACTTACCAAATTTATACTTATCGCTACCTAGCCTGATGCTCGGCATTATTAGGATAGGGCATGGACTGGTTATCTCAGTGTCGGGATAATATGACTGGGTGGGATATAAGGTCATGGTGCTGGCTGGCAACCTGATTTCCCCCTGGGGCAGCACTATAAAGTTGCCATGAGTGTGCACTGTCACAAGTCAGTACCCATCCTGATATGACCTGAGATGTTGCCAGGACATAAAACTCCACCAACCAACCAACCAAATGTGCGGGGATTTGTCAGTACAACATGCTGCGGGTAAGTCTTGCATTGACAGTCATGCCACGTGCCGATCCGTACACTTGATTAGCTCTCATCCAAAGTGCACTACAGGCGCGCCACTTACATTGGAATAAACGCTGGAGCTGCAAGCAGATCCTTAACCACCACCCGTAACCTAACGTCACCCTGGTCCCAACTCGCCATTCCCCGTGACGTTAAAAGCATGGTCCAGTATAACCCCGCTAAACCAAACTTGAAGGGACCCTAGAAATTTGTTTGGATTAACCGATCATTGGTTTAACCGAGCTTCTGCTTCGACTTTGACTTTGAGTAAGAGTGTATTGCACATGTAATATATAATGTATGTGGGCACTTTGATTATTGTTTTTTTATGTATATACAGTATAACCCCGTTAAACCAAGCTCGGTTAAACCAATCGATCGGTTAATCCAAACAAATTCCTAGGGTCCCTTCAATATACTACCATTTATCCTATAAAAAAAGTCGGTGGGATCTCAGATGACCTTATAACCACATGAAAGTTTGGTTTAACTGTACCGGAAGTGGCCTGGGGCATGAAATTCTGTTTGGATTAACCGATAATTTGGATTAAACGACTTTGGTTTAACCTACTTTTTTATATGATAAATGGTAGTATTTTGCAGGGCCGCCGAAAAAGTTTGGATTAGCCGATCATTTGGTTTAACCGAGCTTGATTTAACGGGGTTGTACTGTATACGGAATTCACTGTTCAGATATATAGTCAACATGTAGGCCTTGTTATTCCCACAGCACTGTCTCTATGGGACAGCGGCTGCTGAACAATTTGTTAGATCAAATGGCGAAAGGATGGGTAAATGAAGTCAACGCGTAAATTCTTAATTTTACTAGAAAGGATGGCCGAATGAGTTGAGCGTCCATCTCCTGTTTTGGTAGATCGTGGGATTCAAATCCACATCTCCAATAACTTAAACATTGAGACTTGTCGCTTCCTAGCCAAGCGCTCAGCATTAGGATAGAGCAAGGACTGGTTGGCTCAGTGCCAGGATAATGTGATTGAGTGTGGTCTCAGGTCACCAGACGGGATGGCCGAATGAGTTAGAGCGTCCGTTTCCCGTGTTGATAGATCGTGGGTTCGAATCCTGGTAGAGTCAAACCAATGACTTAAAAATTGATACATGTCGCTTCCTCGCCAGGAACTCGGCATTATTAGGATAGGGCAAGGAGCAGTGGAATGAGGAAGACCAATCGTCCATGATTGAAATTTCCCCTGCTTAAACAACTAATGTACACACACACAAAAAGAAATGGTGCCTGCGGCCTGGTATCCCAGTTGAGCAACACTATAATGTCACCATGAGTGCACACTGTCACAAGTCAGTACCCGCCCTGATATGATCTTAGATGTTGCCAGGATGTAAAACTCCAACAACCAACTATTTTCTTGCTACCTGGTTTTTTTTGGTTGTCGAATCACTGTGCTGAATGGAATAGACTGCAAACTATTAGGAATACAGATCCTGTGTCTGCTCTTAATTTGGAAACACGTTGAAGTGTGAAATGGGTGAAACGCAACCAGTTTCCGCAATCACTTCAACTCGAGTGGTATTTTGGTACGAACAGGGGTGAGGGGGCCTAATGCAATCGTAGGCCTAGTTAGAAGGCAGCAGTGCAACCAATTTGACTAGTTACTCCCCAAGCACTGTCTCTTGAGACAGGACTGCTGAACAACCCATTAGAAAAAGTGGCGCTAAGCTGAGTAAATGAAATGAGCAGATGACTTCTTAATCAAAGAAGCTAAATATATTCTTCATCTACTTCTTCATGTTTACCCACTACTTTTGATTTGAAAAATATAATAAAACATGTACTTTAAGAGACTTTAAAAGTCAAATCGACAGCAAATTCTGATCACCATCTTGTCTCTTTTCATTCTCTCTTATTTCACCAACTCTGTGCCAATATAGGTAGCCATTGGATACTGGTACCAGGGATTCCACTTCCTGTTCCATATTAAAACAGTTTTTGCTCGTATTTACACTACGTTGTCATTCACCACTACTCAGGGTAGGGGTGAGTATTTTTGTTGAATAGCAAAAGGTGATAACCTTTGCAAGCCTCAACCAGGATTGCCACTTTAGATTTTTTCTATGTTTGGATCCAAATCAAAATCTTTGGTTCAGACTCTTTTCGCGGCCCCACCTGTGTATTTTTATTTTGTTTTAAGCACTAATTTGACTTTAAAACTTCATCAACCATGCTCCCCACCCACCACTGAGTCCAACAAGGGGACGTGGTGATGTGGATACACAGCAGGCCCCCATGCCAGAGATACAAGGTTGATTTACTCAGGCAATTGAAAAAATCAACCACCTGATTCACCCTAGCCACCGCCCCAAGAGCAAGACACGTGTAAATATGGTTGACTCTAGATTTGTATTTGGTGTAATGTAACAAAACAGTTTTGCTCCTGAGTTTGGCATGACCAGCCGATAGATTGTCCAGGGCCAGTCCAACCTCTTGTCTAGGTGAAGTCGGAGCCACAGTACAGTGTTAGTCTACAAGGAGCCACAGCTCCTTGCAGTCCTCATACACCAGGATCCCTTCCTCCACCAACACGAGCCACCACTCACAGCAAATGAGTCGTCCCATTTGTCGCCTTTATACGATATGCAAGGGGGTGCAGAGGAACTATTCTACCCCGGCTCCCCACGGAAATCATTCAGATGTTATTTGTTTGTTGTTGTTTTACGGCCTAGCAACATCTAAGGTCATCTCAGGATGGTTACCGTCTTGTGACAGTGCACACTCATAGAGACTTTATAGTGCTGCCCCACTGGGAAATCAGGCCACCAGCACCATGACCTGATATCCTACTCAGTCACATTATCCTAACACTGAGCCAACCAGTCCTTGCCCTATTCTAACAAAGCCGAGCGCCAGGCTAGGAAGCGACAAGTATAAATTGTTAAGTCATTGGTTTGACTCGACCACGATTCGAACCCACAAACTCATGGGTTCGGATTTCCCGATCTCCCAAAACAGGAGAGGGACGCTCTACTCATTCGGCTCTACTCATTCAGCCACCCCGTCTGGTCGGAATCATTCAGATGTAACGACCCTGCTAAACCCTCAACTTGGATAGGCTTTCTCCATCAAACAGAACTGAAACATGTTTTCAAGATTTGAATCCACACTTCTTGCCATTCCAGGAATAGCGTATTTACACTACCTAGGCTCCCTGGTGCAATCATGCCATCCTCACCTGTCTATGTGATTCCTTGCCTGAGAGGTCAGTGCAGACTACCACACTCATCCCCCTGGAATTGTAAGTCTTTTTAATGGTTTACATCCATAAATTGTTTATTGCTTACAATGGACGAGATCACTGTTCTGACTGTGCATGCTTTGAAAATGGCGCTGGCAGCGAAGCAAAGGTGCTTGGCCATTGAGTTTGCCGATACGCATATGGCAAAACTTCAATTTTATTCAAAATTAATTTTTTAAATACATAACAATTTGGCACAAAGATGGATGGATGGATGCAATATAATAATATAATGAATATGTTTAAGACACAACTCTCCATAATTAAGCATTTTGAGCTAAGAAACATACAATTTCAGTCACTTACACAGGCTGATGTTTACATCACCATTGACTTGACATAAGTATTTCTTGTTCTAAATATTAAAATGTCATATGTGTCAACAAAAACTTGTTTCAAAGCAATATATATCCAATATCTGATTAACCCTACTCATTTTCTAGTTTTTCATATGTCATTAACCATAGGATATAAATAAAAACATGAACAAAATAAGTAAAACTGACTCTGGCTATGGCTCTAACACTAGTCTGAGTGCCAAGATGTGTTTAAATCTAAATGCACATGGCATAAGAAGTGCTGATTATATTGATGTAAATGCAATGGTGGATAAAAGATTAATATCTTAATTTATTATATATGTTCTTTAGTTGGTATTCCATGTTTCAAACAAGACCTGAGATGATCTGAAACTAGCACATTTCATAGCTGCACCCAGTGTATTAGCATAATCTATGTGCTTCTTGCATGTTTGTTTTTCTTCCACGCATCCCACAATGCACCACGCTTCTGGAATGGCGATGTAGTCTATTACCAATATACAGGCAATGAACTTACATTACACATACCCAGGGTAGGTTCAACAACCATAAAACAGCACGTAACTTGTACAGAATCATGGTCGCAACGCCATTTTCATGGTAATGATGATAATAGGGAAATATTGCACCTACAGCAGGTTTCAAACTCACACTTCTTGCCATTCTGGTGCTACTGCTAGTGTGCTATCCATTACACACCTCTAGGCTCCCTGATGCAATCACCCTATCCACGACTACCTGTCGATGTGGTTCCTTGCCTGAGAGGTCAGGGCTATCATTGTATGTTCTACACATTCTCATGGGGTTTTTCCCTCTCTTTTGGGAACTACTACTATTATTATTATCCTCTTCTTTGATGCAGGCTTGTGGTAGCCTATACAAAGCTCGTAGCTCTCAGCTCTAGCGGTATGCCACCTCGAAATCGTACAGGAATGTTTCTCTGGCCCAGGCCCTGTCCAGCACATTCTTGAATTGATTTATGGTAGCTGCTTCCACCACTTCTTCCGGTAGCTCATTCCACATGTTTATCACTCGCTGTGAAAAAAAGGCCCCTCTGAGTGAGCTGTTGTACCTTGGTTTGAAAACCTTCTTGGAGTGACCTCTGGTACTGCTTCCCTCTATGCGGCTGAATAGCAACTGCAGTTGGAATTTACTACTACTGCAGTTGGAATTTGGAGAATGCCGATTTTCTTTTTGTACTGTTCAGAAAATTACCAAGTCCAACCGTATCATTTTGCTTGTGTCAGCTGGATAACTGTAAACACACCGTAACTGGTGGGACTGTCAGATTGGTGGCGCCACCTAGAGACAAACAGCAACACTGACTAGTGCAACTTACCTGACTAATGTTGTATGAAGCAGCATTGTTACCTTGCCGGATTGATTGGTGGTTGTTTTACGCCGTGTAGGCAGTAACGGTCATATTCACGGCCAGAAGTGTGTTCAGGGTCCATACACATATGATATGGAAATCAAGGCTATTTCAAAGCTTTTCAATGCTGTTTTTGATAGGAATACACGATATTCACACGCATGCATTGTGGTAATGGTCCCACAACCGTAGTGTTCGTTGTCGCCATCAGATGTGGCATGTGTTGTGAATATTGTGTATTAATAGTGACTGACTAGTTTAGTACCCTCCTAAACAAATTTAAAGGGTCCTAACATGAACATTTTTATTTTTCTTGGAAGCTCCAACAACCCAAAAGCATTATACTTTTGGAATTTTCAAAATATCCCAAAATTTGACTGACATACGTGCATTTGAAAGTTAGTAATTTCCATAGCTTTTGTATGCACTGTGGCAACGGTCCCACAACCATAGTGTTCGTCGTCGCTGTCAGATGTCGCATGCATTGTGAATATTGTGTATTCAGGTGAGTATTGTCATTTTATTGTGCGTAGGTATGCCCAAGTGTTATTTACGGATCACTGCACACCAGACACAACAGGGCACTGTAGTCAGACATAACCATGCATTGGTTACAAGGATCTTGAATGTTCATTGGTTGATATAAGAATGCCTGTTGCTGATTGGAGGTTTCTGATCAGGTGTGAGCCACCATCTTGATTCTTGAAGACTATAAATATAATAAAGACTGGAGTCCAGCTCTCCTACTGTCACTCTATATCTGCTTTCCTTCCTTGCCTGTAGTGATTTCCTCTTAGCCTACCTACACACCTATGACTGCCAGCCGAGGACTTTACACAACGTTTGTACACACATTTGCGTTTGATAACCCATACGATATACACATGGCGAGATGTGGGTAAAATACCCACCTCAAGTAGGAGGTTACATGGTAACGAATTGAGGAAAATAAGATTTCTTTTTGTAATTACTATATGCGGCGTGTGCAAGAATTACTCACACAAACAAATGCAAAGAGACATAAAGGGCAGGTGTGACATGGAATATACAAAGATGTGTAATTCTTTTATTCTGCTCGTGAACTTTATGCATGAAAGTTCACTTCTACAGCAACAGTGGTGAAGCATGTATGGGCGTTATGTTATGTCCACAATTACAAAAATAATCTACATACAATATTTCAGGTTTTCTCTAATTTATTACACACGATGGCAGTCAAAGCTAGACTCAAGGGGGAGGGGTAATAACTAATAATAGTAATAAGAATAGTAATAATAGTAGTAGTAATGTCAACCCAGGAACAGAGTTATAAAAGGGGGGGGGGGGGGGGGGGGAATAGTAATGAGGTCAACCCAGTAGAACCTAGATAAAAGATTGACCCCTACCACAGAGTAGGTCTGAATGACAATTATGCTTAAAACCGAGCAAGAACTGCTTCAAATAGGAATTAACTGGGGAGGTTGTGGTTCCAATGCGCTGTATTTATGTATATTGGTGTAAAGATGAGGAATTGTTCGAGAATGAAAGAAAAAAACTAACAAAAAAACAAAAACAAGATGGCAGCGACAGAACGCTTTTGATTCGAGTTTCAAAGTCTATTAATCTACATGATTTTTATTAAGTTGTCACTCAAAAATAGCAGGGTTATGATAAACAGGCATTGGAACCATATATTTAGCACATTTTACTGCAATGTCATGGGGTTTAATATCCATAATGCAGCCTTTCGACACTTTTTCTAATGGGTTGTCCAGCCGCCCTGTCACAGGATCAGGGCTGCGGGAGTAACTACCCAGTACCAAGGGTTGTAGGGTGGTTGGGGGGGGGGGGGGGGGGGGGGGGGAGGGGGGCGGGTAAAGATAAAGATTGTAATACGGATAACCTAGGAACAGAGTTGCACATTTTAAATTGAATATGATATTGAGGGGAGGGGGGAACATTATCATTTAGAAATACCCCAATACAAAAGCATTGTAGCGGGGTTTACTATCGTGTTGCCTAGCAACTATTGAAATCTCACATCGGTATCAGTGTATTCTTAAAACCATACATCTACATATGTGTATGTACACGTAACATGGTGTAGTACATTTTTATTAATTTAAACCTGCCTAGTCCGATGAAAACATCAAATTTTCAAAACCAAAGCAATTATCTCAATTTGATTCTACGTCACTAATTTAGATGCTGGTGCATTTATTAAACATTTGTCACCCCATAGAAGGGAATACTGAAGCGATCTCATAGAACCGTTTAGTGCAGAAGCCTGTGGTGTCAGATAAGTTTTTGGTGTGCTTGCCTAAATTAATTTTGCATGTTTAAACTTAAAATATCTCAACAGTTAGCCATTTAACAGAAAGGTTACCTCAAACTAAAGTAAGATAGATTATAATATACGTATCTCAGAAAATGACAGAAACTCAAAACCATCGAACTATGCAATCATTTTTTATGCGTGTATCTTCAAGTAGCTTTTGAAAATGTTAGGTTTAAACAATCGTCACAATGTTTGCTCTTTCTACATAATTTTGTGTAAAGGCTGGGATTGTTGGTGCTATAAACACCTATTTGTATCTAATATGAAATAATATACGGCCATGACCAGTACACGGAGTAAGTTTGTTCAACCATTGTACTTTGTTGAAAACCCCAATTCAGTCAGTTATTTCAACTTGCGGGGATGGATATATATATATAGAGGGCTCGCTCTCAGAAACTGTGTACCACATATTTGATTTCCATGTTACATTGTTCATATTTTGCCTTTTTAGGGGGGACTAGTAACAGTTATTGTTGACTCTACATATTAATTATGTTAGCAATACTACATGTAGTTAATTTGCATATCAACACTATGCATCTACCCTAACATTTTTTCCAATATTTTTTTTGTAAGAGACAATTTTTGTTGTTTAACTGTAATCAATCAAATCGTGTTTGAATTTGTTGTGTGCTAAAATGATATTATGGATGTGTGTTAAAATGTTACAGATGAATATTACACAGTTAATTTTAATGGTTTTCTCAATTTATAAAAAGATCCTAATCATAAAGTGAGAAAAATAATATTAATAATAATAATAATGCAACTCTGACATATGCACAACATATAAACCTTCATATGAATATTGATTCTGCTATTATTTGGCATGTTTTCTGCTATATTTGGTTTCCATGTCACAAAAGTGGCACATAACTTGTGAGAACGACCCATATATTCAACAAACATGTGATGCAACTATGATTAACATAACCTTGAGATAGGTGAACACTGACATATACAGACACACGTTAACATAAAGATTAAATCCCAATTGAAATAAAATTATGAATATTGGGTGGCGGTAGGGGGAGGGGGGGACAACTTAATCATTTGAGATTTGTTTGAGGTGCTTATGGTGGGGTTTTCTCTTTCCCTCTCTCGGTGATACAAGAAATTGTACATGTTGGTTCAACATGGGTAATTCTCAAATCAGGCAAGGAGTAGGACGACTACAACTTCTGACGTCACCTAACGTTAACCAACACTATCACACTTATCCTCTCATTAATCTAACGACTGCTGCCACCTAGCATTGCCTCTCCTCCAGTAAGTGACATCATAACTTCCTACCCTTTCCTACAGAAGGAAAAGAAGTGACATAATTGGAGTATTTAAAATTATGAAGGGTTTTGATAAAATAGATATGAACAAATTGTTCACCTTGAATAAAAGAGAAGGCAGTCGGGACCATACTCTCAAACTAGTAAAACCCAGAGCCATTTCAAAGTTAAGGCAACATAGTTTCTCAAACAGGATCATAAATATATGGAACAGTCTCCCACAAAATGTTATTGATGCCGAGTCAATTAATTCATTCAAGAATAGATTAGAAAAAGCATGGGCTGATGATCCAGGGAAATTTGACCCCATATTCACCACATGCTACTAATTACTCCTTGTGTTGCTTATTTACTTGCACTCAAGCAAAAATGAGAGACAAATAAGTGTTCATACTTCCTGTCTACCGTTCGCTATATAACCGCTTCCAGGTTTAAACCTCTTTCGCCACCTGGACACAAACTCGTGAGGTCAGGCCGATCGACAGTTTTGCTGTCACCCACCCCACCAACTCAAAGAGGGAGGTTAATGTGGAAGGCTGAGTGCCTGAGTTACCTCCTTCGAACTTGTCGATTAACCTCGATGAAATAAAAGCATATTATACCACGTTTTGTCTCGTCATGAAGTACAAGTCAATTCAACCCAAACATGGGTGTAGATCTAGACATAAAAACAATGTAGAATAATAAACACTTATCTCCCTGATGGGATTTGAACCCCGAAGACTTCTGGGATGAGGGTTTACTGAGGCGTAGCCAATTTTGATATGCAGGGCCAACAGTGAAACCCTGATTTTACACGAATTGGGATATGACGCAATGAGCTATTGAACGTGGAATTCTTTAAGTCAAAGGTAATTGAGTAAATTGAAGCCCGATTTAGCACGACCCAAGCTTTTTTGGCGATATTTTACGGACCCCAAAGATAGCGTTTTAATGTGGTTTCACTGTCCCCCATAGGTTTGAGAGCGTCAAATAGCATATTTTAGTGACAGGGATATTCTTAACATATTGTTATGTGATTTGATTGCCTGATATTGAGGTTAAGCAGTTGTTGCCCAATATAGGGTTTTTGACACACATTCCAGAAGACTGATTGACTCAAATCCCGATATTTGGGCGATATAGTGTTTATTACAAGTTGCATAGTATGACGGCTTTGAGTTTCCGTCATTTTCTTTTAGATAAATACATTCAGTTGACCGCCATGATCTATTTTACCTCAATTTTAAGTAACTGTGATATTAAATGGCTAACTTCAGAGATATTTAAAATGAAAACAAGCCAAATTATTTTTGGCAAGCACGTCAAAATTTTGACACCATAGGCTTTAGCAGTAACAGGTTCTGTTAAATTGGCTTAGTATCCTCTTCTATGCAACAACAAATGCTTTATGAGTGCATTATTACCTAAGTTAAATATGTAGGATCAAACATAATCGGACTATACAGGTTTAATTGACCAGTTTTCCAACATTAGCTATTATGAGTAGTAAAAACTGAAATTTAAAGTTTCATAATCTGATGGTTTTGAAGTTCCGTCAATTTCTAAGATAAATACATTAGTTTGGTTGTTATAATCTACCTAACGTTCGTTTGAAGTAAATTTTATTTTAAATGGGTAACTTTTGAGATATTTGAAGCACAAACGTGCCAAATTAATTTTGGCAAGCACGTCAAACCTGACACCATACACTTCTGCAGGAACAGGTCCTACTAAATAGACTCAGCATTTCCTTCTGTGTGACAACAAATGCTTAACAAGGATATACCTATCTAAGTTAAATACGTAGAATCAAATCTAGATAATCGGGGGGGGGGGGGGATTTTGATGTTTTCATCGGACTATGCAGCTTTAAATGTATTTTAGATAAATTACCAGAATAACAAATGGTATCGGATGAGGGCAGGCAACTGGGTATTATAATTGGATCTCACCAGAGATTTGCAGGGTCCATACACATGTGAAGATATGGAATTCAAGGCTATTTCAAGGCTGTTTTTGATAGGAATTAAAGATTATTTTCATTTGGATTTCAGGAAGAAAAAAAAAAGAATGGTGAATGGCGATTTCAGACTAATTTAGATCAGTGGGGACAGTTGAATGGAATTCAAGGCTTTTCAAGACTAATTACCCAAAATAGGTTAAGTTCAAAGCTTTTCAAGGGCAGTCTCGGAAAACGACACATATCGCTAAAGGTGCAAAGTGAGTTTAAAGTATAGGGTATGTTGGGAAGGATAGGGCTGAGATGGGCGCCAATCCAAACTTCCATCACATAAGCTGTAGCTGTGACCCGATGTTCCGGGTAACAGCTACAGGGACCAGCGGAACTCGGAATACCGTTTTGTTTATAAAGTGTTTTCTGTTGTCACAATGATGGAAATGCTTATGAAATGAAGTGATGACGTCACGGCGTATTTACTTTACATCTCAATTCTTGTGGGTGATTTACAAAGATGTTGACCGACAATTATATTACCACACGACTTAATCAACAGATTAATAACAAAACGAGGGAAACAGCCCAGATAGCGTCCAGATTGTGTGACTGGGGTTGGGGCGGGGTGAGGGGTTTGTTACATATGGGCATGTATGCATCAATGATTATATAGCAGTTAAAATTAGTTGTTTTTTTTAAAGCCAAATCTATATTAGCAAGACACATTAATAAGTAAAATCCCACCTGCTATAGCGAAAATCACAACCTAATAATTCCATATTATTACAAAGGAAACAAATAAACTAATTCTTTATCTTCAGTCTTTTTCATTACACTACTCAAGTTAGTTTGGTGAATATAGTCTTGATTTCAGTGTGCCATTTACTCTTGATTTTTTTTTCCAGGGGGGAATTTACCTCCCATGTCAAAAATGTCAAATTTTCATACGAGAGACAATGCGGAATTGCTATGTAACGAATACCAAACACAATATCACACCAAAATACTCACAACATGTACACAGAGGTTTAATCTTCCTTATACCCATTTTGCCCTTCAAGTACACTTTTAAAGTGAAGCTGGGAAACAAATACCCTAGCTTTATCTTTCAACTATGTCAGTAACCCAGAATGCACTACACATATATTTTGCATGTTAACAGTATTACACCCACTATACAACAATTTCATTAATAACACCACAGCTATAGAACTACTGCATTTGCTCAACAAATGTCGATGAAAGAAGAAAATAAAATCGCTGCATAAGCAGACCATTTCATTTAAATTTTGTGTGTGTGATTTATTCATTTTTTATTAATCTTAGCATTGTTTTTAGCCGGAGCTGTATGGGCTAGTCTGATTGTACTGAACAATACAACAATAAAAGAAACGGCTACAAACCTAAGGCCCTGTTGCATTATGTACATGCTTTTATACGATTATATACACATGCTACCTAAATTAAATACTCCCACCAATTAATTAGTGAATTCTTGTTAGTATTATTATTTGTTAAATCAGCAATATTCTAAAAACACTCGGCACAGCATACTTCTAAGTATCATACGTACTATATATATGCATGCGCCCGTCTACCAGTTTAAACCAACAAAAATAAATTGTTTAAAAGGGGAGAGGAGGGATATAGATGAAAGAAATGGATTAAAAAGTTGATTAGTAATAATTGTTAGTTAGTACGAAACGGGCCGTGGGAGAAAATTAACCGTTATTGATGTGTGGTGTGAGTGTGTGTGTGGATTTGTGTGTAGATGTGTGTGAGTGGGTGGTCGTTCTATACGGTTCAACGCCACCACGTCTATACGGTTTTTTATTTATTTATATATATTTTTTTTTTATTTGCTGCATTTGGACACTGTTAATATATCTAGAGGGAGACACAAAAGACCAATCCTTCCTCCCGCTCCAGCCCCCGCCCCGCCCCCGCCCCGCCCCGATGACAGATCTGTGGCTAGCGACAAGAGGGAAGTCTCTGCTATCTCCATCCCCACCCCCACCCCGATCCTCATCAGCCTCGTTCTGGGATTGGGTCAGGCACAACCGGGCGTCAACATAGGTTAATGAAGATATTACCACTCAGTGCCATTAACCTCCCAACCCCAACCCCTTTAACCCCCCACCCCCCCACCCCCATTTTTCCGCCTCCACACTCCCAATCCAGCCTCCCACCATCACACACACACACGCCCTGCCCCACCCACCCACACACTTATTTTGGCCTAATCACATACAGGGTACGGGGCCCCGCCCTATGGTTGCTGGCACCCTGGGCGGAGTGAACTTCAGCGCCCTTACAAGTATAATTTGTGTTTAATTTAAAGTTGCATAGTCCGATGGTTTTGAGTTTCCGTAATTTTTCTGAGATAAATATATTAGATCGATCACTAGTATCTACTTGACATTAGTTTAAAGTTACTTTTATTGTAAATGGTGAAACCTTTTAGATATTTGAAGTGCAAACATGGAAAATTAGTTTTGGCAAGCTTGCCAAAACTCTGACACCATAGACCTCTACAGTAATATGTTCTATTAAATTGACTCAGTAGGGCCTGTTCTCTTCTATGCAGAAACAAATGTTGCATAAGTGATCAACATCAGTATCTAAGTTAGAAATGTAAAAATCAAATCTAGATAATTGTTCTGGTTTTGACAATTTCATATTTCATCGGACTATGCAACTTTAACACTGACGTGGCGCCCCCTAGCATTGCCTTCGGTCGGCCCTGACAGGCTGGTGATTACAAATGTGCCACCTGTGGCGACATTGACATAGGGGTACACGTCAAGGGTCATCACTCACTGATGCTCTGCGGGCCAAGAAGGTAATTGTAAAGCAGGCAAGAATTAATACAGAAACCACGTTGGGCTGCTTAGTTCCTAGATAAAAGATTCACCCGGTACTTGTAGTACACGGGTGAAGACCAGCCTTGTATAAATACGGGGGAAAATAGCGTTAATATGGAAGTGAGGCTCCAGTATGGAAGTGAGGCTCCAGTATGTGGCTCCAGTATCAAATGGATACTTCTATAGGCACAGAGTTGGTGAAATGGGAGAGAATGCAAAAAGACAAGATGGCGGCCACAGAACGCCGTCGATTTCACTTTTAAATCTTATTAAACTATATATTATATTATATTTTTCAACTCAAAAGTAGCGGGTAAATAATAAAACATATGTAAAGAATAATTGCTGCTTCTTAGATTGTAAAATTAGGCTCTCAGTTCTTTGACCCGTTTTTTCGCCAGCTTTTACATAAGGCTGGTTTGCACCCCTACTGCAGCAGTACGGGGTGAATCTTGTACCTACTTAGTTCCATGCTAACTTTGCCACTCACTTATAAAGTTCCTAATTTGATATCTATAATAAATGATTAATGGCAGTATTACGGTGAAATCATAAATGAGAATAGCCTGATAAAAAAAAATCAGGAAAATATTTTGTGAATTTTTGCAACTTATAAAGTGACAGGTGGTTGTGCAAAACTCGGAATGGTCGAATGTTTTGACCCTATCCGGAAAAAAAATCGGCCAGTTCAAAAATCTGGAATTCTGGATAAACCAGAAGATTCTCATCTATGTCGAAAGCTCCTGTCCTTATATGACGAGTTGTATTCAGATAAATTAAAGTATGGTGGATGAATCGGTCTTGTTTAGTATTAAAGCCATTTAATACCGGTGTGTGTGTGAGGGTGGGAGGGTGTTAGGAGGGGGTTATAATATTTATGTGTTGGGGAGCAAGAACTTCTTTCCCAACCTAACGATAGTTTCAAGATAAATCGTATTGCCGTCAGCTCATGTTAGTCCGACCCAGTTTTAATCCAGAAATATCGCTATCCGACCAAAACATTGATAGAGAACAGATTCCCGCCAAATGATTTTATTTGTCTAATCCTCAACATCCATTTGTTTATCTGACAATCTCGCTGATCTGACATTGGGTGGAGGGAACAAAGTAGTCCTAATTAATAAGCATTGGTTGAAATTAAGTTGCTTAATTAGCTTAATCACTTCGAAAAATTTGGACCTGGCTATAAGTGGTCACTAACAATTGTTTAAATGGATTTTCAAATGGCACCGATAAAACTTAAGTTTCTAAACATAAGTCCAAAACAAAGTTTGTTTTCTCAAATGATATCACCCACAAAATACGCCCTACCCGCTTGTGATTGGAGGTGGCAGTGATGGTAGTTTCTGCGGCATGAGTGAATGAAACATGTGGCTGGAGGAGGGGAGGGGAGGGGATGGGAGGGGAAGAGAGGGGAGGGGAAGAGAGGCGAGCGGAGGGGAGGGGAGCGGAGCGGAGGGTAGGGGAGGGAAGGGGAGTGGGAGGGGAGGGGGGGAGAGCGGAGGGGAGGAGATGGGAGGGGAAGTGAGGGGAGGGGAGGGGAAGGGAAGGGAAGGGAGAGGAGAGGAGCGGAGGGGATGGGGGGGAAGGTGGAAGGTGGGTGAGAGGGAGAGTGAGAGGGGGAGGGGGAGGGGGAGGTTCTGAGGGGTCTTGAGAGCAGGGAACACATTTAGGTATTTACAAGATATGTACAACAGTTTTATAATGTGATGATATCTAATCTACATATGGTGCTTCCAATGATAGCCAATCAAACCGCTTCTTGCGGTCACGTGTATGTGACTGTGTGACGTCACAATGCAGCGTCTATACAATAACCATGCCGTTTAACCGAAGACTCCTTCAGAAGGTTAGCATGGCTGTGTACAACTGCGGAGGGTGGAGGAGGGATGGGCGGAGACACTCGCATGTTGTATGAATCAGGGATGAAAGTGGTCTCCGTCAAAGAAACGTGGAAATCAAGCCGAGATTATTACACCGACAGTGGATTTAGAGAAAAATGGTGATTTCCCCCCTATACGATTAACACTGTCAAGGAATCGCAGGAAAAATACCGGAAGTCAGGTTTCAACTATTGTTGGGTCTATTTTATCGCCCATAGGTAACCCGTTTTTGGGGGGTTTATATTCTAGCAACATCTAAGGTCATATAAGAACGGAATTCAAACTAACCAATAATCGATTAATAACAAAAATCGCGGAATTCCGAGAAATCGCGGATATCTTTCATCCCTGATGAATAGTAAAGTAACTTCTACAAAGTGGTTGTATGAGGCGAGATGTATGTGGACTACAACAGTCGTCCCCACCCCATCCCATCCCATCCCCCACCCTTACCCCTACCCCTACACAGGGTGAACAGTACTAGATGTAATGAAACACTGACTATATATAAACAAATATTTTTCAAATATAAAATGAAAATAGCCACAAATTCATGTGGTGAGCTGCCTATTTACAAACATAAACGCCTGTAGTGGTTAGCCTACGTAGTGTGCCCGAACTCGAGATGACAAAAAAAAGATTAAAAAGTAAAAAATTTGGGCAAAGATTCATTGACCTTCAAGCAGAAGGTCATTGACCTTCAAGCAGGGCTCCACCGGCCTGCCTTTGGGGCTGGTGCTGCTGCCACCTGGCGGAAATAATTCACATAAATTTGACCGTTTTGTAGAACAGGTTCTAACCCTCAGAACGCTGACTAAGCTTAATATATAAAAAGAAAAACCACATGGGTTCAAAAAGAGCAAAGCTGTCAACAAAAATATTAAAAGATTAATATACATAGTAGGGTAAATATACAGTAAAACCTCCCTAACTGACCACCTCCACAGATCGACCACTCCACTGTATCGATCGCTTTATTTGGGTCCCAAAAATACCATTGTAACCATATTCTAACTCCCTAAACCGATCACCTCCCTACCACTTAAATTCGGTCCCAAGGTCGGTCGATTTAGAGAGGTTTTACTGTACTTTCATTGGTAAACTAGCGGAAACTATTTTACAGCATGATCATTTTTCAGCTTATCTATAATAATAATACATCAAGGATCGCATTGCAACACTCCTAAGGGGTACAACCAGCCAAGCTCTTTTGATTTTAAGATTGGACATGAAACTGCACATAATATAAGAAAGAATGTAATGGTTAAGTTGACATTGAAGACAGAATGCTTATAGTAATGATGCTTATGGTGGATGGATAAGGGTATATATATATATTTATATATATATATAACAATTAAAATTGAAAGCCTATTGAGCAATAGGCAACAAAGCTAACAATGCTCACATTATTTCAGTGCTTCCTCAGTAGAAACATTCTTATCTTAAATCTATTTCGATTGCCACTTTGAAAATAAATGTTTCTGATTCGTCTTGCAATGATTCTTGTTTCAACATGATCGAGAAATTGTGTGCCGGTGGGTCTGTAGGTGAAAGAAGTTGAATCTGTCCCTAATGCAAATAAAGTTGTCCTTTTGTTGTTAATTTTCTGTAGTTTTTGTGTTTTGTCTGCTGATAATGAGACCATGAATAATGCTGTGGTAGGGCGGAGCGTGGATTGAGTGAGTGAGTGAATAATGGTGAAGGAGGACTGACAGTGCTGGGTACAATTTACTAATCCGACAACGCTAAATCTAGCAGTCAGTTTTACTAACGAAGCACCGACCAAATCGGACCCCAACAAATGCAGTTGGTACTAAATGGAACATTTGTTCTTTTAATCAAAATTAGATGGTTTAAAAAATTATCATTATTATTATTACTGCTCTTGCATTCATTACTATTATTGATTAAGTATTGGATACTATTGCTGCAATAGAGTGATAGGCGTGCGTTCTTTTGCTCTTGGGGTTAGTGTGGCCACATCTGGAAATGTGTGTGTGGGGGGGGGGGGGGGGGGGGGATGGGGGGGACACTCCGGTATTGCATGAATAGTCAAATAACTTCAACAAAGTGGCTGTATGAGGCGAGATGTATGTGGATTTCAACAGTCACCCACGCCCCGTCCCCTCCCATTTCCTATCCTTACCCTACACAGGGTGAACAGTACTAGACGCAATAAAATAATCACTATTATAAAAAATTGTAAATTAATTTTTTAAAGGTATATCTTGACATTACTCTTATTCTTGCGACAATAGTCGGCGAACCAAGCAGTAACATGGGCCCAGGACAGCACAACGCGATGAGATGCTTCGAGCTAAAGGGTGCACTAACAACGTATTTCTTCTTTTGAGATTTTCCTCTCAATAACAAACTGCTACTTTGACGAATGACAGCAACAATACATCACCTTGTATTAAGCTGTCAAAATAAATAATAGTGGTGGGAGGGGGTATCGGGGGAGGGGGGGGGGGAGAGAGCAACTAAGCCGTCATTTTATAATTTGCCCTAGATGTTGACGTCAGTGAATGAAGAGATGTTCCCTTTTGAATAAAGCACGTGCAATTTCCAATACAGGGCATTCAAGCCCTGTAGCAGTGTGCTCAATCTCTACCGGATGTGCACTATGCGCAGGTTCGCTTTGGGCTGCTGCCCTATGGTGATGATATGATGGTGTATGTGGTGTGTGTATTCACTCGTTGAGGTTGTCTATCGACTTGCACGACAACATGAGTTCTTTCAGCCGCTCCGGAGATGGACCCTGCATGGGGTGTGTGTATTCACTCGTTGGGGTTGTCTATCGACTTGCACGACAACATGAGTTCTTTCACCCGCTCCGGAGACGGGCCCATATGGGGTGCGTGTATTTACTCATTGAGGTTGTCTATCAGCTTCCATGACAACAGAGGTTCTTTCACCCAGTACGGAGACGGGCCCCGCATGGCGTGTGTGTATTCACTTGTTGAGGTTGTCTATCGGCTTACACGACAACAAGAGTTCTTTCACCCGTTCCGGAGTGGGGCCCCACTTGGCAAAGCCAGCGTCGTTTTGTAGGAACACCACCAATGTGCCATGAACAGACTTAAAGTGCATGTCTTCCCTGGAATTAAACAAGACTGCTTTTAACAAATGACTTTAACATGGGAACGAGGCTGCAAGTTCATGTAAGGGGCTATTAAAGTTGCATCGTCCGATGATTTTGAGTTAGATTGATTATTATAATCTATTTTACTTTAGTTTGAAATAACTTATTTTGAATAGCTAACTTTGGAGATATTTGAAGTGCAAACATGCCAAATTAATGTTGGTATGCACATCAAAATGCTGACCACCATAGGCTTCAGCAGTAACACGCTCTACTAAATTGACTTTGTATTCCCTTTCTATGCGGCAACGAATGCTTAATGAGTGCATCAGTATTAAGTGTTTTGGTTTTGAAAAGTTCATGCTTTCATCGGACTATGCAGCTTTAAGTTTAAATACAAGGTAGTGTACCTATAAAGAAACAATGTTTTTAACAAATCAAATCAAATATGCTGTATAAGCCATTATGCGAGTATAATAGAGGTGCGAATGTTCACTGAGTACAGGTAGGAACGGCGAAATAGACGTGTGGCGGCGCCACAAGCGCTCATCCAGGTGGCCTGCAGGAAATAGGCCTGGAATACATATACATCTCATTGGCCAATAAACAATGTTTACTCAAATCATCAAATACACCAAAGGGGGGATCCCCCGCACCGCCCATTTATATATCTATAATTCATGATATATTACATATATATGTATTATGGCACCTACATAAAACATACAGCTTAGAATGCTTCTTTCCCAATATTAATTAAAACAGAAAGTAACCACAAATATGGCGAAAATAATAACTTATCAACAAATTCATATTCCGTAATAACACAAACAAATCCGTATTCAGTGTTAGATTCCCTTAACAACAAAAAACCGGAAGAATATGGTTCGGTATTACTGTTCATTTAGCAGATTTTGTTACAAGTGATTTCATCCCACACACACACCCCTCGGGTTTTTTTGGTTTTTGTTTGTTTTATTAATTAAATAAGCCAATTAAATAATAATGGTGATAATTTAGGCAATTATGTGTCTGGATGCACACAATACTTACTTGGTGACTCGATGTTGAAACCCGTGTCTGTACTGGTGTTCATATGCCGGAAACTCGATTTGTTTTCTCTTGAATCTGAAAACATCAAGATAATATTTCTATTACATTTTACGTCATAACTAATTTGAAATACATCATTCAAATAAAACTTGGTAATATTAGTGAAAATATTGCGTGGATTGAGATTTGGCTTGAAGCTATTTGAAAACCCAAGAGATTTGTTGCTCCCTTATTAATCTCTTTCTCATTCCACTGCACCTTGTCATGTCCTAGGAATACACCAAGTGCTAGGCAAAATAGAATCGTGGCAATAAAGCAAATGGGAAATATTGCGCCTATTGCAGGTCAGAGGCTGTGAATGTATGAGAGGGTAAAGCTAAGATTCCTTATACGCGGTATGCGGCATGCGAATGCGAATAAAAATCGAAAAGCATGTAAATGAATAGTGGTGATTCCATACGTCCGAATGTGCGAATGCGAATGCAGCAAATGGATCGACCCATGGACCGATCGGTGCGGCATGTGAATGCGAATACTGCTGCGTTTGCCATAGAAAACAATACTGTTCCTTCACAAATTTGGAGGAAAAACCACCAACAAATGTTGGGGGTTGGAATATATATACGCCGCATATACGACATTCGCATGCCACATGCCGCGTATAAGGAATCTTAGCTTTAATCGGTAACACAGACTTGGGTGGCGCCTCTCGCAGTCTGTGTTGACAAACTAAAAAAACATTGGTCATATCATATATGACCAATTTGTTCTCTGTGACAGTCTGTGGGCCTTCAATCATTGGGAAATCTTTTTTTAAACAAGAATATGAAACTTACATTAAACTCAGCTACAAAAATGTATAATACAGACCAAATACTGCCGAAAAATGTAAATAAATGCTGATTGACAACATACTAGAAAGGTTTTTGGTTTAACTTGGCCGGGGATCAATCCCAAGACAACCACACAGAAAGTGAGTTATTTAGCCATTCCGCCATCACAGTTTACAGTAGCATTCTTTAAAAAGGGGGAGGTGGTGTGGTTGGTGGTTATTGGAGTTGTACGTCCTGGCAACATCTAAGGTCATATCAGGACGGGTACCGACTTGTGACAGTGTACACTCATGGTGACTTTATAGTGCTGCCCTACTGGGAGACCAGGCCGCCAGAACCATGACCACTCATGGCGAGAGACAAGTCCCCATATGTTTAGCATTGACACCGATCCGGTCTAGTGATTATTGATGAATATGCCAAGTACCAGGCAAAAATGTGGTGGGCAAATATAAGCCCGAAAGAGATGTTTGATGGCTGAGCTCACCGACTTGACTCCAGTCTGATGAGTGCTTCTGTCGGTGGGTCCCTGAAGTCTGGGATACAGATGATGAAGGACAGCGGCTCCTGAGACTCGGCCAGCAAGTTCTAGCAACGGAAGAACAAAGCGGTGCGGTTAGGGCAAGGGGCACATAACTCATGCCTGGTAAAATCTGGGACAAGATATAATGCCTGGTACACACCTACCGTTTGTGCGCACACACCTACCGTATACGATCTAAAACTGCCCGTTTCGCACACAAAAATCGCTAGGTGTGCGCTCCCCGCGCACACCTAGCGATTGCGATTCGCGCATAAAACCTCAGTTTTAGGGCTAAAACCGGCCGATTATGATTGCGATTCGCGATTCGAAAAATGAATCGGCCCGTTTTCAGTTTTAAGCAGGTCGGGTCGAGTCGCACAGTTTTAGTGCGCAAATCCTATACGGTAGATGTGTACCAGGCATTAGACGCAGAAAGGAGCGAAAAACTAAACTTCTGGGAAAATCTACTGCATATTACATAGATAAGAATGGCCAGACCAAAAAACACTTACATCGTTATAAAATATCTAGCCATAAGTGAAAATGCAGGTGGAACTTTTGGAGGATTTCAGTTACCACGAATTTTCCAGTAACACCATATATGTCACATCTGTTTTAACTTTCACAGTTCTATTAAATTGACATAACATATACCCTTCTGCGCAGCAACAAATGTTTAATAAGTGCACTAGTATCTAAGTTGGGTATGTAGAGTGCTTTGCTTTTTTAAATGTTATGTTTTCATGGGACTTTTCAGCATTAACTAGATTACCGTAAAACCATGAATGTTTTAAGGAGAATTACGACAGTCACCCGTCCTGATATGACCTTAGATGTTGCCAGGACGTAAAACTCCAACAACCACCCAACCGACAGTTAGTATTTCGATTGGCAATGACGGCAGTGGCAAGCGGCGAATACAGCAGTGGCGCCACCTGGTGAATTTGCACTGACCTATAATTTCCCTGCATACTGTCAATACTTTACAAGCTTTACGGTAACTACTATCAGCCCGACCTTTAAATGCCGATAATATAAGAAATACAACCAAGCTCAGTATTACTGATAAAAGTATTAATTAAATATAACTGGGGAAACCTCACTTGACACACCTACTACTTATATTATACCTGAGAGGGTTTTATGTGTGGGATTGGAGATCTGATTAGTTAGTTAGTTCAGTTACGGCATTACAGTACTCTTTGTTTGGTTTTCTGTATTTGTTTGTTTAACGACCCCTCAGCACAAAAGGTAAACATCAGCTATTGGGGGTCATACAGTGGTTAAACATAACTGACTAAAATATTACATTTCAAACATGTAAAATAGAGCACAGAAGCATAAAACTGTGATAAAATTGCAAATTGTAAAGGAGAAATAAAACCAACAATAAAAAGTGTTTCGAAGTTAAAAATGGAAAATGAATTTTTGGTAAAACAAAACTTTTTCCTCAAAAATGTAATGAGTTGCGGATGGAATCGGAATAGCTCCATCACACCCTCATTTCCAAACACATCATCTCTAACTGGCTGTAGGTGAGGACATCTGACCAAAATGTGGCGCACTGTCAGTATACACCAGCAGTGCTCACACTGAGGCTAACGGTCCCCAGCTAAAATGAAACTGTGTCAGGAATGTATGACCAACACGGGAGGCATTACGGTACTCAGTTTGATTACTACGTACTTCAGTTTGGGCAATGCCAGTGATTCGCTCAACAATGCAGGTGGCTATAAACGCGCTTACCTCAAAGTGGTCAACCATCGCCTCCATGAGTTCCTCACTGAAGGGTGGATTAGCCTCAAAGGACCCTGAGATCGGATGGAAGTCCAAAATAGGCCTAAGGAGACACACATACAAATATATGGATATAGGGAATTAAACAGACATAATAGTAGTAATTATAATTATTGTAATTATTATCATTGATAATATTACTGGGAATATTATTATTGTTGGTAATAATATTGGGAATATTATCATTATTGATATTATTATTGTGAACATTATTATTATTGGTAATATTTTGGTAATAAAATTATTATGAATATTATTATCATTATTGGCAATATTATTGTCGGTAATATTGTTGGTAATAATATTATAGCGAAGAGTATTACCATTATTGGTAATATTATCGTTGGTAATATTAATTGTTGGTAATCCTATTATTGTGAATATTATTACAATTATTGGTCATATTTTGGTAACATTATTGTTGGTAATAATATTATTGTGAATATTACTAATGTCGGTGCCACTCACCCTCTGGAACCGAACCAGCTGTCGGTGTCAGTGAACGCGGAGCAATACTGCTTGAAAAAGCAGTTGAGCGGTGACGCGAAACACTCAAAGGTGACCCCGAACACACGGTTCATGCACTGGAACACGGACACTGGCAGGGCGCCCTGCAGCCCGAAGCCCTCCGTAGAACTCACCCCGAAGTAAGTCTGAGCGCGTACCAAACAACGATGAACAATAAGTTTTTAAATTAGGCCAAATATTTACAAAAGTTGATCATCCTTTTGAAATAAAAATCTTGGTCGGGCAGGCAGTTTTTATTTTTCAGTCATTCATGTACACCTCACAATGTTTTCAGTCAAAAAATGACCACTCTATTCTCATTTCAAAATTTATTATATCATTTATATCATACAGTTCTAAAAGCAGGGACGATCACCAATTTTCTTTTTGTATTTGATCTGCCTGAGCATGTATCATTTGGTTTCCAAATTACTGCTCAACGCAGGCATTACGACCAAGTCCCTGGAGTCCTGCCCGAATTGTTGAAAAATCTGAATATGTGATGTTAGTGCAATTAAATTGATATATTTCAAAAACAGTTGAAAATCGAGTCGATGAATGAAATTGATTTCTCTTTCAAATGATACCCAATTTAGCCTCCTTGGTATTACTGTTTATGAGATATGATAAGAGATACGCAGGCACATTTAGGTGCTCCCGGCATGTAAGTACATGTAAGTTGTGGACGCATTCAGGCGCTCCCCTCCTTAAAGGGTTAAGACAAACTTGCATCAGAAGTGCATTCAGAGAAGCTGAACATGCATAAGAAGAAAAAAAGGATTCTTTGTTGTGGTTTTACGTCCTATAAACATTTACGGCAATAACAGCACCGGGTGCGCACATAGCGTTGCTGCTGTCCCACTGGGAGACGGGGCTGCCGGCACCTTGACCTGATATCTTACTCAGTCACATTATCTTGAGTTGATTGTGGGCCTACACACCTGATACCTGCGCAGCAGTGTCCAGACTCGAGGCATGAAGTTCTCCAGCTTCACATCGTCGCGAGTGTTCCACCGGTAGAGTTGTTCCTAGAGAGGTTTTTTTAAAGGGGGAAAAAAGAGAAAAAGGGGGTTAAAAAAATCGCTTGCTGCTAAGTTATTTGTTATGTTGTCACCTCATGGGTTAATCGATCTCCATGAACCTTTTTGTTTCACAATTTTTAATTGGTATAGTCGAAAATGGCGAGGGCATGAGAATCGGGACAGGGCAGGTGTGAAGGGGAGCGTGTAAGGGGTGAAGAGCAAGGAGGGTTGGTTGGTTGTTGGAATTTTACATCGTGGCAACATCTAAGGTCATATTAGGACGAGTACTGACTTGTGACAGTGCGCACTCATGACAACTTTATAGTGCTGCCCCACTGGGAAATCAGGCTGCCAGCACCATGATCTGATATCCCAAACAGTCACAGTATCCTGACACTGAGCCAACCAGTCCTTTCCCTATCCTATTAATGCCGAGCGCCAAGCTAGGAAGCGACAGATATCAATTTTGTAAGTCATTGGTTTGACTCAACCGGGAGTCGAACTCCCGATCTCCTGCATGGGAAGCCTGCGCTATACTGCGTCCTGAGAGAGCAGGGGGGGGGGGGGGAGGGGAACAGGACGGGAGGAGTGGAGGGGGGAAGGAGGGAAAAGGAGAGAAAGGAAGGGGAGGGGAGAGAAGGGGAGAGAAATCAGGGAGCATAGGTATAGGTGATGGGGGGGGAGGTGAGCAGAAAGAAAGAAAAATAAAGCAATGAAAAGAACAACAAAACCAAAACAAACAAAACAAACAAACAAACAACACTCTATAGAAGTTTAAAAAACTGGCACGTACAAGTTTCTGGAGGAAGATGGTGTTGATTTTGTGCGCCTCCCGCTTGTAGCGTAGAGAGGTAACCTCGCCGTCGATCTGGTGTTCGATGACTGGTAGTCGCGCGGAAAGCACGATGATCTGGCGGGGGTAACACATAACCTTGCGCTTAGCGGGCTCGGGCAGGGTTTCTGGGGCTGGGAACAAAAAATCAAATAAAATAGATTATAAAAGGAACAAAAAAAATATTAATTAATAAAAAAAAAATCAACAGCATTGAACTAGCTGCACAATGGTAAAAGCCTCACACAGCAATCAACTTGCAATAATAATTATGTTAGTTAGGTGTTGGACAGGTTCCCAGTCATGTCCACAGAATTGTCGGGGAGGGAATGGATAGGCAGTACTGTATTGGACTTTTAAATAAGTAATAGTATTTTATAACGATTGATTGATTGATTGGTTGGTGGTGACTTTGCACTTTTACTTTCCTTTTTTGATACATTAGAATGGATATGCAGTACTGTATTGGGCCTGTAAATAAGTAATAGTATTTTATGATTGATTGATTGATTGATTGGTGGTGACTTTACACTTTTTTTTTCTTTTTGGGGGATACATTAGTTGATTAAGCGGAAACATTTTCAATCGTGGTCTTCCTCATTCCACTACTTCTTGCCCTATCCTAGTAATACCAAGTGCCAGGCTAGTAGGTAGCAACAAGTATCAATTCTTAAGTCATTGATTTGAAACAATAAACAAATAAATTGTTTGATTGAAATTAATTAAAAGTAACTTCCCAAATGTGTTCACTATACAATAATCATCTGTTATCAGCTGCTTTCTTTTTGTCTTTTTTTCCCTTTTTTTTTCTGTAGGTAAGGTAGGTGATATAGAGGCATTTGCGACAGTTTTCGTTTGTTTGTTAGGGTTTTACATTCTAGCAACCTTATATCAAGGCTGGGTACCGACATGTGACAGTGGACACGCAAGGGCATTTTAGTACTTTCACACTGGCATACCGTGCCACCCCACAGTCACATTATCCACACACTGATCCAACAAGTGCATGTCCAAACCTAGTCAACCGAGCGCCAGGCAAATACCAATTTTCCAAGTCTTTGTTTGACTCTGCCGGTGATCGAACCCACGGGTTTCTGCATGGAAAGGGACACTACTGATTCAGTCATGCTATCCAGTTTTTTAATAGTTTTGTTGGTGTTTTTTTTATTATCGACAGCAGATGACGCTGCAGGAAGAAGGTTCACAAAGGCATGCAGACCACTGCCTAGTTTATTGGGGCTTTACGTCCTGGCAATATCTAAGGGCGTATCAAGACGGGTACCGACTTGTAACAGTGTGCACTTTTGGCAACTTCATAGTGTTGTCCCACTGGGGCCACCAGATTCATGACCCGATACATCCCATATTATCGTGACACAGAGAAAACCAGTTCTTGCCCCATCCTAAAAATGCCGACTGCCAGGGTAGGTAGCGATACGTATCAATTGTTGTACGCCATTGGCTTGACTCGGACGGGCTTTCACCGCAGGACCTCCCAGACGAGAAGCCGGACAGCGCTCTTACCTATTCAACCAGGACACTCATTCCTGCACTATACAGCATAGGCTGCTCCCCCACTTTTAATGTTCAGAATGGGGTGTGCCGCACACAATGCAGCATATTCCACTTCCCCATCACCATGTGCAAACCAAATTTGATCACTTCAATGGCTGGAAGACCAGTCTCTCCAACCCAACAAAATATGTGTTCACATGAATAAAAAAATTGTTTTTAATTAAAACCAAAAACAACCCATCCCATCCGTCCGGTCATCCATATAAGGAAATGAACATCAAAGGTTTACTCACGGACAATATTAGCCTCCTTGAGGATTTCCAGGTGCTTTTCAAGCGCCTTCTTAGCGCCTTCCTTGCCTAGTTGGTACATCCTAGCGCAGATGCCCTCCACCGAAGTCTTGGCTGCTTCCGTCAAGTGAGGCTGACACTGTCGCTTCAGGTGGGCAAGTCGCTCCTGTCACACAGAAGCACAGCTGGAAATAGGTCTCTTGACAGTCTCAATTCTTATTGGATGAACAGAAATGAAATGACACCTCTGACCATAAATAGAAACCCAAGTAGTAGAATGCTGGCCCCGGTGCATGAAATCGAAGGCCCCCCCCCACCCCACTCCCCTGACCACCCCTCATATCCTGCTTATAAACCAGGGAAATCCCCTAACATTAAATATAGAAATAAGGTAACAAAATATCAAATTAACTTACTAATTACAGTACAACCTCTCGAACCGACTACCTCCACAGATCAACCACTCCCCTATATCGATCGCTTTATTTGGGTCCCAAACGATAGCCCATACAATATCATTGTAATGATAAACAAACTCCCTAAGCCGACCACCTCCCTAAATGGACCATTTAAAGTCGGTCCCATGATCGATCGATTTAGAGAGGTTTTGTGGGTCGTTCTCAGAAGTTGTGTACCACTTTGTGACATGGAAACCAAAAGTGAAAACATTCCAAATAATAACAGAAAACATTCCAAATAATAGCAGAATCAATATTCATATGAAGGTTTAAATGTTGTGCATATGTCAGAGTTGAAATTGAGGGTTTTTTTCAGTTTTTCAATTTTGACCTTGTACAAATTAACAAAGCCATTAAAATTAACCATGTGACATCCACCCATAAACATCATTCTAACACACACAACAAATTCGAACAAGATCTTATTGATTACAGCTAAACAACAAAGATTGTGATTTACAACAACAAAAGTTGAACAAATGTCTGGGTAGATTATGCATGGTGTTGATATGCAAATTTCCCCCCCACAAAATCTAAAAGCATATTTTGGATACATTTTGTGCGATAGATTAAATATATGTAGTATTGCTAGCATAATTAATACACAGAGGCAGCAATAACTAACTTACTAACCCTCCAAAACACAGGAAAATCATTAACAATATAACATGGAAACCAAATATGTGGTACACAGTTTCTGAGAGCGACACACATAGGGGAGGGGGGGGGGGGGTCTTCAAAATAAAATTATTTCAAACCAGAGTCAAGTTGATAATACCAATCAATTTGTTTTCTTTAAAAAAAAAAAGTAATGACAGAAATTCAAAACATGGAGAAAAAAAATGTCGATAAAACTGTAGTTTGCTACTAACCAGACAGTCGTCGTATGTGACACTCTCTTGCCGCCGTAGCCATGAAAACACTTCTTCAGCGTTCCACTTCACCACTTTTCTACTCTCTCTTGAGGCGTTTCTGGAAGTCAAGAGAAGAATTATTCATGGAATATAAATTAAATCGGTTTGGGTATGTGTGCATTTTTGGCAAACATTGTATGCAATAATATGGTGGATTCCTTTCCCCACCCCATTCTCATAAAGTTTTCTATAAAAGTTTAAATTTGTTTAAACAATTTTAAATCTAAATAAAGATAGAATCAATATGCCACATTCCAATGGTATCTTACACAGAATTTCAATGTTAATGGGTCATTATATATTTATTATTTGATGACTCGTTGACTGTACACAGCATTTCAATGTGAATGGGTCATTATAATATATTATAATAAATATATTATACTTTAATATATATTATATTTATTATTCGATCAATCATTTGATTCAATGTGAATGGGTCATTATATATTTAATCACTCTATGCCGGATATCAATGCAAATGGGTCATTTTAGTTTCGCGACTTCATTAACTATGTCAGTGTTTACATCTACTATTCGACCAATTATTGACCGCTCACTGAATTTCAATGTTTCAATGTTATCTTTGCTATTCAATCGACAGACAACCATAAACATTTATAATTCCAATGTATCAATTATTGACCGTACAGTGGATTTCAATTCCAAGGGATCTTTTCTCCTTCTTTTTTTACGGTTTGATCAAATAATAATTTTCCTTTTTTCTTGGTAAACATTTTTATTCATCTGAATAGAATCTTTCTTCATAGCAGAGGCACTGGTTTTCCGGCCATGCTTAACTTTGGTCACTTACACTATTTAAGTACAGGAACAATTTGAAGCTAATAAAATATTATTACATTCAGCTAATTAAGAATTGTGGTATATCTAGTTAGGATCATGCATTCAGTGTATGCATTTAGTGTAGGTGGTGTCTTAGTTAGTTTTCTAGGCAGAGGTATGTCAGTATAGCCTGGATTTAGGTATAATCCAAATTGAGCTAACCAAGTGGTTGTGATGTATCTACTTTGTAACAAGCGTTCAGTGTGTGCATTAGATTAGGACAGTCTGGATTTGAGTAAAAATGCTATGGAATGTATGGAAGGATTTGGTTGGCTAAAATGAGTAGGATGTACAGTTATCAAGGATGAAAGTGGTTTCCAGGAAAAAAAGCGGAAATGCTGATATTCTCGCATAGGTTTAGCATTGTCAGGGAATCGTGGAAAATTCACGGAAGTCGGGTTTCATACAAATACGTTTGAAGCACGTATTAGTAGTATGCACTGATAGTGCTGCGCACCACACATTAGTGTACGCTGATGGTGCTGCAGCGTAAAACAACATATTAGTATACACTTATAGCACTGGGGCGTTTGAACACCGTATCAGTATACACTTATAGTTACAGGAAAAATCCCGGAAATCCGCGAAATTGCGCAGATCTTTCATCCCTGAGTTATTAGTACAGTGCTGCTCGTTGTCAGCGCCTGTTTCAGTTGTTTGAATTATAGGTTGGGTAGGGTGAGATAATGGTCAACTACAATTGGTGAGTGCATTAATTTATTAAATGACGGCTAGTAGCCATATTTAGTTGGTGGTTTGGTAGCAAAGATTAATCTTTGATGATCAGCGGTTAGCGGATCTTAGATTTGGGGGCATGGTCAATTGTGATGTGGTCATGGTCCCAATGTTGGTGAAGTGAGCACAAGGAACTTACCGTGCTTCGATCATTTTCTTTGCAGCCTCAGCATATTTGGAGATTTGTCGCCGAGCATCGCCTGTGTATTTAGGCTTAACCAGTTTGACGGGGATGTCATTCATGACCTCGCGGTACATTGACTGCGACACCTCCAACGCACAGTCGGTTGCAAACATTGGGTCTGTTCCCTTGTCGCGAACCTTCCGCTCCAGCAACCATCGGTTAAATGACTCCAACGGAGCATCGATACCTGAACATTAAAAGTTTGGATTCATTTCTAAATCGAATAAAATGGATATTATATTTACATTGCTTTTTTAAACAATTACTCTTTTTTTTTCTTCTTTAGAAAAAAAGAAAAAGAATATTGCCATAATCTTATTTCAACACTGGAAATAAACTGACGCTTCCTTCCTAATCTAAAACTTGTCTAAGCTGCAACTGTAAGCACTTTTTTGGGGGTGGGGGTGGGGGTAGGAGGGAATTTATGCGTAATTAGGATTCAATGCAATTGAAACATGGGCCGCATATTGTTAAATAAAGGCTTATTCTGTAGGAAAACAACATGTGTAGTTGTGTGAACAGAAAAGAAAATCACTCCTTTACAATACCGGACGCAGTTATCAAATCGGTAGAGCACAGGCTTCCCGTGTGGAAGGTCGGGAGTTCGATTCCTTGTCGAGTCAAACCAATGATTTACAGAATTGATACTTGTTGCTTCCTAGCCAGGCGCTAGGCCTCATTACAGGCATGTGATTGGGTGCAGGGGAAAAATCCTGACATTTCTTTTAGGTTATCGTGGGGACACAGCATCCCACTGAGTCACCACTGAGTCACGAGAGGGATGCAAATAGTGTATTTCAGGTGTTTTGGCGGCCAGAAAAAAAACACCACAGATTTTTTTTTAAACACAGAATTCCAGTTTCGGCGGCCAGAAAAAAGAATGAATTCCGGTTAAAACCGGAGAAATCACATGCCAGTTATTAGGATATGGCAAGGACTGGTTAGCTCAGTGTTAGGATAATGTGACTGAGTATGATATACTGTAAAATCGCCATGGGTGTACACTGTCACAAGTCGGTACCTGTCCTGATATGACCTTAGATGTTGCCAGGATGTAAAACTCCCATTAACCAACCAATCTAATCGACAATTCTTCTAAACTTTAACTGCGTAGTGGTCAGGCCAGCACTTCTTTCGGTAGGGTGGGAGAGGGAAAGTTATGCTTGGTTAGGGTTCAATGCAAGTGAATCATATGGGCAGCATATTGCCAAAAATAATAATAATAATAATAATAATAATAATAATAATAATAATAATAATTGACAAAAAAGTGTTCAGTTTGGGGGGGGGGGGGGTGGGGGGGGGGGAAATAATGTGTCGTTGTGTGAACAGAAAAATAAAATTGCTTCAGGCCACATTCTGCTCACTCCTTTACAATAATTTTTATGACAGCCCTAATAGAATCTAGGTACCTTCTCTCGAGCTGCAGAGCTCTTGGTAGCTTGTCCGCAGCTTCTCTGTAACGTTTGCCCGCGTCTGTTCAGCCTCTGGATGAGGTGGCATCAGAGCCGTCGGAGGCCGCTCCCACATGATCACATTCGTCGGGATCTCAAAGTTCCAGTAGGGCCTGAGTGGTAGGGGGGAAGAATAAAATTAAAATTAAAATAGGATTTTATCTTCCGCTACCCAATCACGTAGGGAAATCGACCATTGAGCTACAGGCAAGTTGAATAAATTATTTTATTGTTTTTTTGGTAAATGATCATCTTTATTCAGCGAATAAAGGCAATTTTTCAGCACTGGTCTTCCGGTCATATTATGTTACATTCATTCACATATATAATGTAATCTTAAATAAACAAAGGTTTGCTATCAAGAAAAGAAAGAAATAGTGATGTTACCCAACATAATTACGACACAACAGGGTGAACATTTGATCTTTTCAGTGTCAAGGCTAGGGTAAGTTTGTACTAATACACGCGGTGAATATGAAGTTATTCTGTTAGTAGAATTTTAACCCAATAAGCGTCAAACAGCAAAGTACAATAAAGGATAATGTATAATAAATTAATGTGTAAAAAAGATCGCACTCAAAACCATCGAACTATACAATTTTAAAGTATCTATTTTACCAATACATGTGGTTTTGTGAGATGGTGTGTGCATGTCTGTGTGTGAGTGTGTGTGTATGCATGCAAGCATGCATGCATCATGTATGTATGTATGTATGTATGTATGTATGTATGTATGTATGTATGTATGTATGTATGTATGTATGTATGTATGTGTGTGTGTATGTATGTATGTATGTATACATATGTATGTGTTATTTAACTGTATGTGGGTCTACTTGCCCCATGTTGTAGTTGGGTCATTTACTCGGGCTGCCCATGTATGTGTGTGTGTGTGTGTGTGTGTGTGTGTGTGTGTGTGTGTGTGTGTGTGTGTGTGTCAATGCACGTCTACTTGCCCCATGTTGTAGTTGGGTCGTTTACTCGGGCTGCCCATGTGTGTGTGTGTGTGTGTGTGTGGAGGTGTGGTGGTGTGTGTGTGTGTGTGGAGGTGTTTGTGTGTGTGTGTGTGTGCATGTATAACTGTGAATATATGTGTGTGTCAATGCACGTCTATTTGCCCCATGTTGTAGTTGGGTCATTTACTCAGGCTGCCCATGTCTGTAAGTGTGTGTATATGTGTAATCATGCATGTGTGTGTGTGTATAACTGTGTATGTGCATGTGTCAATGCACATCTACTTGCCCCATGTTGTAGTTGTGTCATTTACTTGGGCTGCCCATGTGTGTGAGTGTGTGTGTGCATAACTGTATAAGTGTGTATGTGGGTGTGTCAATGCGCGTCTACTTGCCCCATGTTGTAGTTGGGTCGTTTACTCGGGCTGCCCATGTGTGTGTGTGTGTATGTGTGTGTGTGCATAACTGTGTATAACTGTATAAGTGTGTATGTGCGTGTGTCAATGCAGGTCTACTTGCCCCATGTTGTAGTTGGGTCGTTTACTCAGGCTGCCCATGTGTGTGTGTGTGTGTGTGTGGTGGGGGGGGGGGGGGGGGGGGGGTGTATAACTGTGTATGTGTGTGTTAATGCGCGTCTACTTGCCCCATGTTTTAGTTGGGTCGTTTACTCGGGCTGCCCATGTCTGTTCGTGTGTGTGTGTGTGTATATAACTCTATATGCGTGTGTCAATGCGCCTCTACTTGTCCCATGTTGTAGTTGGGTCGTTTACTCGGGCTGCCCATGTCTGTTCGTGTGTGTGTGTATTTAACTCTATATGCGTGTGTCAATGCGCCTCTACTTGTCCCATGTTGTAGTTGGGTCGTTTATTCAGGCTGTCCATGTTTGTGCATGTGTGTGTGTGTTTCTACTTGCCCCATGTTGTAGTTGGGTCGTTTACTCGGGCTGCCCATGCCTGGTGGTAACTCTTCACTGGGACGGCGCTTCTGACCTGGCGCCATCTGGTGGAGAGCAGGGTTATGTCCTGCCTGTGACGGGCCATCAAAGCTAATGCTTAAGGGGTTCGATACTGGTTCCGCCTGCATAAATTTAAACAAAAATAATTTGACATTCAATTAATTAAAATACATGCATGATAACTGTGAACATCAAGTGGGCTTACAGGTCTGATTATATGACAGGACGCTGATTTTTTTTATGGATTAGTTTTTTGCCGAGCCCATAATCCTCACTAGACACAGTGCCCAGGGCCCGCATCTCGGTCCTCTGATCTTGTGCGCCAGGTACCTCGGGAACCCAGATTTACCTGGCGACCGGCACCCAAAAGGTTATGATCTTACTATTCTTAGCCAAAAGGCCCAGAAGCGATATTGCTGTTATGCTTTGGGTGTGTTTTAAATTAATTAAACTGGCATAAAATAAGTTGGGCACTTGATACACAATACACTGCCTAACATAGATGTCTCTATTTTTCAATTCTTTTAACCAAATTGTAAACAAGTAAACAAAATAAAAATTTAAGTTTTATTGTACAGTGTAATAATATTAGACTGGTTCCTGCTGGTGGAGGCGTTCTATTAAATGTACAATATTACTACTACTACTACTACTTCAATCGACTTTCATTATGGTGACCCAAGAAATATCCCTGAAAAATCGAAACTTGTACTTTGTTTCAACGAACGCGACATTTAGAATACGGCTATATATATTTCTTTTTGTTAATAAATGTAGTTTATTCATTGAATACTGTCGTTTGTCAGCGCAAGAGCACTGGTCTTCCAGCCATACAGTAACATTTCTTAATTTTATAATAACGTAGTAGTAAAGTGTGATGTTTGTATCTGGACAAGTAAGTAAATTCCAATTAATGAAAAAAATATCATATGGTTCCCAGCCAGTGCCTTTTCCAAGGCTCTTGTTTGCATTTTGCAAACTGTCATTGGGTAATAATCTAGGTACAGTAGAGCAGATGGGATGGCCGAATGAGTTGGAGCATCCGTCTCCCGTGCTGGTAGATCATGGGGTCGTGGGTTCGAACCATGGTCGAGTCAAACCAATGACTTGAAAATTGGTGCTTGTCACTTCCTAGCCAGGCGCTCGGCATTATTAGGACAGGGCAAGGACTGGTGTGCTCAGTGTCAGGATAATGTGACTGAGTGGGATACCAGGTCATGGTCCCGGCGGCCTGATTTCCCAGTGAGACAGCACTATAAAGTCACCATGAGTGCGCAGTCCCAAGTTGGTACCCGTCCTGATATGACCTTAGATGTTGCTAGGACATAAAACAACAACAAACAAACAGGTACAGAAGAAACTCACTCATTCACAACGCCACCTGGCGAATTCACGACCTTACTAGTGCTGCCACCTAGTTCACTATTCTTCATTAAAGCATGTCACTATAGCGCAATACACAATACAGGGAGTTTGTGTTTCCATAGTTACAGAATAATGGTTAACGTATAGTTTATCTATATGGTTAACTCTAATATCTTTTCTGTGATCCGTTCTGATATGACCTTAGATATTACCAGGACGTAAAACTCCAACAACCAATCAACCATTTTGTGATATGCCAAGTCATTTTCAATTCCATTCTAGAATGATATTTTTCATAGATTAAAATATTATTTCTATTTAAATACAGGACCATGACCTGATATTCCACTCAGTCACATTAATCCAGTTACATTGAGTGCTAGGCAAGCTAAAGACCAGGATCTATTTGATTAAGTCTTTCATTTGGATTACAAAATTGCTACCTATTGCCACCTTGCCTGGTGCTACTAATACTATTCATTACTAGGATGACCTTCAACAACAATACGTATTGTCAGCTCTGACATGTAATCATGTGATCATAGTTCAGGGTCTGTCTGTACACATGTGAAGATATGGAATTCAAGGCTATTTCAATATATAGGAATTCAAGACTATTTTCATTTCGATTTCAGGGGGAAACAACAATTGAGATTTCAGACTAATTCAGATCAATGAAGACAGGTTAATGGAATTCAAGGATTTTCAAGACTAATTACCAAAAAGAGGTTAAATTCAAAGCTTGTCAAGGCCTTGGAATGTGGCAAATGAAGTTCAAGACTTTCCAGGCCCTGTACGGAACCTGTACTGTACTACTGGTTAGTGTCCGACAATTACTCATAATCAAGTAGTTCTACACACAACTACAGCACAGAAACTCACTCCTGGAAGCGTAGGTGGTTCCCAGACGGACTTGCTAGTGATCTTGTTGAACCAGTAGGGTCGGTTCTCACGCCTACTCCAACACCTCCTCCAGCCAACAGCGAGCAGCTCAGGTGAGAGTCCATGCTCGTCTCCCCCTGGTGACTTCCCAGGGGACATATAGGCCAGTTGGCCAATTGGAGTCTGTGGGGTTTGGGGCAACCCAGAGCTGCTTGGGGTTCCTGGAGTTCCTGGAGTTCCTGGGGTTCCTGGGGTCCCAGGCACATTATTCAATACCCCTGGTGGGGGGATTTTTACTGTCATTGAAGGGACTATTTTGGGAGTTGCATGGTCATCTGCGATACCACTCTGGTCTCCATTGTGCCCAGCGGGTTTAGGTCCATTCGTAACCGCAGGCCCGCTAGCAGGGGTACTGTCTACGGTAGAAGGCACAGTCTGCTCTTTGATAGCGTTATCCATAGTTTGCTTATTTTATTTCACGAGTGTGTAAAACATGATGGGAACTGTACGTGTGGGACTGCTTCCAGTGTACAATTGCAATTCTCGATTTGTCTGAAAGAAAAATTTTAAAATGTTACAAATCTACTGAGCTTATTAACAACCCAAGTGGTTGGTATGGTTTGATTCATTTGGGGTTTTTGGTGTGAATATAGGGCCACCTCAAATTCACTGCATTAGTAGGCCTACACATACATTTAGTGAATTCGGAATTGTTGTAAAAGTGCGACAGGATGTTTTGGAATCAATCTTTTGTTTTCATCTAACGGTTGAACAAGTACTAAGTTATGATGACGTGGTTAGTAATCTAATAAAAGAAAGTCTCAGTCATAGTGCTTAAACACAGATTCTACTAGACAAATGCAAGCATAGGGGAAAACAATTATTGTAAAAGGTGTGCTCAATTTTCTTTAATAGGGGCTTTTCGGCATTTAAACAAATGACATATAGAACGTCAAGTAATAGATAAAACTACTAGATGGTTCCATATACAAGTAAAACTTGTTAAACCTACTGACGAGTGGCATTAATTAAGTTACCCACTCCTCAGAGGCTCAGTTAAATCACCACTCGTCCTAGTGGGGTAAACCCAGCCAACAGCTGGTAGGCACAGGATTCACAATAGTTATATAGCATATCTTATTACCCAAGGGAATTTTTTTAAAGACACAGAAAATTGTGCTTATAAAATGTACAATCTAAGTTACGGGGGTTTTAAATTCTGTGTTATATTGGACTCGGTGTTTCACTCGTTGATTGGTGCCCAACTTGGAACTCTATCCTGCCACCAGTCGAGGGAGCAGCGGACTGGCTCAGAACATAGGTGTTCAACTGCTGTTTGCTATGGATATGGCAAATGACAGTGCTGGGCCACCTCACAATAAGGTCAGGGATTGAGTTTTGGTAATCTGGAACCATTTATTGTGCACACATTTAAGATTGATGAGAAAAGCTGAGGGTTTCTCCCCACCGTAGCGTACTCGTTAGGCCGTCAGCTGTGACCCAAAACAGACTAACGGACTAGATTCGTCCTGAAACATCGCATCCCCCGACTGAATGAAAGCTTATAGAAATAAGCTATTTGTACAATCGTGAAGAGGACTGTGTTAGGAACCGAATGCACGCACCTTTTCGGTGATCGCACCGTGATTTCACGCCAGATTTACATTTTAAACTCAGAGCGATACAGTTACGCGTCATCCTTTTTGCGCCATTATGGCGTCACTTACGGGGATGATGGTTTTCCTGCATTGTCATTGGCTGAAAGAAAAGAGTGAAAGTAAAGTCGCTTGCACAGAAAATGACGCTACACATGCGTTTCGTGCACCGAATAAAGTCATTCTAATAATTTAATCACATAATTCTATTTTAATCGTTGATAATTATTATATTATTAAGGACCATTTGCGGGACTGCTCTGTAGTGCTGACATCTATCGGATTATCTAGAAACTAATGCCGTTCCCGCCTGCGTTTCTTCTGGCCAGCGGCCTGGTCTCCCAGTGGGGCAGAACAATCCACCTTTTTACTCTTACAATTTCCCCTTTTCTGAACCTCCTCTTCCCATTACCCCTCTCCTCCCCAGCGGCGTCCAGACCCAAGTTGTTGCTGCTGAATATTTGTCTTTCAGAGACCTGACCGATGTATTGGTAGCCAGTACAGTAGGCCTAGTCATGATTGTTGTTCGACTAGCAGTCTAAAGCTGTGTTCACACGGGCAAAATGTGAGGCGAATCAGACAAATCGAATCAGGTGAGGCGAATTAGCGGCCCGTTCACACGGGCAGTACTTGGGCCGGAAATCGAAATCTGCGCATGAGCAAGTCGATACTAACCAGCGCCAGTTTGGGTTTGTCGATGTCGGCACTAGAGAATGTGGGTTCGACCTAGATATGTATGGACTGAACCGTATTGGTTTGGAATAGTCAAAACTTCTGCTGGGCAGTGAAAACATTAAAATAAATGATAAAAAAAATATCTGTGCCCAGCTAGCGGCTTCATAGACTAAATTATATAATATGTGCTTTTGATCGACCGGAAAGTCAACAAACTAAGGTCTCGACTGCGCATGCGTGTGAGGTGCTTAATCTGCCTCAGTGCGTTCACACGGGCAAAATAAATCGATTCACAGAAATCGCCTCACGTAAACTACCTCGCTAGGTGGTTTACAGTATCCACATCACGTGAATCGATTCAGCCCTAATTCGACTCAGACGCCCGTTCACACGAGAAATGTGAGGCGAACTAGGCAAGTCGCTTTCTACGAATCGATTTACATTGCCCATGTGAACACGGCTTAATGCACAACATGTTCTACCAAGTCAAAGACCCTATAACACCAAGATAGCTCACTCCCTATCTCTCCCATGGTAATGTAAATTATGCAGTGCCATCTTGTGGTGGGTTTGTTCAGCCGGGCTGCTGGCTCGTGTTTCACATTTAAACACATACAAGGTGAAAGGGTGAGTTTAAAATAAAAAAAGATAGATTGCCTGTCATTTGGATTTGGCTGATGTTGCGCCTACTGCCTAGTCCCACCTCCCTCTGCCCCGCCCTCCCTCATTCCCCCGCGCTCTCCCCTCCCTCCCGCCTTCTGTTCCTCCCTCCTCCCGGCCTCACCACCCTCCCCTTCCCACGCTCCCCTTCCATTCCCCTCTGTTCCACCCTCCCCTGGCCTCACCGCCCTTCCCCTCCCCTTCCCCCTCCCATCCCCACCCTTCCCTCTCCTTATCTTCCTCCTCATCCACCTTACCCAGTGCTCTCACACCACACCTCCCTCCCCTACCCCTTCCTCCTCCTTCCTCCCCTTCCCCTCCCCCCCGCCCTTCCTCCCCCCCACTCCCTCTCCCCCCTCCCTCCTCACCCACCTCACTCAGCGCTCTCACACCACACCTCCCTCCCCTTCCCCGCCTCCCCCCTTCTTTCCCCACACTCCCTCTTCCTCCCCCACACTCTCTCTCTCCACCTCCTCCTCCCCGCACCCACCCTCTTCCTCCCCCACACTCCCTCTCCCCCTCCTCACCCACCTCAGTCGCCGCTCTCAACCACACCTCACGACCGCCTCCCTGATGTAAGTGTGGGGGGGGGGGAGGTCCCCACTGGTTGTGTGTTGCTACTCCCATCACTACCGCTACTCCCATCACTACCGCTACCCCCACCCTACCCCTCCACCCCTGCCACCATACACACATTCCCCCAGCATCCTTCTTCCAGCACAATGACACACGCGCACGCGCACACACACACACACACGCTCAAGCATACACACCATTCGCATAACCCATTATAATGCTATCAAAATGATCAAACCCACCACCTGGTGCACTGGCTGTTCTCTTGATTACACAGTACAAGCTGAGTGAGCCGTCTTAGTGTTATAGGGTCTTTGACCAAGTTCAAGACTACGAAAAACCCAAGCGAGCGAGCACTGTCACAAGTCGGTACCCATCCCCATATGACCATAGATGTTGCTAGGAGCTAAATCCCCAACAAACATTGTTCCGAGATTCTTCTTAGTCGGTAGTACTGTAATTACTGTTCAGTAAGTTAATGTTGAGAAAGTGTTAATGGCATGTATGTGTCATATAAACTTACGTAACCTCTCTGAAATATTACACAGGTAAGAAGAGCCTATCCTGAACAGAACTGAATCTGTTATCTGAGGTAAGAGTAGGCCTTGCGATTTGACGTGGACCTAACAATACTGTGTCTGTATTTCCTACGTCGCTATTTCCAGTAAATGCCGAAATTTGTGTTGTACTTACAACAATATCCATATTGCTACGATGTTTAGAAAAAAGTTATTGTGTGTCCGATAATTGTATTCTCAGTTGCTTGTTATCGACAATATGAATAAGCAATGCTTAGGACCGACCACCCCCATTGGTGGCCGTATTCGATATTATTTTTTTACTCCACTTGTGGTGTTCGATTTGAAATTCTAGCGGCTCGGGTAACCCGAGTTGCAGTCGTGATAATCGAATACGGTCGTCGTTGCCGTGGAATAGACAATAAAATATTGAATTTGTGCATCCATATTTATGCCAAATTCTTCTTTATTTCTATTAATTTTGAATAAAATCGAAGTTTTGCACTGTGCGTATCGATAAATTCAATAGCAGCTGGCATTTGTTTTGCTCTCGACTAATGGATGTCTTCAAACCTCTTTTCTGCATAGTGAAGCTTGACGATCTATTTCCTTTTCCGTTTGCTGGATCTTGATTATTCAACATTAGTATACAAATGGTGGCACCCATATAGGGCTATTTCCGTTTCCTGGATTTGGGGAATTTCATTTTCCAACTCTATGAGTACGAGTATTGTTTATGTATACACATGTTAGTCCTTAGCCTCCCCATTGGGGGGGGGGGGGGGGGTCGGTATTATTACTAGCTAGGAGAGCATATCATGATATTAGAAAATACAAGTATTTAGTCGTTTCTCACAAAATTGTGTTAAGTGTGGTGTTGAAGGGCCAAAAGTAGGCCCTAAATATATTCCTATTACTTTTTCCCATTAAATAAAGAAAACATAGATTTGAGAAAAATGGAAATATAGAAATTACTACTTTTCTTTGTAATGTGTGATATACCCGATGTCAACTAATTGACAAAATACTGGTTATTTTGACTGGTTTCTTAAATCGCCTGTCACACTGTACCGGATTGAGTACCGGACACCACCGGACAAAGAATTGTCTAGTCCAGTGCTCTCCGGTGACAAAAAGTATCGAAATGTACCGAAATGGAGAGTAATTGGGTCAATTGCCACCGGGCAACCGGACAAGTACCGTACATGTACCGGACGAGAACCAGACGAGAACCGGACACGTAACGGATGGGTACTGGACATATACTGGACAAAACGATTTGTTAAAGTTGTCACTCGTCTCCTGACATCTCTCTGTGAAAGTAGTTTTTTTATACTCCAGGGCCCGTATGCAAGGAGCGGTGTTAGCGGCGTGTGGTGTTAACCCTCTAACACCAGGTAGCTATCACCGGTTATTGGCGGCGTCAAGAACTATATCACGCCGTATGCATTGGCGCTTAAATGGTGAGTGTTAGCTATATGTGAATTAATTTATTCATTATGGAAATTTCTCTGAGCCTGTTGCCGGCGAGCACCTGGTTGGGCCTAATATATTGCCTTCTCTACCCACCGGGAACCAGCGCGCTTGTTACTGAGGCGGCGGCGGCGGGGGTTGCTTGCATTCGTCGATTCAACAATATTAATATCGCCACCGATTTAGCGGCGGCGTTAATAGTGGTTCGAATTTAGGGTTAAATTGATCAAATTTGTTTACTTTACATTCGTCGATTCGACAATATTAATATCACCGCCAATGCAGCGGCAGCGTTAATATCGCTTTGTTTTTAGGGTTAATTTGATTAAATTTCATTTATTGCGTATTTAATTCTGTTAAATATGATAGCATTGAATAAATTTGGGCCTAATATATTGCCGCCGATGCGGCGACGGCGACAGTATGGATAGCGACGTCGATGCGGCGGCGATTTGTTTACTTTACATTCGTCGATTCGACAATATTAATATCATCGCCAATGCGGCGGCAACGTTAATATCGCTTCGTTTTTAGGGTTAATCTGATGAAATTTCACTTATTGCGTATTTAATTCTGTTAAATATGATAGCATTGAATATATTTGGGCTTAATATATTGCCGCCGATGCGGTGGCGGTGACAGTATGGATAGCGACGTCGATGCGGCGGCGATTTGTTTACTTTACATTCGTCGATTCGACAATATTAATATCACTGCCAATGCGGCGGCAGCATTAATATCACTTTGTTTTTAGGGTTAATTTGATTCAATTTCACTTATTGCGTATTTAATTCTGTTAAATATGATGGCATTGAATAGATTTGGGCTCCATCCTGACACTAACCTAACACTAACACCGCTGTAAATCTGCTATGGGCTGGGGTTAGAATCTCCGACTTTAAACTTGCGGTGTTAGGCCTAACACTGCTCCATGCATAGCGACTTTTCGGCGCTAAACCAGAAATCCCGCCCTAACCGCGGTTTGGCTCGCTAACACCGCTCCATGCATACGGGCCCAGTCATGCTACGGCTTGTGACCACTGGCGACCACTTTGCGACCAAAAGGTTAACTGGTCGGTGACAGGTCGGTGACCGGTCGCAAGCATTGAAAGTGCTCGGTGATCTCCTTGTGACCATTTTGGTCAGAACTAGGTTTTGTGTACAGAACCTGCAACCTCCTTGCCGATCAAATGGTCGCCTGGAGGTCTCGAGCGGTCACCGACTGATTGCTGACCAATCATCAACCAGTCGCTGGCCATTGTTTTTCCCACCTATTTTTGCTTTGGTCGCAAGGAAGTCGCCGGTTTTTACTTTTAGTCGCAAAGTGGCCTCAAAGTGGTCGCAAGTGATCACAAGTCGTAGTGTTATTGATGCTTTATACCTCAGTCACACGAGGTCTGCGTTCGCTTACGATCGATTCGCGACGTCAAAACGTCCTCATTGTGCCCTCCTTACGCCCTCCGTAAGTGCTGTTGCCGCGAGGACGCCAACATCCCTGCGTCCATTTTGGAAATTTTGGACGCAAGGAGGTTGTAGCTGCTTCACGTGCAACCTCCTTGCGTCCTGTTCCAGTGGCGCCATTCAAAACTGGTTGGCGCCCTGGTTCCGACCTGGCGCTGACTTGGTGCCGACCTCTTGGTTGGCGAGGTGCCAGCGACCTGGTGCCGACCTGGCAGTGCCAACACATGCGATGCCACACTCACCATGTGGTTGGTGCCAGGGCGCCAACTCGGTGCCGCCCTTTCCCCAACCCGGCACCGCCCTGGCGCTGACCCACCGCCGCCCTGCCACTGACCCAGTGCCGCCCTGCCACTGACCCAGCGCCACCCTGCCACTGACCCAGCGCCGCCCTGGAGCTGACCTGGCGCCGACCAAGTATTTGAATCAATGTATCGAATGGGACGCTGGGAGGTTGGCGTCCTTTTGGGCGTAAGGGGGTCGGTGGTGAATGCTGGCTGGCTCTTGTGTGACTGGGGTAGTATGTGGGATGGGAGAGTGGCTGTGTATGTATATTGTGTGACGGTACTGGACTAGATTACCCTAGAGAAAAGAACATGATGGACTGGTAGGGCCTTATACGCCCATTTGAGAGCATATCATGATAAGTACTGACTTGCGAAAGCACACATTCATGCCAGCTTTTTAGTGCTACCTCATTGGGATACTATGCCACCAGTACTATGAACGAACAACCTCCTCACCTAGTAATACAAATTACTGCTTTTTCAAACACAAAAATAGATAAAGAGGTCGCAAAATGGTCTTCATTGGTCGCCTTGCGATCATTTTGGTCGCAAAAAGGTTGCAGCTGCTGCACTAAAAACCTCCTTGTGACCAAAATGGTTGCAAGGTCAGCAACCATTCCTTTGGTCGCAAGAAGGTCGCTGGTGACTGAAGGTTCTTTGGTCCAAAGTTGTCACAAAGTGATCGCAAAGTGGTCGTAAGCGGTCACAAGCCGTAGTGTGACTGGGGCTTTAGGCTGACTAGTATTGTAATGCCCATTTGGAAGCCCAGAGTTTTCACAAGTGAGCGCTCCTGGTTATGTGGTTGTCTCAATTAAAATGAATACATGGACGGAGTAAGCTTTTATGACCAGTAATAATGTTACAAACTTAATTGAAGTAAGAAAATAGCTAAAATCAAACTTTTGTTATATTATAGCGCATCTAAAGTGAGTACAATCCATTTCTGCATGCACAAATACATAAGAAGGATGTACAAAATATATATCGTAGTTATTTAGCAGAACAACACACACATTGGAGTGGTGCTAAAAATGAAAGAAGTGACGGAACGCAGCTTTGGATTTATTTAAACAAAATTGTTTGCAGATTCTCACAGGAAATACAAAAATTGCAAGCACGAAATTAAAAAAAGTACACAATATAAAATATTTAGTATGGACAAATATTATGCCGAGAGAAACTGTTCTCGTGTGCTTACAGTACAACAGTGTAGCTACACCCCTGGAACGCTGTGCCCCCTCCTAAATAAAGTATGTGAATGCCGTTCCGACGCTTCCCAAAATCACTGCACTGCTAAAATATATGTGATGTATAAGCATTATGAGAGCATAAAGGCACAGAGGGAAATTCTATTATTATTATTATTATTATATACTTATGTGATACTCTGTGCATCCTGACCACCGCACTGCGACCAGTGGTGCCGCCACCGCCCCTCATCGTTCCTAACGGACGCGTTCCTAGGTTCATTTGCACCGAGGAATATATATGTATAAGTGTATTGTACGCTATGCAATATTAGGCATATAAATTATAATAGTTTTTATGTTATATTACATATACACACACACACACACATATGTGCTTAGACTGAAGTACGCTGACGTAAGTATAACCGCTGAAGCACCAGTCAATGTTACCAGGAACGACACCAGGTGGCGTGAGTGGTATCTCCACTTCACCATAATTTGGAAACTATCGCCAATAGTAGTAATCCAAGCACCACAAGTCCCCGCTTGCCACTTTTATGCATTGCTGCTACAGTTGTCGAACTGTGTTATATTGAGCAATTATTATTATCATCCGATATGTGGTTCGAAATGTGAGGCGCATTAGATTGTTGACCGAAGCAAGGGTGAAGTCAATACACTTTCTAAAGGCGTGCGTTGTTATTTACCCCCCCACCCCCTCTCACCCCCTCAATTAAAGTAGGAACGCATCGTGTGGATTTTGTTCAGCCTTCAAAACAATCTATTTTATTCAACAGAAACTTAAATAATAGTAGCTAATTATGACTAATTGATAATTAACCCAACACGTGTAACACAATCTAGCCACAGCAAAACGAACACAATTAAAATAAAATTTGATTTTTCGAAGTTAAGATAACTCCAACTTAAAAAAAAATGCAACCCTTTCGGCAAGCAACAAACCGTATGGTGACCGTAACCCACTATACGGTCACCGTACGGTCTGGCCGATGCGGCGAATTATGGTCGCCGCAAGCACGCTGTAACGTATTTGTGACCGAGGCATAACCGGGCATTCTAGTGCGTAGTAATTACATGTGTTCATAGTCACATACACTAGGCCCTATATTAATATTTTATCAACACTATATTAATATTTTATTTCCCTACAAATCCATGCCATCGATATTTTAAAAACTCAGAAAACACGGAATAAACAATTTCTAAAAAGCCCCCACCAAGTTATTTTGTTATCCTTGTTTTCTTATCGAAATCATTATGAACTCAGCATCTCGATAGTATCCCCCATCCAGTCGGCCTTCCTGCTTCTACACAAGTCGCCATCAACCGCTTCAGGACTGGCTACCGCCGTTGGATTGATGTCCCCAACCTCCAGCGCTGTCCCTGCGGAACTAATATCTTCAATGTGGCCCACATACTCGCCTCATTTGGCGCCGTCGACAGATCTGCCATCAGCGACTTCATGGAGGATGCTGACCGCCAACTCAGCGACAATAGGGCCGCTCTGGCTATCCTCTCCAGGATTTCCAAGTCATCCTGGAATGCACTTGCTCGCTTCTACCGCCAGAACGCAGACATCATCAACACTGTCGGTCGCCCAGTTCATGACATCGGGGACTAGCAGGCCCCACCTCATCGCCATAGCTACTTGGTGCCACTACTAACTAACCACTAATTTTCACTGCAACAAACAGGTAACCCCACCCTCTGCCTAACTAATCCCATCCTCACTTCACTTCTTCATCTGGCCTTGGCCGGACTTACGGTGCATACTGGTGAATCTGGAGGGACTGAAGTTTGGATCCTGTTCGAGTCAAACCAATGACTTATTAAATGGGTACCTGTTGGTGCTCGGCGCTTGGCATTATGAAATCAGGACAGGGACTGGGGCACAGTGTCAGGATAATGTGACTGTGTGGGACATCGGGTCATGGCGCCAGCGGCCTGATTTCCCAGTGGGGCAGCACTATAAAGTCACCATGAGTGCGCGATGTTGTACATGTTGCCGGTAACATGCGTAATTCAAAACCCTGACTATGGGCTTGTCATTATGAAAACATAGATACCAGCTGCAGTATGAGTTGCTAGGATACAGACTAACTTCCGGTAGTAGGTTCAAAGGATAATCCAGTTACTGCCTGGCAATCATCCACGACGGATCGGATTGTCGTAACACATACAAAATTTCATACCTGTGAAATTGTTCTGTCTCAATCTGGATTACTCAGTATGCCTAAAGCTGTAAAAGTTCGTTCTGAAGTAGGCCGGTATTCCAGGGCTCATGGAGATGCCTTGCCAATCAAGTGTATCAAGTGGCCGACGATCAGCTGGACGGCCGCACTCATCAGGTAGATTACATGTCGATAATCTGCGATCATCGTCTCCAGCTGACAGAAGATCTAGCTGTGCTAAAGCAGCGATGGTGGAGAATTCTTCCCGCTTGCTAGACGAGAAGCTGGTGGCAGCACAACAGCCGTTGATGGCACGTATAGCACAATTGGAATTGTCTAATTTATCGGGTTCGCCATTACCGGCCCGGTCGCCGGGCGAGCCGGATGTTATTGTGGATGACGTCACAGAAGTCGACGGAGTAACGGTGCTTCGCACGACCCCAAAATGGACGATTCGACCGGCTCGCTCGTGCATCGGCTGTGGCACGGCTAATATCAAGGATCTTAACCCAGGTAACACCGTTTCTCTTAGTACCAGCATTGAATCGTGCGTAGCACCCGCTGCCGAAAAATCTCATGGTTGCAGCTGTGGTAGTAAGCGTAAACGCATTGTTGACAATTTAAATAGTGACTCTGACAGTGATGATGACGTAATGATGAAAGAAATGATTCGTATGGTTGGCAAGAACAGGAATAAACAAAATGTAAAATTGCGGGCGATCCGTAACCCTGACCACTACAAAAAATTCCTAAAGAAAACAATTACTTACTAACACAACAAAACCGCACCTGCCCCTGAGCGCCGTGAATGCTTGCTGTGTACTGGCACAGAAAGCAAAAGACAGGCCAGGAAAAGTGGTAGGCACTAAACAGAAAAAATAGGGAAATTAGCTCTCCTAAGTATTAAGGAAATCAGGAAAACTATCACCACATGGCGCAGTCCACCTGGGTATGTGTAATGGCACAAACCAACACAGAAGTGGACAGGCCACGGTCGTGCAACTGATCCACCCTGAAATACAAAATGACTAGGGAAGCAACACAGCCATCACACCTGGCTGCAGTCCTAAAGGGTCCGAGTGTGTTCTAGCACACGAGTGCACTATCTAAGGACAGGTGAAAGGATGCTGTAACAAATAACAAAAATCTGAATGGAACGGGATCCTCTCCCACAAGCCTGCATGTCACCCAAGTAGATGTACATAGTAGGCTAAGGTATCATTACTCAGACTAGACAAAAAAAACTGGAAAATTTCAAAAAAACTAACATAGGCTATTACTAACGACCAAAATTGCAGAAGGCTGACCCGAGCAGACAGGTAAACACTCCTGGGCAAAGGAACAGATCAAGACAGCACCACAGCTGTCCAGCGTTGAAAACAAGCACCCTGACAGGAGCTTATACGTTATGGGCAGAGTAAATACCTCGTCAATAAAAAAAAAAAAAATTAAAAAAAAAAAAAAAAAAAAAAAGGCAAGACGAGGGAAATCTATGAAACTATTACCTCACAAGTACGTGATTAGAGACGAAAAGAAAGGTAAAGTTAGTTTGGGTGACTCAAAATGGTTTGAGTATTTATCGGCGATTAGACCCATGATCAAGAGAGGGGATGTACCTGACGCGTGGATCCCAAAGTTAGAAAATCATGTAGATACGATATTGGAGTTGGCGCATAGCTACACTTGGCAAACTTGTCTCGAGTATAGTGAAAAAATTTTCAATATGATCGCTGACAAGAGGTTGCCGGATGAATGGGAAGATGAAGCTAAAATAATAGAGGTGCGCAGAGATGTCTGCGGCTTGGGCCAGCGTGTCCCTAAGCTTCTGTCTAAATCAACTAAGGATGGTACATTGGGTGAATTTAACAGAGACATTGATGGCCGCCCATGTATCATCTGGAATCGCGGTAAATCATGTGGGTTTTCCGGTGATCACGGAGATGGCGATAATAAATATCTACACATTTGTTCTTTCTGTGCATATAAAATGAAGAAAAAGCATGTCCACAAAGAAACAGACTGTAAATCTAAACTACGTTCAAAGGACCCTGCTGCCGAACCTGATTCTCGTTCCAAGATTTTTTGAATTGCAGTCGGCCTGGGACTGAGGTAGATGACGTTCGTATGCATGTGTCGGAAGACGTGGATGAGTGTGATGTCGATTCGCCAACAAAAGATTGTGATGTCGCCATTGTGTCTACGAGCCCAGTCGGCAATGGCTGTATACAGGTCGGTGACGGTGTTTCTACAGTTCATGGTTCAGGTTTAAATTCACTGTCGTCTGTTTCCTTTCCGGGGTGTGTTAATGAACCGATTGATAACCTACATTTAGAATTTCTTTTAATGGGGTCTGGCTCGGCTGGTGTGCCCAGTACGCGATCGGCTGACACCGGGAAGTCAAAATTTAAACATGTTAAATCGTCTAATGAGTGGAAAAGTTGTTTCACTGCTCGTGGACATTTGAATAAGTATTCTTGGTATAATAATGATATTAGGAGACTTTCTGTTGACTCACATTTTAAACGGAAAGGTGTTAATCGGTGTAGAGTAAATTTGAAAAAACAACCACAACGGACATTTGTAGACCCGGTCACACACCTGCCTGGGTTCCAACGTCGCAGTTGCCTTGGAGATGCGTCAACAATGCAGTCTCTACCGTTGGAGCCTTGCTCTATCACTCCACTGGAGTTGGCTTTTCAGCACCGTGGCCCCACAACCACCGGTGGGGGCTGTCGTTTCCCCACCATGGATGGCCTTGAGCCTCCATGTACTATCTCTATCGTTTCTAATGCTGGTCCTGCCGCTAGCTTAGTTGTTCAGCTTTCTTCTCATTCAAGTCCGTGCCACAATTCTGTCGCTAAGTTTCCTGTTGATGCTCTGCCTACCGTTAGTAAGAATGTTTCTGTTCAATTGCACAAACTTGATTCTACCTCTATTAGTAAAATTTCGGACATTAATAGTCTTGACTGTGGTAGCACTACCACCGGCGGGGGCTGTCGTTTCACCGCCATGGATGGCCCTGTGCCTCCAGAATCTGTAGTAAATGGGTTATTAGGTTTGTCGGATGGTATGACAAAACCCACTTTTGATTTACACGTTGATCGTTTGAAACAGTTAAAGTTGGATCTGTTACCTGTAGATGTTAATAACGACTCAATAGTTGGTTTTCCTACTGATGTGTCATTGAGGGCTGACTCATTGTATACTAGCGACGAAGTCGTTCAAACAGATTTATTTTGTGAGAAGTCACCGGTGGAGTGTAGAAGTCATGTATTGCAAACATGGCCGAACTTAACAGATAATTGTAATTTATTTCTGGACTATGCAGTAATTTACGCTGCTGTACGGGAGACTGGCCTCCCGAATTATTTGAGTGCGAGGATATCACTCCCGTCTGGCTTAATCATTGAGAAGTGGCATGAATTATTACCCGACTATGAGGATACAGAGTTGATCGATTTTTTGGAATACGGCTGGCCGGCAAACTTCACCGGTGATTTCACCCCTGTTGCTTCTAACTGTATCCACACGTGTGATGAGAAAGATTTATTTTGGATTAATGAGTATGTCCGTACTGAATTATCCCATAAAGCAATGTTGGGTCCATTCGATGACTTGCCGTTCTCCCCATGGGCCCAAATTAGTCCTGTTATGACCCGACCAAAAAAGAATACGGATGAACGGAGGGTTATAGTGGATTTGAGTTTTCCTAAACAGGGTAGTGTAAACGCAGGTATTGTTAAGGGATTTTATCAAGGTAAGCGATATAAATATAATTTGCCTACTATAATGTCGTTGGCTCGGGAAGTTACTAGGTTAGGTAAGATGTGCTATATGTGGTCCATTGATTTGGCGAGGGCATACAGGCAGTTAAGGACCTGCCCATTAAGTGTGCCTCTGTTTGGTATTAAAGTGGGAGGGCTATTTTACTTTGACACCGCACCGCCGTTCGGTTGTCGAACATCTAGTATGGCATGTGCCCGAACTACAGCGGCTGTGGTCCACTTAATGAGGAAGCGGGGATTTTTTGCTCTTTGTTTTCTGGATGACTTTGTGGGTGTGGAAAGTAAACTAGAGAAGGCACAAGAAGCATATGCACACATATTGGAATTAACTAAATCATTAGGGTTGCAACTTTCGGTTAAGAAATGCCTTCCTCCCGTTAATACATTACCTTGGTTGGGCTATGAGATAGATTCAGTGCAAATGATAGTCAGGATCCCTGATGAAAAATTACTTGATATTTTGATGGAGTGCCAGAAGTGGGCAGTAGGGAATAAGGTGACGAGGAAAAATGTGCACCGGCTCGTGGGGAGACTGCAATTTATTTCTAAATGTATGATGCGCGAAAAGGAAGAAGGCAAGGCGGGGGTGGGAAGAAAAGGCGTTTTATTTAACGCCTCAACAGGGCATACAGGGGAAAGATAACAAGCATGGTGAGGAGGAGACAAGCAATGAGCGGGCTCATGAGGAGCAAGAATAACAGGCTCATAAGGAGCAAGAATACAGGCTCATAAGGAGCAATGCAGTGAGGGGCTCATGAGGAGCAGAGAGGATAAACAGGGGCTCATCAGGAGCAAAGTCAGAGTTCTGGTGAGGGGGGGGCCGAGGAGCCCTCCGCCGCTGAAATAGGAGGTGGAGGAGAGAAACGTTGGGTGGGTGGGTGGAGGAAAAGGGGGGCAGAGGCTGGATGGCGGCAGGAAGGCGAGTGCCTGAGGGAGGCCGGCGGGCGGCCTTATAAGGGAAAGGAGGGCGGGTGACAGCAGGTGAGGTGTGAATGCTGCCGGCCCGGGGGAGGGGGAGTGAGGGTGAGCAGCGGGCGTCGGGTGAGGCGCGAAGGCTGCGCGACATGGGGCGGGGGAGGGAGCGGCGCGCGGCGGCGTCGGGTGAGGTGTGAGCGCAGCGCGACTGGCGGGGGTGGGGGAGGGTCTCTTCCTCTCCTCGCATCAAGCGTAATGCTCCGCATTACGACCGATGCGCGAAAAGGAAGAAGGCAAGGCGGGGGTGGGAAGAAAAGGCGTTTTATTTAACGCCTCAACAGGGCATACAGGGGAAAGATAACAAGCATGATGAGGAGGAGACAAGCAATGAGCGGGCTCATGAGGAGCAAGAATAACAGGCTCATAAGGAGCAAGAATACAGGCTCATAAGGAGCAATGCAGTGAGGGGCTCATGAGGAGCAGAGACAAGGATAAACAGGGGCTCATCAGGAGCAAAGTCAGAGTTCTGGTGAGGGGGGGGCCGAGGAGCCCTCCGCCAAAGAGTAGGAGAGGGCTCGAGGCGCGCCCGAGGCGGGGGCAGGGGGCGCCCGAGGCGGGGGCCCGGAGAAGGTCTAATCGTCCTGAGAGGAGGGTCCGGGACCTACATGGAGGGGGGGGGAGCGGGCGGCCAAAAAAGGGAGGCCCGCTCCTGAGCCTGGGGGAGGAGGTCCGGCGAGGGTCGAGGAGGGGGGCAGCGAACTCCTCAGGGCTGGGCGGGGCGGGAGTCGGGGTCGGGTCGGGCGGGTTCATGAAGGCGGTGTCGTGAGGGTCGGTGGCTGGGCTGTCTGGGGAGGGTCTCTCGTGAGGCTGGGCTGAGTCGTCTGAGGTGTGAGGTGCGAGGTGATGATCCCCGGCTTCGTCTGGGCGGCGTTTCGATCGGTGTTCGCTGAGGGGCTGTCGGTGGAAGTCGCGGGGCTGTTGGCAGTGGTTGGGGTGAGGCGCCGGGGAGGGCCCCCCGGACCGGCCGGGGGGGGGCCGGCGGATCAAAAATCCACCGAGGCGGGCGGGGTCTGGCGCTCACGGGCCTGCTTGGTGCAGCAACCGGCCTCGATGTGCATCGTTAATATGCGCCGCACGTTGGCGCAATAGGCACAGATGTGCCGATGCCTGTCTCCCACCTCGCCGTGGGCCTCCCCGACGGGGGCCCGATCGCACGAGGCGGGATCGCGGTTCCAAGCGGAGCAGGGGGCCCCGTGAGCGTGCCTGTCGTAGGCGGTGCGGGCGTCGACTTGGTGGCGGGGCAGGTGTGCGCCTCGGGCTCCATCTTGTGCCGGGCTGGGGGGCGTGTCGAGGGGGTCGACGGTCAGCATGCTGTCGACTCGGACGTTGTTGAGGGCCACGGTCCGCGATCCATGAGAAGATGGTCTCTGAGTACCGGCGGACGGTCGGCCAGGGGTGGATGAGGTTGTCCCTCATGATGGTGAGGTGATGGTGGTGGAGGCCCTGGAGAGAGTGGGCGGGGAACGAGGGGTGGTTGACCAAGGTGAGGAGGGCGAGGTGATATTCGTCCTTGGTGGCCTCACCCAGTTTCACCGGCTTCCGGCCCGGCCCCCTCTCCACCAGATCGCCGGGAAAGACATAGTCCGAGGGGACACCTCGGCGCCGGACGGTGTGGTGCGCCTCGGCGGAGGCCAGTATATCGCGGACTGCGTCGGCCGCGGATGCTGGGCTGTGCTCCGCCGTCTCGTGGCGGTAGGCGGGCGACGGGCGCGGGGCGGCGGTGAGGCGGCTGTACCCCTCGTACTGCGGGTGCACCGCCCCGGGTAGAGTCACTTGAGGCGGGGGAGGTGGTCGGCTCCCGATCGGGGCGAGGGCCCGAGGTGCTTGGACGGGCGGCAAGATGAAGGCGGCCTCCCGCGTTGATACGGGCTGGGGGGTGTCCGGGGCTCCTCGGGCGACCCCGGCCTCGACGGCTTCCATGCGGGTGGTGAGGCGGCTGAGCGCCTCCAGGATGGCAATGGTATCGCTGGAGGGGCCCGAGGTGGAGTAGGCTGCGGAGCCTCCCGGCGAGCCCGAGGAGGGCCCTGGCGTGCTCATGACGGTAGTCTTGGTGCTGGTAGCCGTGCTGTTCCTCTGGCTTTTCCCCCTTCCGCGCCCGGGCATGATGGATCGGTCCGAGGTGGAGTAGTAGAGGCCCAAAGCAGGAAAAGGGGGGCAGAGGCTGGATGGCGGCAGGAAGGCGAGTGCCTGAGGGAGGCCGGCGGGCGGCCTTATAAGGGAAAGGAGGGCGGGTGACAGCAGGTGAGGTGTGAATGCTGCCGGCCCGGGGGAGGAGGAGTGAGGGTGAGCAGCAGGCGTCGGGTGAGGCGTGAAGGCTGCGCGACACGGGGCGGGGGAGGGAGCGGCGCGCGGCGGCGTCGGGTGAGGTGTGAGCGCAGCGCGACTGGCGGGGGTGGGGGAGGGTCTCTTCCTCTCCTCGCATCAAGCGTAATGCTTCGCATTACGACCAATGTCATCTCGGGTATTCATGAACCGGATCCTAGCGTTCCTTAGATTATGCCCCTTCGTTGGGAAAGTAGTTGTTACTCAGGAATTGATACGGGATATAACATGGTTTTTGTGTTTCGCGGAAGGGCGTAATAGGCTAGTTTTATTGAAACATTTCCCTAAAGAAAAGTGGGTCATTAAATGCGATTCGTCATTGCTGGGTGGGGGGGCGTTCAGTAACGAGAAGTTCTTTTCTGAGTTGTATTCTTCCGAGTTTCTAGATAATGATTTTCATATCGCTCAACTCGAAGCGATAAACCTTGTGGTCGCATTAAAAAACTTATCCCCTCCGAGTAGCAAAAATTACCAAATTATTATCAACACTGATAATGCTGCATCCCAACAGGTGTTGTCTTCTGGTGCTGGAAAAGATCCCGTCTTGTGTGCATGTGCTCGTGAGATATGGCGATTCGCGGCTGTTCACTCTTGCGAAATCCAAGTGATACACAAGCCGGGAGCCGATCTGGTACTGGCGGATGCCCTTAGTAGATTGTATTTTGATAGTAAGTCGAAATTATTGGCTGATAAATTATGTCAGGAGAAGCTGTTAACCAGAATACATGTTTCTCACACTAACGATATACTTGATTTATTTCTTTGATCTCTGCATGTTGATAATTTTCTTTGTTTGGCCTTATCAACTTGCAGATAGAAATCGCGCAGTAGTGAATAGGCTTAGCGTGTATTTTACGGCGGGACTGTCGGGAGGAACATGGAGAAATAAGAGGGTGCAATTTAAGGAATATTTACAGTTCTGTAAAAGACTTAATGTTAACCCTAAACGACCACTACTAAAAACGGTAATGTTGTATGCGTTATATTTAAATGACAAATTAAAGACAGGAGGGGCAATTAAAAAGTATATGAGTGGAGCTAGAACATGGGTCAGACTGTTGAGGGGCAATTGTGAAGCATTTGACTGTTATGCACTATCGATAGTTAAGTCTGGTATGTTTAAATTAAAGGATAATGTAGTAAACAGAGCGTTCCCATTAAAAATTAAGCATATTAAACTAATCATATTAAAATTTAGAAAAATTGGTAAAGATGGCTTTGTGTTGATTGCTGCACTGTTGATAGGCTATACATGTTTGTTAAGACAATCAAATTTATTTATTTCCGAGACATTGGAAGATGACGGTCACACACTGCTCGGGCGCGATATCAAGACACACGCTACACACGTGACGATAACGGTTAGAAGCACCAAAACCACTGATAGACCTGATGATGTCTACAGTGTTGAGCTTCCGCGCGTACACAATACCGCATTCTGCCCTGTGCATGCATGGAATAAGTACAACCGTTGCTATCCGGTACATGAGGGAGCCCCAGCATTCGTAATGTCGAACGGGGCCCCACTGACGGGGCGAATCTTCACTAGGTACTTGCAAGTCGCCTTGAAATGTGCTGACTGCCCCTGGTGGCCGCTGGTTACTAGCCACAGCCTACGGCGAGGGGGCGCGCAAGAATATGCAAGACTGGGAATGTCTTTAGAAGGCATAAGAGCACTGGGACAATGGAAATCGAACAGTGTTTTTAGTTATGTGAATAAAAGTTTATTCAGAAAAGGACCATTAGATCTCTCGTCCCAATTTGGCTGAGGTCTAATGGTCCATAAACTTCCCTATGTTGCAAGATGATGTGTGTACTAATAGCTTGTGTGTGTGTGCCAAATGTGAGTTGTCTGTGTGACCGTGATTCATCATTTAGCTGCTGTCTCATGACTTCAATTTCAAGACTCTACAATACCTGCCTCTCAAGAAATCATTTACTATTGCATAGAATAATAAATTAATACTATTAACCCTGCAAATAAGTAATGAGTAAAGATGTATTGTCAGACATTACGTTCGCGGTTGTACTACCTCTGAACCTAGAGTAGATAAAATCTAAACGATCTTATCTGTACTGATGAGAATAAGCCTCAAGTAATAATGTTCAATAAGCGATAGGTTTATTAGGCTTGATGTAAAATTTATTAAGCCTGATTAATAAATTTATTAGCCCAAAAAGTTATTATCTGTGTCTGGTTTTGAATTGTACATGTTGCCGGTAACATGCGTAATTCAAAACCCTGACTACGGGCTTGTCATTATGAAAACATAGATACCAGCTGCAGTATGAGTTGCTAGGATACAGACTAACTTCCGGTAGTAGGTTCAAAGGATAATCCAGTTACTGCCTGGCAATCATCCACGACGGATCGGATTGTCGTAACACATACAAAATTTCACCATCCCACCCGCCCTCTTTCCTGGAACTTGGGGTTTATTGTGGCTCAGGTCTAATGGTCCATAAACTTCCCTATGTTGCAAGATGATGTGTACTAATAGCTTGTGTGTGTGTGCCAAATGTGAGTTGTCTGTGTGACCGTGATCCATCATTTAGCTGCTGTCTCATGACTTCAATTTCAAGACTCTACAATACCTGCCTCTCAAGAAATCATTTACTATTGCATAGAATAATAAATTAATACTATTAACCCTGCAAATAAGTAATGAGTAAAGATATATTGTCAGACATTACGTTCGCGGTTGTACTACCTCTGAACCTAGAGTAGATAAAATGTAAACGATCTTATCTGTACTGATGAGAATAAGCCCCAAGTAATAATGTTCAATAAGCAATAGGTTTATTAGGCTTGATGTAAAATTTATTAAGCCTGATTAATAAATTTATTAGCCCAAAAAGTTATTATCTGTGTCTGGTTTTGAATTACAAGTCGGTGCTCATCCTGGTATGGCCTAGGGTCTTACTGGGGTGCAAAACTACACCAACCACCCAGCCTCCCCCGGCCCTCTCAGAGGACTGTGGTTGGACTCTTAGGCTGCCTTTTTCCTTCCTCCCCCCTCCCCCTACCCCTCAATTCCTCTGATCACTACACACCGGTAGCCAACTCCCGACCACATGGGACTGCTTTCAGTGGTGCCCATTCAGTGCTGCAGATTTGCAGCCTTCAGCGCACCAATGCGACTGAAAACTCCCCAAAACAACATATATAAATAAAATAACCGCAAACAGAATATCCGGTTCCTGCAAACTTGATCATTTCATATGCTCGTGTCTAAACAATATATATAACTAAATTTCGGTGGTTATTATTAATGCAAACCACCACAATGAATACCTCTGGGGAAACCAAACACAAATATTATATAAGGTCTCGATTGCACTTGTTTGCCTAACTTTCTGTGGTTGGTTTGTTTCACACCAGATGGCGCCTCCTATCTTTTTCACGCGTTCCGTGAACACATCTTTGGCTGCGGTACTGTAACGTCGAGAAAATATTCCATCCTAGAAGTCACTTCTAATTTGACCAGAAATACTTACCGACGACGGCAATACTCCCGTTACTTTAAGAATATAGTTTAGATTTGTTCTCTTCCATACAGACCACATACTGTCATCTAGCACTGTCTATTACAATATGATAATAGGGACATGTACAGGATAGGGGGCCCGTCTGGTTTGTTTCATGAGTAATTTTGATCCAACTCATTACAAACCTTTAACATTTGTTTCAATATCTCCCTCATCCTGCTAACGTCCTACTTTCTCCTAATCAACACAATTCTTCTCACACTCCAGAGTGCACAACAGAACATTTATAGAATACCAGAGATAGGCAAATAGTACTTTCTGCCGTTTTTTTGCAAGCCGGGTGTGTACTGTCCGTCATGACCATAATGTATGTTCGATAAACATAAAATTCTAGGCAGGCTTGACGTCATCAGGCAGCGTTTGCAGTAGGCCGAGGTTCGTCGGGAAGGACCGGCAAGTTCTAACTCCGATTCAGCTTCAGCAACATCGAACTGTTTATTATCATAGTATAGCTAAGTGTGCAAACTTCGTGATATCATCTAGGAGGAGTGTGTTACGTTTGCTTTTGCAATTTCTAGCACGTGGACAGTGTTATGGAGTGCGTACTTGCATAATCAACACCAACGGAGGGCTGCAGATGTCCAAGCGTGTCTCACTTCCGAGCGATCCTTACGGGCCCCTCGTATCGATCGTCGCGGCAAAAGGCATCTGCCTCGCTTTGGTTCGGCGACCATTGATTGGTTCACACCGTAAATTGATGCTTATTACTTTATTATAATACGGATCCGTTATTTCACGATTTTTCAGCCGAAAATTCGGCTTTATGCACTGTTAACAAAAGAAATATTACTTGAAAATCATATCATCAATTTTTGCTGGAGATTCGGAGACGACGGATATCCTTGGGAGGTGGTATACGGGTGGACACCGTCTGGAGACGACGCAGGTAGTCTCTCTATTGGACTTACCGTGTTGGGACCGACACTCAGCAAGCCACCGCCATGGGGTGCACAATGAGTGCCGAGGAGCGAGCCGCGATGGAGCGGAGTAAACAAATTGAGAAAAATCTAAAGGAGGATGGAATTCAAGCGGCGAAGGATATAAAATTATTACTTTTAGGTAAGGTGTTGCGCTTGTTTGGATACGCCGATCGGGCGGCCTCCCCGGGATGCTGGCCGCTGCAGCCGGTTGGACGGGATTCGCCTGCCAGCCTCCCGACTAGCAGCCATTTTTATCTCCTGTCGTTGTATTCCCTGATAATACCCATATTCTAAAGCCTTATGGCCATGCACAGAGTATAAACGCTCAGGTGATATGTATTTGATAGCGTAAAGTTGGCATATAACAATAATCTCGAGCCGCGAATGTTTCCCGGTGTTGACACCATAGCCATAGGCCCATACAATGGCCGTACACATAGCATAGGATTTGTTCGATTTGTTCACTGACGCTCATTTGAATAAATTACCGACTCGGTTTTCTCTTTTATTTCACCAATTTCTAGGTGCGGGAGAATCTGGCAAAAGTACCATTGTTAAGCAAATGAGGTAAGCATATCATACGTTTCGATTTATAGACGTGTAGGTTGTGTATACAAAAATGTGCCCCATCCCCAAGCTGCTATGTCGGAGTCTGAAGATGCAGTGGACGGTAGAAGGGCGTTTGTTTATGTTTACATGTCAATGTTGGCGTTGTCTCGTGTTGCAGTTTGTGTGAAAGCTATTCATCGATATGTGCTCTAACGTTTATACTACTGATTAGACCACTAATCCATGGCCAAGTCGTGAAAACCCGTGGTTGTTGTCGATCTAATGGTACAGTCGGGCGGTGCAACTTCGATTGCTTAGTGCTTCTGCCGTCCTGGGTGCCTGCTGTCAGATGGAGATGGGTGGGGGTGGGGGGCGTATTACCATGCCGGCGGCTCTACAATCGCTCCCTACATACTTCCCAACCTATCCAGAATCTATAAACAATAATATACTGTATCTGTCGTTTATCTGAATCTATATTACCAAACCCATGTTAGGGTACATTGCGTAACAATCCTACCAACTATGAACCAGGATATATGCATTTCCCAACCTGACAACTCTGCTACCTATACTACAGTGTATATAACGTAGTCTTGATAAATAAACCCTCACATGTCATCATTTACCGGGTTTTTCTAATGTACCCCTCTCTAATATAAGCCGAATATCATGCGCGCTTCTAATGCTCGTTAGTTACTTGCATACTGGACGTGATAAACGCCCGAGAGCAGTGTGTTCTCATCACAGTACTGACTTGCTCCACCTGCTCACTGCTTAGCAGATGGCAACAGGAACACCTCGGACCCGGGCCGCCCAGAGTCCCTGCCACTCCCTCCCTTCTATTTTCCCACGGTAATGCAGGGTATAGACTTGACCCTCGTCCCCAAAACCTTCCCCGTGGGTAGGCCACACCCTTTCTGACCGTCTCCTGTTGGGGAGGAGGGTGTGGTAGATAAGGGGACGGTTCTAATCACTTCTGTGGTGGGAAGCCTGCACCGTGGTATGGTTGCTGTCGGTGCCTCATGTTACAGTCAATACACGCCATATTCCCAGAGAAAATGGCGGCCGTGGCGGCAGACTTCTGTTGCTGGCAGTAGTAGGCAATCTGCTGCTGCTGCAGCAGCTGGCCCGTTAGCTATAGCACTACAGAGGGCGGCTTAGACGGCCATCTGCACTGGATGGATGGAGTCTGCTGTATATATATATACATTGCAATAAGGGAACCTGACTTCCATGCCATAGTGAGCTGCTCATACCCCATAACCCTTCCACAGTAAATAATCATTCTTTTATGGAATATATGAACGAAAATGTAGATTGTCTTCGCAGTTATGCTATGAACGACATCAACTTTTTTATGCCTGATTCTAACAATACTGTATGCCACATATTGTCACATGACCCTTCTTCCACCACAATCACATATTGGTTAAAGACCTAGCAACCATCATCAATTCAATTTTGTTATTACGATTTCCGCTGAATTATTCCGCTTTTCAAGTGTCTGATTCCACTGTCCGCGCATAATTTCGATCGTCCCATGAAACTACACATTTCCCCCACAAAATTCTGATTGCATAGTTCTTTTTGCTGCTTTAGTGATATTGCATTAGATGTTTTTTTTAAAACCTAGAATTATGCATATATTAACATTTATTTAGTGAATTTCTATGTCTTGGCCATTCTTTAAATTGGTTGTCAATTTCTTTTAGCAATGAAGATTATTATGTATGTAATGTTATTTTTATGATTTTCTGTGTGTGCGACCATAATGAACCTGATGCCATGGATTTGTAAATGAAATAAATGTTGATTAAGGTATGCGATATGAACTGTTCCTTTTCTCCAAAAATAAAATGTTGGCAGATCTGTGGTTATGATAAATTAATCATGAACGGTTTCTTGTTTTTCCTTTTATCTTAATATAACAAAATATAACGACTTGCTTAACAATAACCTTTTACGTTTTCTTATTTATCCCAATACGTTTTTTCAAATGTAAATTAGTCTTAAGATCCTCAGTGATGGAACATTAAGAATCAAGTTCCATATTGGCCCATATTGATGAAACACACCATTAAACATGTTTGATGCTTTATCAATATCATGTCAATAATGCTATTAGAAAAAACATGACTAATGAGGATCATGAGCAGCTTTGTGCTGTGGATCAGATCCCTAAGATAATTTTAAGGATGGTTGGTTGGTTGCTGGAGTTTTAAGTCCTGCCAACCTAGAAGGCAAGTATTGAATATGGCTATTACCAGAACAACGACAATGCACGCCTCAATATTAGGTCATGCCAGAAAAAGATCATTTTGTAATCAAGAATGGTATTTTGGGAACATTCTTGGCATAGACATCTCAACGAAAATGTAGTGCACTAATGTATTCTGATATATGGGTCGTTCTCAGAAGTTGTGTACCAATACTGTGACATCAGTACCACAAAATCAAAATGCCGTCAAAGGTTACAAGCTTCCTCAATGTGTATGTCCTTTTGCATCTGAATAATTGAAAATAAACATATTCTGACATTTTTATGTAGGTCAAATGATGCTCACGCACAGTAACTAGCAGTATAGCATGGAAACAAATCTGACTCAAACATGAAATATTTTCCACACAAAGCTTGACATTTTTAGGACATTTCACATGCCACTTGCTTTATAAACAGTAGTAATAATAATTTGAAACCTCATTGCTATGTTTTTGTCTTATTTGTGATGATTAAAGTGAAAAGCAGAAAAATATTAGCACGGTTACACAACATATTAGCAATTTTACACAAATGTTCGGCTCAAATTTCAATGTTTAGGGGCAATTTCAGGATTTATCTTTTACTATACCATAACTGGGTCCATGCATAGAGTGTCAAATGGTGAAAATAGTTCCCCTACTGTATCTGTACTCAGTGTTTGATACAGAGTTTCATAGTACTTGCGAGCGGAAACGAAATGTTACAATGTTAATGACTCCAGAAAAGGTTAACTATTTCATAATTTTTTTAGAAATAAATGTCTTCAACTTAATGAAGACATTATATCTGACCATTTGAAGTGAAATGTGCTGTTGTTCAGAGGTTTTCATTAAGTTTGTGACACTTTATTTTCAATGCCGTTGACAATGTCACAAATTAGTGATGTAATTTTCTATTTATTTAGCTATATCCACCCCAATAAGATACACAATATTAACATTTACTTTTGATCTAAAATATCTCCCACATTATTGGGCTAAATGATGAAATCTAAATATTGACACTCCAATAATGGGTTTCATATTTCAAGTAGACTACCTCAAGTGGTACACAGTTTCTGAGAACAACCCATTATGTGAATAGTACTCTTCTACAAATCGTCTAGACAACTAACTAAAACATCACTTACATTAAATGCATACACTGAATGCATACGCTGACCAGATATACCACAAACTCTTAATTTGCTGAATGTATTATTTAACAATATTTTATTATCTTCAAATTATTATTGTAATTAAATAGTGTAAATGACTGAAGTTAAGCATGGCCGGAAGACCAATGCCTCGTCACTGAGAAAAGATTATTCAGATGAATAACAAATTGTTTACCAAAATAATTTAATTTTAATATGCAATTGTTATATAACCGTATTTATTTAAGTATTTTTTTAATCTCCAGCAGATAACTTTACATACTTTATAGGAGTAGATCAACATCACCATGCAATGCAGTTGTTTTGACTCTTAGCAACCAAGGAGGATTGACATAAGGAGAAAATAAAAATAGACGACACCGTTTTTCTGATATTCAGATAGTGGTAGAAGGGTAATTGATGGCTGTCCTTCATGCTTATTGGAAAAATATAACTTTCTAACATTCTAAACACTGGGAATATGCGTTTACAACCTAGATAAACATGGGAAGGAGAAACTATCCGAGCAAACCTGTATAACATTATACAGTAGTACCTGTCTTAAACAGACCAACGTTGTTCTAATATAGGCGGGTGTCCTGTCATTGGAGGGACAATCAAATGAAACACTACTAGTTTGTACATTGAATAATTGTCCGATCATGACAGGTTCGCCTATCACATGGGTCGCTGAAGACAAGTAATACTGTACTTAGAATTATGGTGCACGTTTCAGAAAATATCCTCCATTACTATTTAGCTATTCCATGTGTTCTTGGTATCTTTTATATTCCTTAAATACATACCTTAAATACATTGGTTGCTCGGCCGGAAGATCACCCCTAGATGAAGCCATACTGTTAGTTACTGTGAACCAAAATTATTACTAAAACAATATTAAAAAGATTTGAACCAAATTGGACTGGTACTGCCCAGCGGTGAAAAAAAGTGTTAACACACTTATCAGTCCTGATCAGGGTAAATAAATTCATCACAAACATTTTGTTTTCGTAAAATGTGGTTAAATGGTAAATCAATTTCCTGAAAGAGTCCTTCTCTATTATGTCATTGGACTTTTTATTATCGACACAAGAAAGCCCACCATGGTCACATGTCTCATGGGAAATTCCTGGCAACTTTATGACGTCTTACATATATGTCAGGAGTTCGAATCCCAGCCGAGTCAAACCAATGACATACAAGATTGATACCTGTCGCTACGGCCAAATGCTGCACAGCTCAATTGAATCCCGGTGAGGGACTTCCAATAATTACTGTAGCCTGTTGTTTTCCTCATGTTCTGATGGGGAGGCAGCTGTGAGGGGAGTGATGGTGAGGCATCAGGTTTGTCACTTCATGGTTGGTGCAGCTTGGTCAGCATGCCACAACCCATCCCCACCTTGATGTCTGTGTCTACCAAGTAGTAGGACAGGCTTCCCGTGCTTATAAAATTGATACTTGTCGCTACTTAGCCTGGCGCTCACCATTAATGGGATAGGACATGGACTGGTTAGCACGGTATCAGGATAATGTGACTGTGGGATGTTAGGTCATGGTGCCGGCGGCCTGATTTTCCAGTGGGGCAGCACTATAAAGTCGCCATGAGTGCGCATTGTCACAAGTTGGTACCTGTCCTGATATGACCTTAGATGTTGCTAGGACATTAAACAACAAACAAACTTCTACCGCGTAGTAAGTTGATAGTGTGGACGGTAGAATCTAATCTACTCTTCCTCCACTAGACTCTGGATGTATGTTAATAAAAACAGTATGCGGTGCAGGCACCACTCCAGGCCCGCGATGGTTCCCAGCGAGTCTTGGCACTTTACACATATAAGCACCAGCGAAATTGCTCCGGGGTAGTACTCGCGAGCCAACGGTCCCGTTTTACAAACAAATGGGTCAGAGGCCCTGCCCATATGCTTTCTAAAAATAGACCTAATAATTCACACGAGGGAGGTGGAGTAAGGGGTCGGAGAGGTGCTCCTGTCGGGGTGTTCCTGTTACTAACTATTTTTCATGCAAATCTGCAAATACTTTCTTTTACCTTTTTATAATACACCCTGCTTCCCGCCTCCATCCTAACTGGAATCTAAGCAATGTACAAAAAGCTGAATGTGTGTGTTTATTGTTGTTTTACGGCTAGCAACATCTAAGGTAATTAAACAGCTAAATTATGTGGAAATGTTTTGAAGGGCAATGGAAGCCATTAGTGTTTACCCATAGCAGGCATTTATATGTATGCATTCTACTTAGGTGGATATTAGTTTTATTACATAATTTCTTACTAAAAGACAGCCAAACTAAAGTTTGTTTCGTAAAAATTATTAGCAGGATTGTTATTATTATTATTATTATTATTCCTTACCTGCCAATTGCACCAGCTAAAATGTGATTGTTGAGAAGAATTTCCCTAAGTGATGTAATACTACTTTTCTCTAAGGAAGGACTGAAGCTAGGACCCAACCAGCATGCCGGTGTTGCAGGAAATTGCAAACCCCTGGAAATTGCACACCCCAGGGTTTACGATTTCCTAGGAAATCACAAACCCCCCATACTTTGTAGCATTTTGTAATATTCAACTAACACACTAGTAAATAATGGTTCATTGAGATATTTGGTGCATGCATAATAAGAATTTGGAATATTAAAATGGTTCTATTTACTGTATGCAGTGACTGAAGTTGGAACTAAAAAGGCCATTTTGCTAGCGACATTGTTTACATGGCCAATCCTGAAACTGAGTGATAATACCGGGATATATGCCATGGGGGTTTGCGATTTCCTAGGAAATCACAAGTGGGGGTTTGCGATTTACAGGGTTTGCGGTTTCCTGCTACACTGGGTTGAAGCTACTGCTTACATGCGGGAAAGTGGTGGCAGTGGTGAATACACATACGCACCTAGAAAAAATATTCACCCACAGTGCTTTGAAAAAGTTGTGAAATAGGAGTTTGAATTGTAAAAGTAGAAGTGGCAGATGTGATGCCTTAGGCACTGCGGCGCACACAACATTATGGAGTATTGTCCATATTGTAGGGACAAGTACAGGTGATGGGGTGAGCATGTAAACAACACTGGTGGAGTGTGTCGGCTCATTTTGAAAGCACTGACCCCGACCAACAATAATGGTCAATGACTACAATGCTTAAAGCTGAGCAAAACCTGCCTTTGTGTTATTCAAATATATGCAAGTTGTGGAGGCGCTGGTCCCAGTGCACAGTGTTGATCTATATTAGAATAGAATTGTGGGACTGGGGGAGAATGCAAAAATAAAACCCCCCAAAAAACAAAACCCTCCACATGATGGTGGCCACTGGATGCTCTCAATTTGACTTTTAAAGTCTATTAACCTGACTTCCGGCATTTCCCCCGCGATTCCCTGACATTGCTAACCCTATGGGGGGAAATCCGTGTTTTCATGGAAATTTGCTGTTGGTGCAAATATCTCAACTTGATTTCTGCGTTTTTTGTCGGAGACCACTTTCATCGTTGTCATAATTGCATCGCTGTACCTCTGTTGTGCAGGACGCTCAAGAAGCTTGCTATTAATCATTTACCAGCCTTATATGTATGTAGTCTTGTGAGCTACTCTGCAGATCTTTACATTACGTGGACGGACCCATTCTATAAATAGCTGGCGATCGGTGATCAGTGTTTATATATGGGCCCTGGGCTCGAGAGATAATTTACTAAGTGATCACCATTCTTATAAGTTATATGTAACCGATTGATTTTTTATGGGCATTTCTTGACACCCTTAGTGAAAACTACATTATTAGTTTGCCACCCGATGCGTATCTTTTAATTGAACTCTTGATTGATCTCATCTACAATAGGCATCTTTAGTGGAAATAGTCGGTGTATTTTTAGTATGCATGCGGAGAGCTGAACTCGGCACCTTTTGTGCCCGGTGTTACTAAATAGACGTTGGCCATCATCGTATTTACATGGGCATCCCTGGAACTGGAACTATCTTGTCTGCGGCTTTTCCATCTCGTCGCGTTCAGAATGGTGTATGTGCCTTGAAGAAAAGTGATCACGGTGCTTGGGGAAGGTAAATTAAATAGGCCAGTGTAGGTACACACGATCAGATAACTCTAAATTGAAATAGATGAATAATTGATTCAATGGCTTGTGCATTGATTATTTAGTAAACCGGTCATGACGCGTACCGCCCCGGTGCCTGGCATGAGTGGGAGAAACGAAAATAAGGTGTGGGGGTGGGGGGGGGGGGGGCTGTCAGCTTCTGGCTCCGTTCTCAAAAAGTAGAATTCGGCGATGTGCTTTGCTTACAAGGTTGCAGATCACTTCAAGCGAAAATTCAATTGTGCTGTTCACACATGCTTAATGAGAAGATAGGCCTAAGCAGAATGGTACCACAGCTAAAGTTCAATCAATTGCTCCGTTTCCACATGCCTAATGAGGACATAGGCCTAAGCAGAATGGTACCACAGCTAAAGTTCAACCAATTGCTCCGTTACCACATGCCTAATGAGAACATAGGCCTAAGCAGAATGGTACCACCACTAAAGTTCAACCAACTGCTCTGTTACCATATGCATAATGAGAACATAGGCTTAAGCAGAATGGTACCACCGCTAAAGTTCAACCAATTGCTCTGTTACCACATGCCTATTGAGAACATAGGTTCAAACAGAATGGTACCATAGCTAGCGTTCAATTGCTCCGTTACCACATGGCTAATGAGAACATAGGCTCAACCAGAATGGTACCACAGCTAAAGTTAAACCAATTGCTCTGTTACCAGATGCCTAATGAGAACATAGGCCTAAGCAGAATGGTACCACAGCTAAAGTTCAATTGTTCCGTTACCACATGCCTAATGAGAACATAGGCCTAACTGCCCTAAGCAAAATGGTGCCACTGTGGAAATTCAATTGCTGTTACCATATTCCTTGCGAGAACATAGCCCTAAGTAGAATGATGTTACCTGCATACAAATGAGCTATGCGTAATGGTCTCGTGGTGCTACCTTTTTATTTAATAAAATTTAAAAAACTTTAGAAAGGGAAACAAAGTGTAGTGTTGCATTGTAGTATTTTCTTTTCTATCTGCAAAAAAGAGCTCGAGTGTCTGACAAATGGCTAACACCCGACACCTCCAAATAAGCCACCCCCTTCTTAAAACCCAGGTAAAGCCATAAATAAGCGGTGATATCCTGAACATACGCGCAGACCATTCGTCTCTGTAGGTCTTCAGTGTGACTCATAAAGAACTGACAGCGAATCACTACATGGTAGTCTCAAATCCATAAATAATTTTTGGTGTGAACGCTGCATAGTCCGATGAAGCATCAAATTTTCAAAGCAATTATCTAGATTTGATTCTACATATCTAACTTAGATACTGATGCACATTTGTTGCCACATATAAGTGAATACCGATCCAATTTAATAACCTGTTACTGCAGAAGCCTCTGGTGCCAGGGTTTTGGCATGCTTGCCAAAACTAATTTGACATGTTTACACTTCAAATATCTCAAAGGTTTGCCATTTAAAATGAAAGTTATTTCAAAATAAAATAAGGTAGATTATGACAATCAGTTTAATATGCAACTTTAATAACATTTATGACAAATAAATTCAGCCAATAAATTAAGACTTGCTTATGCAGAGTATGTATAACAATTGCGGTTAATTGTTAGAAGTTTAAACTTAATTTAGATTAATTCTTTTTATATTTCTACTGCACTGATATCACTTTTTGGTAGTTTAAATGTTACCCACATGAAATTTGCCAGTCGCACACGTGAACTATAAGCATATTAAATATCTCCTGTCATTGTTAGAATAAATAATATTCATCAAAAACAGAGATAGATAGAGGAAGAGGAAGAAAAATTGTATAAAGAAAATTGCATAAACCACGGAAGGAGGAAAACTAATACTTGCCCACTTGAAAGTTCCCCTGCGTAATAAATGAATACGTCAGTAATTTAGTTAAGCATTTTGTTGGTTACATTGTAATATGAATGTACTCCTTGTGATAATAGGGTTATTCAGCCGGGTAATCAATGAACATGTAATTCTGTGTATGTGGTTTTTATTAAATGGTTTATTTTGTAAAGTAAAAGTGTGGGAAAAAATGTTTTTGTAGCGTTTCTGATCCTTCAGCTCATCTATCATAAAATTGGATCAAGAAGTTCTATTATCTTATCGTCCAGCATTAGATTCTACAAAGAGTTAATTTATCATTATGTAAATGCTGGACTGTAAGTGTAGGAGCTGTGATAACTGCATGGTCTGTATGGCGCCTGGAAAGTCTAGAAAGGTCTTGAACTTCTTTTGTCCCATTTGAAAAGCCTTGAATTTAACCTATTTTTGGTAATTTTTTAAAAGCCTTAAATTCCATTTAAGCTGTCCCCACTGATCTAAATTATTCTGAAATCGGCATTCGCCAGTGTCCCCTCCCCTCCCCCCTGGAATCCAAATGAAAATATCTTGAATTCCTATTAAAAAAGCAGCCTTGAAATAGCCTTGACTTCCATATCTTTACAAGTGTACAGGGCCAGTAACCGTGTTTTCTTTTTCATCTATTACTTGTTGAAAATTTCGCAGCTGTTTTGAGTTGTTGGTAACTGCGGTTGACCCAGATCTACCCGAGTGGGGTACTCGGCGTGTGTCTTGTTTTGGATGTCCCGGTGGTGAGCAAGAAGCGAGGAGGCATCGTAATGCCCAGCGTCTACTGGCCAGATTTACTCACTCTCACCATTCAGATTACAACTTAATGCCCAGCGTTAACTGTCCAGATTTGCTCACTCTCACCATTCAGATTACAACTTAATGCCCAGTGTTAACTGTCCAGAGCGACTCACTCTCACCATTCAGATTACAACTTAATGCTCAGCATTAACTGGTTAGAGTGTCTCACTCTCACCATTCAGATTACAACTTAATGCTCAGCGTTAACTGCCCAGATTTACTCACTCTCACCATTCAGATTACAACTTAATGCCCAGTGTTAACTGTTCAGAGTGACTCACTCTCACCATTCAGATTACAACTTAATGCTCAGCGTTAACTGTCCAGATTTACTCACTCTCACCATTCAGATTACAACTTAATGCTCAGTGTTAACTGGCTAGAGTGACTCATCCTCGCCAGTCAGATTACAACTTAATGCCCATAGTTAACTGGTCTGATTTACTCACCCTCGCCAGTCAGATTACAACTTAATGCCCAGCGTTAACTGTCCAGATTTACTCAGCCTCGCCATTCAGATTACAACTTAATGCCCAGCGTTAACTGGCCAGATTTACTCACGCTCGCCTGATAGATTACAACTTAATGCCCAGCGTTAACTGGCCAGATTTACTCAACCCCACCAGTCAGATTACTATTTAGTGCCCAGTGTTAACTGGCCTAATTTATTTAGTTTCACATACATATAAAGAAAAAGTAAAGCTTCTTTTATTTAACGCCTCTAGAGCACATGGATTTTTTTAATATCATATCGTCGGCTATTGGACGTCAAACATATGGTCATTCTGACATATTACTTTGGAGGAATCCTGCTTCCGCCACATGGACTACTCTTCCTGATAAGCAGCAAGGGGTCTTTTCTATGCACTTTCCCACAGGCAGGACATCACATACCACATCCTTTGATGAATTCACATACACATAGACACAAAATATGGCCAGTTTTGTGTCTAGTCTGTTGATTGAAGCAGTGTCTATGGTCGGGTATTTCTTAAAGCTGATTCAGCCCTTGGCTGGCTCTTAGGTAGTAGTTGGGTATTGCGGGGGTGGGGGTAGGTTAAGACTGTCTGTTGGTTGTTAGAGTTTTACATTCTGGCAACATCTAAGGTCATATCAGGATGGGTACCGACTTGTGACAGTGAAACACTCATGGTGAGTTTATAGTGCTGCTCCACTGGCAAATCAGGCCGCCAGCACCATTATCCCGATATCCCACTACCAGTCACATTATCCTGACACTGAGTTAACCAGTCCTTGCCCTATCCTATTAATGCCGAGCGTCAGGCTATGAAGCGACAAGTATCAATTTTTTATAAGTCATTGGTTTGACTCAACCAGGAACCAAACTCCGGATCTTCCACTGCGCTCTACCGATTCGGCCACCGCGCCTGGTATTGAATATGCTGTCAGATTGGCGAAGTGAGGTCGACTTGTTTCTTATGAAGGTGGACGTGGGATCAATACATGGGGAGTCAAATCAAAGATACATGCTCACTGTCCGGATAATTAATGTGACATCATACTGATTGGTATAGGGTGGGTTATGTTTAGATAGTTAGTGCATTAGCACTATAAAGCCACTGTCAGTGCGTATTACCCCAAGTTGGCATCCATGTTTGATATTTCCTCAGATGTTGCTAGGATGTAAAGCCCCAGTAAACTAAACCAACCATGTTGATATTAATTAGCAGTTAGAATGCGGTTTGGAAATATGAACCAATTGTCTGAATACAACCAGCACACCCAGAAAGTCACGCGCACACATAATCACTCCCATTCATTACTTTAGTGTGTGTTTTGCAGGAAGGGTAGATTTATTTGTAATTGTTAAATGAAGATACATTTTATAGGTCAAACAACAAAAGGCTCTTGTTTCTAGTTTGTGTGCGCTTTGAACACCTGCATCTGTTTTTGTGAATGTAATTCATTTTCCATGTTTATATAATTTCATTCTTTTTTTGTTATGTATTAATTTTTTTAATATATATTTTTTTTCCTTGAAGATTTATACTGCCTGTCATGGATAAGTCTGAATAGACTTGTTTTCACCATTAGACAGTTTGTCGATAGAAAGCTTGAGCCTACACTTTTACCGACCCAAGGGATTTTTAACCTCCCACACCACATAGACATGGTATGAAAGCAACTGGGCTTTGATGACGCTGAAAGTTATACACAGCGGTGGAAATCCAAATTTGCAGAGGTGGGGAGGGCACCGGGACTAGAAAGAAAAGAAAGGAGCGGTCATGTGTATACATTTGTGACAAGGTGGGTAGGGTGAAATGATATCTTCATGTGAGATTGTATCTGTTGTAAGAAGTAGATAGGCAGAAACGGCAGCATTAATTATTCAGGATTCGGGAGTTTTTACTATTACTACTGTTAGAAAATCGATTCTAGCACTGATAGCATTGATTAGTGCTTGCATTCTCTCCACTGTGTGCAGTCGAGAGAAGGAGACATATTTCACTGCTCCCCAACGGCACGTACTGAAACTGATGAACCAACACTAAAGCTGTATTCACACGGGCAAGTTAAAACGCTTCACGCAAAACTACTTGCCTAGTTCGACTCAGATTTGCCGTGTGAACGCACGGCTGAGGCGTTTTAGGACTGAAGCGATTCATATAAATCGTTTATTGTAAAACGCTTCGAGAGGTGGTCTACAGGAACCGATCTATGTTGAAACGTTTTATCTTGCCCGTGTGAACGCATATGAAGCGATTTATCACATCACACGCATGCACAGTCGAGTCCTTGGTTTGTTGACTTTCCGGTCGATCAAAAGCGCATATTATATAATTTAATTAATGAAACGGCTATCTATGCACAGATATTTTTTTCATCATTTATTTTTAGGGTTTCACTGCCCAGCAGAAGTTTTGACCGTTCCAAACCAATACGATTCAGTCATTACATCATCACGAACCCACACTCTCTGGTGCCAGTATGTCTAACCCAAAATGGCGCTGGTTAGTCTGGACTTGCTCATGCGCAGATATCGATTTCCGGCCCAAGTACTGCCCGTGTGAACGCGCATCTAAATCGCTTCATATGATTCGCCTTGCCTAGATCGCTTTACATTTTGCCCGTGTGAATACAGCTCAACACAAACATGTTGGTTGTTATTTAATGTCCTAGCAACATCGAAGGTCATATCAGGACGGGTACCGACTTGTGACAGTGCGCACTGATGGCGATTTTATGGTGCTGCCCCACTGGGAGACTAGGCCGGTGTCTACTTTTTGTGCTGGGGGGTCGTTAAACAAACAAAGGGAACTAGGCCGCTGGCACCATGACGTGATATCCCACACAGTCATATTATTCTGATACTGAGCTAACCAGTCCTTGTCCTATCCTAGTAATGCCGAGTGCCAGGCTAGGTAGCGACAAGTATCAATTTGATACGTTATTGATTTGACTCGATCAGGATTCAAGCTCCCAAACTTCCGCACGGGAAGCCTGCGCTCTACGGATTCAGGCACTGCGTCCGGTGCCAACACAAACATAAACTAGCATGAACCGTATTGATTCCATCAGTCCCGCACTCCCAACAGTAAGGCAATAATCGCAGCTAGGAGTTTTATTTCTTCCAACGCAATTCCTGCTATGGTAGTGTAATTCCATAGATGTAGAAAATCAATGCCCGTCATGAAGGCATTACGGACGTGTGCAACTTCCGTGTTCATTCGTATGTACAGTAGAACCTCTAACCGCCCATCTCCATAGATCGACCACTCCCCTGTATCGATTGCTTTATTTGGATGCCAAATGATTGCCCACGTAATACCATTATAATGTGGTAAACCTCCCTAAACCGACCACATCGCTAAATGGACCATTTAAAGTCGGTCCCATGGTCGGTCGATTTAGAGAGGTTTTACTGTATTACGGAATCGAGCACTGAATACGGACATACAGATTTGTTTGTTTCGTTATGGAATCGCCATGACATATGTATAATATGTATAATATGTATAGCATATGCCATGGCATTTTTTTTATCGGGTATCATGTTTGCTTGTGAATTCTTGAACCAATACTGATACTGCCTGAACCAATACTGATGAACCTGTCATGATACTGCCTATCATGGATAAGTCTGAATAGACTTGTTTTCACCATTAGACTGTTTGTCGATAGAAAGCCCGACCCTACACTTTTACCGACCCAAGGGATTTTTAACCTCCCACACGACATAGACATGGTATGAGAGCAACTGGCCTTTGATGACGCTGTAAGTTATGCTGCGTTCATATGAACTGGTGAATATGGTGTTTCCCACTTCACAACTGGTGAATTGCGTTCAATTGCCTTCACAACTGATGACCACCACCTGTGAACTGGAGATTTTTTAAGCGGCTCGTTATTCACCACTTGTGAAATAATGGCAGCGAATGGAGAAAAGTTGCATGGTAAGGTTCCATAATAAATTGACTAAAATATGTTTGTATTGAAACCATTGTCCATGATGTGTGGTCTTAAAACAAATCATACATGGTGTATAATATGGTAGTGGATGCTATCTACCAAAAACGTACAGTTTACATGTTATTTACACATGTATTGTAGTTTGCCTCTATTATTGCCCAGCCTGAAACGTTCAATTTTTTAAATCATAGACCGCAAAAACTTGCTCAAAATTAATTATTTCAATCATATTTGATTAAATCTATGTATTTAAAATTAGATTCTGTGTTAATATAATGGTTACACCATAGTAAAAAAAAAAAAAAGCCTTCTGGAGTCCATATTGTCGTTGTTTACCACGAATTGTCAAATGAACGCTCTCAGTTTACATGGTCGTGTTCACTGGCGGTAAGTGGGAAGTTCACCATATTCACCAGGATGCTATGAACGCAGCATTATACACAGCGGTGAAAATCCGAATTGGCAGAGGTGGGGGCACAGGGAATCGAACCACTGACCTTCAGATTAGGAGTCCGACTTAGAAAAAAGTCAGACACTCTAACCACTCCGCCACAGAGAACACCAAAAGGAATATTATGTAATTGTTTATTTTTCATTTAAAAAGTGTTACAGAAACCGTGAAAGCCATTCAACAATACTGGAAGTAGCTTTGACAATGTTGAAAGCTGTGAGATCGGGTACATGGGTGTGGTATTATTGCGCAAATATGGCTAATCAATAGATGCCTATCACAAACCTCTCACTTTACAAATGTGGCGAGTTAATCCTTGTCATGAAGGTATCATTAGGCATATGTGCCATGATGATATCACTATACTGACTGGACAGTTAATACCCTTTATAAAGTTCTCATTGTGCAGACCTGGTAAATTGTCCAGCGAGGACAAGTGTATGAGACTCATGCGAACTAAAGCTGTGCCAATGGACACCAACAAATTACAGCCCCCGCATTTGACCATGTGATCTGCGAGCCATAATTTCACTACCCTGTCACAATACAGAATGCACCTTCATAAAACGATGGCGTCAGCACGTGTTCCTAAATGATCTCAGTTGTCATGACAGCGAACAAATAAAATGTGATCCATAAGGATCTGCTTCGCTCCTCCCCACCAGCACGCCGGGTCACAGCGTCAACTTAAGCCCAAGTCACACTATGGCTTGCGACCACTTTGGATCAAAGAACCCAGCTCCTTGTGACCTACTTGCGACCAAAGCAATGGTCGCTGACCTCTGGGCGACCATTTTGGTAGGAAAGAGGATTTTAGTGCATTATCTACAACCTCCTTGCAACCAAAATGGTCGCAAGGAGGCTGGCGACCACTGAGGACCTCTTTGCGACCACCCCTTTTTGTGGTCGCAAGCAGTAGTGTGACTGGGGTATAACACACCGGTCCCAGTCCTATCCTTCACTATGGACGCAACACTTTAAATTTACTTCGTGCCTATAACCACATGCTTCCAGATGACGAACCTTGGTTCGATTCTTGCCTCCATTTTTTTCTTCTGTAGAATGTAGATTGCAATGATATTGTCCTATCCTATATTTTGCATGAGATAAAATACCACTTTGTGTAAGTGTATTCGCCACAAACCCCAGGCATGTACACTGAAGCTGTGACATGGTGTGCTGGGTCACAGATTCAGTCCTTTCTGGGGAACTTAAAAAATATATATATGACAACAGTTGGGTGGTTCGAATCCCGTTCTCGTATGACCTTAGATGCAGTTAGAACATAAAACCTAAGCTAGAAACTGTTAGATATGGCCAAATACAACAAGGCTCGTTGAGACCTGACTTCCGGTATTTTTCCGCGATTCCCTTACAATGCTAAACCCTCTGGGAGAATATCAGCATTTCCGCTTATTTTCCCGGAGACCACCTTCATCCCTGTAGGAGTGTTTACATGTAGGGTAGTTTCCGAACCCAACACTTCTTCCTCTCACGTCTTATAAGCTATATCCAGCACGGTGACGTCACATTATCGCTGGCACCTGACCGTCGCTGTGACGTCATTGTCCAATTACTGGAGTTGATATTATTAATGACGTGTTAGTTATGTGATTGGTTTCGTTGTCCTCCGAGCATTATGGAATGTAGAGCGAGCTGGTCCGTGGTAGCATTATGTGGGCGCAGCTGCTTATAAAACGCACGCGCACGCACTCACACTCACACTCACACTCTCACTCACCCCAAAACACCACATTTAACTTTGTTGGGGTTTTACGTCCTGGCAACATCTATGGTCATATCAGGTACCGACTTGTGACAGTGCGCACTCATGGCGATTGTATGGTATACTGCCTGGGAGACTATGCCGCTGACAACATGTGACCTGATATCCCACTCAGTCACATTATCCTGATACTGATCAACGTCAGTCCATGTCCTATCAAAGTAATGGCGACCGCCAGGCTAGGTAGCGACAAATATCTATTTTTTTAAGTCATTGGTTTGATTCGGTCGGGAATCTAGGTCTAGGTCATCAATGGTTGGGAAATATATATTTCCATGATGGATAGCCTCCTTGTATGATGCTATTAACTTAATAGGGAGGTTAAAATAATCACAGTAAGAATAACATTTTGATCTTGTTTTCATGTTATTATTGTTGTCCTAGTAATAATAATAATAATACCGACCGACTCACCTACCCACCCACCCATGGGGGAGGCTAAGGACTAACATGTGTGTATATATACATAAACAATACTCATACTCAGAGAGGTGGAAAATGAATTCACCAGAATCCAGCAAATAGAAACAGCTCGTCGAACGTCTCCGCATCAAACAGGGTGGACGACAGCGATTGGTTAATAATATACTCATGTTGAATGGCATAATAATAAATCAATAATTTTCAGAGCATTCATATTTATATATGTCAATAGACTAGTTCGTAATTCCTAACTTCCATGTTTATGGCAACTTGTTCTGTATTTCTATTAATTTAGAATACAATTGATGTTTTGCACTGCGCGTATCGGCAAACTCAATGGCCGTATGTCATTGTTCTGCTCTCGACACCGTTTTCAGCGCATGCAGTCGGAATTACGAACTAGTCTATTCCGCGGAAACACCAAGCGGAGGTCGGTCCTAAAGCCCCTGTCATACCTCGCCGGATTGAGGAAACGGAAAGAAACCGAACAAAGTCCCGTTTGTGTCCGTTGCATATCCGTTGATATTCCGCCCAATCCGTTACAAGTTTTGAACATGCACAAAACTTGGACCGGATTCTGCTGGATTGATGTCTACGGTTCTTGTCCGGTTTAGGCCGCTTACCGTGCGTTGGCTATCCGTTCATGTCCGTTCGTCCAGCGGCCTTAGACCTGATATCGCAACATTTTGACACATTTTGATACTTATCACTTCAAAACACCACCGGACTAGACAATTCTGTCCGTTGCTCAATCCGACGAGGTGTGACAGGGGCATAAGAATTCCTTATTCATATTAATAATAATAATAATAATAATAGTCCAAGATTTTCATCATGGTGATGAACTATAAATTCTTCAACTACTACTAGCGTGTAGACTAGTGGATAAGCCATGTTATTCGTTCTACAACTAGTGGATAAGCCATGTCATTCATTCTACAACTAGTGGAACAGACAAATTACTGACACCAGATGGACTGGCTGCATTCAGTAGGAGCGCTAGCTGGCTTCCTGTGGAAAGCCGTGGGTTAGAACACCAATCAAGTCAAACCAATGCCATACAAAATTGATACTTATCGCTACCTAGCCAGGCGCTCAGCATTAATGGGATGGGGTAATGACTGGTTTGCTCAGTCTGCGCAGGATGTGACTGAATAGGTCATTGGGACATATTATTGGTGGCCTGATCTCCCAGTATGGCAGTATGTCAGAACTATAACTTATAAGTATAAAGTTGCCGTGAGTGCACAGTCACAAGTCGGTACCAGTCCTAATGACCTTAGGTGTTGCTAGGATGCAAAGCCCCAACAAACAAACAGCTTCGACCCATAGTATTGGGTTGTGATAGTGATTGAGACATGAGCCGCTTGTTTTCGCTCAGAACCTGATTTTTAAATAATGCATACAGACAACGCCAATCAGCATCAGTCACACCACCGCCTGCGACCACTTTGGACTAAAGATCCCGCATCCTTGTGACCAAACCTATTGTCGACGACCTCTGGGTGACCATTTTGGTCGTAAAGAAGTTTTTAGTGCACTAGCTACAACCTGCTTGTGAACAAAATGGTTGCAAGAACGTCAGTGACCACCCCTTTTTTGTGGATGCAAAGTGGTCGCAAGCAGTAGTGTGACTGGGGTATAACGACAGTAGATGACAACCTAAGCGAGAGACCATTTCAGACGTCGAATAGGTATGATACTAATTAAGCAGTAATTAACATGTGGGACTCGGCGTATTAAATGTGTAGCGACAGACCACATACCTGGATGATCCCTACGTCCTCTCATCATGACTCCTTCCAAACATGAACAGACACATGCGCAGTTGGAGTAGTAGTGCATAAAAAAGGTGGTCGGTGACCACTAGCAGGTCATTAAAGTTCTATAATATGATGGCTTTGAGTTTCTGCCATAATCTTTAGGTAAATATATTAGGTTGGTCATTATAATCTACTTTACTTTAGGTTGATGGAACATATTTTAAAGGGTTAATATTTCAAGTGAATACATACTAATTTTATTTTGTCATGCACATCAAGATGTTGGATGCCATGAGCATCAGCAGTGACAGGTTCTATTAAATTGACTTAGTATTCCCTTTTGTGCAACAATACTTGCTTTATAAGTGCAGAAGTATCTACGTTGGATAATTATAGTATTTTTTATTAGAAACTCAAAACCATCGAACTATGCGACTTTAAATTACCCTTATGCAATCACTGAATATTGTAAACAGACCCTGCATGACTCTTCCGTTGTGTTGAATTGTCGTAATAATAGTATGGTGTTTAAATGTACAGGGATGAAAGATCTCCACGATTTCACGGATTTTCACGATTTTACTGTACTGCAGTACACTTTTCAAACACTGCGGCGCTATCAGCATATGCAAATACATTGTTCAAATGCTGCAGCACTATCAGTGTATGCTAATACATTGTTCAAATGCTGCAGCACTACCGGTATACATACCAATATATGTATGAAACCTGACTTCCGGGAATTTTCCACGATTCCCTGAGAGTACTAAGTCTATGGGAGAATATCCTCTTTTTCCCAGAAATTTGTCATCGATTTAAAGATAACTTCACTGTAGGCATATATTTCCCCCTCCCCCCCGGCGACCACTTTCGTCCCTGAATGTAGTGATTTGTGTTGAGTAAGTTTCTGTCCTGGGTGTAGGGGTCGCTCAATAAGCACCAAGATAGGCGTTGCAGTTAGTTAAACACTGCATTCAATAAGAACCCAACATCTGCAGTCTACAGCAGTCTTGCAGTCTGTTAAACATTGCATTCAATAAGAACCCAACATATCCAGTCTACAGCAGCGTTGCAGTCTGTTAACCACTGCATTCAATAAGAACCCAACATCTCCAGTCTACAGCAGCATTGCAGTCTGTTAAACACTGCATTCAATAAGAACCCAACATCTCCAGTCTACAACAGCATTGCAGTCTGTTAAACACTGCATTCAATAAGAACCCAACATCTCCAGTCTACAGCAGCGCTGTAGTCTGTTAAACACTGCATTCAATAAGAACCCAACATCTCCAGTCTACAGCAGTGTTGTAGTCTGTTAAACACTGCATTCAATAAGAACCCAACATCTGCAGTCTACAGCAGCGCTGTAGTCTGTTAAACACTGCATTCAATAAGAACCCAACATCTGCAGTCTACAGCAGCGCTGTAGTCTGTTAAACACTGCATTCAATAAGAACCCAACATCTGCAGTCTACAGCAGTGTTGTAGTCTGTTAAACACTGCATTCAATAAGAACCCAACATCTGCAGTCTACATCAGTGTTGTAGTCTGTTAAACACTGCATTCAAATAAGAACCCAACATCTGCAGTCTACAGCAGTGTTGTAGTCTGTTAAACACTGCATTCAATAAGAACCCAACATCTGCAGTCTACAGCAGTGTTGTAGTCTGTTAAACACTGCATTCAATAAGAACCCAACATCTGCAGTCTACAGCAGTGTTGTAGTCTGTTAAACACTGCATTCAATAAGAACCCAACATTTGCAGTCTACAGCAGTGTTGTAGTCTGTTAAACATTGCATTCAATAAGAACCCAACATCGGCACTCTACAGCAGCGTTGTAGTCTGTTAAACGTTGCATTCAATAAGAATCCAACATCTGCAGTCTACAGTCTACAGCAGTGTTGTAGTCTGTTAAACACTGCATTCAATAAGAACCCAACATTTGCAGTCTACAGCAGTGTGGTAGTCTGTTAAACGTTGCATTCAATAAGAACCCAACATCTGCAGTCTACAGCAGTGTTGTAGTCTGTTAAACACTGCATTCAATAAGAACCCAACATTTACAGTCTGTTAAACACTGCATTCAATAAGAACCCAACATCTGCAGTCTACAGCAGCGTTGTAGTCTGTTGAACGTTGCATTCAATAAGAATCCAACATCTGCAGTCTACAGCAGTGTTGTAGTCTGTTAAACACTGCATTCAATAAGAACCCAACATCTCCAGTCTACAGCAGTGTTGTAGTCTGTTAAACGTTGCATTCAATAAGCAAAATCCCAACACATCTGCAGTCTACAACAGCATTGTGCACTGTTAAACGTGCATTCAATAGAACCAACACTGCAGTCTACAGCAGCGTTGTAGTCTGTTAAACGTTGCATTCAATAAGAATCCAACATCTGCAGTCTACAGCAGCGTTGTAGTCTGTTAAACGTTGCATTCAATAAGAATCCAACATCTGCAGTCTACAGCAGCGTTGCAGTCTGTTAAACGTTGCATTCAATAAGAATCCAACATCTGCAGTCTACAGCAGTGTTCCCTATGGCACTAAGGTGTATACATGGTCGGTGGTAGCAGGGCAGTTATTGTGCATTACTAGTCTGGAGGTACACAAGTCGTATCAGCTGTATATTGAGAGACTTGTCGGTTCTGTAGTTGTAATAGCAGCAGTAGTAGTAGTACTAGCAGTTCTATTAGTAAAAATAAATATCTCAGTTGAGGAAAATATTGCATTGGCATAACGGAGAAACACTAATTGCTCCCCAACACATAAACCCCACCTACTCATTGGACAAACATTGTACATTCCACAAATAATTATGCATATCACTCCAATAGTGATTACTATCATATTGATCTAACAGTTATTACTAACATATCACTCCAATAGTGATTACTATCATATTGATCTAACAGTTATTACTATCATATCACTCCAATAGTGATTACTACCATATTGCTGTAATAGTGAATACTACCATATTGATCCGATAGTGATTACTACCATATTGCTCTAATAGTGATTATTAGGAGCATCACTAGCTTGACGAACCAATCGATCGAGAGTCTCTGGTTGTTGGAGTTATTAAATATGCCTTTTCTTTTTTCTTGTTTTCTATCTTTAATCAATTCACACAGTCGCCTTACTGTCTGGTAGTTGATCCAAATCTGGTAAAATCTCATTGTCTTTGGTGTGGGGTTGACGGTTTGCGTTTTATATACGTTGAGAGTAGCTGTAGTATCTGTGCGTGCATGCGTTATAATTAGTGTACACCAGGGATGAACGATTTTCAGCGAATTTTGCTATTTACCGATTAACGTGAAGCAAAGTGCTAAGTAATTAAGATATATATGACAACAATTGCGTAGTTTGAATCCCGTTCTTATATGACCTTAGATGTTGAAGCAACATAAAACGCAAACAAGAACGAGTTAGGTATAGCCTATAGACGATAATATAGGCACATCAAAGAAAGATAGTTGAAACCTGACTTACGGCATTTTTCTGTGATTCCCTGACAGTGATAACTAATCCAATGTGAGAAATCTGCGTTTTCGCGGAAATTCGTTTTGGATGTAATTATCTTGGCGTGTTTTCCCCGGGTGATATTTTTGCCGGAGACCACTTTCATCCCTAACCGGGTGTGGCGACTGAATGGGTAGAGCGTCGGCCTCGCAGGCGGGATATCGGGAGTTCGGTTCCCGGTCGAGTCAAACCAATGACTTATACAATTTATACTTGTTGCTTCCTAGCCTGGCGCTCAGCATTAATAGGACAGGGCAAGGACTGGTAAGCTCAGTGTTGGGTAGTCTGACTGAGTGGAATATCAGGTCATGGTGGGGCTGCACAATCAAGACGCCATGAGTGCGCAGTCACAAATCGGTACTCATCCTGATATGACGTTAAATATTGCCAGGATGTAAAATTCTAACAGCCAACCAACCTTTCATCCGTGATACACCTTAAAGTTAACCAGGTGTGTTGAATATAACGTTGATGTTGGAGGTGAGCGGTGTGTAGTATATATCCACCAGTGTTGAATATAACGTTGATTTTGGAGGTGAGCGGTGTGTAGTATATATCCATCAGTGTTGAATATAACATTGATGTTGGAGGTGAGTGGTGTGTAGTATATATCCATCAGTGTTGAATATAATGTTGTTGTTGGAGGTGAGCGGTGTGTAGTATATATCCATCAGTGTTGAATATAACGTTGATTTTGGAGGTGAGTGGTGTGTAGTATATATCCATCAGTGTTGAATATAACATTGATGTTGGAGGTGAGCGGTGTGTAGTATATATCCATCAGTGTTGAATATAATGTTGTTGTTGGAGGTGAGCGGTGTGTAGTATATATCCATCAGTGTTGAATATAACGTTGATTTTGGAGGTGAGCGGTGTGTAGTATATATCCATCAGTGTTGAATATAACATTGATGTTGGAGGTGAGCGGTGTGTAGTATATATCCATCAGTGTTGAATATAATGTTGTTGTTGGAGGTGAGCGGTGTGTAGTATATATCCACCAGTGTTGAATATAACGTTGATTTTGGAGGTGAGCGGTGTGTAGTATATATCCATCAATGTTGAATATAACATTGATGTTGGAGGTGAGCGGTGTGTAGTATATATCCATCAGTGTCTTCGGTCACTGCCATAATTCGCTCAGCACACCGAGGAGCTTCATCACACACACGCACACACCCAGCTACACACACACGCACCCCACACGCATAGACACATACACACAGCCCACACACACAGCCATATACACACATGCACGCGCACAAGCAGGCCACACACGCACATCCCCCCACACAGCTGCCCACACACACACACAGCTACACACATACACACATCTACACACACGCAGCCCACACACATAGACACGCACACAGCTACACACACATAGACACGCACACAGCTACACACACATAGACACGCACACAGCTACACACACAGCTGCATGCACAAGCAGGCCACATATGCACATCCCCCAACACAGCCGCCCACACACAGCTACACGCACACACATCTACACATACGCAGCCCACACACATAGACACACACACAGCCCACACACATAGACACGCACACAGCTACATGCACACGCAGCCCACACACATAGACACATACACACAGCCCACCCACACAGCCATACATACATCCACGCACACACTGCTGCACGCACAAGCAGGCCACACACGCACATCCCCCACACATCCGCCCACACACACACACACAGCTACACGCACAACCAGCCCACACACATAGCCACATACACACAGCCCCCATACACAGCCATACACACACGCACACACAGTTACACGCACACGCAGCTGCACCCACAGGCAGGCCACACACGCACAGCCGCCCACACACAGACCCCCCCCCCCTCACACACACACACGCACGCTCACCAGCGCGTGCTGCCATTATCAAGCGTAGAGACGACCGTAGCCTAAACCCGCGACCGGCCAACGCCCACGAGCAACTCGCGAGCAGCTGCCTCCCCCCCCCCCCAGCCTCCCTCCCGCTCATTCACCTGCTCTGTGCGCGGGGGGGGGGGGGGGGGGGGGGGGTTACTCCTGTCGACTGCTGCTGCTTCTGCTGCCGCCGCCATCTGCTGCTGCTGCTGCAGCAGAGATGCCAACTGGACCGATTTTGGCGGCTACTCTCTTCCGTTATTAAGATTCCATGTACAAATCTTCCGATTTTCACTCTCACCCACCTAAATAAACAAAATCAGCTAATACGAAAGGCAAAATCAGCTACACTCAGCAAGTTAAAGACATCAGCAGCTGAAGGTGGCAGGCAGAGACTAGAAAATGACACATAGACACATGGTGGGATACATAAGTATATAATATAATTATATATACATATTATATATTGTATGATTATACTATGTCATGATATATGTCCAATTGTCGCGCTGCATGTTGCCGCACAAAAACTTATCTTCCTAATAAAATGTAAAAAATCTTCCTATTTTTGGTGACACGATGTTGGCATTGTTTTTGCTACTGCATCTGCATCTGCATCTGCTTGTGGATCGGCTGCTGCTTTCACGGCAGCGACAGCAGCAGCTGCTTGCAACTGAAGATGCGGCTGTAGGGAGGGTCTGTCTACAGCTCGTGTCAGCGTGTACCGGCCTTTAGCTAAGTGAATGCAGGGCCCTCCACCGGCGTGTGACTATGGCCAGGCATTGCCAACATTCAGTCTTCTGGTCATCAATTGAGGAGTCTTAACGAATAGTAGAGAGCAGTTCCCTGTGTGCGGCCTTTATTTGTTTAGTTCACTCTATAATGAGGTGGCCGAATGAGTTAGAGCGTCCGTCTCCCTTGCTGGTAGATCGTGGAATCGTGGGTTCGAACCCTGGTCGAGTCAAACCAATGACTTAAAAATTGATACTTGTTGCTTCCTAGCCGGGCGCTCGGCATTATTAGGACAGGGCAAGGACTGGTGTGCTCAGTGTCAGGATAATGTGACTGAGTGGGATACCAGGTGATGGTGCTGGCGGCCTGGTTTCCCAGTGGGACAGCACTATAAAGTCACCATGGGTGCGCACTGTCACAAGTCGGTACCCGTCCTGATATGACCTTAGATGTTGCTAGGACCTAAAACAACAACAAACAAAATATAATGAGGTAGACTTGTTCAAACCATCGTGAATGGAGATTTTTTTTTTATCAACCAGCCCGACGGTCAAATCGATTTATAAGGTTACTCTTCCTTTTCCAATATCTAGTGGTTCTCCTACTTTATGCAATTAGGGAGTGTTTTGTGATTAAGCAACAGCCGCACCCCCCCCCCCCCCTAAAAAAAAAAAAAGACACGCAAAAAACCCGATGTCATTTCAATTTCAATTCCCTTAATTATTCTCTTAAGCATCGTAGTCCTGTCACCCACCAAAACCATTTTCTAAATATAATTTGGTGCAAATATATAATTCCCTGGAATGTAGTATTTGCTGTGAAATTTGTCCCTTGTACTTAGTTGTAGTACTGATACACTTCAAGAGTATCACAGATTCAACGGTCTTGTCACCATTAGATAACCCCGGCTTGTTGAAAAATATGAATATGTGATGTTATTGCAATTCAATTTATGTCTCGAAAACCATTGACAAATCAAATTGATTTTATATGAAAGTAAATTGATTTCTCTTTCAAATGATACCAAATTTAGCCTCCTTGGTATTACTGGTTATGAAATATGATAAGGGATATGGCGGGTGCATTCAGGTGCTCTCAGTCTGTAAGGGATATGGTTATAAGGGATATGGCGGGTGCATTCAGGCGCTCTCAGTCTGTAAGGGATATGGTTATAAGGGATATGGCGGGTGCATTCAGGCGCTCTCAGTCTGTAAGGGATATGGTTATAAGGGATATGGCGGGTGCATTCAGGCGCTCTCAGTCTGTAAGGGATATGGTTATAAGGGATATGGCAGGTGCATTCAGGCGCTTTCAGTCTGTAAGGGATATGGTTATAAGGGATATGGCGGGTGCATTCAGGCGCTTTCAGTCTGTAAGCAGGTGTAGCTTGCGGGTGTGTATGTGCACTGCCGTTCTTAAAGGGTTAAATCAAAGCTATCTATGGCCGTATTCGATTAATATGACCCGGGCGACTCGGGTCACCCGAGTTGCTAGAATTTCAAATCGAACACCGCGAGTGGAGTCGACAAATACACGTGCCGTGTGCAAAATGACCCAACCCCAGTAACCCACCTCTTGGCTGGGGTTGGCTAGGAGCGATGACGTCACATTTGTACTGGTACCTGCAGGATAACATCTACCGATGTCATTTCAATTTCAATTCCCTTAATTATTCTCTTCAGCATCGTAGTCCTGTCACCCACCAAAACCATTTTCTAAATATAATTTGGTGCAAATATATAATTCCCTGGAATGTAGTATTTGCTGTGAAATTTGTCCCTTGTACTTAGTTGTAGTACTGATACACTTCAAGAGTATCACAGATTCAACGGTCTTGTCACCATTAGATAACCCCGGCTTGTTGAAAAATATGAATATGTGATGTTATTGCAATTCAATTTATGTCTCGAAAACCATTGACAAATCAAATTGATTTTATATGAAAGTAAATTGATTTCTCTTTCAAATGATACCAAATTTAGCCTCCTTGGTATTACTGGTTATGAAATATGATAAGGGATATGGCGGGTGCATTCAGGTGCTCTCAGTCTGTAAGGGATATGGTTATAAGGGATATGGCGGGTGCATTCAGGCGCTCTCAGTCTGTAAGGGATATGGTTATAAGGGATATGGCGGGTGCATTCAGGCGCTCTCAGTCTGTAAGGGATATGGTTATAAGGGATATGGCGGGTGCATTCAGGCGCTCTCAGTCTGTAAGGGATATGGTTATAAGGGATATGGCAGGTGCATTCAGGCGCTTTCAGTCTGTAAGGGATATGGTTATAAGGGATATGGCGGGTGCATTCAGGCGCTTTCAGTCTGTAAGCAGGTGTAGCTTGCGGGTGTGTATGTGCACTGCCGTTCTTAAAGGGTTAAATCAAAGCTATCTATGGCCGTATTCGATTAATACGACCCGGGCGACTCGGGTCACCCGAGTTGCTAGAATTTCAAATCGAACACCGCGAGTGGAGTCGACAAATACACGTGCCGTGTGCAAAATGACCCAACCCCAGTAACCCACCTCTTGGCTGGGGTTGGCTAGGAGCGATGACGTCACATTTGTACTGGTACCTGCAGGATAACATCTACCAGTACAAGTCCTATGTGTTGTTTTAATGCTTTTTTTTTTTTAATAACCCAGATTGTTAGCTTATACAATCATAAAATACTTTAAATCCTATTTTCTGTACTTATATCGGTTATTAACAAAATAATAATTAAGTTTTGGATTAAGCCACCATTTTTTCCACCCCGAGAATGGAGAAGCGTATTCGTTTATTCAACCCTAATCTGTAGGATGTGCGCATGTGCCAAAAAGTGCCTCGCGTTACCCGAGTTGATTAATCGATTACACCCTAAATGTTTGGTTGTGGCCACATGAAATATAACCATTTTTTCACAGTTAGGCTTATCTCTAGGTATGATCTAATTAATTACTTGGTGCTGTAACCAGGATCACGGGTCCTCCTGCAGGTTTCTCGTGTTTGCCTATCGATAGGACATGGGTGGGCCCCGATTGTTTTTTTGGTGTTATTTTTTATAGGCAAAATTGTATCAGCTACTATTAATCTGGTATTTACAAAGTCGAATGCATAAATGCGATGCAGATCGCTCAGCGTACTTTTAGTAAGTGGGTATTATAATTGTCAGAGATATTACGCATGGACATTCGCAATAGTCCCAAGTCAGTAGGTGGTATAATTTTTAAATAGGTCGAATCCGAAGGCTGAGACCCACCCGCAAGAACTAGCGTGAATCCTACAAGTACGCACAATCACGTCATTCTGTTTTTATCGTGCATGTAAAACGCTATTTTTCTATTCGCTGAGGAACTATATTCTACTGACTTCATATGTTACTGGTGCCATTCGGCCAAACAGAAGGCACCTCTCTGTGTCAAAATGATACATGTGGAATGATGAGCACTGTGGGGTGGGTGTGGGTGTGTGGTAATGTATAGCTCGCTGCCCGCCGTCCGTTGTGGGACTTAACAGGTCCCCACTAGGCGAGCATTTGTCGTTCAACCCCCCGTCCCCACCCCCGTCCCCTCTGGTGTTGGCACAGAGCGGAGCCGGTTTGGTGGCTGCTGTTAGAAGGCAGCCAGTCAAGCAAGCAGGCAGGCAGGCAGTCAAGCAGGCAGGCAGTCAAGCAAGCAGGCAGGCGGGCAGTCAAGCAAGCATGCAGGCAGGCGGGCAGTCAGGCAGGCAGGCGGGCAGTCAAGCAAGCAAGCAGGCGGGCAGGCAGGCAGGTGGGCAGTCAAGCAAGCAGGCAGGTAGGCAGTCAAGCACGCCGTCTAGCCGCTAGCAGTCTGTCTGCCCTTAATACCCCAGTCACACGACTGCTTGCGACCACCAAAAAGGGGTGGTCGCAAAGTGGTCCTAAGCTGGTTGCAAAGAGGTCATAGACTTTCTTGCGACAATTTTGGTGCAAGAAGGTTGCAGCTACTGCACTAAAAACTTCCGTGCGACCAAAATGGTTGCTTCAAGTAGGCCGGCGATCATTGCTTTGGTCGAAAGGAGGCGGGTTCTTTGGTCCAAAGTGGTCGCAAGCTGTCGTATGACTGGGGCTTAAATATAGCCAGGATGTAAAATTCCAACAACCAGCCAACCATTATTTGGAATATTTTCACTTTTGGTATCCACGTCACAGTTTCTGAGCACGACCCATCTACAATGCAGCTCCTGGTTATCTTCAATGATGGAGCACCAGGAGGACGTATTTGTCGCTTATATTTGTTGTTGTAGTGGCAGATATAGGATCTCTACAATTGTGATGCGCGAAAAGGAAGAGAGGAGGCGGGGGTGGAAATAAAAGGTTTTTATTTTCGCCTCAGACAAGCATACAGGGCATACAGGGTAAACGAGGAGTAGAGGTAAATAATGAACAAAGGGATAAAAATAAGGAAGCTCATGAGGAGCGGAGTAAAGATAGAGAAACAGAGATCAAGTGTCAGTGGAGTGAGGGGGTGCCGAGGAGCCCTCCACCGGTGGAAGAGAAGGTAGGAGGATTGTAGGGTGGGTGGGTGGTGAAAAAGGGTAGAGCTGGGAGACGGCAGGAGGGCGAGTGCCTGAGGGAGGCCGGGGGGCGGCCTTATAAGGGGAGAGGGAGGGGTGACAGCAGGTGAGTGTGAAAGCTGCCGGCCCGGGGGAGGGCGAGAGGTGGCGAGCAGCGGCGTCGGGTGAGGCGTGAGCGCCGCGCGACGCGGAGGGCGGGGGAGGGGGCGGCGCAGCGCGCCGTCTGCCGAGGTGAGAAAGCAGCGCGACAGCGCGGGGCGGGGGGAGGGTCTCTTCCTCTCCTCGCATCAAACGTAATGCTTCGCATTACGACCGATGCGCGAAAAGGAAGAGAGGAGGCGGGGGTGGAAATAAAAGGTTTTTATTTTCGCCTCAGACAAGCATACAGGGTAAACGAGGAGTAGAGGTAAATAATGAACAAATGGATAAAAATAAGGAAGCTCATGAGGAGCGGAGTAAAGATAGAGAAACAGAGATCAAGTGTCAGTGGAGTGAGGGGGTGCCGAGGAGCCCTCCACCAAAAGTAGGAGAGGGCTCGAGGCGCGCCCGAGGCGGGGGGGGCGCGGGGCGCCCGAGGCGGGGGTCCGGAGATGGAGGTCTGGGCGGAGAGGGGTGGCGGCGCGCCCGAGGCGGAGCAGGTGGGGCGGGCCGGCCGAGAGGTGGGCCGTGTCGGGGGTCAGGCTCCCTCTCGGGGCGGGGAGTGTCCGGGGCCTGCGTCGACAGGGAGCGGGCGGCCAAAAAGGGGGAGGCCCGCTCCTTGGCGGGATCTGGTGAGGAGGTCCGACGAGGGTCGAGCAGGGGGGGGAGCGAAGTCCTCGGGGGTGGTGGTCGGGGTCTGGGCGGCGGTGTTGTTGAAGGCGGTGTCGTGAGGATCGGCGGCAGAGGGTTCCTCCTGAGGCTGGGCTGGGATGTGGTCCGAGGTGTGATGCCCGAGGTGATGATCCCCGGCTGGGCCTGGGCGGCGCTGCGATCGGTGGTCGCTGGGAGGTTGTCGGCGGGAGTTGCGGGGCTGTCGGCAGTGGTGAGGGTGAGGCGCCGGAGGGGTCCCCCCGGGCCGGCCGGGGGGAGGCCGGCGGATCAAAAATCCACCGAGGTGGCGGGGGGGGGGGTCTGGCGCTCACAGGTTTGTTTCGTGATGCAGTCGGCCTCGCTGTGCATGGTTAAGAGGCGCCTCACATTGGCGCAGTATGCGCAGACGTGATGGCGCCTGTCCCCCGCCTCACCGTGGGCCTCCCCGAGGCGGGCCCGATCGCACGAGGTGGGGGCGCGGTTCCAGGCGCGGTAGGTGGCGCGGGCGTCAGCTTGGGGTCGAGGGAGGTGGGCGCCTCGGTGGAGAGGGTCGGGTAGGCGGGCAGGGGCGGCGGTGGCTTGGTCCTCGGGCATGGCGAGGCAGTCTAGTCTCATGAGGTTGAGCGCTACCGGGTCATGCCAGCCCTGGGGGAGGGTTCCATCTGCGATCGCGGTAAACAGGGTCTCTGAGTACCGGCGGACGGTCGCCCAGGGGTACACGAGGTTATCCCGGCAGACTGCTAGGTGGTGGTGGTGGAGTCCCTGGGCGGGGAAGTCGGGGTGGTCGATGAGGGTGAGGAGGGCGAGGGTATACTCGTCCTTTGTCGCCTCCCCCCTCTTCACCGGCTTCCTCTCGGCCCCTCGTTTCACCAGGTCCGAGGGGAAGATGTAGTTGGCCGGGATCCCTTGGCGCCTCACGGAGTGGCGCGCCTCGGCGGATGCCAGTATCTCCCGGACGGCGTCGGCCGCGGAGGCGGGGCTGTGGCGGATGGCCTCCTCGTGGTAGGCCGGCGAGGTGGCGGGTGGTGGTTGACTGGAGAGGTGACGGTACCTCTCGTACTCCGGGTGCGCGGCCCCGGGGAGGGACGCCTGAGGCGGCGGCGGGGGCCGGGCTGTAGTGGCGGTAGGTGCCCGAGGCGTCGGGGCGGCCTGGCGCCTCGGGGGAGATGAGGGGATCCCCGGGCGGGTCCCCCCGGTCTCCAGGCAGTCGATCCGGGCGTGGAGGCCTGGCGCGCCTCGGCGGCGGAGTGCTGTTGGTCGAGCTGGATACGCTGGAGCGCCTCCAGCAGTGTCGAGATCTCGGGGCCCGAGGGCGCCGCGGGGGACGCTGGGGCGTAGGCCGGGGACTCGCCCCGGCCGGGTGCTGGAGAGGGCCCCGGGGTGCGGGGGGCGGCCCGGGATCCCTTCCGTCCACGTCCTTTTCCTCGAGGCATCCTGAGGCTGAGCTGGAGCAGAGATCCGAGGTGGAGTAGCCAAGACTGAAAAAGGGTAGAGCTGGGAGACGGCAGGAGGGCGAGTGCCTGAGGGAGGCCGGGGGGCGGCCTTATAAGGGGAGAGGGAGGGGCGACAGCAGGTGAGTGTGAAAGCTGCCGGCCCGGGGGAGGGCGAGAGGTGGCGAGCAGCGGCGTCGGGTGAGGCGTGAGCGACGCGGAGGGCGGGGGAGGGGGCGGCGCGGCGCGCCGTCTGCCGAGGTGAGAAAGCAGCGCGACAGCGCGGGGCGGGGGGAGGGTCTCTTCCTCTCCTCGCATCAAACGTAATGCTTCGCATTACGACCAATGTGATACCGGCTGTGGGGATGTGCCAACATTCTGTTTCTGTCTGCATGTTTTTGTTTGTGTACAAAGAACCCTTTTTAATCCTGACTATTTTGTTCACAACATCCAGTGTTGCTACCTAGGCTGGTGCTTGGCATTAATAGGATAGGGCAAGGACTGGTTTGCAAGGTATCAGGATAATGTGACTTGGATATCAAGTCATGGTTCTGGCAGCCTGGTTTCCCAATGGGGCAGCACTATAAAGTCGCCATGAGTGCGCATTGTCACAAGTCGGTGACCTTAGATCTTGCTAAGACATAAAACAACAACAAACAATCAGATTACCAATATTGCCAGATAAACGATTTTGATTTTACAGGAATAAAATGAATGGTGGAAAACTTGTTTCTTGGATGTTTTTTTTGGTGGATGGATTGAATTTGTCAGATTAATACAAGCTGATTGCAAATTAGAGTTTTGATGTTGTTAACACAAATTCCACCTACATAATATAGGGATTCAATTAATCCTATTACTTTGTGAATCATATGTATGCTTAATTGATATATTCTCATCTGTATGTCAGCCGAATGATGGCTTTCGTTACAATAACAGAGTCCGTACAGGCCTGGAATGTCTTAAACTTCATTTGCCCCATTTCAAGGTCTTGATAAGCCTTGAATTTAACCTATTTTGTGGGATTGGTCTTGAAAAGCCTTGAATTCCATTAAACTGTCAGCACTGATCTACATTAGTCCGAAACCACCATTCGGCAGTGTCTTTTTTTGTTGTTGGTTAAAATCCAAATGAAAATAGTCTTGAATTCCTATTAAAAAAACAACCCTGAAATAGCCTTGAATTCCATATCTTCACATGTGTACGGACCCTGCAATAATGCTATGATATGTGAATGGATCCCTTATCAAGGTCACCACTTAATACGTGTACACATATTTCACAGTGCACCCATATATGGTTGACAATTGTCGTTCTAAAATATGAATGGTTATCAAATTACAGTGACGCACCTGTCGATATTGACTAAAGCGCTAGCATTTGTTGCCATATATCATGAGTCGATCCAGGTAAATATAAATGTTTAATGGCTGCGCTGCTCCAATTGACTCATAACGGTAATTGACTGTAAAAAGCAGCAATCGATTTTCATTTAAATGTTAATCCCATTTGTGCATAGTATATCGTTTTTGGCTAACACATGTGTTCTGCTTTTTATATTTTTATCAGAATTATACATGAAGGCGGCTTCACAAGTGAGGACAATAAGCAGTATAAGCCTGTGGTATACAGCAATACAATCCAGTCTCTAGTTGCCATCATAAGGGCCATGGGCACGCTAAACATAGCATTTGGAGATCCAGAACGAGAGGTAAGTCATTTTGTGCTATTTTATTATTAGTTGTTGCCAAGAGATTGATTTATCATCGATGAAAGATATCTGCAGTTTCGCGGATTTCCATGATTTGTTTTATACTTACCGAATAATGTTAACTAAAATTCCAAGGAATCAGGTTGTATATAACCACAGTTGGGTAGTTTGAATCCCGTTCTTATATGAGCTTAGAGCATGAAGCGCAAATAAGAACGAGTTAGGTATAGGCGATAATATAGGCACAACAAGGACAGTTGAAATCTGACTTCCGGCATTTCCCCCCCACGATTCCCTGACAGTGCTAAGTTTATGGGAGAAGATCTGCATTTTGGCTGAAATTTGCAGTCGGTGTAATAATCTCGGCTTGATTTCCACATTTGTTGCTGGAGAACGCTTTCATCTCTGATTTATGTGTCATGGGAGACATTGCAAATGAACTGGGCACTACGGCTGTAGCGGGATTTTATTGCACATATCTGCTATTCCTGGGCGAGTGCATTAACCATTAGGCTATCATAGCTCCCTGGTGCCATGCGCTCACCTACACCTATCTGTGTGTTTGTATGTGTGCATTTCACCTGGGGAGGTGTGTACTACTCAGTACACTTGTTTCTCCTTAATAGAGTGGCAAGCACATGGAATAGGCTTTCACCTGAAATAACACTTAATGCATTGGAAAACAGACTCAATAAATTTTGGAGTCAGTCTCGGTATAGTCATATATAGTAGGTACTCCAAACTGACACATGTGGGCCCCTTACAAAAAGATACCCACCCTTTGTAAATGAACCAATTAAGTTGCACTTTAGCTACCTGTGTTTTATGGTGGGCATTTTGGTTATTTGTATAGCTTTGCTTGTGTACAGTTATTTGAAGATGGCAAGCTTCAAAGGGTAACGGCACCCTAATTCTAAATGCACATGAATGAATTGTGAAGGTGGTAGGGCGGGGGTAGGAGAGTATGCCCTTTGAAGTCCATATCATTCGAATGTCGATGCTAAGCTTATTTGATAAATTCACCTGTTAGTGTTAGTCAGGGTAAAGGGGAAAAAAAACACTTCCAAAAAGGCATGCATGCATACATACATACATACATACATACATACATACATACATACATACATACATACATACATACATACATACATACATACATACATACATACATACATACATACATACATACATACATACATACATACATACATACATACATACATACAGTGTATGGCTGGTCCACAATGAGGTCCCCCAGACCAGCATACTGCCACCTATCGGCCCTAAATGACACGACATGGGTCAGACTACATGTGGCCGCCGCCCTGTGGTAGTGGGGCTCATACATGGACTACTACAGCAATATTAATAATTAAACTAATCAATAATATTTTTATTCAAATAATGAATAGAAATTATGATTATATAATTTCATCAGTTTGAGAAAGCGGTGTGTGCCTTTTGGTCTTTTTTGTTTAAATTTGTTGCAATTTCCTCCCCTTTTTTTGTCTCACTTATCTATGACATTTACAAGTGCGAGTTGCCATGGTGTATTGTCGTGTTGGGACCCACCATGCTGGTTGTGTATCCTTTGGTATTTCATGTTAGTGCCACCACACACTACCAGCAGCTGGGGCCCTACTTTACCAACACATCGACGAAAACAAGGCCTGCCTTACTAACACATTGACCAAAACCATCCGCAAATATATCAGAAGCAACCGGTATTGTGCATGTGTACAAAAACTAAAACCAGAAAAACATGAAATTTAGCTAAATCAGGTATGTATAACATTGTTCTCAGTTTATTGTAGAGATGTGGTCCTATCGAACATGCTAAGTGCTCTATTTTAGTGGAAATAGTTTGTGCAATTAGTAAATTGCCATGTCCGTTGAACTTGAAGATAGGTCATGGTCTATCAGAATGTTAGCCATCAGCACTTTTTGCATATATACCGGCATCTGGTATTGTTCGCTTTATGCATCTACTTTGTGGTGAGAGTGATAAACACCAATAAAAACAGCAACAATGTCGACAGTAACAAAAAACAGTATTTAGAGTAACAAGCAAAATATTGACAGTAACAGGCGACAATATTGACAGTAACAAAAACAATGTTGACAGTAACAAACAACAATATCAACAGTAATAAACAACAATATAGACAATAACAAACAACAATACGGACAGTAGCAAACAACAATACGGACAATAGCAAACAGCAATACGGACAGTAACAAACAGCAATACGGACAGTAAAAAACAACAATGTCGGTAGTGACAAAGAACCTCTGTTAGTCATTGGGTAATGTCATGTTTTATTTCCCATTGGAGTGATGCCATAGTCGGTTATTTTGATGTGATGTCACGACTTTGGTATCGCAATGCATTGTGGGGACGTGCACCATTTCGATAGCCAGCGACAAAGAAGCCTGTATATGTGGGGTGGTGGGTTGTATGAGTCATCCTGCAACCGCCCCCATATATTTGGTTTGTGGTATGAAATAGAATGCTGCAGAAATAAGGGAGAAGTGTCATTTGAATTTCATGAGTATGATTATTTAACAACGGATTTACTTTTTATTTTATTTATTGTTTGATCGGCGACCTATGGGTGACCACTTTAGTCGCAAGGAGGGTTTTGGTGCAACACCTGCAACCTTCTGACAAATGGTCGCCAGGAGGTCGGCGACAACTGAGGACCTTTTTTCAACCGCCTTTTCTTTTTTTGTTGCAAGAGACCGCAAAGTGGTCGCAAGCCTAGTGTGACTGGGGTATTACGTAAACTACATATCCCAATGACCATTTTTCATTTCACCTTTGCCGATGTCTGAACCACCTGTTATTGTTACATTAGTAACACGGTCCCGGTGTAGCAGTTAATCGCAAACCCCCAGTTGTGATTTCCTAGGAAATCGCAAACCCCCATGCCATATATGGGAATGGGGGGGTTTGTGATTTCCTAAGAAATCACATATCACCCCTGGAAATCGCAAATCCCCCATGTTTGGTAGTCTTTATCCTAATGAAAACATCTTTGCGATATTCCAGTTCGTAATTCAAACCACACATGCAGTGAAAACGGCCTTTATTCACAGATGTCACCACTGTGGCCATTCTAAAGGCCAGGTAAAGAGTAGTCGGGTTCCAGTAACTATGTTTTCCACTAGGTGGTGATCTCTGTTGAACCAAAGGCCAGGGGACCAGGCTAGAAAAAGAGGTGCAGCAATATCCTGGTATTATCATTCAGTTTCAAGATCGGCAATGTAAACAATGTCGTTAGCAAAATGGTCTTTTTAGTTCCAACTTCAGTCACTGCATACCGTAAAGAGAACCATTTTAATATTCCACATTTTTGTTGCACATGCATCAAATATTTCAATGAACCATTATTTACTAGTGTGTTAGTTGAATAATACAAAATGCTACAAAGCATGCGGGGGTTTGTGATTTCCTAGGAAACCCCGGGGTGTGCAATTTCCAGAGGTTTGCGATTTCCTGCTACACCGGAACCTGATGGAAATATGATATATTTTTGTGTTAATGCCTTATTCAACAAATACATGTAGGTATGCACTACTATTGTCTCGTGTTCAGACGACATGTTGCTATGGATACGTGCTCAGACACAGGGCACTGGCAGGTTTCCGTGTACTCATGCATTATTGATTCTGAACTAATTTGGTGTACTAATGAGTAATGTCAAACCAACTCAATATTCAGTATCTAGGCGTTTGTAAGATTGCGGGCGAGGTGGCCGAATCAGTAGAGCGCAGGAGTTTGGTTCCTGGTCGAGTCAAACCAATGACTTATCAAATTTATACTTGTCGCTTCCTAGCCTGCCACTCGGCATTAATAGGATAGGGCAAGGACTGGTTAGCTCTGTGTCAAGGTAATGCGACGGAGTGTGATATTCAGTCATAGTGCTGGCAGTCTGATTTTCCAGTGAGGCAGCACTATAAAGTCATCATAAGTGCACACTGTCACAAGTTGCCACCCGTCCTGATATGACCTTAGATGTTGCCAGGATGTAAAACTCCAACAACCAACCAACGAAAGGTTGCATAGTCCGATGGTCTTGAGTTTCTGCCATTATTTGAGATAAATATATTAGCTTAAAATATATTAGGTTAGGTCAACCTTACATTAGTTAACTATTATTATAGATGATCAACTTTGGATATATTTGAAGTGGAAGCATGCAAAATTAATTTGGTCATGTACGTGGGAATTCTGATACGTCATAGGCTTCAGCAGTAACAGGTTCTAATAAATCGACTTAGTAATCCCTTCTATGTAGGAACAGATGCTTAATAAGTACACCAGTATCTGGGTTGAATATGTAGAATAACATCCAGATAAGTGTTTTGGTTTCTAAAACTGGATGTTTTCGTCGGACTATGCAGCTTCAAGGGAATGTCAGGCAACGGCAAACCTCACTGGCAGTTTAATGCATTTGTTTGTTAGGTGATGATCAGTCGCTATCTGGTGAAGTTGTCGCCGTGGCTCATTTTTTAACAAAAATGGCAGGTGGCAAGTGACATGGTCGCTAGACCATTGTGCTGATTCAATAGCTAATTGCAGGTGGGTGACGAGCGGAGTGGTCGCCATGCCATTGTCCTGGTTCGGTATGACCGGCCAGTGACAAGCGAAATGGTTGTAGTGTCATTGCGCTGGTTTTGTTAGACAATCATCGACCAGTAACACGCGAAGTGGTTGCCATGTCAGTGTGCTGGTTCTGTAGACAATGACCAGCCAGTGACAAGCAAAATGGTTGCACTATCATTGCGTTGGTTCGGTAGACAATGACCAGCCAGTGACAAGCGAAGTGGTTTCAATGTCATTGTGCTGGTTCGGTAGACGGTGACCAGTGAAGTGGTGACTGGCCAGTGACAAGCGAAGTGGTTGCAATGTCAATGCGCTGGTTCGGTAGACAATGACCGACCAGTGACAAGCAAAGTGGTTGCAATATCAATGCGCTGGTTCGGTAGACAATGACCGACCAGTGACAAGCGAAGTGGTTGCAATGTCATTGTGCTGGTTCAGTAGACAATAATCAGCCAGTGACAAGCGAAGGGGTTGCAATGTCATTGTCCTGGTTCAGTAGACAATGACCAGCCAGTGACAAGCGAAGGGGTTGCAATGTCATTGTCCTGGTTCAGTAGACAATGACCAGCCAGTGACAAGCGAAGGGGTTGCAATGTCATTGTGCTGGTTCAGTAGACAATGACCAGCCAGTGACAAGCGAAGGGGTTGCAATGTCATTGTGCTGGTTCAGTAGACAATGACCAGCCAGTGACAAGCGAAGGGGTTGCAATGTCATTGCGCTGGTTCTGTAGACAATAACCAGCTACATGTGCAGCACTTCGAGCACCAATAACCATGGCGACTGGCTTATTGTAAACAGAGTGACAATGGGCGCTGACATAAGCGGGTATGTGGATAATTAAATCTGGTGGATAAATTACACCTGGGAGTGCACTGGGTGTTATTGACTGCTGGATAACAACTTTGACCCGGGGTGAGTGAGTTCTGCTCACCATACGACCATAATGTCATATCGAACTTGTTGTTGTGCCGTGTTGTGCCAAAGCAAGCAAGCATCCTCTGGATGAATGCTGAGAGGAGAACAGTAGTCAAGTGCATATTTAAAAATTATAAAAATGTTTAACAAAATTAAAACTTACATTTTTTTACTTTGTGTGTGTGTGATGAATTTATTTATCCTGCCCATAACGGATAAGTGTGTTGACACTTGTTTTCACCGCTGGGTACCACTATTTCAAATTTGATTCAAATATTTAAAAAAATATTTATAGTAATTTAGGTTTTCTTGCTTCATGTTTATGACTTGTAACCGTTTGTAGATTGTAATTGCAAACAGTCCAACATCCAGCTTTTACTACTCTTTGTGTTAGTCCATTTAAACATCATGTGTTTCTCTAGGTTATATATTTTTTTTAGTAGTTTCTTAAACACTGATATGCACTGCTATTTGTAACATTTTTATATTTTTTAATGAGAATGTAAATAGAGAAGGCAAAGCAGAAACCTGGCACACATATAATTATTTTTAAAAACCCCACAAAAATCACCTCGGGAAGTTAATTGTGAATGGCAATGTGTAATACACATACAGTTCAGGGCATTTCTCAAGCCATTTGCGTGGGTAGGGTGCCAGCTTTTTATGTACGTGAGGTCAATCTCCGGCCGAGTCAAATCAAATATTTACAAAATTAATATTTGTCGGTGCTCGGCGTTATTAGGCTGTGGAAAGGACTGGTTTGTCCAATGTCAGGATAATATATGACTGAGTGGGATATTGGGCAATGGTTATTATCAAAGGTAGACTATTCCGGTAGGTTAGCACTATAAATAAAGTCACCATGAGTATGCACTGTCAAAAGTCAATACCCGTCCTAATATAACATTGGATGTTACTAAAAATGTAAAACTGCACGTGGTGGCCGAACCGGTAGAGTGCAGATCACCACACACTGTGGTTCAATCCCATACTTGAATGTAAGTTATTGAGTTTGCTTTCTGTGTAGAGTAGTGTATTAGAGAATAGAGAATTATCAACCAGACCTGCATTTGAAAGTGCTCCTTGTGTAACGGTATATATAGAGGCGGAATGATGGTTGTGTATATTTTAAATTTTCTTCTGAAAGTATAAGTATAAGAAGCCACACTCTCACGTAGTTTTAAGTTAGTTTGTTGGAGTTTTACATCCTAGTAACATTTAAGGCATATCAGGACGGACGGACACCAACTTGTTACAGTGTGCAGTCATGCTACTCAAGGCCGTCACCACCATGACCCAATATCTCACTCAGTCACATATCCTAATATTGAGCTAACCAGTCCTTGCCCTGTCCTAATAATGCCAGCTGGCAGGCTAGGTAGCGACAAGTATCAATTTTGTATGTCATTGGTTTAACTAGGCCAGGATTAGAACCTCTGAACAGGATGCCAAACCTCGTATCGATTAGTCATAAAGCAAGGGATTCAGTTGTAAATTTAGGAATGGGAGGCATACCTATTGGTGTAACTCATTTGCATTTTGTCCCGTGAATGATTTAAACAATTCAGATGCTATCTTGGAAAGTGGCAGTAGCATGGTACAGTTAAGATAAAAAAAAATATTAAAAAACCCGCATGCATAAGTATCACAATAACACAGAATAAAATATGATGGGATGTGCACATAGACATTACTGAGAGTTTCCCGGGCAGATATTACCCAGTTTTATTGCATGCAAATGTGGTATGACATGTAACATAAATACAGTGCCAGCTGAAGGTACCAGCACCTCTGGCAGTCGCCTGGAGCGCCACATGCTAGGGAGCATCAGTTTAAAATTGTGTTGCAATTAATTGTAAGGGCGTCAGCAACCCTAGGGCTAGGGCTGGTTATGATATGGGGTAATATTATACAGTTATGTGACAGCAGTACTGGAATATATATATATATATATATTATATGTAATACAGCTATGTGACAAGGTCGATTCATGCTGCTTTCCATGTGCAGTATCATTGAATCATACAATATGTCTATGCCAAGGATGAATATAACAATTAGTTAATTCAAATTCCATTCTTATGTGACCTGAGATGTTGCTATAACATAAAACCCTAACAAGAACGAGTTAGCTAGGGGAGATAATATTAATATAGTCACAATAAGAACAGTTGAAATTTCCGGCATTTTCCTCGCGATTCCCTGACGATGCTATTAATCCCATCGGGGGGGGGGGGGGGGTGATCTGCGTTTTCGCGGAAATTTACCATCGATGTAATAATCTTGGCTTGATTTCCGTGTTTCTTGTCGGAGACCACTTTCATCCCTGTTTAATAGAGAGCGGTGTGAGACCAGCAATGCGCTGTGAGCTGCTCCTGTTTTAACAACACTGCTAGGGGCTACCGAGCTGCTCGCTGGGCCGGCTTATGCTTTGGCGCATGCCCAGGCGGGGCTCTGACGTCAGCAGCGAGCAGGGGTGGTTGTGATCCGCACTCTGGTACCAACTGCTCGCCTCGCCAGGCCATGGCGGCAATGCAGAGGGACGGGGGGGGGGGGGTGTTAGGGGAGGCTGCCTCTGTCAGAGGTGCTGAGTGGGTGGGAGACTCTGTCAGAGGTGCTGATTGGGTGGGAGACTGGCTCTGTCAGAGGTGCTGATTGGGTGGGAGACTGGCTCTGTCAGAGGTGCTGAGTGGGTGGGAGACTAACTCTGTCAGAGGTGCTGAGTGGGTGGGAGACTGGCTCTGTCAGAGGTGCTGATTGGGTGGGAGACTGGCTCTGTCAGAGGTGCTGATTGGGTGGGAGACTGGCTCTGTCAGAGGTGTTGAGTGGGTGGGAGACTGGCTCTGTCAGAGGTGTTGAGTGGGTGGGAGACTGGCTGTGTCAGAGGTGTTGAGTGGGTGGGAGACTGGCTCTGTCAGAGGTGCTGATTGGGTGGGAGACTGGCTCTGTCAGAGGTGCTGATTGGGTGGGAGACTGGCTCTGTCAGAGGTGCTGAGTGGGTGGGAGACTGCCTCTGTCAGAGGTGCTGAGTGGGTGGGAGACTGGCTCTGTCAGAGGTGCTGAGTGGGTGGGAGACTGGCTCTGTCAGAGGTGCTGAGTGGGTGGGAGACTGGCTCTGTTGGAGGTGCTGAGTGGGTGGGAGACTGGCTCTGTCAGAGGTGCTGATTGGGTAGGAGACTGGCTCTGCCAGAGGTGCTGAGTGGTTGGGAGACTGGCTCTGTCAGAGGTGCTGAGTGGGTGGGAGACTGGCTCTGTCGGAGGTGCTGAGTGGGTGGGAGACTGCCTCTGTCAGAGGTGCTGAGTGGGTGGGAGACTGCCTCTGTCAGAGGTGCTGAGTGGGTGGGAGACTGGCTCTGTCAGAGGTGCTGAGTGGGTGGGAGACTGGCTCTGTCAGAGGTGCTGAGTGGGTGGGAGACTGGTTCTGTCAGAGGTATTGAGGGGGTTGGTTGTTGGAGTTTTACGCCCTGGCAACATCGAAGGTAATATGACGGGTGGTGTTGAGTGGGTGTTTGTGATTGGGTGCGTCGGTGGGTACAATCCAACCCATCGTATAGCTACAGTAATATCGTAGTGTTTGCTTGTTTGTTTATTGTTGTTTTACGTCCTAGCAACATCTAAGTTGAGTAGCCGAAAGTCGGATCAGGACGGTTACCGACTTGTGATAGTGCGCACTCAAGTGCGACTTTTATAGTGCTGCCCTCACCAGGACTAGTAGGAGGCCAGGCCACCAGCTGTCAGAGGTGTTGAGTGTGTGTTTGCGACTGGGTGGGTGGTGACAATTCAACCCGTCCTAACCAACTAATCAATACGCTGTATTTATAAAGGTTGGTGTGTTGACGTTAGCTCCTATGAAGCTTGCTCGTTCACAACGCCCTGTAATGTGTAACCTAAAAAAAAGTAAAATAATTTAGTTTAAGCGGTGTGTGTGTGTGTGTGTGTGTGTGTGTGTGTGTGTGTGTGTGTGTGTGTGTAGATGGTAATAGCTACCGTAATATCGTAGTTTGTGTGGGTGGTATCGAAATATAGATGTTGGTTTTTGTCTTTGTTGTTTTATGTCCTAGCAACATCTAAGGGTCATATCAGGACTAGTACCAACTTGTGACAGTGCCTACTCAAGTGCAACTTTTATAGTGCTGCCCCCACTAGGAGACCAGGCCACTGGCACCATGACTCGATATCCCCCCCCCCCTCCCTCACACACACAGTCACATTATCCTGACACTGTGCTAACCAGTCCTTGTCCTATCCTATTAATGCCGAGTGCCAGTCTGGGTAGCGACAAGTCATCAATTTGATAATTCATTGGTTTGACTCGGCTGCGATTCAAACTCCCGACCCTCTGCGTGGGAAGTCTGATTCGGCCACCGCGTCCGGTTGAGAGGAGGGTGGAGGTCTCATTAGAGTTGTGGCATAATACTTGACATATTTATAAATGCGGCATCATGTCTGATGGTGGTGATGAAAAGAGTAGTGCATTGCCACTCTGCGTGTATTGGTAGGGCCGCCTTGAAAATAGCCCGGTTTCGACGTGTCAAGTGTCACCTCATGCCCTTCATCTGAAATCAATGCGGCTCAGTCACGTACGCGTCTGTCCTTCTTTGAAACCTGTGGCCACGCTCGTGAGTGTGATATTTCTTTGTTTTTGTTTATTAATAAATTTAATGTGAGCGTCAATGAACGCTTTGATAGCGTCCGTGTGTGTGGTTTTATGTAATATGGTGTCATATCAGAGCTAGTGATCTTTTAATTAATTATGTATTGTCAACTGCGTTGGTGCAGTGTGTGTGTGTGTGTGTGTGTGTGTGTGTGTGTGTGTGTGTGTGTGGGTCTATGTAATGTGGTGACATTGGAACTAGCCATGTAAATATTGACCAATGATGTATTGGGTTGCTTTGGTGGAGTGTGTGCGGGTGGATTTCATGTATGCGGGTGTGGTTTGATGTAATATGGTCTCATATCGGTGTTGGTGGTTAGTTTGATGTAATATGGGAACTTCATTCACTCCATTTCAAGGCCTTGAAAAGCCTTTAATTTAACCAATTTATGGTAATTAGTCTTGAAATGCCTTGAATACCATTAAACTGTCCCCACTGATTTAAATTAGTCCGAAATCGCCATTTGCCATTGTTTTTTTCCTCTCCTGAAATCCAAATGAAAATAGTCTTGAATTCCTATCGAAAATGGCATTGAAATGGCCTTGAATTTCATATCTTTGCCCTAGTGTGGGTCGGGGTGAATATTTCAGCTGCAGATACAAGGGGGCGCTGTATCTTCCCAGTTGCCATGGATATTGCTCAGTGTGTTGACGAGTGCGAGGCCTTAAGGCTCTGTCACACGTCACCGGGTTGGGGAAGCGGAAAGAAACCGAACAAAGTCTGTTGATATCTGGCAAAGTCCGGTTTGTGTCCGTTGCATGCGGTTATTATCCATTATCGTCTGTTACCTGACCGTTACCCGTCCGTTATATAATCGATACATTTCAAGTCCGAATAACACCGGACTAGAATATTCTTTGTCCGGTTCTGTCCGTTGCTCAATCCGCCATAGTGTGACGGGCACTTTAAACCTACATGGCGGTCTGTTACTACTATACTAGTGTTAGTGGCTGTGAATGTCGTCTGCCAGTGTCTAAAACGGCGCCAAGCTGGGAAATAAAAGTGACAGATACTGCGCCTGCAGCACAGGCTGGTCTGCATGTACTACTCACAGTCGCCAGCGGGCGGGTGTGGGAGAGACCCGGCTGTGGTTTATAAATAGCACAGGCCGGCAAACCGGGCACGCGTCCCCGGGCATGTAGAGCGCAAGCGCTGTGACGTCATAATCCGATTACAACTGGTCGCCGCCACGTGTTGGTTGGTGGAGTTTTACGTCCTGGCAACATCTAAGGACATATCAGGACTGGAACCGACTTGTGACAGTGTGCAGTCATGCCGACTTTATAGTGCTGCCTCACTGGGAGGGGAGACCAGGCCGCCAGCACCATGACCTAATATTCCACTCTGTCACATTATCCTGACACTGAGCCAACCAGTCCTTGCTCTATCCTAATAATGCTGAGCGCCTGGCAAGGAAGTGACAAGTATCAATTTTTTTGATAAGTTATTGGTTTGGCTCGACCAGTGGTTCGAATCCCATGGTCTACCAAAACGGGAGACGGACGCTGAACTCATTCGGCCATCCTGTCGAGTCCATGTGCTTGTTCCCTAGTGAAAAATGCTAACAGTTAACCAGGCGAATTTGCCTCTTTTTTTTGTGTGTGATGAATTTATTTACCCTGCTCATAACGGATGAGTGTGTTAACACTTGTTTTGACCGCGGCGAAGCACTCATCTAATTTGATTTAAATCTTTTGAATTTAGTCTTTTCTTGCTTCTTGTCTATAGACTGCAAACAGTCCAAAATCCAGCTTTTGCTATACTTTGTGTTAATCCATTTAAACATCATCTGTTATTCTAGGTTACATTATTTTTTAATAGTGTAATTGGGTAGTCTAATATTGTTATGAGTTTCTGCCCTTTTGTTATCCAGCTTCTAATTGCAAGTATTTGTCTGCATTGTTTAGCCATATGGGCAGTTCCCAGAAACTGTACCACTTTTGTGACATGGAAACCAAAGGTGAAAACATTCCAAATAATAACAGAAGACATTCCAAATAATAGCATAGTCCATATTCAAATGAAGGTTTATATGTTGTACTGAATTGAAATTTATTAGTTTAAAAAAAATTCCTAATCCAATTATCAGATTGAAGGAAACCCACTTTAGTATGCATGTTTCTGAATTGGATCTGAAGATACTTCTTATTGGAAGTGTTTTGAACAATAACAAATTACTATATTATGCATTTTGTGTGTGCGTAGTTGTTCGTTCATGAGCCTCACCACTAGACGGTGGCTGCAGGGACTGTGCTGTCCACTGTTGTCCGCCGATGGCGACAGGTGGCAGCAAGCTAGCGGGAGGGTGGGCCCCCCCCCCCCCCCCCCCCCAACTGCGACCAACTAGTGGCCCCCACCTTGAGAGGTCATGGGGCAAATCACTTGGTTCTGTGACGCCGCGGTAGGAAATTAACCTTGGAAGCATACTATAAAGTCCTCGGCTGGAATCTGTGGTTGTGTAGGCAGGCTATAATGAAATCAGTACAGGCAAGAAGAGAAAGGAAGAGTATAATTTTTGCTATAAAGAATGAAAGTAGAGAGAGAGACAATGCCCTCAGGTTTATTATTTATAGTGGTACATGGATATGGTATGGCATACCACCTGACCGTGTTCTCCAATGAGAATCAAGCATTTACAGTTCCACCAATGAACATCAAGCATTCCTGTGTCACCATGGCTACAGTGATCTGCCCACCACCATCATGTGTACTAATGCACAAGTCAGGTCTAGCATCCCAGAACCACCATGCAATCCATACTGAAATAACATGTGTAGCATTTGTATAAAATACACAATACTCTACAATATTATGCACTATCGAAGGCGATGTAAACTCCCACATTAACACCGTGGTGTTCTCTGTGGCGGAGTGGCTAGAGGGTCCAACTTTTTTCTACGTCAGACTCCTAAGCTGAAGGTTGGTGGTTCGATTCCCTGTGCCCCCCCCCCCCCCCCCACCTCTGCCAATTTGGATTTCCACCGCTGTGTATAACTTACAGCGTCATCAAAGACCAGTTGCTCTCATACCATGTCTATGTGGCGTGGGAGGTTAAAAATCCCTTGGGTTGGTAAAAGTGTAGGCTCGGGCTTTCTATCGACAAACTGTCTAATGGTGAAAACAAGTCTATTCAGACTTATCCATGATATGCAGAATAAATCTTCAAGAAAAAGAAAAAAAACACCACCACCACCACCACCACTATTTTTCAGAAGGTGCTGTGTGTTAAATTGAGGTTCCATTCCCCAGTGTGTCCATTATGATGGCTGGCTGTGATGCGGAGAGGGTGCACTTAGAACTGCTTTCAAGTACTGAGTGGAGGAATGTCAGTGACGATGTGCAGTATGCTGTTCCAGTTCTCTGTACTAGCGCAAGTGGTCTTCGCTATGTAAGCACATAACCTCACTTGTGTAAGCATGAGGCGATCAGGCGACGAGATGTTTACAGCAAAGTAGAGTGCTTCCTCCGCAATCCCTTCTTCTGTAGCTCTGACTGTACTGAGAATATCACAGTTTTCGCTTTGCGGGTTTGTAGTGGGATTCATTTTTAATTCTCAAATTTATGGTACATCCTCTCTGGTGATATAATTATAAGTTGCAATACTCAATCACCTGTCCAATGTGGTGAAAGTAATGTTTAACTGACTCCCGTTTCATTTACCCTTCTTCTTCCTGGCCAAATCGGTAGAGCGCAGGATTCCCTTGCAGAAGGTTGGGAGTGTGAATCACAGCCGAGTCAAAGCAATGACCTATAAAATTTATACTTGTCGCTACCTAGCCTGGAGCTCAGCATTAATAGGATAGGCCAAGGACACGTTAGATCAGTGTGAGGATATTGTGACTGAGTGGGATATTGGGTCATGGTGTCGATGGCCTGGTCTCCTAGTGGGGGGGCAACACTATAAAGTTTCCATGAGTGCGCACTGTCAGAAGTTGGTACCCGTCCTAGTATGACCTTAGATGTTGCTAGGACATAAAACAACAAACAAACATCTTTTCCACCTCAATCAAATATTCTTCCCAACCTCCCAACCACATTCGCTTTTATTCCACTGCACCTCCCTCTCCGTGGTGACTGAATCGGTAGAGTGCAGGCTTCCCGTGCGAAAGGTCGGGAGTTCGAAACCCGGTTGAGTTAAACCAATGACTCAGAAATTACTCGTCGCTATCCAGTCTAGCGCACTTTTGCGGCATTGTAGATTAGAAACAGATTTATATAATCAATAATCTTACCGAGTTTGTTCCATTCTGACAAAAGTAACTTTCACGCTGTCACCCGTTAATTTTGAAATCCGTGATTACGCCACAAGGTTAAATAAAATCTACAATTAATTGTATATTTGGGCCGCTCTCAGAAACTGCTACCACATATTTGGCTTCCATGTTACATTGTTAATGTTTTGCCTGTGGGGGGGGGGGGGGGTGCGGTAGTCAGTCAAATATTTATTGTTGACTCTGTGTATTAAGTATGTTAGCAATACATGTATTTAATCTATCCCACAAAATATGCTAATATGATTTTGTGCTAAAGTAAAAATGCGAAAATTTACATATTGGCACCATCCATCCCAAGTGTTTTCTTGTAAGACAATTTTTGTGTGTGCTTAACTGACTGTAATCAATAAAATCTTGTTTGAATTTGTTGTGTGTGGTAAAAAGATGTTATGGATGTGTGTTAAAATAATGTTATGGCTGGATGTCACATTGTAAAGACTAGGTCTCCCGTTTTGTAGAATGGCTAAAGCTTGAATGTGTGGTTGTGTAGGCAGGCTATAGTGAAATCAATACAGGCAAAGAGAAAGGAAGAGTATAAAGGGTAAAGGAAGAGAGAGAGTCAAGCCCTCTGATTTATTATTTATATGGTACATGGGTTCACTGTAGAGTATCACCCCGCCCTTTTGCCCCAATGAGAAAAAAGCATTCTTGGCCCTACCAATAGGGATCCAGCATTCCTGGTCCCCATGGCTACCACCAGTGGTCTGCCCACCACCATCAACCTGTGTGACCCCCCCCCCCCCCTGGCCACCACCAACCTTGACCCTGAGTGTGGTGATCCTACCCAGATCCTAGCCCTGCCATCACCACTATGTCTATTTACATCCCACTCAGGCTCCACCAGCATCTACATTATATACATACATGCACTTGGTCACGTAAGCCTGATCAGTAATAGAACATTTGCATTCCCCCCGATGCCGTAAATCAGAATATTTTACAACATGGTTAATTTTAACAGCTTTCTCAATTTGTATAAGATCAAAATAAAAAAAGTGAAAAAATAAAATCAACTCTGGCATATGCACAACATGTAAACCTTCTTATGAACATGGATTCCGCTATTATTTGCAATATTTTCAGCTATTATTTGCAAGGTTTTCACGTTGGATTTCCATGTCACAAAAGTGGTACACAGTTTCTGAGAATGACCTATGTATATATGTGCGCACAGCAAAGAAATAAAAAAGATGCCGGTAATATCCTGCTTTTCAGATCACATTTCTCTCCCTAGTCCCCGAGGAAATATTGCTTGGCGAATGAGGCATGGAGGTGGACTTTGCTGCTGACGGGGTGTTAACTCACTATCACTCACCACTTCAGTCAGAAACCTGGTTGGTTGTTGGGGTTTTACGTCCTGGCAACAACTAAGTGACAGCCCTGTTTGTGTCTCATCGAGAAGCCAATAGTTCTCCAATACAGACATATGCTTACACAATTTTAGTCACTTGGTGGTGGTGGTGGTAGTAGTGGTAGTAGTGGTAGTAGTGGTGGTGGTGGTGGTGGTGGTGGCGCTTTATTTGGCAGAATTGCGATAATGAAATACTGGCCTGCCACGTATTGATATATATACAGCCAACAGTCCTGGGTAGATTTTTTTTCTTCTTTATTTTATTTTTGTTAAATAGATTTATTCGGGAAGATAATGTGAGCGTGAATATCTAGTTCAGCTGCTATTGACCTATATTTAAACGAGGTTACAAAGTCTGCCTTCACACTACCCTTTTCGCTGCCCACCTCCTTACCCCCTCCCCTTCCCTCCTTCCCCCTTTCTCCTTCCCCCTTCCCCCTTCCCTCTTCTCCCTTCTTTCTTTCCCCATCTCCACCCCATTCCACTTTCCCCTCTCATGCCCCGTCTCCTTCCTGCCCCATTTCACCCATTCACCCCTTTTCCCCCTTTCCCCCTCTTTCCCACTTTTCCCCCTCTCCCCCCTCTCCCGCTCTCCCCATTCTCCCTTCTCCCTTCCCTCCCCCTTGGCCCTCATCTCCTCCACTCCTCCATTCCCATCCCTCTCTTCCAGATCCGGGTCTTTATTGGGAAGCCGGTGCTAATTTACAACATTATGGGCCTGTCACACTACGACGCTTCTCTCCAACGCGCGTCGACGTGTGCCCGGTTTTGGCGAAAAGTCGGGAAGCGTTACGCATGCGTTAGGCGCACGTCAGTACACGTCGGTACATTATTCTGGACGTTGACGGTCGGCGGACAACGTCGGCGCGCGTAATTGGTCGCTGAATGTTTTTAACATGTCAAAAAACGGCGACGCGTCACAACGTGCGTGAACGTGTCATTTCGGACGTTACGGGAACGTTAGGCGACATCGCGATTCGTTGGACGCGCCGGAAGAGCGTTATGCGAACGCTAGGCAGACGCCGTGCGCGCGGGAGGGTCGTTCGGACACGTTGCCCCAAACTGTTGATTTGTTGTTTTATGTCCTACCAATATCTAAGGTCATATGAAGACGTCGCGCCCAACTTTTTTATTTATTTTTCCTCACGCGTCGACACCCATTGGCCGCGCGCGAATAACGTGCCGCGCTGACGCCGATATTTTTCCCCCAAACCGCCGATAAGTTGGACGTGTCTCGACGCGTAGAAGATATTTTCCGCGCTGACGGCGCGCCGGCGAGAAGCGTCTTAAGCCCTGTTCACACGGGCAAAATGTGAAGCGACCTAGACAAGGCGAACTAAAGGAGTCGAATTAGCGCCCGTTCACACGGGCACTGCGTGAGGCGGAAGTGGATATCTGCGCATGAGCAAGTCCAGACTAACCAGCGCCAGTTTGGGTTCATCGACGGCGGCCGAGAGAGTGTGGGTTCGACCTAGATATGTATTTAATGAATCTTATTGGTTTGGAACGATCAAAACTTCTGCTGAGCAGTGAAACCCTAGAAATAAATTATGAAAAAAATATCTGTGTGTAGATAGCGGTTTCATTAATTAAATTATATAATATGCACTTTTGATCGACCGGAAAGTCAACAAACTAAGGTCGACTGCGCATGCGTGTGAGGTGCTAATCCGCCTCAGATGCGTCCACACGGGCAAAATTATCCACATCACAGGAATCGATTCACGTAGACTACCTCGCTTAGGTGGTTTACATTATCGAGATCACGTGAATCGAATCAGCCCTAATCCGCCTCAGACGTCCGTTCACACGGGAAATGTGCGTCGAACTAGGCAAGTCGCTTTCTACAAATCGATTTACATTCCCCGTGTGAACACGGCTTTAGTGTGACAGGCCCATTACGGCGTCTGCGTCGCATAGTCTCAAACACGCGCTGGTCGCGCATGCTGCACCTCGTGGACGCGCACCCAGTACGCTGAGAAGCCGGCGCTGAGCTGGCACCGCGCCAAGTACAAACCACACGCCGTGTAGCTATCTGGACCCCGTCTTACTAACAACCCCACCTCATCCACCCCTTCGTCTAGTTAGCAAAACACAGTATTCACATAGGGCAATTTTACACGCGCATGCCATATTGCATTGGGTAATTAGAGAATATTCCTACCATTGGACAGCTTTTATAAGGTGTTTATTTATGAGTACAGACGAACGAACCCCCCTCCCCCCCCCCATCATTATACCACAAATACCTAATCAGTTCCCAATATCGCGATTATAATAGGTGTGGGCGACTGACTGACTGAGGTTCAGTGGAGTATTGTAATCTATAATTAATATATAATGTGATATATATAGAGAGATTTAAACATATATAATTCAATAACTGTATTTAGTCCATTTATATGGGGATGGATATTATTATTATTATTATTATTATTATTATTATTATTATTATCCTTCCCTTCTCCCCATCCTCCTCCACCTTCCTCCTGTTTCCCCCTCCCCCCCCCCCCCTCTCCATCCCTCCTCATTCCCATCATTATCATCTCACATAGGTGTTGTTTGAAACCACACAATTTCTGACTAAATCCAAATGAAAATAGTCTTGAATTCCTATTAAAAACAGCTGTGAAAAGCCTTGAAATAACCTTGAATTCCATATCTTCAACTGTGTACAGGACCCTGTTAATGTATTAGCGAAATCAAGACTTACGCAGACATCACTTGTATTTTTTGTGTGTTTTTTTTTTGGTTAAAGCAAAATAATGACTCAATTCCTTTAAAGATAACGGTGGTGGGAGATAGATAACCTTTCCGTATTTGAACCAACCAAAGCATATCGGATGACCTCAAATACTATTTCGCTTCCCGCGCGTGAGGTCATATGTTCGAACCCTGGGCCAAGTGAAACCAAACATTTAGAAAATTGGTACTTTGTCTGGCGCACGGCATTACTATGATAAGGAAAGGACTGGTTTGTTCAGTATCGGGATATGGTGACTGAGTGGGGTATTGGATACCCAGTGAGGAAGCACTATGGAGCTGCCATCAGTTCCCACTGACATAAGCCGATACCCGTCCTGGTGTGGCCTTAAATGTTGGTAGGACCTAAACCCCCCCAACGAGCAACAGACATCAAATAGTTTGCCAACTTTATTACCCATTTTTGCCCATTAGGAAGCCGGTCATACTGTCTTTAATAGTCATATTGATGCGAGTGATGGGTACATGTTATAAATATGGCAACCTTTCGCTGTTTGTATTAGAGACGGCACACTCGGTTCACAGTCGCACCAATCGCTACATTGAGCGATCCAGTTTGCCGTCTACACAAATTGTATTCACAGTCAGACATATAGAATCAAAGCTATTGCATTTACAAGTTTTCCATTTTATGTCACATTCTCATAACGCATACCGTGTATATGGAATCCTAGCTTAAGGGTTTGATGAGTTCAAGCGCTGTGCCTATCTATCTATCCACCACAATGGTGGCACGGCTAGCAGCCAGTCAGCCAGTGAAGCCAGCTGCTTTCTCCCGCTCTCTCCCACAGCCCTTTGTTTACTGCCCAGTGAAGCCAGCTGCTTTCTCCCGCTCTCTCCCGCAGCCCTTTGTTTACCGCCCAGTGAAGCCAGCTGCTTTCTCACGCTCTCCTGTAGCCCCCTGCTTACCGCCCAGTGAATCCAGTTGCTTTCTCCCTCTCTCTCCCGCAGCCCCCCTGCTTACTACCCAGTGAAGCCAGATGCTTTCTCACGCTCTCTCCCGCAGCCCCCCTGCTTACCGCCCAGTGAAGCCAGATGCTTTCTCCCGCTATCTCCCACAGCCCTTTGCTTACCGCGCAGTGAAGCCAGCTGCTTTCTCCCGCAGCCCTTTGCTTACTGCCCAGTGAAGCCAGCTACTCTCTCCCGCTACTCTCTCCCGCAGCCCCCTGCTTACCGCCCAGTGAAGCCAGATGCTTTCTCCTGCTCTCTCACGCAGCCCTTTGCTTACCACCCAGTGAAGTCAGCTGCGTTCTCCCGCTCTCTCACGCAGCGCCCTGCTTACTACCCAGTGAAGCCAGCTGCTTTCTCCCGCAGCCCCCTGCTTACCGACCAGTGAAGCCAGCTGCTTTCTCCCGCTCTCTCCTGCAGCCCCCAGCTGCTTTCTCCCGCTCTCTCCTGCAGCCCCCAGGTTACCACAAAGTGAAGCCAGCTGCTTTCTCCCGCTCTCTCCCGCAGCCCCCTGCTTACCACCCAGTGAAGCCAGCTGCTTTCTCACGCTCTCCTGTAGCCCCCTGCTTACCGCCCAGTGAATCCAGTTGCTTTCTCCCTCTCTCTCCCGCAGCGCCCTGCTTACTACCCAGTGAAGCCAGCTGCTTTCTCCCGCTCTCTCCTGCAGCCCCCCTGCTTGCCATCCAGTGAAGCTGCTACTTTAGATGCCCCATTGATAATTAAGAATTGAGCTTGGCAGTTCACCCTCACATCTGGTCATGTGGGAGCAGCGCTGCCCAGAATCCACTGAACCAATAATAATAATAATAATAATAATAATAATGGTAATGATAATAAACAGTAAGAACACCTTGGCGCGTAGTGATGGGAGAACCTCTTGTGCAGCGACACACACACCACACACTACACACCACACACTACACACCACACACACACACACACACACACACACACACACACACACACACACACACACACACACACACACACACAACTTAGTGGTCTCTGCCTGCCCTCCAACTTACACCCACACTGTCACTGGCTATCGTTGTACACATGGTAGCTCTACAGTGTTAGCAGTGAATCGCTCACTATTGGATTGGTTTACGGCCTGGCAACATGTAAGGTCATATCAGGACGTGCACCGACTTGTGACAGTCAATGCGCCCTCCTGGCGACTTTATAGTGCTTCACCACTGGGGAGACCAGGTCGCCACGCACCATCGAACCGACAGTTGTCAGGCTCCGTTTTAATATGGCCGACTACATTCGAAAGTTGATGATTGCCGAGCAAAGAAAGGTAGGTGAGAATTGGGTCGGGCGAGTTGGTGGCGAGCGGTTTGTTTGACCGGGGGCTGGTGGGGGGGGGGGGGGGGGGGGGGGGCGGCGCTGGCAGTGGCGCGGATCCAATCTCTGCTCGGCACTCTGGTGTGAGGTACAATCCTGGCAGCGTGCCACAAATAGCAGCCCCGGCTGGCCGCCGCCTCCACCCACACACGCGCTACTGTAACGTTCCTCCTCCTACTCACTCCTCCTCCTCCTCCTCCTCCTCCTCCTCCTCCTCCTCCTCCCCTCCTCCTCCTCCTCCTCCTCCTCCTCCTCCTCCTCCTCCTCCCTCCTCCTCCTCCTCCTCCTCCTCCTCCTCCTCCTCCTCATCCTCCTCCTCCTCCTCCTCTTCCTCGTCCTCGTCCTCCTCCTCCTCCTCTTCCCTCCTCCTCCTCCTCCTCCTCCTCCTCCTCCCCCTCCTCCTCCTCCTCCCTCCTCCTCCTCCTCCTCCTCCTCCTCCTCTCCCTCCTCCTCCTCCTCCTCCTCCTCCTCCTCCTCCTCCTCCTCCTCCTCCTCCTCCTTCCTCCTCCTCGTCTCCTCCTCCGTCCTTCCTCCTCCTCCCCTCCTCTTCCCCCCATCCTCCTTCCCCCCATTCCTCTTCCCCTTTCCCCCCGCCGCCGCCTCTTCCTCCTCCCCACCCCACCCCCATCTCCCCATTTCTCCTAATTAGTCTTGAAAAATCTTGGAATTCCATTAAACTGTCTCCACTGATCTAAATTAGTCAGAATTCGCCATTCTCCCCTCCCCCCCCCCCCTGAAATCCAAATAAAAATAGTCTTGAATTCCTATCAAAACCAGCCTTGATAATCTTTTAAATGGCTTTGAATTCCATATGTTCACATGTGCGCGGACGCTACATAAGTCACCGAACCCTGGGTAGAAGTTGCCCCTGAGAGCCCTGTTAGTCCCGACACTAGAGCATTATGCTGATAGTGAGCGAACTGTCAGATAGTGCCTATCCAATTAGGGCCCGCTTCGCCGCTACATCAGAACCCCCCTAAGACATCATATATTATGTTACAACCACGAACACTACCGCACGTGGTGGCCGAATCGGTAGAGCGCAGGCTTCCCGTGCTGAAGGTCGGGAGTTGGATTATTGTGTTTTAGCTTAGCCAAAAGTATGCTTTCATGTGAATATGCATCCTGATATCCAATTAGACTGATATTGATAGAACAGAGAATGTCACACAGCAAATATCGACCCTTTTATACCGGAAGCGGTAGCCGAATTGGTAGAGCGCAGGGTTCCCATGCGGGATGTCGGGAGTTGGATTCCAGGTCGAGTCAAACCAATGATTTGCAAAATTGATGCACGTCATTCCTAGTCTGGTGCTTGGCATTACTAGGATAGGGCAAGGACTGGTTAGCTAGCATAATGCCTGGATAATGTGATTGTATGGGGTATCGGGTTATGATCGGTTCTGGCGACCTGGTCTCCCAGTGGGGCATGAATCTTTACTGTCGCAAGTCGGTACGTGGCCTGACTTAGATGTTGCTAGGACGTAAAATAAACCAACCAACCAGGTACCCCATGGCTATTATTAGTTATCTGATGTCACACAGGGAGGGGAGGGCTGGACTAACTTATAACGCATATTCAAATTTGCTTTCAGTGACTGTAGGTTTTGCACTACTTTCCAAGTGTGTAATATATGTCTTAGCCTGCGTCACTAAAGGGGCTGTCACATTAGGGTTTTTTGCGGGAGCGTATGGCGGCGTAAGCGCGTTACGTCATATACGTCGGCATACGCCGTATACGCTACTCATACGCTACGCATACGCTACTCATACGCTACTCATACGCCGCCAGATGCGGGCGTATGTGAAGTGTATGAGGCATACGCCGCCATACGCTTTCATAAATCCGTCCGTCCAAATTTTTTTGTGCATGCTCAAAAAAAATCGACCTATGAGGGCGTATGGCCCATACTGTCAAAAAATGTCACAGCACGCTCCCATACGCTCCTCGTAGGTTCCACATACGCTCAAAACCACCCGAAAGGTCACCAAATGTCATCATAGGCCGGCACGCGCAGGACCTACGTAGGTTTTCAATACGCTCCCGCCATACGCCGTAATGTGACAGGGCCTTAAGAACGGTCATTATGGCTGAATGATGCTAACAGCTACAGCTTGACTACAGAGACCCTCACACCCTGCTTAGGTCCGATACCAGACACGATGGCTGAATGAGTTGAGCATCCGCCTCCCATTCTGGTAGGTCATGGGATTCAAACTCCCGGTTTCGAACCCTGGCCGAGTCAAACCAATGACGTAAAAATGTATACTTATCGCTACCTAGCCTGGTGCTTGCCATTACTAGAGTAGGGCAACGAACAGTGGAATGAAGAAGACCAATTATCCGCGATTGAAATTTCCTCTGCTTAATCAACTAACTCTAATGTCCCCCCCCCCCCCTCCAAAGAATTAATAATAATAAGTCCTAGAGGATGTTTCAAGCTATAGAAGTTGTAACTGATCATATTTAATCATTATCATGGTGAATAAGTGAAGTTTGTTTTGGGCGTGTTACAGCCCCTTTAAATGAACTATCTCTTGTTTGGAGCGCCTCTGTAAATTGAACTGGTTAGTATCGTGTTGTTTCCTGTGTGCTGGAATACGAAATGGGATGAGTGTCATCTACCACGTCAGAATATTGGTAAAGATGACTCATGAGGAACTGGTGATTTGCAAGTTCCCACCAACTTATCCATTAATCCATCACAGTATTAATCTCGCCCGTCAATTAATTCTTGCTTTAATGAAGTAATCACTATCAAATTGAATTTTATTACATTCTAAAGATCTCTTTTAGAATTCTGAAATCATGTAATTGGTTATATATATATATCATGTATTTTGTTCGTTTTTGTTTTGTTTATAACCGAAGGAACATGATTGCTAACATTAATACAGAGGTTGTAATGGCCAGCTCTATGGATGGTGATGAATACATCACTGTTCATCGGTCTTCCAACTTCCAGTATTGCCTTTGTTTTGTTGTTGTTTTTAGTGTCCGTTCTATTCTGCAACATACGTTATTCTTTTCAATAAACAATAAATAAATAAACAAATATATATATATGTATATATATATGTGTATATATGTATATACATATGTATAAATATATGTATGTATAAATATATATAGTAATATAATGTTTATAAATATATGTATGTATAAATATATATATAGTAATATAATATATATATATTGCATATATAATCTCGCCTGTCAAGATATATAATATATTATATATGTTATATAATATATATATTATATAATATATATATTACATAATATATATATTATATGAATAAATATAATAACACGTAAGGCAAAATTCTATATATTTTGATTTTTTATGTTCCATCATTTCTTTCTTGCATTTCGTGCCGTCAGAAAAAGCAGGTAATGTTGACCGCATGTTAATTATACAGATTAACCCTCACCCCCCCCAGATTTGGACTTATAAACACCCTCTTTCATACCTAGACCCCTCAGCTCCACTCCCCATTTTCAACCGTTAGATGTTGAGTGTGCTCTTTTGGCTTTCCCCTTGGATAGTTTTATTAATTATTATGGAGTTACTTTAAGGTCATGCAGTCCCTTGTTTGGAGTTACTTTATGAATATTTGTGAAATAGTGAGATGTTCATCATATATATGTACTATGTAATTTATTATGTGTATATAAATTAAGAATGCCTCCTAATGTTTCTGGTCAGTGTCCTTCTGACACCGATCCTCACATATCAAACTAATTCGATATACTGACTAGTCGGTCATTCTCTGCATCCCGCCGACTCTGAATCTTGCCCATTTGACCCCACTGGTCACTCGCTTCTCACTTTCAATGTCCAATATATATATATCTATATTCCAAACTTTATATCTCTGTTAGCAAGTAAACTGATGTATCACTGAGCCCAACTGAACTCATGAACTGAAGCAAGCGTACATTAATGGAATGAAGCAGTCTTCTTACAGCGCACCTGCATTATGCCCTAGTTACACTACTGCTTGCGACCACGAAAAAAGGTTCGTCCCTAAGAGGTCACAAAATGGTCCTCAGTAGTCGCTGACCTTGCAGCCAAAATGGTCACAAGGAGCTTGCAATTGCAGCTACTGGACTAAGAACCTCCTTGCGACCGTTTTGGTTGCAGGGAGGTCCACGACAATTACTTTGGTTGGAGGGAGGTGACCGCTGGCTGGGTTCTTTTCTCCAAAGTGGTCACAAGCCATAGTGTGACTGGGTCTTTAGATGTGTCGCGTGGAGGTCGGCGTCAGTTGTATTGTATTTCTGTAAGGGCATTAGTTGTATGCGGAGTGTGGTTGTTTTAATGGTTGTTGCTCATCAGTTGTGGTGGTAATGAGGCTTCTGGCGATATGGATGTATAAGGACCTTCATGCAATTTGACCAGCTCTTGTCTCAATACAACTAATGCTTCTCTCCGTACTATACCACTAATGTGTATCCCCATACACTCACAAACCCTGCACCATTCGATAAGTTGGTGCCTTCTCCATGCGATGCAATTAGCTTCCATCTAGGTGCCTGTGTTGCTCATGCACGTCTGCATACAACTAACGCTTGTTGACATAGGAAGCTAACCTCAATTTCTCTTCACTGCAATTAGTAATGTCCATCCCCATGCAATGTACCTAATGTCCATCTGCATACAAATGAGGCTCATCCTCACCTTTCTACAATACAAGCACTGCCTGTCTTCATACAACTAATGTACCTAATAGCCATATATATACACATGAGGCCCATCCTCATCTTCCTACAATACAAGCACTGCCTGTATTCATACAACTAATGTACCTAATGTTCATCTGCATATAAATTAAATGTGGCTCGCCCTCATCTTCCTAGAATACAAGCACTGCCTGTATTCATACAAGTGATGCCAGTCTCCATGCAATGTTACTAATGTCCATCTCCATACAGATGTGGCTAGCTCTCATCTTCCTACAATACAAGCAGTGCCTGTATCCATACAACTAATATCCGTCCCCATGCAGCATACTTGATGCGATACCAATCTTCATATGATTCAGCTAATACTTACTGCCTTACAATACAAGTAATGCCTGTCTCCATACAACTAATATCTGTTACCGTGCAGTGCACCTAATACCCATATAATGGAGCTAGTCCTCATGTGTGTACAAAATGAGTAGTGCTTGTCGCCATACTACACAAGTAATGCCTGTTTCCATGCAACTAATGTCTATGCAAAGTACCTAGTACCCATATTACAATACAAGTCGTGATTGTCACCATACTACACAAGTAATGCATGTCATCATACTAAACAAGTAGTGCATGTCTCCATATAATACAACTAATGAGCATCTCCATACAACACAACAAAAGAGTGTCCCTGTACAATACAACTAATGCGTCTCCATACAATGCAACTAATGAGCATCTCCATGCAATACAATGAATGAGTGTCCATACAATAGAACTAATGAACATCTCCAAACAATCCAACTAATGTGCGTCTCCCTATAATGCAACTGATGAGTGTCTCCATGCAATGCAACTAATGAGTGTCCATACAATAGAACTAATGCACGTCTCTATACAGTACAACTAATTAACATCTCCATCCAATGCAACTAATGAGCATCTGCATACAGTACAACTAATTAGTGTCTCCATACAATGCACCTAATGAGCATCTCCATGCAATACAAGTAATGGCATCTCCATACAATACAATTATTGAACTTCTCTATACAATACAACTAATGAGCATCTCCATACAATACATCTAATGAGCATCTCCATATAATACAACTAATGACCGTCTCTATGCAATACAACTAATGTGCGTCTCCATACAATGCAAGTAATGAGTGTCTCCATGCAATGCAAGTAATGAGTGTCCTTGCAATACAACTAATGTGTCTCCATACAATGCAAGTAATGAGTCTCCATGCAATGCAAGTAATGCACATCACCATGCACTACAACTACACTACACCACCTCTGTGTAATACAAGTAATAGCAAGCACTTTCTTTCCTTTTGCAGTCTGACGCTAAGATGGTTCTTGATGTAATTGCCCGTATGGAAGACACAGAGCCCTTCTCGGACGACCTGCTCCAGGCGATGAAGAGGCTGTGGGCTGACACGGGGGTACAGGAGTGCTTTGGACGCTCCAACGAATACCAGCTAAACGACTCTGCAAAATAGTAAGTTTGCATGGAGATTTATCGCTGCATGTTTATTTCTAAATGCAGGTTTTTTGGGGCTTGTTTGTTATTTAAATAACTGTGGGTAGCGCATAGAAATAAATGGCTTTTGACAAATATTTGATTCTGTGCTTGTACACTCCGTGTAAAAATGATGGTTAAACGAAAATGGACAGAATACAAGGTAAGCACTTCTCACCATGAATATGGCCTTTGTTTGCCGACATGGCGTAAAATAACTACCAATCAATCAATACATGGCTGGCTACTGTCGGTGGACTAAATTAGAAAAATGGACGGTTTCGAAGTAGATGTGGGTTAAAATATTATTATCTTGATCAGGTTTCTGCTTAGGTTTGTCTGTGTGTGTGTGTCTGTCTGTCTGTGTGTGTGTATGTTTAAAAGTGTGCTTAGTTTACTTTTACCACATAAAGAATAAGTGTAAGCGCTAAACCCTTTTTTTACCAATTAATTGCACATATATACATGTTTGTACGTTAAAAAGAAATAAAATCACTAATGAAAGTGGGCAGACAAGATGGCTGAGTGAGTAGGGCATCTGCTTTTTTCATGTGGGAAGTCGTAGGTTCAATCCTCAACCGAGTGAAACCAACGCATTGCAAAATTGGTACTTGTCACAATCTTGCCTGGCGTTCGGCATTACTAGGATAGGGAAACGCTTGGTTGGCACAGGATAATGAGACTATTGGGGGGGAGGGGAAGGGAAAGGAGCACGGTGAGGTGAGGTGAGGAGTGAGGTGAGGTGACCGCGCCATCACCTCCCTTCCCTCCCCTCCCCTCCCCTCCCCTCCCCCTCCCTCCCCTCCCCTCCTCTCCCCTCCCCATCCCCTCCCCTCCCCTCCCCTCCCCTCCCCTACCCTCCCCTCCCCCTCCCCTCCCCTCTCCCTACCCTCCCCTCCCCTCTCCTACCTCCCCTCCCCTCTCCTACCCTACCCTACTCTCCCCTACCCTACCCTACCCTACCCTCCCCTACCCTACCCCTCCACCCCCTGTCACCCCCTATTCCATACGGCTGGCTGTACAGTGTGCCGTGATTGTGGCTGGTAGTGGTTCCTGTGGGAGACACCAGGCGGCGCCACCAGCCGATGCCCGACCCGGCCGCCCGCCCGGCCGCCGCAGACCCGAGAGTAGCCTGGGAGGAATACATTATGATAACAAGAGCACGCCGTGGCCCAGTTACAAATCCAACATGGCCGTGGCAGCCAGCGATGCCGGGTGGCGGCGAACAAAAACATGGGCGGGGCTGCGGGCGTGCACGTCCCGGGGCGGTACGAGGCGGAGTGGGGAGGAGGGGGTAGTGTGCGTGCGGTCGGGGTAAGATGGGGGGGGGGCGGGAATAAAGTACGGTGTGGGTGTGGGTGTGTCTGGTAGATGGGAGGAGGAGGCAGGGAGGGGGGTTTCTCCATCTAACACCGGCTGTAGGGGTAGTTATGTATGTGTCTGTTTTGGGGGGGGGGGGGAGGCAGTAATGCCATATTCTTATGCTGTGTATATTTCGCTGTGCATGGCTTAGTTGTAGAGGAGGTGGGGTGGGAGAGGGGGGGGGCGTTGTCTGGGACGGTCATGAGTTCTCAACACTCCGTCTCTCCGTCTCTCACTGTCGGCAGCGAGCTGGTGACGGCAGTTGCTCTCAGCCGCTGGGAGTTGTGCCTGGTCGCCATCAACTGCTCGTTGGCTTTGTGTGCTTCTCTTGTGATCTGCTCATTGGTATTGTGATCTGCTCATTGGTATTGTGATCTGCTCATTGGTATTGGGAGCTGCTCATTGGTATTGGGAGCTGCTCATTGGTATCGGGAGCTGCTTATTGGTCTCATGTACAGTAAAACCTCTCTAACCGACCACCTCCACAGATCGACCACTCCCCTATATCGATCGCTTTATTTGGATCCCAAATGAATGCCCATACAATAACATTGTAATGATAAAACTAACCTCCCTAATCCGACCACCTCCTTAAATGGACCATTTAAAGTCGGTTTTACTGTATTTCTAATGAGAGATGCTCATTTAGTCTTCAGTGATAGAAATAAGCACAAATTTGTCACTTGTCCTTAGGACAAGTCCGGTGTGTTTTTCACTTGTCCACAGTACTTACCTTTATTATCTCAGGTAACCTCCATTAGTTATGGGAATAAAACTACACAAATAAAGAACAAAACAAATGTTATAAATAATGTAAATTACATCTGAATGACTTCACACTAAGTGAAATAGATGTTTTTCAGCCCAAAATTGTCACTTGTCCAAAGGAAAAGCTCAAGTTATATTCTGCTTGTCTGTGCCTACTCTCACTTGGCTCAGACAAGTGGACAAGCTCTTATTTCGAACGCTGGTCTTGTGTTTCTATTGGGAGTTAGTCATTGGTCTTGTGTGTTTCTAATTAGAGCTGCTCATTTAGTCTTGTTTCTATTGGCAGTTACTCATTGCTCTTGTGTGTTTATAATAGGTGAGCCTGTCTCAAAAGGTGATACCTCTTCTTTTTTTTGTCCATTGTAACGATTGACACAAAACAGCACAGAAACGGTTACACTGAAAACACAAGGACATTTGCTTCAAATCAATATGTATTCTATTGGGATTATGAAACACCATGTAAAAAACAAATCAGTTTATCCTGATCAAATGCATAAGCAGATAGTATGTTGATCGTTAGAATGGACACAGTTTTGTCCCATATTGCTTAGCACCTTTTGAGACAGTCTCAGGTATGATTGTGCTGTACAAATGACAGAATCTGCTGTGGGCATGGGTGGTAGTGTAGTGTGAGGGTGAGCATGCTGGGGTGGGTTCGGAGATGTGGAATGGACAGGGGGTTAACATCTGGGTGAATTTATATTGATTTAACCATTTAGTTACGGAGTTATGTTTATGGTTTCCCTTCCCAGGTTGGCAAACCTTTGTGGATGCGAACACCAGTTTTTACTTCATCTTTCGACTAAGTGTCCAGTGAGTGACCAGAAATAACCATGGTTCACAACTGATTGTTCGAATACTGGGTGGGGAGAACTGATATCATTCTCTAGTAATCCAACACGGAATCTCGCCATCTCGCAGACCAGGTGAGAAGCCAGGGCACACCTTGTGTGTTTAAATCAACAGGAAAACAATGTTATTTATCGAGCGACAATGCAAGAAGGTATGACTGTAGTAGTGTCTGACCTAATGGCGCCACCGGTCGTGCCACCTGCGGAGTAGGTGGTGAGTCACGTAGGGTCCGTACGGGATGTGGAAAGTCTTGAAAAGTCTTGAACTTCATTTGGCCCATTTCACCATCGTGAAAAGCCTTGAATTTAACCTATTTTGGGTAATTAGTCTTGAAAAGCCTTCATTTCCATTAAACTCTACCCACTGATCTAAATTAGTCCGAAATCGGCATTCGTTATTGGGTTCCTCCCGCCCCCCTGAAATCCAAATGAAAATAGTCTTGAATTCCTATCAAAAACTGCCTTGAAAAGCCTTGAAATGGCCTTGAATTCCATATCGTCACACATGTACGGACCCCTATCACGTGACCCTTGAGTGCACACAACTAACTCTCCTCCACCCTACTAACCATGCCCGTAACTGCTGTTTCTTTCAGTTTCCTAGACGAGCTGGAACGCTTAGGCGCCAAAGAGTATATGCCCACGGAACAGGATATCCTTAGAACACGAGTGAAGACCACTGGTATAGTAGAAGTACACTTCCACTTTAAGAACTTAAATTTCAAGTAAGTAACCGAAAAAGGGGTCGATGTTGTCAAGTGTATAATTTATATCAGATGTGACCACCTACAACCTCAACCGGCATCGAGCTCACATGGCGCGGTAATCGCGTTATCTTTTTGTGTTAATTCAACAGGGATGAAAGATCTCCGCGGTTTCGACGATTTCCACGATTTTTTATATTTACCGATTAATGTTAAGCAAAATTCCAAGGAGTCAGGATGTATATGACAACAGTTGGGTAGTTTGAATCTGTTCTTATATGACCTTAGTTGTTGCTAGAACATTAAACCCAAAACAACGAGTTTGGTATGGGTAATAATATAATCACAACTTCCGTCATTTTCCTGCGATTCTCTGACAGTGCTTAAGTGTATGGGAGAAGATTCACTTTTTCACAGAAATTTGCCGTCGGTGTAATAATCTCGGATTGATTTCCCAATTTTTTTTTTTGCTGGAGACCACTTTCATCCCTGAAATTCAGTTGTAACATGTATCAACTTCAACATTCGGAGATCTATGCCTGTTACCCAAGTTTGCTTTGCTTTAATTATCGCCCGTATATTTTGTCGCTAAGCAGACTGACCCAAATGTGTATCATTTGTAATATAAATATATGGATATTTCTAATATAAGTAATATTATTTATTTGATAATATATATATGAAATCGATATATATATATTATTAAAATATTTATTGAGGTACAAATTGCATTATCCTATATTTAAGATTTGAAATGAAATGCATTTGGATCTGGTTATATTGGCGAAAATCGGTTGGCGATGTCATAAAGCAGGCAGCTGGGTAGAGAGGTGGTCACGTGTGATGGTCTTGTGGTTTTTTCCTCCATTTTCAGTGCACTGTGATGCTGTACTCCACACGCGGCTTCGTCCCATTGCGTACTGCCGCTGACTGTCGCTTCCGCTGTCTCCTCCACTGTCCCCTCCAACTCCCCCTCACTTCATTCATCCCTTCCTTCCTGTGTTGCATTGTACTGTGCTCGTCTGCACATACTCAATTCATTGCTTTCGTTCTGTGTTTGGTTTTTCAGTTTCCTTGATTGCTTAGACCGGTTAGGGAAGCCGAATTATATGCCTATTGAGCAAGACATCTTGCGAACACGCGTAAAGACTACGGGTATAGTTGAGGTCCGGTTCAACTTTAAGGAACTCAACTTCAGGTAACGGAGTAAAGTTGTGGGCGCATATGTTTTCCACTGGGCCCGGCTGAGCAATCCCTCCCATTGTCTGCTCCATGGTTCAATCGCAGAGGGACACCATCTAAGGAATTGCGACACTACACAACATAAGCGTTGTACTGAGCGAAATCAAACTTGCTGATCCATTACCCGATTTGCCTCCTGGCGCTGCAGTGACAACCACTTGCGGTATGGTACTCGGTTTGAGGTCAGTTGGCATCAGACATGGCCCGATGCTGATTCTGAAACGACTACTGCTTTCGCATGGAACTACGGGGTCAGCCATTTCATCGTTGCGGCTTCGGAGGCAAATCGCAAGAAAAGTTGTCTAATTGATCCTAGCCTACAACAGTGCTTTGACAAGCCCTATGTCTGTCGAGCACCCAGTCGGTTTCAGTCCTTTTGGAAAATTGCGCTTTTGTGAGCTCTTAACAAGATGAGATGTAGTCTTAACGTGGCTTTATCGCTTTCTGTGCATCTTGATCTTGTGATCATACTGGATGGTTTGTGCATTATACAAGCATGGCTAACTTGATTAGTGCGTAACAAAACTACAGACACTTTAAGCTACTCACGCATGACTTCGATAGGTGGGATTCGTGGTGGCGCAATGTCCCATCAGAGTGATGTGTGCCGATTGGTAGTGCATTGGTACCCCTTCACACACACACACACACACACACACTCACACACACACACATACACATACACATACACACACACATATATATACACACTCTCTATATATATATACACACTCTCTATATATATATACACAAACTGCTGTTAAGGGTACCTGTGTGTTGCACCCTGCCTTGCTCTTAATGTTTAGCGTACACTGTCAACTAGAAAGTTGCAGAGATTGTAAATGTAAATCAGAGTTGATCAATTACATCCATTGTGTATGCAAGACTTGACATTTACCATTCATTTTTTTGTGAGTGATAATAAAATAAATGATCGTCCAGCCTCAAGCTAAATAGTTTGAAAATACTTTTGTTGCTTAACAGCGTTTGATTGCGCTAGTTAGTGCAGCAAAAAGTGGCGAAGGCATAAGTGCGAGGTTCGCAGCAAATGTATTCCTAGAGACCGCTCTTTGATATACCATGGTGTCCAGTCAGAAATGAGAATCTTCTTGACTTATCTGGAATTCTGGATTTTTGATATGCCCAATTTTTTCCCGGACATGGTCAAAATTTACGACCATTTCGTGTTTTCCATAGTAATGCATGGCCGCAGCCATATTTTCCTAATTCCTTTTGTCAGGCCATTCTCATTTATGTCCAGTAGAAGTTTGGGAACCTCAAAGGAAGTTGCGTGATTTTCTTTCTCTACAAGGATCTTCCATGCCTCAGAGCACCGTAAGCTATTCTATTTCCCCTGTAGACTTCGATAGGCTGGTTGAGCATGGTCTACTCACATAGAAGTAGTGTTTGTGTTGAAGGAAATTCAAAGCACCAGAAGACGCTCTCACCCCAAATACAAAAACCGACATCGGTTCCACAGAGGGTACTGCACAGGCTCTATCACCTTTTGCTGGTCCTCAAGGAATAGCCCTGTTTATCTGTGGACTTCGATAGGCTGATTCAGCATGGTCTACTCACATAGAAGTAGTGTTTCTATTGAAGGAAATTCAAAGCACAAGAAGACGCTCTTTTTTGTAATATGCGACATGTGGAAGTGAAAAGCTGCACACCAGTGCACCGCTCTTCCGCCATATAATGAACTGAACAGACCACATGCAACACAACCTCAGTTGTCAGTGAACCAAGTTAATCTGTGGGATCTCCTACCTAGAGCACTTCTCCCTACCTTTTGCTCTTGCCCTGTCCTACCGCAATGGAACAAGTTAGTTGCATCATGTGACCTCCTGAAATAGGACACATGCCCCAAATAAGGGTGGGCGGGGGACTGAGTCTTCATTGGCAACAGACCAGTTCGTCCTGCCAATGAGACTCCAGCCTTTAAGCATATTAAGAGCTACCTTCCTTTTACTTCTGCTACAAGCCAATTATGCGTAACACTAATAGTAGAAAAAGGCAGAAGCATGCTCACTTCACCCTCTTCTACTTCGTCCTGATATGACCTTAGATGTTGCCAGGATGTAAAACTCCACCAACCAACCAACCAACCATGTTCTGCTATTACGCAGAATTTCTTACACCGGAGCTTTCAAAATGAGCCGACGCACTCCACCAGCGTCGTTTACATGCTCACCTGCGACCTGTACTTTTCCCCACAACATAGACTATACTCCAGGGTGCTGTGTGTGCCGTGGTACCTAGCGAATCGCATCTGCCACTTCTACATTTTACAATTCCAACTTTTTGAAAGCACCAAACAGTATTCTGCGAAAAGGTTTTTGAGGAAGCCATGGGTAGTGTGTTTCTTGGTGTCTACTTGTTCAGCTTGCTACAACTGGTCTAAGCATGTAGCTGTGTAACTTTCTAACATGTCTTATGTACACGGTCTTTGCTTCTAGTTGTTAATTTAACCTGCTACTGCATTGCATTTTACATGCGCATCACTCTGAACACGTCTTCTTTGAGTTAGATGATTAAAGTTGCATAGTCCAATGGTTTTGAATTTCGGTATTTTTTCTGAGATAAATATATTAGATCGATCACTATTATCTACTTTACATTAGTTCAAAGTTACTTTTTTTTAAATGGTAAACTTTTGAGATATTTTGAGTGCAAACATGGAAAATTAGTTTTGGCAAGCTTGCCAAAACTATGGACACCATATACTTCTGCAGTAACAGGTTCTGTTAAATTGACTCAGTATTGCCTTCTACGCAGAAACAAATGCTTAATAAGTGCATCAGTATCTAAGTTAGATATGTAAAATCAAAACTAGATAATTGGTTTGGTTTTGAAAATTTGATATTTCATCGGACTATGCAGCTTTAAGTTTCATGCACACTTTCGGAAAGCTGTGCTACCTTTTGTTGAATTAAAATGTTGATCCATGTATGATTATCATTTACCTGTATTGATTCACATTTCTGTGTGTGTGCGCGTGCGTGCGTGTGTAAAACTGAATTGCTCCATCTTCTGTGTAGCATATTCAGGAGATAGCGATGAAATTGAGTTCATGTTTACTGTTTTATTGAAATGAATAATGTAATACATTCCAATTAGAAAACAATGCTCTCTTCTTTTTTTTTAACCACACAATTTCAAATACATTTCAATACATATATTATATTTTCTTTCTCTGCCAGTATTTAGGGGTTACGAAATGACCCTGACGTAAACACTTAAAATTATTTATTGAAGTTGCATAGTCTGATGATTTTGAGTTCCTGTCGGTTTTTGAGGTGAATATAGTGGGGTGTTATAATCTACCTTACTTTGAAGTAACTTATTTTAAATGACATCCTTTTGATATATTGCAAATTTGCCAAATATTGCGAACACTTGAGGCCATTTTGAGATCACTTGCAACCATTTTGGCCGTAAGGAGATTCTTATTGCAATGGTTGCAATCTCCTTCCACCCAAAAGGTCGCAAAGAGATGGGCGACCACTGAAATCCATTTTGTGACCATTTTGAGACCACTTGCGACCCCTTTGTGACCAATCTATTTTAATGGTCGCAAGCAGTCGTGTGATTGGGGTTGGGCTATTACACATTAATTTATCTCCGCTAAAATAACACTCTTGGTGAAGGCACTCGATTCACACCTTTACATATATAAAAGATTCACCGCGTACTTGCAGTAGGGGTGAACGACAACGTAGTCTAAATGCTGGCGAAAACAGCTTTGGTATGTAACAGGAAGTGTAATCCCTGGTTTCAGTATCGAATGGCTACTTATATCGGCACAGAGTTGGTAAAATAGGAGAGAATGCAAAAAGACAAAATGGCGAACATAGAATGCTGTCGATTTCACTTTTAAAGTCCATTAAACTACATGTTTTATTATATTTTTCAAATCAAAAGTAGTGGGTAAATATTAAGATATATGTGAAGAATATATTTTGCTTATTAAATTAAGAATTTATCTGCTCATTTCATTTACCCAGCATGTAGATAATTTTTGTAACTTTTTCCAATGGGTTGGTTTTCACCCCTACTGCAAGTACGGGGTGAATCTTTTATCTAACCGTTACAATGCACCCATGCACTGACGGACCTCTTTACCAATGTAAAGCACAAACAGATTGGACTGTATCGTCTGTGGTAATTTTTAGCGATGTTTTGTATTCAAATTGCATCGGAGATCACTTTTGCTGTAATTTGACACAAATCAGACCATCTCGGGTTTATAATTTTCAATTCAGGCACATAAAATGTGATTAACAAAACTGACAGAAGAAATACCACTAACTTTTCACACTGAATATAGCACTTGCTGCCACCATTAAACTATCAGCAATAAATAAATAAATCACTCAATCTACACCCCCCCCCCCCCTTCGAACAATCCTCACACAACACAAAGTTGATGTGTGTGTGTGATATTATACCGCCTGGCAGAAAACTATGTCCCAGGTCAATTATTATTTTCATGAAAAGTTGGGATGCTGCTTTTATTAGCAATACACTTGCTCTGAAGTGTTTTTGTTTTTTTAATTTAAAAAAGATTTGCACACATTCTATAGTTTAAGGCTATTGATATTGGCCTTTTATTGTTTGTATGTGTACGCCCGGTTGGAGGGTGCTGGTTTGTTATTCCGCGTAACACACATTTTGCACATTTTTGCAGACTATTTGACGTAGGAGGGCAGAGGTCGGAGCGAAAGAAATGGATCCATTGTTTCGAAGACGTGACGGCCATCATTTTCTGTGTAGCTATGAGTGAATATGACCAGGTCTTACACGAGGATGAGACAACCGTGAGTACTTTCTTTCTTTCTTTCTTTCTTTCTTTCTTTCTTTCTTTCTTTCTTTCTTTCTTTCTTTCTCTCTTTCTTTCTTTCTTTCTCTCTCTCTTTCTTTCTTTCTTTCCTTCTTTCTTGCTTTCTTTTTCTTTCCTTCTTTCTTTCCTTTCTTTCATTCCTTCTTTCTCTTCTTTTCTATTTCCTTTCCTTTTTCCTTTTCTTTTTCGCTTTCTTGTCTTTCTTCTTTTTTTCCCCTTCTTTTCTTCTTTCCTTCTTTTCCGCTTCTTGCCTTTCTTTCTTGCCTTCTTATTTTTTTCCTTTCTTTCTTTCGTTCTTTCCCTTTCTTCTGAATATTCAATGACTATTCTACATATTCTAAAATAGTCTACTATTTTTCCATTAATTCCTTACGTGCCACAAAATGCTAGGAATATTTTAAACATTCAGCCATCTCTCTGCACGGAGTGGGGCTTTGATTTCCGCGAAAACGCAGAAAATTTCTCATCGCGCGAAAACGCCAGAAATCAAGTTCATCCAGAACTGTCCTAGTCAGTACAGACTATCCTTGGAGAGTTTGCACTCCTTGTTTTACTCACCAAGCCGTCGATTTCTGCTGTTTCTTTCCCCGTCCGCAATCACGTTACAGTCTCTGTGATTGCAAAGTAAGCAATCACGTATTTATATTTGTCGTAACCTAGCCTGGTGCTCCGCATTACTATGATAGGACAAGGACTGGTTAGCATAGTATCAGGATAATATGACCTCGGTATCGGGTCATGGGTGGTCTCCCAGAGTGGTCTCCCAGTGGGTCAGCACTATAAAATTACCATGAGTGTGCATTTTCACAAGTCGGTACCCATCCTGATATGACCTTAGATGTTACCAGGATGTAAAACCACAACAAACAAACAATCACTGAGACTGCAACTACTCGTCCCATTTACAACAACTATTTTCAGGTAAAACTAAAAGTGAAAATTGTCCAAATTTACTAAATATATAAAGGCTCACATGAATCACACTGGTGTAATGCAGCAGTTAGTGAGGTTGGACACCGTGTGGTGGCGCCACCGGTAGCCTTTGATGTATGATCAGGGAATAATGCGATGCTGGGTAGTGACACTTTTTGGTTTGTTTGTTTGTTTGTTTGTTTAACGACCCCCCCAGCACAAAAAGTCATCTATTGGGGGTTGTACAGTGGTTAAATATAACTAAAATATTACATTTCAAACAGGTAAAATAAAGCACAGAAATGTATGCCAGAAGAGCATACAACTGTGGTAAAATCACAAGTGGTATATGGTAAATAGCTTTTTCAAGTTAGATATAGAAAGTGAATTGTTGGTAAAAACCAGTTACCCTAAAAAATGTAATGAGTTGTGTATGCGTAGTGACAAGTGTCAATTTTTAAGTCGTTGTTTTGAATTAGCCAGGGTTCAAATTACATGACCTACCCAAACGGGAGGCGGACGCGCAAATGATTTGGCCATCGCGTTTGGTTTATACTGATATAAGTCCATTTTACATCACATGTCTGCTGTTTTCCGTTTACAGAACCGAATGCAGGAGAGTTTGAAGCTGTTCGACTCGATCTGTAATAACAAGTGGTTTACCGATACCTCCATCATCCTCTTCCTCAACAAAAAGGATCTGTTCGAAGAGAAGATAAAGAAGTCATCCCTCACAATATGCTTTCCAGAATATTCAGGTACGGCTGCGTTTGCTTGAGCAACTCCTTGCTAACTCCTGTGAGAATGGTCAGATCACTTTACAGTGTTTGCACAGAGTCGCATCATCCGACTTTCGTCGGATATTCACGCATTTGTTGGGTAAAGCCAGACTTTCGATAATTTTGCATTATTTTTCAGAGGACTCCATCGGATTTTGCTTACATTTCTTGTTCAAAACTTAACTTGAATGTCATAAATTCTTTTGAATGCTAATGAAATAAGTTACTTTATTCAGAATATATATTGTTAATTGTCTGACAGCTTTGGTTTTTCATATTTTAAGTACTGAGGAAAACTTAGATTTTGGTTGCACAAAAGTAGGATTTATATTTTTCCATCGGTACAAACATTGAAACTTTATATAGAGGCTCTATAAGTGGCCCCCGTCCTGATATGACCTGAGATGTTGCCAGGACGTAAAACCCCAAAGCAAACAAAACAATTTACTACTTGGTGTTCAGGAACGGGAAATCTGTGCGGTAGATGATGCAGTATGTTGTGCTATTCCGAGATAACATAGTCCGATGAAAACATCAAATTTTCAAAAGCAAAACAGTGATCTAGATTCGATTCTACATATCTAACTTAGATACTGGTGCACTTATCACATATTTGTCACCACATAGAATGCAAGTCAATTTAATAGAACCTGTTACTGCAGAAACCTATGGTGTCAGTTTTGGCGTGCTTGCCAAAATTAATCTTGTATGTTTGCACTTGAAATATCTCAAAAGTTAGCCATTTAAAATAAAAGTTACTTCAAACTAAAGTAAGGTAAGATTATAACGACCGACGATTTTGATCTCAGAAAATGATAGAAACTCAAAACCATCGGGCTGTGCAACTTTAAAGTTGTCAGGTGATTTTGAATTGCTGACTTTGGAGATGTCTTAGGTGGAAACATTATATGGTGTTCTCTGTGGCAGAGTGGTTAGAGTGTCTGACTTTTTTCGAGGTTGGACTCCTAATCTGAAGGTTGGTGGTTCGAATCCCCATACCCCCACCTCTGCCAATTTGGATTTCCACCGCTGTGTATAACTTACAGCTTCATCAAAGGCCGGTTGCTCTCATACCATGTCTATGTGGTGTGGGAGGTTAAAAATCCCTTGGGTCGGTAAAAGTGTAGGCTCGGGCTTTCTTTCGACAAACTGTCTAATGGTGAAAACAAGTCTATTGAGACTTATCCATGATAGGCAGTATAAATCTTCAAGAAAAACATGCTAGTGTAATGTTGGCATGCACGTCACAAAAAACTATGACATCATAAGCCCAGTTCACACACGGGCCTTAAGTCGCCTCAACTAGTTTGCCTCATCTAAGTCGACCCAGATCGCGCGTGTGAATGCTCCTGTGAGATAAATTAGGGCCGAGTCCACTCAACCTGTTCGCCTCAAGTAAACTGCTTTGCGAGGTGGATTAGATGAGGCGACTTAGCCTGAGTTGGACTAAGGTGCGTGTGTGAACGCAGGTAATTTAGTTGAGGTGAATTAAACACGTCGATGTAAGTGTATGTGTGTATGTATGTATGTATGTATGTATGTATGCACATGCGTGTGTATGTATGTAGGTTTGTATGTATGTTTGATGTATGCATGTATGTATGTATGCACATATGTATGTATGAAACTACATAGGGGCTACAGGTGGTCAATCTGAGCCGTTATAACGTCCGTGTGTGACTTCAAAACTTGTTACGTGTGAACGTTCCGTTAGTTCGACTCAGTTAGTTTGCTTCATGTAAGTCGGCCTTAAGTTGTACGTGTGACCACAGCTATAGGCTTTAGCAATATCAGGTTCTATTAGATTGACTTAGTGTTCCCTTCCATGCTGCAGCAGATGCTTAACGAGTGCATCGCTATGTTGCATTTGTAGGTACAAATCTAGCTAAGTGTTTTGAATTAGAAAATAAAAGATACGACTCTTTCATTGGACTGTGCTGCTTTGGACTCGCCATCAGTCATTTGTTTGTTTGAATTAACACAAGCAAAGCATTATGGGCATAGTATGGGGTTTGAGGTCCTATAGCCACAGCCGAAGCTGAGATCAATACACAGTTCAAAGAAACGAGTCACCAAAACCCTATATTAATACGGTTTCAAATCGTAGTCATTTTTAGTCGGTAGGAGTTGAAATTTCAATATATTTCAGTGCCTTTCAACAATGTGTGTAGCAAAATAAAATAAAGATATAAGGTGATATCGGTTTCTGATATCAGTTTGAACAGGCTGGGCACATTTTCAAGTATTGTGAATGTGATTGTGAATGTGTCGACTATCAGCACGATTTAACCCTTTATGGACGGGACGCCTGGGAGCACCCGCAGGTTTCGCATGCTTACAGTCCTAGTGCACCTGAATACACCTGCAATTGGGTAGCACTGTAATGGGGGGGGGGGGGGGAAGGATATGTTTATTTTGCTGAATAAGTCTTTTTGTCAGTGCCAAAGCACTGGTGTTCCAGGCATTTTTCAATTCAGGATTATTTACACACAAAAATGTATATAGAGTAAGGTATACAATAACTGTTAAATACACAATTTGCAGCATATAAGTATTATAGCACAATGACATTCTGTAACCCACAAGCTCCATAGCAATATGGCAACAGTAGTGGCATATGATCTAGAAATTATCTGGAAAACTTATACATGTGTGTAGAAAGCAATTCAGGCGGTAATGGACTCGTGGCGCCTCCTGGGTTCACGGTGTGGAACCACATTAAGCGGTGGGTGTGGGACGTCAGTTCCTACCAGGTGGCGCCACCGTTGCGGGTTGAACCGCAGACGGAGATCCCAGCCGTCGGTCCCGTGTCTGCTTGGACAATTCGGTCTCAGTCTCGTCTCGTCTTGGAGTTCAGTTCGTGTGGTTTCTGTCTCCGCCTTAAATTACTCATGTTACTAATAGTGTCGCTAGGCTGGGTTATAAATGTACAGTGAGATTAATTTCCGATCTAATAGGCTAGGTATATTGTTCACAAACTAAGCTATTGTAGGCTGCTACTTTTGGAGTGCAGAATTCAGATTTTAAAATAACATCCACAATTTAAGTTTTTTGGTTAGTTAACCTGTAAAATAATAAATTTGTTTGTTTGTTTGCTTGATTAATTTTCCATGCAAACAAATATACGAAGAAGCCTATATTCAGGCGCAGTTCAATTGGGCGAGGCTAAAAACAAAAACTAACACAAACAAAAAACTGAATCGACAATTCATGCGAAACAAGTATAATTTTGGTGGTGTTTGTTTTCTTCAAATATAATGTTGGTGGTGTTTCTTTTCGAATACAATTGGGGGCGGAAGGGGGGGGGGGGGTTCTGGCTGCATGCGCTGTGCACCCCTCCTGTGATTCTTTCCTTTTTTTTGGTTATAGTTAAACCATCAAATAATAATAATAATACATTTTATTTTTTATTAATTTGCCAGGCAAACAAATATACGAGGAGGCAGCCGCCTACATTCAGGCGCAGTTCGAGGCGAAGAACAAGAGCACGACCAAAGAGATCTATTGTCATCAAACGTGTGCCACGGACACCAACAACATACAGTTCGTGTTTGACGCCGTCACCGATGTGATCATTGCTAACAACCTGCGAGGCTGTGGACTTTACTGATGGTGGCGACGGACGAACCCTGCTTCATTAATCCTTGTGCTTGAGGCTCCCGACGCAGCGCGGGACGCCGTGACGTCACTGCGCAGACCGACGTGACGTCACCACGGAGCCGACTGCGGACCCGCTGAGACTGAGGCGACGGTAGTAGGCGACCAGCCACCACGTTTGTCAGCCAATAGCCTGCAGACAACACCACCACAGCACCACGCCAACAAGTGTGTGTGTGTGTGTGCGTGTGTGTGAGAGAGTGTGTGTGTGTGTGATTATAATTATATGTGTTTATGCATGCGTGTATATATAATATGATGGTGTATTAATATATGCATATATTTGTGTGTACATTTATGTATATATATGCATATATATATACATATATCTGTATGCACTTATATATATATATATCATATATATATATATCATGTATATATATATACTTACATATATGGTATAAGATATATATTAGTGTATGCCGATATATAAATCTATATATACGTATATATATATATATATATATATATATATACTCATATATGTGTATATACATATGCATATATAAATACATGTCTATATATACTTATATACCATCATGTATATATATGTGTATTTATGCATGTATATGTACATATACACGTATATATGCGTGTATATATGTGCATATGTACACATACATACATATATACATACACACACATTTATACACATACTTGCATACACATACATACATACATACATACATACATACATACATACATACATACATACATATACACGCAACAGCAACAACACTCTCCCTGTAAGTCTGTTTTATCTGCATGCATTTTTACACGAGAAACGCGATGCAAACTGAAACAGAAACTATTGGTGTAGTGTATGTGCATGCGTTTACTTTGAACGGCAGATGTCATAATTATTCTAATAATTATGTTATAATCCCACGAATTATTTAATTAAATTTGTAATTTTTCGTGAAAAAAAAGGTGACCAATGACATAAATGATTCTGATGTAGGCCAGGTTATCTGTATTCTGTTGGATGGAAATTAAGAGCCATTAGCAGGTCGGGGATTGAAATTCGGCGCCGCTACGACTGACCACCCATTTGGCTGCAATGTGAGAGCACACAGAACGGTTATACTATGCTATTATTAGTACTATTACCCCCTACTCCTAAGCGCCAAGGCTCTATGATAACGTAAGCGTATCAGTTTGGTCGAGGGTGATAGCATGCATTTCAAATATGCGTCGTATTAAAACCTATAGCGTACACATTCTCATGTTTAAAAAAAAAAAAGAAAAAAAAAAAAATTCCCCCCCCAACAAAATCTCATTCTTAGTGGCAGTCCCTCTACTACTGAATACTACTTCAGTTATTTTGTATTCGCATGTTGATGACGTCACAAAGATAGGAGAGATAGAGAGAAAATGGCACGGCTATGGTGGGATGATTATATATGTTAAGTCAATGAAGCATGACTACTGTGTGTAACTACAGGGCATAGGAAGAGACTTGTGTAGTTTTCAGTTGAGACGCTGGAATTATATTGATAACTAGTATTTATTGTTTTGAGGGATCTTGATTGTCAACTAGTTCCATGCCTGGAGGTGCGCGCGCACCCAGTGCCACCGCATCTTTTTTTTTATATACAGTATCCTCCTCAGAAAAGTCCTATTTTACAAAAAAATCTTCAGTTACTGGCCTGTGTAATTATTATTCGTCTATGACGTGCGCGAAATGTAATACAACTAAACAAAATATTATATGTATATATATATATATATATATATATATATATATATATATATATATAATCCCCCCTCTCCCCCCTCCCTCACACTAACAAATAAATAAGGTAAGAAGGATTAAAAAAAATTTTAAAGGAAAACAAACCAACAAATTATTGATACGGCAGACTACATATCTTTGGAACACGTATTTTCCCCCCCATTCCTCCATGGTTGCCATGGAAGCCAATGGTATCCATAGTAACCGTCTTGGTTCCCATGACAACCGCCGGTCCCTATACATAGACCATATTATGATTATGATAACTAGAATTTTTGGGGAGCCAAGCTGTGCATCTGGTCACGTGATGAGGTATTGAAAAGGCGCCTGGACTCTGTGTCTGTATGATAACAAAAATAATATTAATAATAAGGAGTTGGTATGCGGTCAGGTAATTTGTGCGATGCTAGGCCTTTGTTGTGTGTTAGTATCTGATGGTGCCCTCTGGTGGTCCTTTTGTTATATATATATATGACATTATAATTAACATTATCATAACTCAGACATTGTTCTAGTCAGACTTGGAATGATACACACGTGTATAATATAGCTTCATTAAAAAGAATATAAGAAATAATTATTTTTGGGTGAGTTTTCCATGATAGTTATTATTCGTGAAATGGTATGTTTTTATTTAATAGATATATATCATAAATGGTCATTATGCGATAGGGTTTTTTTTCTGTATTTTTTGTTTCAGTATTATTTTTCTTTTTTTTGATGGGATGGAAAAAAAAAGGGAGAAAACACTTTTATGTACAGGTGGTTAAAACAAAAAAAAACAAAAAGAGAACTAAACCCTGTGGACGGCGGAACTGTGCGAGATTTTCATGATGTGCCCATGCACCGTGTGATATAGCATGTCTGAGCGGTGCGCCATCTGGTGACAACTATCCGAATATACCAATCCCCCAACCCCCCAACCCCCCCTTCTCTTCCCCCCCTCCTCCCTCCACCCGCAACACCACTACCAACCACCAAAATCAGCCCCCCCCCCCCCCTCCTCTGTCTCCCCAAAAATAGAACAAAAACAAGGGGTGGGGGAAACACACATTAATATATCATTTAATAAATAAATAAAATACAAATATCCCCCAAAATATCATAGAAATTGGTGTATCAGAGATTGATTGATTGATTGATTGATTGACACAACGTGGGTTCGCAGCACCAGGTAGGGAGGAAAACAATGGTGCGTCCTTAGGTCTTGTAATGTTTTCTGGTTGATGAGTCCTTATGAAGTTGTACGCGTCCGGGATAATGGTGCAGCAGAGGCCAGGTTACGATGGGTGGGCTAGGCTAAGCAAAAGGAACCAAACTAGCCAGTTTGGGTACGCGAAGGGACCATTTCCAGAAGACGGTGGCTCGCTGCGCCTAGTGCTATTTTTTAATGTCAGATTAGAACATTTACGTGGGCAAGTAAGACATTGTGTGTGTGTGCAAGTTGAACCAAGCTAACAATAATAATAATAATTAATAAGATAGCTATATTGACAATCTATCCCTATCTAGATGTACGATTTACCATGGCGATTTACTGAGTGGTGTGATGAAGATGATGATGATACCATGCACATGCGTGAATCTTCAGTATAGACTGTTATAATACTGGTAACGCAAGCGAAGAGTCGTAAAAGCCTCCCAAAGTGGCTACTTCCGTATTGCTTGCTTTCGCAGCCCGACCGTATTGGTTCCTTACAGCAACGTGGGAATATACCGCGACCTTCTGTAGCGTGTACTCCTTGTAAATGTCATCCTGTTTCCTCGTTGATTGTGTGTAAGCTTGAATTTTACTTGTACTTGTAATGAGTGGCGAAGCAGCAGGAATTCTGCCGAACCCCCCCATGTGAAAAAGAACTTAGCAGGAATCAGTTGTGCTGTCGTGATTTCCTCGGGGAGTCCCTATATATTCAGCTCCCCCCTCCCACCCCCACACCCAATTCTCCAACCCCCCCCCCCATTCCCCCCCCCCCCCCCCCCCCCAGTGGGAACTCGGAAAGTGGGAATGGGGAGGGGGGATCATGCACATACTTTGTACCGAATGCGTGTAAACCTTTCAGGGCTCTCCATTGCAATGACCAATAGCTCTTGTGTGTTATTACTCGTTCTCATGGCAACACAACAACATCCCAGTCAGAGTAAAAGAAGGGGCACATGTTCTGTTCTGTGGCTGCGAGTCACATTGTCACCGAAAACCAATCAGAAAATGCTGAATTAGAAATATAAAAAAATGCCAACGCCCTCTTGGGCCTTCAGTCTGTATACCTTGGTCATTGGGAAGCGCAAGTATGGTCTGCGTTGGATACAAACTAAGCGAAGGTATTTCCCACTAAAGTATTATGTCTCAATAGTTAACAGCTTCGTGCGCAAAGCTAACAATCCTCCTCAAGAGCATTTTGTGTCTATTGAAGGGAGGGGCGCAGGGCCGAGCCACACTTGTATAGAAAGAGAACAAATGAGACGCTCTGTGAACTAGCTGTGGGAGTGGGCGAGCGCATACATTCAGGGTCAGCGTTACTCCTGGCCTAACAGAAAAAAACCTTCGAACGCAAATAATAGTTGCTCTGTCTGAGCGCGGTGGTGATATGGAATGCTAATGATTACTATTGCTTACACTGATGACATCAAGAGGCGTCGGCACGCCGCGCTGTCTGGATACAGTAGGCGCTGTACACTGAGTGGCGTGTGCACATGTGTATACACATGGATACAGTAGGCGCTGTACACTGAATGGTGTGTGCACATGTGTATACACACAGATACAGTAGGCACTGTACACTGAGTGGCGTGTGCACATGTGCATACACACGGATACAGTAGGCAGTGTACACTGAGTGGCGTGTTCACATGTGCACATGTGCACATGTGCATACACACGGATACAGTAGGTGCTGTAGACTGAGTGGTGTGTATACACACGGATACAGTAGGCACTATACACTGAGCGGTGTATGCACGCGGATACAGTAGGTGCTGTACACTGAACGGTGTGTATATATACACACGGATACAATAGACACTACACTGAGCGGTGTATGCGCATGCGTGTGTATGCATATGCGCATGACTTTATCTGCTGCCTGAAGCCCGTGTCGTTGAGATGAAAGAAAGCGCAGGAGTGTGGCTGGCCAGGACAGGTTGGGTAGGCGCTCAGCACCTAGTGTGCCGCGTGCACATAATATTACTAATAACGCAACCCTTCCCAGCAGCGTGAGAATTACGCATGCGCCGCCGTGACTCATGCGAACTGCCAGTTATACTCTCACTAATCGCCCGGTACATAAATGGTCATGGTCACCTCCTCGCTGATGTGGGTTTTTTTATTTTATTTTTTTAATTTATTTTTTATTCCGAATGTTTGTGGATGCTGCCTAGGGCTACACACTGCCCAATGGTGTTAGTGCGAGCTATGATATGGCTATGTGCATGTACAATCATGTCATGATTTGTTTATAGACAAAGTGATGTTGTTACTCTAGATACAGAACAAAAGAATTTGTTCAGAATTCCGCTTCCTACGTGTCAAGGCAATTTGCACTGCAATGTATAGGGAAGACATGTCACAGGTTGGTGGCAGACTACTATCGAGCTCTGCTAACTTTCTCCTTTAATTTTATTTTTTTTAATATTCTTTTTATATATATTATATATATAGATCTCAGAATTCCCTTTGTCATGTTTTTTTGTTGCGAACCAGCCTCCAACGAAACCTTATTTATTCCGATATGTTTAAAAGGTGATTCAATGTGACGCACGAAAGGAAAGAATAACCTAAAACAAAACAAAAACAAGACAGATTAAAAACCCTTCCCATTCTTAGAGCCTAGAAAAGAAGGGAGCGAGAGGGGGACCGGAAATGAAAATGACCCAAGATGTTTTGGATTCAGCTCCTCTTGACCATTCCCTCCCTCCCTCCCCCTTTCTCTCTCCCTCTTTCCCTCCATTCTTTCCTCCCCCTCTCTGCCCCCCTTCATTCCTCCTTTCCTTCCTTCCTTCCTTCCTTCCTTCCTTCCTTCCTTCCTTCCTTCCTTCCTTCCTCCCTCCTTCACATCCTAACCCCAGACCCCTTTTGGAATCAGGGAAGTCAGTGGTGAGAATGCTTGCGCTATATATTCCAAACAAATATATAAAAAAAAGAGGGGGAAAAAATTACTATGATGGTGATGCTATAAACAAATATAAACACAAAAATAGAGAAGAGTATACATATATGGTCTTGGAGTTGAACTAAAGAGTTTGTTTAGTATTGTGATGTTGGGTGACAACCTTTGAATCGGTCGCTTAATATCTCAATGCTAGACTAGACGCATGCGCGGTAAGCTACACCCAAAACGGACTTGTATCGCTGAGTCCAAGCTCGAGCTTTGTCGGGGGCTCGCTGACTCTAAATTCCTTCTTCTTTTTTTTATAATCAGCATATACATTTTCTTTTTTTAAAGAAATTCTTTAGCAATTTAATTTTTTTTTTAATTACCCCCCCCCCCCCCACCTCCTTCCCCTCCCTCCTGTGCTAGGCATAATTTGACCACGGATGTCAGCCAATTCCAGGTCGATAAATTAAGAGGAAACGCAGCGGTCTGTTTACCCGCCCCTCATCATTCTGACAAAAAAAAAGAAGGAACAAAAGGAGGTCCCCCCACCCCCCTGGGCAGACACGTACAATGCAGTTTGTAGTGTCAACTACAGCACTCCTGATTAGCGAGTACAAGTGCTACTGTTTGTGGGCTTAGGTATATATCATGTAAAGCCACTTTTGATTGGCTATACATATATGATGTGTGTATTTGTGATCTTCCCTTTAATTGGCCAGGGAACTCTACTGATTATATGGCAAACTATATATAAGACAAAAAACCCATTACAAAAAAACCTAATATTACCAAACCAACCATGGCGACCTGACCCCTCAGACTGCACACGTCAGCCTGCGGGACCTACTTGTGTATACAGTATAGCTTCTTTTCTATAGGTGTAGTAAAACTATGTTTTATTTACAAAGCCAATACAACTCGACCACGCGCCCTAACGCCCTTGTAGTCTGCGGGGACCATAAAACAGTCCTATTATAAAGAATGAATGTTGTGGTTACAGACAGCAAGAAGCCGTTACCATTCAAAATAAACACTTTAGCATTTTACTAGTTTGTCTTGATGTTGTAATTTCGGACATGTGAACAGCAACTGTGTCTGACTTGTACTTAATATTTTTATTTGGAAAATAAAGGCCATTTTTATTGTACAAAACTACGCTCTCTTCGAATCATTATAGCATGTGCATGTCTTCTGATGCGCGAGAAGGAAGAAAGCGAGGCGGGGGTGGGAAAAGAGACGTTTATTTTACGCCTCTCAGACAACAGAGCAAACAATGTAACAATGTAGATAATAAAATGACAAAGGTAGAAAGTCTGTAAGGTAATAAGGTAGAGAAGTATCAAGAAAGTTCATAGTTCAGGTGGTATAATGTCAATGGCCTGAAGGGGGTGCCGAGGAGCCCTCCACCAGAGGGTAGGAGAGAGGAGAGAGAGTTGGGTGGGTGGGTGGAGAAGAAGACACGGGCAGGAGGACGGCAGGAAGGTGAGTGCCTGAGGAGGGCGGCCGGCGGCCTTATAAGGGAGGGAAGGGGACGGCGGCGGCAGGAGGTGTGAATGCTGGCAGGCCGGGGGAGGGTGATAGGTGGCGAGCAGCGGGGGTCGCGCGAGGCGTGAGCCGCGCGGACAAAGGCGAGTGGCGGGGGAGGGGGGGGAGAGAGCGCGCGGCGGCCGAGGTGAGAGGCAGCGCGACACGCGGGGCGGGGGAGGGTCTCTCCCTTCCCTCGCATCAAACGTAATGCTTCGCATTACGACCGATGCGCGAGAAGGAAGAAAGCGAGGCGGGGGTGGGAAAAGAGACGTTTATTTTACGCCTCTCAGACAACAGAGCAAACAATGTAACAATGTAGATAATAAAATGACAAAGGTAGAAAGTCTGTAAGGTAATAAGGTAGAGAGTATCAAGAAAGTTCATAGTTCAGGTGGTATAATGTCAATGGCCTGAAGGGGGTGCCGAGGAGCCCTCCACCAAAACGGCGGAGAGGGCTCGAGGGGCGCCCGAGGGTGCGAGGCGGGGGACGTAGGCGTGCACCGCCGCCGAGGTCCAGGTGCCTTGGGCCATAATGTCGGTGATAGGGACCCCGGCGCGCTGGCAAGCCTGGGCGGCCCCCCGCCGGAGGCTGTGAAGGGTAAAGTCCTCGGGCCGCGGCACCCCTTGGGCGGCGAGGGCCCCTCGCAGCAGCGCGGTGAGGGAGCGCGGGTCGAGAGGCCGGCCGGAGGGCATCATGAACGCGGGCGCGTCCGGAGCAGCCGGGCAGAGGGCGGTGGCTCCGAGCCAGGCCGCGACGGGGCAGAGGGCGGAGCCCGGGATGGCCGGGATGAAGAGGGCGACCGCGCCCGAGGGGCTTGAGATAGTCTTTGAGCTTCTGATTTGCAGGCGGAGGCCCCCGGGCGCGGGGCGGACATCGGCGCGGGTCAGGGTGTGGGGACCGCCCCAACCCTCGGGACTCGGGGCCAGCAGATTAGACTGGCGCAGCATCCCGAAGTACCCGAGGAGGAGGGCGGCCCGAGGGACGAGGGAGGCGGCCCCGGCCCGGGCGAGGTGTCTTACGGCGAGCGTGAGCTGCTGCGGGGAGAGGGGCGGCGCCTGCCGCTGGACGTGGTGTGAGGCCCGTTCCCCGCCTCGGCAGACCTCCCTGGGCAGGCGGGCGTCGAAGCCCGAGGTGAGGCCCCCGGCGCCCTCGACCCAGGAGCGGGCGCCCGAGACGGAGTTTTTCACGGAGGCGGGCGCGAGCCCGCGGAGGAAGAGAGCGGCGGTGAAGGCGGCAACATCGAAGGGCGTGGGCGCGAGGGGGTCCACACCTCGGGCCACCGCGAAGGCGACGAAGTCCTCGGCCTGGCGACGACGGTTCTTCCAAGTCGCCGGGGCGAGGGAAGCGGCGCGGAAGCGGGAGACGGCTGCTACCTCCTCGGGGGGAAAACCTAAAGGCCGGGGTAGAAGGGAAAAGCGTCATGGGTGATGCTGGTGGGGAGAAGCCCGAGGCGGGCCACCTCGCGGCGGGCTGTCGCCTCCCAGGGGCCTGCTAGGTGGGCGCGGCTGAGGGCATCGGCGAGGAGGAGGTCCGCCCCGGGCTTGTGAACGATGCGTAGGTCGAAGGAGCCCGTGGCCGCGATCAGCCAGAGCTCCCGCGCGCATGTCCCGAGGGTGGCGTCTCGGGCGCGCCCCGACTCGAGCGCGAGGGCGGAGGCCATGTTGTCAGTGTTGACTATGACCGTGGCCCCTGCTGCGTCCCCGGGTAAGAGGGCGCGAAGGGCCACGACGAGGTTGACCGCCTCGAGCTCATGGATGGTCGGGAAGCGCGCCTGGAAGGCCTTGGAGTACCCTCGGGCGTAGTAATGGGTCGGGGAGAAGGCCCCCCCCCCGGTAAGGCAGGAGTCGCACTCAATCACCCAGCGACGGACCTCGGGAGCGCGGAGGAGGTGGAGACCGTTAGAGATGCGGCCGTAGGCGGCAAACCATTTCAGGTCCCGGAGGGCGTCGTCGGTGAGGGTGAGGGTTGGGGCCCCGAGGCAGCTGCGCAGCGCCCCGAGGAGCCGGGCCATGAATTTCCGGCCGGGGAGTACGCAGCTGCTCACGTGGTTTAGGCGCCCCAGGAGACTCTGGAGCTCCTGCTTCCCGAGGGTAGGGCGGGCGACGCGGGCCTCGCAGTCGTCGACGAGGGCCTGGATCTTTTCGGGGGCGACCCGGATGGTCATGGCCTCGCTGTCGAGGGCAAAGCCGAGCCAGAGGAGGCGGACAGCGGGCGGGTGACACTTTCCGGGCGCCACGTCGAGGCCGAGGGCTGTGGTGAGGGCGAGGAAGGCGTCAAAGGCCTTGCAGGCCCTCAGGTAGGAGCCCTCGCAGCCGATGAAATCATCGACGTACACGAGGGCGTGGAACCCCTCGCGCCGAAGGATCCAGGCCACCGCCGAGGTGACGCGGACGCAGGCCGCGCCCGAGGAGCGGCATCCGAAGGGGAGGGCGAGGTCGATGTAGGTGGCCCCGTCCAGGGTTATCCCGAAGAGGGGGCAGGAGAGGGGGTCGGTCCGGAGCTGCCGGTAGGCCCGGGAGATGTCCGCCGACCAGGCGTAGGCCCCTACGCCCTCGGATATGATGCGGCGGCCCACGTCGGCGACGGAGGGGAGGGTGTAGGTATGGGGCTCCCCGAGGTATTCGCGTCGGGGGATGCCGGAGTTGACGCTGGCACCTCGGGGGTAGGAGAGGTCCACGATGACCCGCCTCTTACCAGGGTCGGACTTGGGGCGGGTCATCATGGGGGAGACCTGGGTCCAGGGGGAGAAGGGAGGAACGTGGAAAGGGCCGATGAGGGCGCCGAGGGCCAGCTCTGTTTTGATGAAGGCCTGGATGTGAGGGAGGCATTCGGGGGGCTCACGGTGATTGGTGAATGAGGGGCGGGGGAGGGTAGGGGCAGAGTAGTTTGCGGGGAAACCGAACTCGAGGAGGTCGAGGACGGCGTGGTCAGGGTAGTCTCGGAGGCGGGAGCGCCAGGCAGGGATGCTGAGGCCTGAGGGGAGGGGGATGCGGGCGGCCAAAAAATTAGGGAGGCCCGCTTCCCGGAGGGCGGTGTAGGTGTGCCGGAGGGCAGGGTAGCGTTCCCACGCCTCGCCGGAGGTGTGGGGCCAGGAGGCGAGTATGGTGGGCCGGTACAGGGCGGGGGTGGGGCCGCAGGTGGGTGCTGCGGGGAGGGTGGCTTGGAGGACGGGGTCGATGACATCGACGGTGGGCTCGTCTAAGGAGGGGGGTTGGTGGTGGTTGTGGGGGCGGGGGGAGGGTGAGGAGGTGCGGCGGGGGCGGGCGAGGGGGGCGGCGAAGGCCTGGGCGGTAGGGGGGGGGTCAGGGGGGTCAGGGGGCGGGTCGTGGGGGGGGGAGAGGAAGGCGGTGTCGCCAGGGTCGAGGTGATCTTCGGGGCCGGGGTTGATCGGCGGCTGGGGCCGGGCGGCGGTGGGAGCCTTACTGAGGGGGTGCTGAGACCCGGGGAGAGGGTGGTTGCCGGAGGGTACGGCTTTCCCGAGGCGGCGGTCAGGCCGCGCCCCGGGAGGCGGAGAACTGCTGGGATTGGCGGTGGGAGCCTTGTTGAGGGGGCGCTGGGGCCCGTGAGGAGGGTGGCTGCTGGTGGGCTTGGCGGCTCCGGGGCGGCGGACTGGCCGCGCCTCGGGCAAGAGGTGAGTGAGGTGGCTGATGTCGGGATGGCGGGAGCATGGTCGGGGGGCGGCGTCGTGGTTAGTGGGCCGGTTAGGGGCCTCCGGGCCGGGCTGGAGGTACCGGCTCTTCAAAAATCCGGGGAGGGCGGGGCCGCCGTGCGGGCACGCTTTGCCAGGCATGCCTCCTCGCTGTGCACGGTTAGCATTTTCCGTACGTTTGCGCAGTAGGCACAGGCGTGGCGCATCCTGGTGGCCCCTTGGCCATGAACCTCCCCCGGGACGGCCTGGGTGCATGAGGTGGGGTCCCGATTCCACGCGTAACACAGGGGCCCGTGGGTCTCCCTAGAGTAAGCTACCCGGGTGTCGGTGTGGGCGCGGGGCTGGGGCTGTGGCCGGGGCTTGGCAGGGTCGAGTGGGCGTGGCTGGGCGGCGGCAGGCTGGGCGGGCGTGGCCAGGGACTCTAGCCTAAGGAGGTTGATGGCTACTGGGTCGTGCCACCCGTGGGGGAGGGTCCCGTCCGCGATGGCAGTAAACACGCTCTCTGAGTACCGGCGGACGGTACCCCACGGGTAGATGAGGTTGTCGCGGCACACCGCGAGGAGGTGGTGGTGGAGTCCCTTGGTGGAATGGGAGGGGAAGTCGGGGTGGTCGAGGAGGGTGAGGAGGGCTAGGACGTATTCCTCCCTCGTAGCTTCCCCTCGTTTCACCGACCTCCTCTCCGCCCCCCGTTTCACGAGGTCAGAGGGGAACACATAGTTGGGAGGAATACCTTGTCGCCTCGTGGAGTGACGGGCCTCGGCGGAAGCCAGTATTTCCCGGACAGCGTCGGCCGCGGAGGAGGGGCTGTGCCGGGTGAAGTCCTCCTGGTAGGCCGGGGATGCGGCGTGCGGGGTCTGGGCGTCGAGGTGGTGGTAGCGCTCGTATTCCGGGTGGGCCTCCCCGGGCAGGGTCGCGTGAGGCGGCGGCGGCGGGCGCTCCGTGATGGCGCTGCGCGCCCGAGGTGTAGGCGCTGCTGGCTGTTTTGAGGCGGGCGTCGGGCGCTCTGGCACGGGGCGAGCTTCCCCGAGGGCCAGGGCGTCGATCCGGGCGTGGATGTCCGCCGTGGCCTGGCGTGCGTCGGCCGCGGACTGCCGCGCGTCGGCTGCAGATTGTCGCTGGTCGAGCTGTATTCGCTGCATAGCCTCCAGTAGGGCTGAGATCTCGGACCCCGAGCCGCGGTCCGAGGGCGCCTCGGGCGTCGCCGGGGCGGAGGCGGGTGACTCCTCCCGGCGCGGGGTCGCGGCGGGCCCCGGTGTCTGAGGGGCAGCCCGGGAGCTCTTCCGTGCGCGGCCCTTTCCTCGAGGCATCTTCTGTGTTTCTGTAGGGTTGGGCAGCGGTCCGAGGTGGAAAGTCCAAAGAAGAAGAAGACACGGGCAGGAGGACGGCAGGAAGGTGAGTGCCTGAGGAGGGCGGCCGGCGGCCTTATAAGGGAGGGAAGGGGACGGCGGCGGCAGGAGGTGTGAATGCTGGCAGGCCGGGGGGAGGGTGATAGGTGGCGAGCAGCGGGGGTCGCGCGAGGCGTGAGCCGCGCGGACAAAGGCGAGTGGCGGGGGAGGGGGGGGAGAGAGCGCCGGCGGCCGAGGTGAGAGGCAGCGCGACACGCGGGGCGGGGGAGGGTCTCTCCCTTCCCTCGCATCAAACGTAATGCTTCGCATTACGACCAATGCTGGGCGTTGACTGGTTAGACTTAAGCAGGTTAAAGTGTTTCGATTGTTCTGGTATATCATCAGTCTTGAAGGCGCTAGATGTGAACTCGAATGGTCAGCTAGGCCTCAGTCTCACTTGCGACCACTTTGCGACTAAAAGTGGTCGACCTTGCGAACAAAAGCCGGTGACCTGGCGACCTGAGCAAAAAAAGGCAGAGACAAGAATTTGTCAGCAACCGGTCGCAAGTGCTGAAAATGGTCGATTTTTGGGGCAGCATCTACAACCTCCTTGCGACCAAAATGGTCGCCCGGAGTTTGGCAACCACTTTGTGATCGCCCATTTTTTTATGGTCGCAAAGTGGTCGCAAGCGATTCCAAGTCTGGGGTATAAATTATACATATTCATTTCACCTCGTTCTCGAAGGTCCGTATATAAGAAACCCTAAAACAAAATAGGCAAATTGATGTGGCTTGGTGGCACATTGGTAAGATCCTCGTTTGTCATGTCCAAGGGTTCAAGGAAAGTGTACTATATCATATCACAATATCTTAACATTCTATTTTTATAATAAAGTTCGGTTTTCCACGAACTGGTAGCATTAATATCACATATTTACCTGTGATGCAAAACATACAGACATATATGGTGCATTGCAGCATTTGCAGCCATGCCTTGATTTGCACTTCTTATATAAGAAAAACCTCCCAAATACATGTGGCTTGGTTCGCCACTGTGAAGATCCTTGCTTGTCATGCACAAGGTTGAGGGTTCAAATTCCAGTGGATCCTTGTCTTTTTCAGGTATATAATCATTGCCAGCAATGTCTTAATTTGCACTTCTCAAAAAATATATATTTCATAAAAACATGTGGCTTTCTGGCCCGGTGGTAAAGTCCTAAATTCTCGTATCCAAGGTTGATGGTTCAAACCCTATTGGACCAATGTGTTTTTCAGACATGGTAATTATTTGCTGGTGTGAAACGTAAAATGGTGCTGCCACCTAGTGCCAGAAAAGGGACTCAATAAAAGTGTCAGTTTGTTCACACATTATGTTTCATTGCACCACTTGCACCCATTCCGTAACTAGCATTCGAACTTCCAGCATAGAAAGTAGAAACCCTATGATGGAACATGTTAAGGGCACACACATATATTGTTCATTGCACCATTTACGGCCACACCTTAATTTGCATCTTATATACAAAAAAATCTCCCCCCCCCCCCCAGAATACAGGTTGTTGGTGGCCCACTGGTAAGATTCTTGCTTGGCGTGATAAGGTTGAGGGTTGTGTTTTTCTTGCATGGCAATCATTTGCAGCCATGCCTTAATTTGGACTTCTTATATAAGAAAACCCAACCAAAAAGTACACGAGGGGCGTAATCGATTAATTGACTCTGGTCACCCAAGTCACTTTTTGGCAAATGCGCACATCCTGCAGACTCGGGTCGAATAATCAAATACGTTTCTCCATGCTCGGGTGACAAAAATTGTGGCCCTTTTATTTGTTTTTTAATAGCCGATATAATTACAGCAAAATATGATTTAAATATTTTCATGATGGCTTAGTTTAGTGATATTTCCATTTCATTAATCTATGTTATTACCAAAAAAAAACATGTATGACTGGTACCGGTGGCTGTTATCCTGCAGGATGGTACCAACGCAAATGTGACGTCATCGCTCCTTGCAAACCCCAGCCAAGAGGTGGGTTACTGGAGTCAGGTTGTTTTGCACACAGCACGTGTATTTGTCGACTCCACTCGCGGTGTTCTATTTGAAATTCTGACGACTTGGGTGACCCAAGTCGCCCGGGTCGTGTTAATCGATTACGGCCGAGACTTGCTGGCCAACTGGTAAGATCCTTGATAGTCAAACCCAAGTATGATGGTTCAAATACCATTGGACCCATCTGTTTTCAGGCATGGTAATTGTTCGCATCCATGCTGTAAATTGCACTTCTTATATAAGAAAAACACTCATACAATGCAGCTGGCATGGTGGCTCAGTGGTAAGATCCTCACATGGCATGGTCAAGTTTGAGGGTTCGAATACCATTAGAACCATTCCTTTTTTCAGCCGATGTAATCATTTGCATTTATGCCTTAATTTGCACTTCTTATATCAGAAAAAGCTACACCAAAATACCCCTTTTTTTTTTTGGTTGCCCAGTGCTGACACCATGCCCATGTCCAATGTGAAGCAAAAAATATTCAAGTCATCCTGCTTCAATGCCAGATTAGTTCAAACTATTCAGCATGCATAACATTTTAATTTTGAAAAATAGATATAAGTAAGAAGGTTGTATTTACTGCCCATAATGCTTTGCATTTCAAGTATTCACCTCACAAAATTTCTTGCCATTCCAACTGATCGTTGTTTGTCATGTTGAAAGGTGAGGGTTCAGATACTCTACCCATGTGTTTTTCCGGCATGGTATTCGTTTGCAGCCATCCGTTAATTACTTTTCTCATATAACACAAAACGTACACACGAAAGCATGTGGCTTGGTTGGCCAGTGATGCTATTCTCGCTGGGCATGGCCAAGGTTGAGAGTTCGAATCCCACCTCCGAGTACACTTCTTATGTCACAAAATGTATGTGTCCTGGTTAGCGCTGTGAGTTTAGCGGATTCGCGGCGAAAACTGTGTATGTATGTGTCCGGGTTAAACTAACTCGGCGAGCGTAAAGTCGCCTGCACTAACCCCAAGCGAAAGCAGGGTTAAAGGTCGGGTTGGACACCGATTATGGCCAAATCTATTCAATGCGATCATATTTAACAAAGTTACATAGTCAAATAGTGAAATTTTATTAAATTAACCATAAAATCGAAGCGAGATTAACGCTGCCGCGGAATGGCGGCGATATTAATATTTTCGAATCGACGAATGTAAAGTGAACAAATCGCCGCCTCCGCAGCGACATCGATATCCATACTGTCCAACTTCAACTAAACATGGCCGCCGCCGTCGCCGCCGAATCTGGGGGAATATATTAGGCCCAAATCTATTCAATGTGATCATATTTAACAGAATTACATACGCAATAAGTGAAATTGTTATCAATTTAACCCTAAATTCGAACCGTTATTAAGGCTACCGCCGCATTGGCAGAGATATTAATAGTGTCAAATCGACGAATGTAAATACGCACACAGGGGTTCCCCAAATCTATAAATAACTGAAACGTTAGCTAACCCGCGCGTGCTTTGGACCCATACATCCCCCGTGACACATTTGGAACCCCGGGGTTAGCTAACCCGGCACCTGCCTTTAACCCCGGTCCGGTTAAAAATTGGCTCATACATATAGGCCCAGGGGCCGTATGCACGAATCGGTGATAGGCTTAGCCGGAGCTAAGGCACTAGCCGCGCTTAGCTACCTCGGGGTAGTGGCGGGTTGGAGAGATGTGCGAATCGGTATGCACCAATGTTCTAGCCGGGGCGGACAGCTAACCGTGAGTTTATTTATAGATTTGGGAATTCCCTCCAGTCGACGATATGAATAACGCCGCCAATTCGGCGGGAGCGTTAATAACGGTTCGATTTTATGGTTAATTTGAATAAATTTCACTTATGGCGTACGTAATTATGTTAAATATGACACCATTTAATAGATTTGGGCCTAATATATTCCGCGGTTACGGCCCTAACACCGATTCATGCATATAGCCCCTTGGACCCACAAACCACAAGCTTCCAATATTTTGAACTTAATTTGCAGCCATGTCTTAACATGCACTTTTTATATAAGAAATCAAACTCTCAAATACATGTGGCTTGATGGCCCATCGGTAAAAACCTCCCTTGGCATTCCTGAGTATGTGGGTTCGAATACCACTTGAATGCAGTGTTTTTCAGGGATGGTAATCATTTGCAGGCATGCGGGAAATTGCACTTTCTACAGAAGAAAGACCTACAAACATGTGGCTTGGTGGCCCACTGGTAAGATCCTCATTTCTCATGATGGAGGTTGAGGCTTCGAATACCACTGACTGCTACAATTTCAGGTAGGTAATTATTTGCAGCCATGTATTAAGTTACACTTTTTATATACAAAAAACCTTCATCTAAATACATGTGCCTTGATAGCCCAGTGCTAAGATCCTTGCTTGTTGTTCCCAAGGTTGATGGTTCTCTTGCCATTGGACCCTTGTGTTTTTCAGGCATTGTAATTATTTGCAGCACACCACTACAATCACGTGGCTTTCTGGCCCAATGGTTAGAACTGTAACTGTCTTTCCCAAGTTTGTGGGTTCGAATCCCATGACCCCCCCCAAGTTTTTATAGGCAGCCATGCCTTGAAAGCGCTTCTTATAAAAGAGAAAGCTACTAATGTACCTACCCTCCCTAAATTTCATGGTTTGAACCCTATTTGGCCTGAGTTTTTTTCAGGCATCGGAATTATATGTAATAATACCTTAATTTGGACTTCTTATATAAGAAAACCGAAAAGCAAAACATGTGGCTTGGTTTCCCAGTGCTGAGATCGTCCAATGGCATGGCCCAGGTTGAGGGTTCGAATCCCTATGCAACCATCTGCTTTAAGTAATTGTAGTCATTTGCACCCAAACCTTAACTTGAACTTCTTATATAAGAAAAACCTAAACCTAGATGAACATGGCTTGCTTGCCCAGTGTAGTGATTCTCAGCGGGCATGTTCAAGGTTGAGAGTTCGAATCCCACCTCTGAGTACAGTTCTTATGTCAGGTCTTGGAGCCATAAACCACAAGCATCCAATATTTTGAACTTAATTTGTAGCCATGTCTTAACTTGCACTTCTTATAGAAGAAATCCAACGCACAAGTACGTGTGGCTTGATGGCCCATCAGTAAAAACCTTGCTTGGCATTCCTGAGGATATGGGTTCGAATACCACTTGATTCCAGTGTTTTTCAGGAATGGTAATCATTTGCTGGAATGCCGGAAATTACACTTTCTACATAAGAAAAACTCCAAACATGTGGCTTGGTGGCTGACTGGTAAGATCCTCATTTCTCATGATGGAGGTTGAGGCTTTGAATACCACTGGATTCCTACAATTTCAGGTAGGTAATTAATTATTTGCAGCCATGTGTTAAGTTACACTTTTTAAATACATGTGCCTTGATGGCCCAGTGGTAAGATCCTTGCTTGTCCTGCCCAATGTTGATGGTTCAAGGGCCATTGGACCCTTCTGTTTTTCAGGCATGGTAATTATTTGCAGCATTGCCTTAATTTGCACTTCTTATGTAAGAAAAACACACCACTACAATCAAGTGGCTTTGTGGTCCAATGGTAAGATCTGTAATTGTCTTGCCCAACTTTGTGGGTTCGAATCCTACTGCATCCAAGTTTTTTCAGGCATGGTAATCATTTATAGCAATACCTTTACTTGGACTTCTTATTTCCAAGGTTGAGGGTTCGAATACCACTGGGGCCAAGTAGTTTTCAGGAATGTTAATCATTTGCAGCCATGCCTTGAATTGCGCTTCTTATAAAAGAAAAACCTACCTACAAATGAGTGTGGCTTGGTGGTTCAGTGGTAAGGTTTGTACTTACCCTCCTGAAGTTTCATGTTTTGAATCCTATTTGGCCTGAGTTTTTTTCAGACATGGGAATTATATGTAATAATACCTTAATTTGGACTTCTTATATGAGAAAACTGAAAAGCAAAACATGTGGCTTGGTTTTCCCAGTGCTGACATCGTCCAATGGCATGGCCAAGGTTGAAGGTTTGAATCCCTGTGCAACCATATGTTTTAAGGAATTGTAGAAATCCAACACACAAATACATGTCCCTTCTTGGCCCATCGGTAAAAACCTTGCTTCGCATACCAGAGGATATGAGTTCGAATACCACTTGAGTCCAGTGTTTTTCAGGAATGGTAATCATTTGCAGGCATGCCGGAAATTACACTTTCTACATAAGAAAAACCTACAAATATGTGGCTTGGTGGCTGACTGGTAAGATCCTCATTTCTAATGGTGGAGGTTGAGGCTTCGAATACCACTGGACTCCTACAATTTCAGGTAGGTAATTAATTATTTGCAGCTATGCATTAAGTTACACTTTTTATATACGAAAAACCTCCAGCTTAATAAATCTGCCTTGATGGCCCAGTGGTAAGATCCTTGCTTGTCATGCCAAAGGTTGTTGGTTCAAGTACCCTTGTACCCTTGTGTTTTTCAGGCATGGTAACTATTTGCAGCATTGCCTTAAATTGCACTTCTTATGTAAGAAAAACACACAACTACAATCAAGTGGCTTTGTGGGTTCGAATCCTACTGCCTTTTTTTCAGGCATGGTAATACCTTCATTTGGACTCTTTTCCAAGGTTGAGGGTTCGAATACCACTGGAGCCAATTGGTTTTCAGGAATGGTAATCATTTGCAGCCATGCCTTGAATTGCGCTTCTTATAAAAGAAAAACCTACCTACAAATGACCATTCACTGGTGCTTCAGTTGTAAGGTTTGTATTTACCCTCCCCAAGTTTCATGGTTCGAATCCTATTTGGCATGAGTTTTTTTCAGGTATGGGAATTATATGTAATAATACCTTAATTTGGACTTCTTATATAAGAAAACCGAAAACAACACATGTGAGTTGGTTTCCCAGTGCTGAGATCATCCAATGTCATGCCCAAGGTTGAGGGTTCAAATCCCTTTGCAACAACAATGTGTTTTAAGGAATTGTAGTCATTTGCACCCAAACCTTAATTTGAATTTCTTATATAAGAAAAAGCTACACCTAAATAAAGATGGCTTGCTTGGCCAGTGTAGAGATTCTCACCAGGCATGTTCAAGGTTGAGAGTTCGAATCCCACCTTGGAATACTCTTCTTATGTCAGTTCTTGGAGCCAGAAACCACAAGCATTCAATATTTTGAGCTTAATTTTCAGCCATGTCTTAACTTGCACTTCTTATATAAGAAATCCAACACACAAATACATGTGGCTTGATGGCCATCTGTAAAAACCTCACTTGTCATGCCTGAGGATGTGGGTTCGAATACCACTGGAATACAGTGTTTTTCAGTTGCAGAATATCACTGTATTGCTACATTTTCAGGTGGGTAATCATTTGCAGCCACGCATTAAGTTACACTTTATATATAAGAAAACCCTCCATCTAAATACATCTGGCTTGATGGCCCAGTGGTAAGATCGTTGTTTGGGATGCACTGCCACTTGTGTTTTTCAGGCATGGTAATTAATTGCACCATTGCCTTAATTTGCACCTCTTATCTAAGAAAAACACACTGCAACAATCCACTGGCTTTGTGGCCCAATGGTAAAATCTGTACCTGTCTTGGCCAGGTTTGTGGGTTCGAATCCTACTACACCCTGGTTTTTTCAGGTATGATAAGCATTTGTAGTAATACCTTTATTTGGAATTCATATTTCCAAGGTTGAGGGTTCGAATGCAACTGCAGCCATGTGCTTTTCAGGAAAGGTAATCATTTGCAGCCATGCCTTGAATTGCGCTTCTTATAAAAGAAAAATATATCTACGAATGGCCATGGCTTGGTGGTTCAGTGCTAAGGTTTGCACTTACCCTCCCCAAGTTTCTGGGTTCGAGTCCTATTTGACATGAGTTCTGGATTCCAGTGTTTTTCAGACATGCCTAAAATTGCAATTTCTAGATCAGAAAAACCTACACACGAATACATGTGGATTAGTGCACTTCTTATTTCCAAGGTTGACGGTTCGAATCCCACTGGACTCATGCTTTTTTTCAGAATTACCCTGCCTAAAATTGCACTTTCTATATAAGAAAACCAACAAAAAGTGTATATGGCTTCGTGGTCCAGTGGTAAAATACTTGCTTGATATGACAGAGGTTGAATGTTCGAATGCTGGTGGACAGCTATGTTTTTAAGGCAGTGCTAAGATCGTCCAATGTCATCCCAACATTGACGGTTCAAATACCACTGCAACTATGGTTTTTTTCAGACATAACAAACCTTAACTTGCACATCTCCCGAGAAACAGCAGTCCAAATCAACTAGACACGGTGGCCTTGTGTGTATGTGAGTAATGAGAAACATGTGCTAGAGGTTGTGGCTTCGAATCCCTGGTGAACCTCTGAAAACCTGTATACCCTTGAAATTTTGAAAACTTCTAGACAAGAAGTTGCCTTCTCCTAGCCTAAGAAGTGTAACTGACAGAAGAAGGAATGTTGCATTCATAGACCCATACGGTTGTGCATAGCCCTGTTCCTATGAACAGTTTGATGGGTGGGACGCATCAGTCAGGAAATACCCTGAAACAGAACTTATAGTAGTTTCTGCCTGGACTGTACTCTCACAATTGACCGACAGTAGGTATGTCTACATGACCGCTGTTAAAAGTCTTGAAGTTTGTGGGTTCGATTCCTGAATGAATCGTGATTTTGAAGAGCAGGTACCCCAGTACGACTTCCGTATTGGTTGTTCATTTCATAGACTCACCTCAAGAAGTTTCGGGCTCTCGTCAGTAACCGAGTAACAGCAGGCAAAATCAACTAGACTCCGTGGTCTAGTGTGTATGTGCGTGGTGAGAAACATGTGTTTGAGGTTGTGGGTTCGAGTCCCTGACAGACCTTGGGTAAAAAATTCTATCCCCTTGAAATTTTGAAAACTTCTAAACAAGAAGTTGCTTTCTCCTAGGCTAAGAAGTGTAACTGACAGAAGAAGGAACGTTGTGTTCACAGCCCTGTATGAACAGTCTGACTGGTGGGAAGCATCAGTAACCAAAAACCCTTAGCCAAAAGGGCCATGGACTCCGTGTCCCAGTGGGTATGTACTTGGCAAGACGATCTGTGTGTGAGGTCCTGGGTTCGATTCCTCAAAGAGTCAGTCCAGAGCGGTAAAAATGCAAGAAAATATGCTAAGTCCAGCTTTTCGGTTTTCTCTCAAAATTGACCTGAGGCATAAATAGGCAAATACCCAAACCCGATAAAGAAGAAATTCGGTGGCCGAGTGGTTAAGTGCATGGAAAAATGACCAGCTTCAATGGTTGTGGGTACGAATCCCCGAAAAGTACATCTACCAAAACCCGTTCACAACACAAGGTTAAAACCAAAGCCATGGAGAAATTTACCCCGATTTCATTTCCAACTTGGAACATATGTATGCATGTCAGTGTTGACACTTTTAGCATGTCAAGCTGGAAATGAAGACAGCAACTGCATCAGTTTGACAAGTGATACACACTTTCAAGCCAGCATTGGCTTTTGCCATCAATTCATTCATTTAGCCAACACTGCACTTGCATTGGTTTAAATGTGGGCAACTTCGTTTCAAGACAGAATAAATACCACTCATTCTTCCAGTAAATGTGGTGTCTACCTCGTCACAACTTACACCTTGTACCCTTATGCGCATGTTGTGCATTGCATATTAGCATGTTGTATTTAATGATGTAATGCCTTCATGGACTTGATCTGTAATCATGAAAATATGTTGCTAAGGAAGCACATTCTGGATGAACTAGTCTGTGATTTCCTTGAAGATTAAGAACAGATGTGTGGCGCCACCTGCTGAGTTCCTGCAGGGCAAAGGCATCGGTTCCCAAATAAAGTTGAGGAACAAACAACTGGTCTGGGTGGCCAAGTGGGCATGGGCGTGAGAAAACAAGTGTCAGGTTGTGAGTTCGAATCTTGGGTGAGTTCAAAGTTTTCTGCATGGCATTGTAATTTTGAAAGGTTTCAACACTCAACTCAGGAACTTTGAACTTTCTGACTGTCCTGACTGGGTAATCGCCATGAGTACCCAAGCAAATCTTTAAAAAATCAACTAGACTCAGTGGCCTAGTGCATATGTAGATGGTGTGAAACATGTGTTGGAGGTTGTGGGTTCAACTCCTCCCCCCCCCCCCATGAACCAGTGAGAACCCATATGTGCTAGAAATTTTGAAAACTTCTACACAAGAAGTTCCCATCTCCTACTCTCGGGACAGTGACTGACAGTAAATTGCCAAATATATGTGACCTAGATATGCTACAACTGAACTTGGTAAGTTCTGCCTGTACTCTACTCTCACAAATTGACCGAAGGCATAAGTAGCCAAAGAATTCAACAGAGCTGGGTGGCCCAGTAGTTATGTGTACATACCTGCTGTTAAAGGTCTTGAAGTTTGTGGGTTCGATTCCCGAATGAATCATGATTTTGAAGAGCAGATACCCCAGTACGACTTCGGTGTTGGCTGTCCATTTCATAGACTCAACTCAAGAAGTTTCGGGCTCTCGTCAGTACCCGAGTAACAGCATGCAAAATCAACTAGACTCTGTGGCCTAGTACGTATGTGTGTGGTGAGAAACATGTGCTAGAGGTTGTGGGTTCGAGTCCCTGACAAACTCTGGGTGGCCAGGTGGGCATGGGCGTGAGAAAACAAGTGTCAGGTAGTGAGTTCATTTCGTGCAATACAGATTGAGAACAGACATGTGGTGCCACCTGAGTTCAAAGTTTTCTGCATGGCATTGTAATTTTGAAAGGTTTCAACACTCAACTCAGGAACTTGAACTTTCTGACTGTCCTGACTGGGTAATGGCCATGAGTACCCAAGCAAATCTTTAAAAAATCAACTAGACTCAGTGGCCTAGTGCATATGTAGATGGTCTGAAACGTGTGTTGGAGGTTGTGGGGTGTGAAACGTGTGTTGGAGGTTGTGGGTTCAACTCCCCCCCCCTCCCATGAACCAGTGAGAACCCATATGTGCTAGACATTTTGAAAACTTCTACACAAGAAGTTCCCATCTCCTACCCTCGGGACAGTGACTGACAGTAAATTGCCAAATATATGTGACCTAGATATGCTACAACTGAACTTGGTAAGTTCTGCCTGTACTCTACTCTCACAAATTGACCGAAGGCATAAGTAGCCAAAGAATTCGACAGAGCTGGGTGGCCCAGTGGGTATGTGTACATGCCTGCTGTTAAAGGTCTTGAAGTTTGTGGGTTCGATTCCCGAATGAATCATGATTTTGAAGAGCAGGTACCCCAGTACGACTTCTTAGGCTGTTCATTTCATAGACTCACCTCAAAAAGTTTTGGGCTCTCGTCAGTACCCAAGTAATAGCAGGCAAACTCAACTAGACTCTGTGGCCTCGTGCGTATGTGCGTGGTGAGAAACATGTGCTTGAGGTTGTGGGTTCGAGTCCCTGAAAGACCTTGGGTAAAAAATTCTATGCCCTTGAAATTTTGAAAACTTCTAAACAAGAAGTTGCTTTCTTCTAGGCTAAGAAGTGTAACTGACAGAAGAGGGAATGTTGTGTTCACAGCCCTGTATGGTGGGAAGCCTCAGTCACCAAAAGGGCCGTGGACTCGGTGTCCCAGTGGGTATGTACTTGGCAATACAATCTGTGTGTGAGGTCCTGGGCTCGATTCCCAAAAGAGTCAGTCCAGAGAGAGAAAAAGTCCAGCTTTTCGGTTTTCTCTCACAATTGACCGGAGGCATAAGTAGGCAAATACCCACTCTGGATGAATAAAGCCGTGTTCACACAGGCAAAATGTGAAGCGAATTAGACAAATCGATTTATATGAAGCGATTTAGCCGCCCGTTCACACGGGCAGCACTTGAAGGCGGAAGTGGATATCTGCGCATGAGCAAGTCCAGACTAACCAGCGCCAGTTTGGGTTCGTCGACGTCGGTGGGTTCGACCTAGATATGTATGGACTGAATCGTATTGGTTTGGAACGGTCAAAACTTCTGCTGGGCAGTGAAAACCTTAAAATAAATCATGAAAAAAATATCTGTGCACAGCTAGCAGCTTCATAGAGCAAATTTACCGGAAAGTCAACACACTCAGGTCTCGACTGTCACGTCCTTAATCCGCCTCATGTAAGTCGGTTGGGTTCACACTGGCAAAATAAATCGATTCACAGAAATCGCCTCACGTAAACTACCTCGAGAGAAATCGATTCAGCCCTAATTCGACTCAGACGCCAGTTCACATGGGAAATGTGCGTCGAACTAGGCAAGTCGCTTTCTACGAATCGATTTACATTCCCCGTGTGAACACAGCTTTAGTCTGTGATTTCCTTGAAGATTGAGAACAGACATGTGGTGCCACCTGCTGAGTTGCTCTGGAGCAAATCGGTATCCAAATATAGTTGGGAAAAAAACAACTGGTCTTGGAGGCCAAGTGGGTATGGGCTTGAGAAAACAACTGTAAAGTTACGAGTTCAAATCCCAGATGAGCTCAAAGTTTTCCGCATGACATTGTAATTTTGAAAGGTTTCAACACTCAACTCAAGAACTTTCTGACTGGGTAAAGTCCATCAGTACCCAGGTAACATAATCATTTGCATTTAGTTTTAAGGAAGGGGGCATGACATCACACATCAAGTGATGCTCATATAACCACCAGTGGTTAGTTCCACCTTTGTCACTTTGCTGCATACAATTAAATATGTTTGCGCCAAGCTCTACCAAATAGTGTTCTTGCATCTTTGCTTCTTATCAATAGCACCACCTTGGGTACAAACATTAAAGTATTTACTTAAAGTCAGAAGACAATTACCCATTCAGTCAAGTCAAGCCAATGCTACTTTGAATGCATAATAGGTGAGATATTTCTATTGCATAACAATTCAAAAAGGAGAAGAAAAAGCAATGCGGGCATTTAGTGAAAATCTAAGTTGCTGGTCACAATAGTGATGGAAATTGCAAGTGAGACCATTAATGTTCTCATGCAACTGGAAAATACATGGTCAAAAATGGATACAAGAATCTGTTTACATATTCCAATTGTCTGAATTATCGTAGATCTAATATACCACCAAAATGTGACTAAGACTGAAGAGTGGCCAGACAACATAACAGAGGAAAGGGGGGTGGGGAGCGATGGGGGACGGAAGGGGGGATTGGAATTTGGTAGGAAGAGAGGGCGGTAGAGCGGGTTAACCAAAGAGGAGAATATAGGAGACTATAGGGCAGTGAGGATAGGATAGGGAGGAAGGGAGTGAGAGGGGAAAGGGGAGGGGAAGGGAGGATAGGAGAGGACAATTAAGGGAGGGAAAGACAAAGGGAGAGAGGACTGGAAGGGGAGGCGAGGGGGTGGGAGAGGTGTAGAGGGGCGGAGCGAGGAGAGAGGGGAGATGGGGAGAGAAGAGATGAGGGGAATCGATGAGAGGGGAGGGCAAGGGATGAGAGGGTAAGGGAGCAGTGGAGAGGGGGAAAGAGAGAAGAGAGTAGAGGGAAAGACAGGAGAAGGGGAAGTAAGGGAAGAAAGGGGAAGGGAGAACAGGGCAGAGGTGGATGTAATACAGTACAGTACAGATGGAAGAATCAATTAAAGTTTCGTAAAGCTCAAAAGTAAGTCTACACAACAATTTGGAAACGGTCTACATTTCTCCACAACCATGAATGACATGTTACAACAGAACAAGGTGGGTGAACTGAGACCCATGTGATCTAAAGCAATTGGGGGACGGGAAGGGGGAGTGGGAGGGAGAAAGGGCGAGGGGAGAGGTAGGGAGATGCCTACATACAACTGCTTCAGAACTAACCAACTGAGAACCTGCCCTGATTTCACAAGACTAACCTAGGGATACCTTTGGTTATATAGTTGGAACATCTTTGGCATTCATTCAAATGTGTCTGCTTTCCTTGCATGACAACCTCTAAAATTTAAGACATCCACTTTTTTTTCTTTCATTCCTTTACCTCAAAGATTAAGTCACCATTTGAAATAAAGCATATTGCATCGGACTCACTCTACACAATTCAAAAACTCCACTGATGGCAAGGCCAGTATAGAACAGACATAGAACGAGGTACAGAGGGGATTTCTTTATTTAACTCACAATTAATATACTAATTATTAAGTGTTAAGCACATCCTGGTTAGCGTAGTTGATTAAAGCACCGGCTGTACATGAGTGACACACAGGTTCGAATCCTGCACCGGGATGGCCTTTCACATACATTGGTCGCGTGATTAAATATAAATATGGAACTTCAGTTACACAATAATTGCCCCCCTTGATGGCGGAGTGTACTTTTATGAGATTTCTCGGCCAGTAGGGGGGTAGCTTAGGAAGTTAGTGTCCATCCCGACTACATATTGTGTATATATTGTAAAGGTCATGACTAGTGTCGTGTGCACCATATGCACAGTGCATATAATATGCATGACAGTTTATATCACAGCAAGATCCACGTTCCACTAACGTGACTCTTATCTAGACCACCCAACAATGCCTCTCCCAACTCAAATTTATGCATTTATTTTAAAGGAAATTAAGGTTAGAAAAAGAAAATGTTAAAATACACAGTGGAGCCTACACAGCATCATTTATAACTATCACATAATTATGCAAAACAAGGTAAAGAACACAATTCTAGTGTGTTGTGAACCAAAAATATTAGCAGAAAATTAAAGTTGCATGGTGCGATGGCATTTGAATTTTTGTCTTAATTTTTTTAGATAAATATATCAAATTGATCGTTACGAGCTACTAATCATTAGTCCGGAGTGATTTTGATTAAAGATGATTAGTTTTGAAGTAATTTGAGCTGAAAGAACCAAAAATAATTTCGACAAGCTTGTCAAAAGTCCTGTGGCTATGACCCAGATGGTCATCTCGCGGTGAGATATATATATATATATACATATGGGTTTTTCTCAGAAACTGTGTACCACCTTTGTGACATAAAAACCAAATGTGAAAATAATAGCAGAAAACATTCCAAATGAAAGATGAATCAACATTCATATGAAGGTTTATATGTTGTGCAGGTCAGAGTTGAAATATTTGTGGTTTCACTTTTCGATTTTGGTATTATACAAATTGAGAAAGCTGTTAAAATTAAACGTGTAACATTCATCCATAATATCATTTTAATACACATCCATAACATCATTTTAACACACAACAAATTCAAACAAGAATATATTGATTACAGTCGATATGCAAATCTTCATATTGTCACTTTAACACAAAATCATATAAGCATACTTTAGACGCATTTTGTGGGATAGATGAAATACATGTAGTATTGCTAACATACTTAATACACAGTCAACAATAACTATTTGACTCACTAACCCTCTCCCTCCCACCCCTCACCCCCACACACAAAAAAGGGAAAAAAAGGAAAAATCATTAACAATGTAACACGGAAACCAAATATGTGACACAGTTTCTGAAAACAACCCATGTATGAAATAAGCAACATGCTTAAGAACACCATATAAACACATTAACGCCTGGGAAAAGACAATAATAGTTGGATTTAAACCAAATTAATTACTTCTTTTTATAAAACACTTTTTAATTAAATGAACACAAAGCAATCATTTGACAAAAAAACAATGTCACAACTAACCTACATTTGGCACCAGTCAACACACATTGTCCATAATACATGTTGCCAGGTGGTATTTGAATCGCAGACATGCACACCTTTGAGGTTTCCTTTCAAGCATTAATGTAGGCAGTGAAATGTTACTTATTAATATTAAGCCAAGTGTCATGTAGATTTAGTTCAACCATTAGCAGGTGACCAGGTTGGTTGGTTGCTTGAGTTTTACGTCCTGGCAACATCTAAGTTCATATCAGGATGGGGAGCCAACCTGTGTACCTACATTTTCTGAACTCTGTTTGATCATAATAGCATGCGGGGGAAGGAGGAGACATTTATACCAGCTTTATTCAATGAAGATGATAATGATAAACTTTTGTTAACCAAAGTTCCCGCACACCAAAGGTGAAAATAATGTTAATAGAAGTCGCATCCTGATTTCTGTTTAAATAGCTCTGGTTAAACTCACTGTACTACTCTAAAAAGGAAGAGAATTTTTTTTTAAAAACCTTAATAGAAACTGAATCCACATTTTCGAGAAGGTCCGTACTTGGAAGCTATGTGAAAACTATTAGTAAACTATTAGTAAAAGTGTATCCAGATTCTACCCTTTGTCCACATATCCACTTCCCCATTGTTATCTGTGTGTGTATATATATATAGCTACGTATATAAGCCAGCGGATATGCAGGTGTAAGGAGGTGCACTGTGCTGCCCCTGGTGGCTAGCAAGAGAACTCGCCATTGGTTCGCGGATGTACCACCGGATGGCGCTCGACGATGGGTATACCTGATGAGCGCGCCCCAGCCGCGTCAGTCCATTTGCAAAACTGCTACTCTATATATAGACCCTTTCAAACTTGAGGTTTTCTGCTCGCTTGCTGTACCGGCTTTCAATAGCATTGTATATACAGAACGAGTGAACGCCACCTGCTATATGCATTTAAATAAGCATTCGACCAGGGCGAGCACGAGAGTCAGTGATTACAATGGTGGATGGGGGGAAATCGATCCGTGTAAAGGATGAACAGCCTGATAATGTTATCGACATCGACCGGCTGGAGAAGGAAGAACCGGAGATTAATGAAAAAATCAGACACCTCGAGAGGGGGAAGAAGTTGGCCGAATTGGAACGCGTGGAGCGAGACCTGCAGGAAAATGTCGCAAACCTCACGTAGGACTGGACCAGAGGAGGGATCAGGCCAGGGACCGTGAGGTGGACCGAATGGACAACCTGGAGCACGACCGGAGAGTCGTAGTGAGCGTACGCAGCGAGAGCGACAGGCGCTCGAGAGGGGGAGCGGCAGCTTGCGCCGGAGCCCGTCACATGAGAGGAGGAGGCGCTGCTACCGCCGACGCTCATCCAGTTTGTCCTCCTCAGACGAACGTTCGTCAAGCAAGGAGAGAAAAGCCTGAAGTAAGTGGTCCCTTTGCAGACATGTAGAAGACAGAACGGAAGTAAAAAATCTATCCCCATTCGAAGCCTCTGTGAACTGGGTATTGGCATCAAGGGAGTCTGATGGTGTAAAGCTATTAAATCTGCTTAAACATATCGGTTATATAGCGGGCAAAGCCAAGTCTCGCACTTTTGTCGAGAAGTCGCACATAAATTATGATGCTTGCCATGTATGAGGGTTTCAGTGCTTTCTTGTCAGGGAACCCCGAGGTCGCGCTAAAGTACTATGCCTTTGAGTTTATGCGGAAACCAGGGATCAGCTCTAACAGTTCTACCGGCAGTAGGGCGAGCCCGAGTAGGCCGAGACAGCTGTACGTTAAGGATGCCAAGAAACCGCGGTTTGCCTTCAATAAGGAAGAGGGGTGTTTGAGAGATGAAGACTTGTAGCTATGGTCATTGGTGCTCCCGCTGCGATAGCAAGACACATGTCCACAGCAAGTCGGTTGCATGAGTAGACGTTTCCCTGAATTGTGTCTGGGGGTCGCTAGTGTTTGTATTAGTTCCGACAACAACGTTTCGGTAAATTGTTTTACCCATACACCCTTGGCAATCTCGACTGACACTGCATTTTGTGAAGGTCTGTACTTGGAAGCTATGTGAAAACTATTAGTAAAAGCGTATCCAGATTCTACCCTTTGACCACACATATATCCACTTCCCCATTGTTATGTGTGTGTGTGTGTATATATATGTGTGTGTGTACTTATATATGTACATACATATATGTGGATATCAAGATTTTTAGATGTGAATCCACATCAACACTAATAACAGAGATTAAAACATGAACACACAAAAACCTCCCGTATAATTAGAGTAAAAGGAGCAACGGAATGAGGGAGACAAATTGTCCGCCATTGAAATTTTCCATCTAGTTCATGTAACCAACAAAGAAAAAAGATTTGGCGAATGAGTAGGAACTATTGAATTAGTTTACTACACCTGTAATAATTCATACAAAAGAACATTGAACACAACGATTTGCAGAACGCCTTTTACTTATCTACCCCTGATTTAGAAGGCTGTATCAGGATGTCTACAGCAGCTTGTATTCTCAGGTGGTCACCCAGCCTAGTACTGACAAGGACCAGTGTTGCTTAACTTTGCATTCTCGGAGAAAAGGGGGTGAGGGCTGATCTCTACAAACCTGTACACGTATATATATATTGCTAAGGTGAGTCAATACTACACCTGTAATAATTCATACAAAAGAACATTGAACACAACGATTTGCAGAACGCCTTTTACTTGTCTACCCCTGATTTAGAAGGCTGTATCAGGATGTCTACAGCAGCTTGTATTCTCAGGTGGTCACCCAGCCTAGTACTGACAAGGACCAGTGTTGCTTAACTTTGTATTCTCGGAGACAAGGGGGCGGGGAGAGTGTGGAGGTGGGGGGCTGATCTCTACAAACCTGTACACGTATATATATATTGCTAAGGTGAGTCAATACTTTTCTTTCTTTGTTTCTTTTTCTGGAATGTGCACTTCCATTTATGGACATACTAACAGGTCAAACTTCAAACTCATGCAGTGGGCAGTTCAAAGATACATTATGAATTGAACCGATTAAATGCTGTAAGATACTGTACCCAACATCAGAAAATTTACCCAATGTAAGATAACATACCTGACATAAGATAACATACCTGACATAAGATAATGTACCCAATGTAAGATGTCTCTGACATCAGATAATGTATCCGACATAAGATAATGTACCTGATGTAAGATAATGCATCCGACATAAAATAATGTACACGGTGCAAGATAATGTACCTAATGTAAAATAACGTACCCGACGTAAGATTTGCTTGTTTCTTGTTTTACGTCATAGCAACATCTAAGGTCATATCAGGACGGGTACCGACTTGTGACAGTGCACACTCATAGCGACTTTATAATGCTGCCCCACTGGGAAATCAGGCCGCCAGCACCGATGTAAGATAATGCATTCGACATAAGACAATGTATCTGATGTAAGATGATGTACCTGACATAAGATAATGCACCAGACGTAAGATACAGTACCCAACGGAAGATACTCTACCCGACGTAAGATACTGTACCCTAGATAAGATACTATACCCGACGTAAGATACAGTACCTGAGGTAAGATACTGTACCCGACGTAAGACACTGTACCCGACGTAAGATACAGTACCTGTCGTAAGATACAGTACCCAACATAAGATAACGTACCCAACGTAAGATACTGTAGGCCTACAAAAGATAATGTACCCAACGTAGGATAATGTATTCGACGTAATATACTGTACTCGACATAAGATAATGTATCCAACATAAGATACTGTATTCGATGTAAGATACTGTACTCGACATAAGATACTGTACCCGACGTGAGATACTCCGGCCAATGTGCTAACCATTACACCACCGAGGCTCCCTGATATCACCACATGACCCACGCCTACCTGTCTATGCGGCTCCCTGCCCGAGAGGTCAGTGCAGACTACTACAATACTATACCCGACGAAAGATAATGTAATCGACGTAAGATAATGTACCCGACGTAAGACACTGCACCAGACGTAAGATACTGTACCCGACGTAAGACACTGCATCAGACGTAAAGGCCCTATCACACTAAGACGTACGGCGTCAGCACGTGCTCAACGTTTGAAAATTTGCCAATATGTCGGCATTCGTCAAACTTTTCAGCAGCGGGGGATAAAAATGGGCGCATACACAATCTAAACACAACATACGTAATGTATGCAGAACATATTTCTGACCTATTGCTAGCGTATGAGAGCGTTCATGTGCCTCGCAAAACGTTCGCATACACTCACGGTTCAACGTACGAGCCACACGTCGGAAATTTTGAGCATGCACACAAGATCTTCAGAGCCTCGACGCATGGTGACGCACCTGGAATGTACCTGATGTACACCCAACGTATACATAACATATGTCGATGTACGCTGACGTGTTGGTCGAAAATCACATACGTCAGCATACGCTAAGGCTGTACGTCGTAGTGTGACAGGCCCTTTAGATACTGTACCCGACGTTATCCAGGAAACAAATCTAGCACACATACAAACAGTGAAACCCGCTTATAACCCCATCCATAAAATGTAATGGCGAAAACAGCTGGGTCATGGTAAATGAGGGTTCAATTTATTGAATTATGGAATTCTCGGTCCAATGAAGCACCGCGTTATATCCGAATTCACTTTAAATCGGAGCGCGGAAATCCATTTAGCAACATTCGAATAATATAAAGGTTTGTGAGAGAGAAAAGCCATAACTAAGACTACTTTTGAATGGTTGCTCTGGGACTTGTCGTTTTGTACACTACAAGTCAAGAAATGACGAACCTATAATAAGCAGCGCACCCTATGGCTTGTCCTAACATTACATGGCATTAGTAACACAATACAAAAATACTATATCGGTCTCTTTTAGTTTGTTTAACAGATCAGGGCATCAACCATCACATACACTACCCGACATACCCTGCTTACAGCAAGCACATCACAGTTTTGGTAGGGAGCAAGACTTCATAATAGAGTAAGACCAACTACTCACGACGCTTAAATAGAAATGTGGCATGTGAGCTCTTTGTTGCAAGAGGTGAGCTCTCTGGTACCAAGAAGCGTGTAGAGACACCTTTATAGACACAATTACACTCACACCCTTACAGACACACAATTACACACTCACACCCGACACACACAGCTACACTCACACCATTATAGACATACATACAATTACACATCCTTATATATGTAGACACACAGCTACACACTCACATCTTCATAGACATACATAGAATTACACATTCACACCCTTGTAGACACACAGTTACACACTCACCTTTACAGCCCCACACACAGTTACACACTCACACATTTATAGACTCAGTTACACTCACCCCCTTATAGACACGCACAATTACAATTTACACTCACTTACAGACACACACCTGCAGATACAATTACACACCTCACTTACACAATCAAACTCACCTTCAGATACAATCACACATGTACATATCTACGGACATACAATTACATAAACATACCTACAGATAGTCTCACCTAGACAAACAATCACACACTTACACACCTAGGGACACACACAAGCTCATACACATGCACACCAACAAATAAATATACACACATACACATACGCTCCATTGATATTTAGTAGGATGCCTTACTCTAATCTGTGAGTCTTTGTCGAAAGGTCACTATCAGAGTAGGTGCTCCTCTGCCTGGTGTTGCGTAAGGCATGGACACGCGCAGTTCAGCACGCTCTGAAGCTCCTCAAATGAGTACTCAAGCCAGTAGTCATGGAGGCGGTGATGGTTGAACCAGAGCAGGTGGGGCACGCCCTGCTTGATGAGCGGGTACAAGCAGGGCAGGTACTACCTGCACCATGCTGCACCAGCCACACCGCCCCAAGGCGTCTGCGGCATCTTGAGCACTTTCAGAGCCGGCGTCTGTAGCGCTCGCAGAAAGATGCCCTTACACTCACGGATGTCGAGCGAGCAGTCTCAGGTGGGACATGGAGAAGAACGTCCTCATCTCAGCCATGTCTACGGGTGGAGAGCAGACACTGAGCTGGAGTTTGGTGAGCTGGCTGAGCACAACGGCTAGCAGCTCCTCCAGTGACAACCACAGCTGGATATACGACTCAAGATGCAGCGACTGCAGATGGTGCCACCGGCACAGCAGCAGCACTGAACGTTCCGACCAGTCAAACGGCAGCGACATGCGTACCACCTGTGCCGCCGTCCTGGTGAGCACCCAATGCTCAATGCGCCACCCTGGTGAGCACCCAATGCTCAATGCTCACCAGGGCGGGGATTTCATTTTTAATGTTCATTAAATTACATGCTTTATTATATTTTGCTTTCTGTACTAATTGAGTAACACAACATAACTTGAGCATATCTTTATTAAATATTTCTGTTCAGCATCTATACACATTATTCTACATCACAATGATATGAACGGAAAACTACAGCAATAACAGCGACATCTATATAGAAGATCAACTGCACTCAAACTGATCAACATCAGACAAAATATAACAAAAGCAACAACAGAAAAAGAGAAGAAAACGCAAAGAATTACCCCAACCCCTCAATTTTCACTTCACGTTCTTGATTTATTTGTGGATTGCTTGTAAAATAAGAAAAAATGAAGTAAAGCCATGATAAGGAAACAAGTATTGTCCCACGATGACAGTACATACGGCAGACTGGTACTGTGGTAGGGCTGGCACCAAGAGAAGCCAATTTTCATGTACAAAGCATCTCTGTATCTAGTTCCATGATACAATTTGGGAAAAAAAGAAAAAAAAAGGAAAACTATACATAATCACCTTCTACACATCCAAAATATTCACTGCAACTCCCTTCCCTCTGAAAACAGAAAAGGACCATAACAACTACCGTTTTGATCACTAAAAAAATATATATATTCTGGTTATCAAAATGTAAAGCAGAGCTAATATTTTGAATGCCCCTCCCTTCATCTAGATCACAACTTTATGCCCAGAAGGAAATACATGTGTAACCATTTTTGAGATTACCAAAAGCTTAATGGAATTTAGTGTTGATCATCAACTCACACATAATCAATTGCAACATCTATATAATATCATAATATAGTTTTTGTTTCAGATATTTTTGGGGTATATTTTAGTAGTACTTTTCTTTCTTTCATCGAAGAGAAAGTCTTATTATAATAGCACTCATAAACATGTATGGCGGGTGGGGGGTGGGGGGGGGGGGAAATGTTAACCACTTCAGCTACAATGCTATCCAATACTTTATCCGTAGGTTTAACAGTCACTGACTAAATGCTGACTAAATGTATAATTACAACAGGCTCGATTACAATCGAAACCTGCCCATTGTTATTATAATTCAATTAGTTCAAACTTTATGTCGTTTACATCCATACTTCCCTATTTCAGTATCAACTAGATTCCGTCTATTAGTATTACATCTCAGTGACTGGCTCAATTGTGACCACATTAGTTCTCGTCTGATCGAAGCAAATACCTCTCTACAGCCAAATAACACCGGGCACCATTTGCATTTAGTTTTAAGGAAGGGGGCATGACTTCACACATCACATGATGCTCATAGCCACCAGTGGTTAGTTCCACCTTTGTCACTTTGCTGCATACAATTAAATATGTTTGCGCCAAGCTCTACTAAATAGTGTTCTTGCATCTTTGCTTCTTATCAATAGCACCACCTTGGGTACAAACAGTAAAGTATTTAATTAAAGTCAGAAGACAATTATCCATTCAGTCAAGTCAAGCCAACGCTACTTTGAATGCATAATAGGTGATACATTTCTATTGCATAACAATTCGAAAAGGAGAAGAAAAAGCAATGCGGGCATTTAGTGAAAATCTAAGTTGCTGGTCACAATAGTGACTGAAATTGCAAGCAAGTAAGACCATTAATGTTCTCATGCAACTGTAACTGGAAAATACATGGTCAAAAATGGATACAAGAATCTGCTTACATATTCCAATGGTCTGAATTATAGTAGGTCTAACATACCAACAAAATGTGACTGAGACTGAACAGTGGCCAGACAACATAACAGAGGAAGTCGGGAGGGGAAAAGGGACGGAGGGGGGGATATGGAACTCGGTAGGAATAGAGAGGGCGGGAGAGCTGGTAAATCAAAGAGGAGAATATAGGAGACTATAGGGCAGTGAGGAGAGGGGAAAAGGGAGGGGAAGGAAGGGAAGGGAAGAGAAGGGAAGGAACCGGTAGGAAGAGGGTGGGGGGGGGGGGGAGGAGTGGAGGGGAGTAGGGGAGAGGCAGAAAGGGGCGGAGTAAGTTGAGAGGCGAGCTGAGAAGAGGTGAGGAGAGAAGAGATGAGCGTAGTCGAGGGAAGGAGAGGGGAGGGAACGACAGTGACGGGAAGGGTGAGAAAGGGGGAAGGTAAGGGAGCAGTGGAAAGGGGAGAAAAGGAGAGGAGAGGGAAAGACGGGAGGAGAAACAAGGGAAGGGAAGATGGGATGGGAGAAGAGATGGGAGGAGGGTAAGGGAGCAGTGGGGAGGGAGAAAGAGGAGAGGAGCGTAAAGGGATAGACGGAGGAGGGGACGGAAGGGAAGGGGAGAACAGGGCAGAGGTGGTTGTAATAATACAGTACAGATGGAAGAATCAATTAAAGCTTCATAAAGCTCAAAAGAAAGTCAACACAACAATTCGGAAAAGGTCTACATTTCTCCACCACCGTGAATGACACTTTACAGCAGAACAAGGAGGTTGAACTGAAAACCATGTGAACTAAAGTGGGGGGGTGGGGGGGTGGGGAGGAAAGGGGAAGGGAAGATGTCTACATACAAGGTAGTTTCAGAACTGAGAACCTGCCCTAGTTTCACTAGAGTAATCTGGAGATAGTTTGGGTTATATATATAGGATAGTTATATATATAGATATATAGGATAGTTATATGAATATTACCTGGGTACAGATGATGGATAACTGGTGTTTTCCCGAGGTAGTAGCCTCGGATAATCGTGGGTCAGGGAGAAGGAAGCACATCCGGGTCCAGCAATCTTTTACATACTTTATAGGATAAAAAATTATCTTAACTATTTATGGATACTATTGTGTTTTCGTTCTAGCAAAATGTGCTAGTCATGGTAGGGTAGGGTGGGCGGGCCCTGACCTATGACTATCCGAGGCTAGTACCTCGGGAAACCACCAGTTATCCATCATATGTACCCAGGTAAGATTTGTATAATCCCTACTATTTTACCTCGGTACTATGCCTCTGGCTACTCGTAGCCCAGGGAGAATATTACGTAATCTCATTTGTTATTCTTTTATAATTAAATGTTGTAATCATACTATATTGTTTTAGTGCATAATATTAATTTTGTTGCTCACCTGTCTTTAGTTAGTGAGTAGGCGAGTCGCCAGGCCGCTTGGTTTCACTAGTTGTTTGTTGTAATGTTTTGCAAACGATCTAGCTGTCTTCCACCCAGCATGTGCAAGGATTCTCTTCACTGAGATTCCTAATTCTCTTGCCTTGGAAACCATGGCTCCACGCGTTGAGTGGGAAGCGTAGCATCCAGTATTGACTCCTGCCTGTTTATGCACCTTGATGGTCCATCTTGCGAGTTTGTCTCTCGAGGTAGCTTTATGCAGTTTGATAAAGCTGATTAGTAGCTTTCTGGAATTCCTAATTCCACGTGACTTGGATATATACGCCCTAATGGCTGAAACTACACATATCCGTTTATTTTCCTGAAACCTATTTACATATACTGTGGACAGTGGGTCCCCGGTGCGATTCGACTTTAGTAATGTCTCTAAATCGAATGTTGCCTCATCTTTATCTATTTCTAGTCCATCCAGTGAGAGTGCCACAATCGTTTAGCCTCTGTGTCCCGTCACTAGCAGTAATAGAACTGCTAACTTAAATCCTAGTTCCTTCATTGATAAATGTATATTGTTAGGCCATGACTTGAATAAGTTAAATACTATTGACACATCCCAAAACCTATTATATTTGGGTTTGGGTGGGTTTCTTTCATACACCGATCTAATGAACCAGTGTACCAACTGATGTTTTTCCAATCGTTTGTCCATTTGTCCTAGGTAGAATAATTGAAAGCGCACATCTTGCTGCATTAATTGCACCAACTCCTAATCCTTCAACTTCTAGGATTCTTAGAAATCTTAATATTTGGGCTATTGTAGGTTTTAATGGTGTGACTACTTTTAGAAGGCAATGAAGTCCCCATTTCTTTAATAACTTGTGTATAATTTCACCGATCCTTTCCTCCAGGCATGTGAAATAAGTCTTTCTTTTGTAATTTTGTGTAAACCATATTTTTCTAAATGTTTTCTTAAAAAAGGAATGATGTTGACACGTCTCCAGGGATTGTTTGTGGTCCCTGATGTTGGTTGTTCCTTTCTCTTGGGAATCTGAGCGCGTCTGTTGCTGCTGATGTTATTGCCACTAACCATGGTTGTGTTTCCCATGCTGGTACTATCAGTACTGCGTGTATTTGATCCATCTTGATCTTCCTGACCACTCTGCTGATAATGCTGAATGGTGGGAATATGTAATAAAATTCATTATTCCAAATTAATGAAAATGCATCTACTCTCCAGGCTTCTGGTTCTGGATGCCAAGACACATATTTAGGTAACTTTTTGTTATTGTGTGATGCGAATAAGTCAATTTCTGGTTTGCCCCATTTGTGACAAATATGGTTGAAAATAGGTATGCAGGTATTGCAATACCTCAGGGAGTTTGACGCCCCTGCCCTGCAGAGTTGTAAACCACTGCCTTGTGGTACAGGTTCTTGACAGAACCAAAGGCTAAGGAAGCAAACCCTAAACAGAAAACCATGTCACTGTGGCAGCATTAAGGGCGGTTGATGTATGGAACTCCCAACATCTCCCGACCAGCCACTGCAGGGACAAATAGTTTTGCGCCTGTCTTGACATGTTCTTGCCGGTGTGAAACCTCTATTTGCTCCCTGAGAGATTGCCGCTGGTAACTTGCAAAAGCCAACAGCACTTCAACACTTTTGCAGGCAGCTTTCATGAAATGTACAACCACACAAAACACCATACCGGCTCGGTCATCGCCCGGGTTACTGCTCGAGCTCATCTTCCGTCGACAGCAGAAAATCAGCTAGGAGGAACACAACACATGACTCACAGTAGAGAGCTAAATGGAGAGCGGCAGTCAAGTAATGAAAGCAGTCTTTGTCGCATCGCGACTGACACCATGATGATGATGATGGTTGAAAATACTCTGATTTCGTGACCATTCTAAATGGTCGTGAAAATGTAGACTTTTCTTGTCAGCCAAAGTATTTTGACTGGCTGGGATATGTGCTACTGTTAGCCATATCTTGTGTTTCTCTGCCCAGTCCCAAATGAGTTTCGCCATATAATGACCTGGTTTGGAACGAGTCCCTCCCATATTACGTATGTAAGCCATAGCTGTTGTATTATCTGTTAAAACTCTTACATGGTTTTGGGGGAGGTGCATCAGCTATGGAGTCCTAGATAAATGGCTCGAAGTTCTAATACATTTATGTGATCTGAGATTTCATCTTCCATCCAACGACCACCTGTTGCCTGTTAGTCTCTATGAGCCCCCCAGCCTTCTAATGAGGCGTCTGTTGTAACTGTAGTGTTGGGCTCTCCCATTCTAATAGGGTTGGGTGAATTGTTAATGTGTGAAAGCCACCAGATAATATCATTTTGGCCTTCTGTCGAAATCGTCATGGGCCGCTCAAAGTTTCCTTTTGTGCGTGCCAACGCCAAGTTCTTATCTATTTGTAGCGATTTAATATGAGCCTTGCCATAAAGAATAGATGGTGCATATGCTATCATAATTCCTATCAATACTGCGACTTGTCGTATCTTTGGTTTATTCAATTTTAATAATTGATTTGCTGTTGTAAATTTATCAACTTTTTGTTTCTGTTAATGAAATGGTCATTTCGGTGGTGTCAATAAAGAATCCCAGAAACTTGAACTTGTTTGTTGGTATTAGTACTGATTTAGTTTCATGTATGTAGAACCCTAATTTTGTAAATGTTTCACATAATTTGTCTACTGCTGTCTGGCATCGCTGTTGTGTTTGTGCAACAATAAATGAATCATCAATATATGGAAACATAATGGCCTTCCCTAGCCATCTAGGAAAAGATTGGTTTAAGTAACCTTGTGAAAATGTGTGGACAAGCCAGACCATTCTGCATATACGTGAACTCATAAAGTTCGTCATTCCAACAAAATCTGAGATATTTCCGATCAAGTGTATAGATAGGTACTGTGTAGTATGCATCTTTAAGATCACTTGCTGTGTCTAAGGAGAACATTTTAAAATGTTTGTATTCTACAAATTTGTTAAATAATGTTAGATCTAAAATTAGTCTTACATCTCCATTTGGTTTGGGTCGCAAGAAAATTTTGGATATGAATTCACCAGCCACATGTAGTGCTGGTTCTATAATGCCTTTCTCACAAAATTCACGTTTTGAACCATGAAATCGGTATGGGTAAGGTATGTTATTTTGAATAGGTTCCTCTATCAATGGGATTCTTAACCCTTCAGCTAAACTCAGGATAGTTAAATTATCCATAATGCTATTCTATTCCGGTAGGCAGTTATTGAGGTTACCAGCTTGAAATATGCTTACTGGCATTTGCTTTGCCACTTCTATTTGTTCCCTGGGTGGGGTAACAGCTTCTGGGTGTTGAACTCCCTCTTGAAAGGCCTGTTCCTGTCGTTCCAGCCGAACGACTGCCTCTGGTCCCTTCTCCTGGCCTGGAAGCTGAAGTTCGTCCCGAACCGGCCTCCTCATTGGCCGGTTCGTCTGCTTCAAAAATCCTGCCTCATCTTGAAGCAGTTAGGATTGCCGCACTTGGAACTCGTCTCCACTTGTTTAAACAAGTACTGGAGTTGCCCACCGAACATCTTCGTCTTGTCCAGTGGCTTCCCCTTAGTGGGCTTTGGGGCAAGGAATAACGTATATTCCTTCCTGTCATTATCCGTGATCTAAGATCTGGCTACCTCCTTGCCTGCGTCTGTGCAGACTGCCTTGAAAATGTTTTCAAAAGATCTGTATGATAGGAAGTTGCTCGTCGCCGTTAGCAAAGCAATCCCCCCCTTCATATCGTCGCACAGCGACGAGAACTTGTTCTCGGCCATCATCCTATTGGCAATAGGCGCGATGGCCATGAGGGCCGAGAGTATGCAGTGCAGCCTCAAACCTTTCGCGTTCCTCGCTTAGCTTAACTTTGGGGTCCATTTCTTGAATGGCGGATCCCGGGATCCCTTTGATCCCCGTGAATTTCTCAGCCATTTTAATGATGACTTCGGCCGGTTTAAAGGTGTTGAAGTGCCCTTGTATTGTCTTCCTCATAAGTGTTGTTATGTAGGCTTTCTTTCTCATTTGGACCTTGCACTTTTTGGTCTCCTTTCAACAGGATTTCGCGTATTTCACCGCATGCTTAGTATCTGAGTCAGAGCTAGTTGAAGACAAGTCTGACGAAGAGTCAGAGGAAGAGGATTTGTGTTTCCTCTTTTTCTCTCTTTTTCTTGCTCTTCTTCACGAGCGGCTTCTTTTTGCATACCCTCGTTGTACTCATCCCCCTCTGATGAGTGCTCCTTCTTTTTGTGTTTGTGTTTGCATGCAGACACCATCACTTCCTCCTCTGACTCGTCGTCAGACGAGGCCTGATCCTCTCAGGTCATCCCACTCAGATTCATCAGAGTCCAGCGTAACTTTGGCTCTCTTTTTCTTTGTGGCCGCCACTCTGGAAGGAAGCATCTCCTCCATCTTCTGTTGAACAAGTCACGCTACTTGCTCATCCAGATCAGCTGGGCAGGGGCCGGTATCGTACCCCCCCTCATCTCGTCCGAATCTCTTTGTACCAATGCTGGTGGTGAGCGGTCTTCAGCTTCACTGAGCGCATGAGATGCCTCTCTGCCTTACTACGCTTCGTAGCCATGGCTCGGAGACTGTGAGTAAAAACAAAAACCAATGGTTAGGCATTGTTTAGGGCCGAATATCGCACTGATAATTAGAGTATAATTATACTAGGTGTGTATTATGGCGTTAAAACGGTATTTAACGCAGGCGTATGGCTAACAACATGAACTGAACCAACATATCGATTTTGAAAAATACTAACCTGATTGGTTTTGTAGTTAATGTAGAAAAACTGCCGGAGCTGCTCACAAACGTACTCCTGATGTGAGCTGATTAGGTTAATTGCTGGACCCGGATGTCCCTCCTCCCTGGGCTACGAGTAGCCAGAGGCATAGTACCGAGGTAAAATATATATATATATACATATATATATATATATATATATGGAACATCTTTAGCGTTCATTCAAATGAGTCTGCTTTCCAAGCATGACACCGGGTTAAATTTATGACATCCACCATTTTTTGTCTTTCTTTTACCTCAAACCATTTTAAATAAAGCATACTGCATCGGACTCACTCTACACAATTCAAAAACTCCACTCATGGCTAGGCCAGTATAGAACAAACAGAGAAGGTGCTACAGAGGGGATTTTTTGTTTAACTCACGATTAATATACTAATTATTACGTGTTAAGCACATCCTGGTTAGCGTAGTTGATTAAAGCACCGGCTGTACATGAGTGACACGCAGGTTTGAATCCTGCACCGGGATGGCCTTTCACATACATTGGTCGTGTGATTAAATATAAATATGGAACTTAAGTTACACAATAATTGCACCCCTTAATGGCCGAGTGTACTTTTATGAGGCTTCTCGGCCAGTACTGGTGTGGCTTGGAAAATTAAAGTGTCCATCCTGACTACACATTGTGTATATATCGTCAAAGCATGACTGGTGCGATGTGCACCATATGTACAGTGCATATAATATGCATGGCAGTTTATATCACAGCAAGATCCACGTTCCACTAACGTGACTCTTATCTAGACCGCCCAACAATGTCTCCCTACCTCAAATTTATACATGTATTACTTCCCTTTCTTAAAGTTTGAAAAAGAAAATTTTACACAGCATCATTTACAACTATCACATAATTATGCAAAAACAATGTAAAGAACACAATTCTAGCATGTTGTGAACCAAGAATATTAGCAGAAAATTAATAATGGATAGAAGGTTTTGCCCTTTCTAGCTTTGTTCTTCCATTGTGAAGTCGGGTCACAAAGCTTTTATATATATATGGGTCGTTCTCAGAAACTGTACCACTTTTGTGACACGGAAACCAAAAGTGAAAACATACCAAATAATAGCAGAATCCATATTCATATGAAGGTTTTATGTTGTTTATATGTTTTTGTCTTCACTTTTTGATTTTGATCTTATACAAATTGAGAAAGCCGTTAAAATTAACCATCCATAACATCATTTTAACACACACAACAAATTCAGACAAGATTATTTAGATTGATTACATTTAAGAAAAATAGATTACATCTTACTAGAAAAAAAGTTGGGAAAAAAACATGTTTGGGTAGATGCATGGTGTCGATATGCAAATTTTCATATTTCACTACAGCACAAAATCATATAAGAATATTTTGGATGCATTTTGTGAGATAGATTAATGCATGTAGCATTTACTAACATACTTAATACACAGAGTCAACAATAACTAGTTGACTTACTACCCCCCCCCCCCCCCACCCACCCTCACCTTTGTACACTTAAAGTCGAGAACTGCAGAATAACCGTTCTTGTTGATGAACCTATAAACTATGATAAGCAGCACCCCCTACGGTGTATAGCAACATTACATGGCATTAGTAAAGCAATAGAAAAATACTATATCTGTCTCTCTTAGTTTGTTTAACAGATCAGGGCATCAACCATCACATACACTACCCGACATACCCTGCTTACAGCAAGCACATCACAGTTGTGGTAGGGAGCAAAGACTTCAAATTAGAGTAAGACCAACTACTCATGGCGCTTAAATAGAAATGTGCCATGTGAGCTCTTTGTTGCAAGAGGTGAGCTCTCTGGAACCATGAAGTGTGTAGAGACAGATTTATAGACACACACAATTACACTCACACCCTTAGACACACACACACAACTACACACACAGACCATTATAGACACACAATTACACACTCACACCCTTATAGACACACACACAACCACACACACACCATTATAGACACACAATTACATACTCACTCCCATTTAGATATAGAACTTTACACACTAACACCATTATAGACACAAAACACAATCACACACACCTTTATAAACACAGTTACACACTCACACTGTTAGACACACAATTACAAACTCACACCATTATACACTCACACATGACACGCACAGCTACACTCACACCTTCATAGAGATACAAACAATTACATATTCACACCTTTATAGACACAGTTACACACTCACACCTTTATAGACACAGTTACACACTCACACCCTTATAGAAAAGGGTGTGAGTGAGTAACTCACCGCATGCCTTTATAGACACAGCTTTATAGACACAGTTACACTCACGCCCTTATCGACATGCACAATTACACACTCACCTACAGACACACACACATCTGCAAATACAATTACACATCTCACTTATACACAACCACACACTCACCTTCAGACACATCACACGCATACATATCTACGGACATACAATTGCATACACACACCTACAGATAGTCACAAACTTACATACATGCACACACCTGCAGACACAATCATACACACACACGCGCACAATTACACATACTCACCTAGAAATACAATCACACAGTTACACACCTAGGGACACACACAAGCTAATACACAGGCACACCCAAACACATATACACACCAACAAATAAATAAACACATATACACACACACTCCATGAGAATTGATATCTAGTAGGCCGCCTTACTCTAATCTGCGAGTCTTTGTTGAAAGGCCGCTATCAGAGTAGGTTCTCCTCTGCCTGGTGTTGCAAGAGCTTCTTGGAGTGTGCCTTGCATGGACACGCGCGGTTCAGCACACTCTCAAGCTCCTCATACGGGTACTCGAGCCAGTAGTCATGGAGGCGGTGATGGTTGAACCAGAGCAGCTGGGGCGCGCCCTGCTTGATGAGTGGGTACAGGCAGGGCGGATACCACCTGCGCCGTGCCCCGCCACCCATACCACCCCCGACACCGCGCCAAGGTGTCTGTGGCATCTTGAGCACTTTCAGAGCTGGCGTCTGCAGCGCCCGTAGAAAGACGCCTTTACACTCACGGATGTCGAGTGAGCAGAGCCTCGGATGGGAGATGGAGAAGAGCGTCCTCACGTCAGCCATGTCTACGAGTGGAGAGCAGACGCTGAGCTGGAGTTCGGTGAGCTGACCAAGCTTGTCGAGAACGACGGCTAGCAGCTCCTGCAGCGACAACCGCAGCTGGATGTACGAGTCGAGGCGCAGCGACTGCAGGTGGCGCCACCGGCACAGCAGCAGCACCGAGCGTTCCGACCAGTCAAAGGGCAGTGTCGCGCGTACCACCTGCGGCGCTGCCCTGGTGAGCTTGTTGAGGAACTGATGGAAGAAGAGAACGCGGGTGATGTGCTTCTGCAGCGCTATCCTCGCCTTGTTGAAGAAGCAGCAGTATCGGTCGGCACAGGGTGGGCGCACAGGAGTCAGCGTCCAGTCCATCTCCACTGACACTAATTTGTTGCAGTTTGAGTGTTTCAGGAAGGAGAGCAGCTGCTGCAGCCACTCGTCCTTCGGATTGACTAGGTCGTACGCGAAGCGCAGGAAGCGCACATGCGGGGTGATGTCCTCAAGGAATGACACATACTTCTGCATTCGCAGGCAGTACTTGTTGTAGTCTATCAACGTCATGAACCATGGGTACTGAGATAGGCTCAGGCCACGCGACGAAGTATTGCAATGCGTGGGGTTGAACACATTGAAGTCTATAAGTGACCAGAGGCCAGGATGGCGAATCAACCTCCTCCACTCCTGACATACCTGTGCCATCTGGCCTCGTTCGGAAACGGTGAGATACGAAAAGATTGTTAGCTTACAGAGATCAGGAAGTTTGTCAAAGGGGAGCTTGAAGTTCTTGATGACCAGTCGCTGAGACTGCCGCCTTTCTTTTCTTGACAACCTCCAACGACAACAGCATGCACACTTAGGAATCCGACCATCCTTGCTGGTGTCATTTACACTGCCATGCAACTGAAGGGAAGTATCACTGGACAAAGCTTTCAACTTTCGTTTAACAGCACGCTTTCTTTTGATTTTAGTGCCACCACTATTGTCAGGTGGTGGACAACCCTCAATGCTAACACTACCAGCCCTGCGCTTCTTGCGGTAGCCAAAATAATGCCAGCGCTTCTTTGTTTTCGCAACATCATAACTTGTATGTTGTGTGCTAGTGTCCTTTGTCGTTGATGCCCTGCGCTTCTTTGAAGGTGGGTCCAATTTGTCCTGGCCATTGCCACAGTCCAAAGCATTTGCAGCAATGGAAGGAGATGGTGTTGTGTAGATGGTGTTTGGGTATTGCGCGAAGTAGTTGTGATCTGAAGGTATACCTTGTCGACGAGGTCTCAATTGACGATCCATGCCCCACGATGGGAGACCTACAGAACAAAGGAACAGACAGCTTTGTTTGTTTATTTGTTTGTTTAACGACCCCCCCCCCCCAGCACAAAAAGATGATATCGGCTATTAGGGGAAATACAGTGGTCAAACATATCTGACTACAAAATCAGGTAAAATAGAGCACAGAAATGTATGGTAAAAGAAGATACAAGTGTGGTATAATCACAAGCGGTGTATGATAAATAAAATCAACACTAAAGACTTTTCAAGTTAAAAATGGAAAATGAATTTTGGGTCAAATTGAATAATGAGTTGCAGATTGAATCGGAACGACTCCATCACAATCTCATTTCCAAACACATCATCTCTAACAGACCACAGTCCAGCTACAAAAACTATCTACCAACTACAATGAACTTTGCTTTCAAACACAGCTCACTTAAATGGACCATCTCTACAATATCATTAAACCAGTGAGAAGGCAAAATTGCTTAGTGGTATTGTTTAGTGGGCATGTGCCATTGATACAATTGGGAGAGTCTAGTCTGTCTTCGGAGTTTTTTAAACTGGAGGGTGTTAAACTAAGACCCTCAACCTTGATTGATGCTGCGGTCAAATGCTAAAGCTACAAATATTGGTGTATGTTTACTAAATGTTATGGAGAATTTTATATGGTAACTATCTGTTCTAATATTGCTATGGCGATAGGATCTTATATTTTGAATATTTTCATTAAAGTTATTTACAACTAGATTTTTTAAGCATTGAATAACAATATTTCTCCCATCACATAATTATGCATACATACTGGATATTCATTTAAAGCTGCATAGTCCGATGAAGCATCAAATTGTCAAAACCGAAATAATTATCTAGATTTGATTCTATCTATCTAACTTAGATACTGGTGCACTTATTAAATATTTGTCACCACATAGAAGGGAATACTGAGGCAATTCATTAAAATATGTTTCTGAAGAAGCCTATGGTGTCAAGAGTTTTGGCATGCTTGCCCAAATTAATTTGGCATGGTTGCACTTAAAATAACTCAAAAGTTAGCCATTTAAAATTAAATTTACTTCAAACGAAAATAATGTAGATTATAATTATCAACCTAACATATTCTGAATATATTTATCTAAGAAAATAAGGAAACCTCAAAACCATCGGATTATGCAACTTTAATACACGATGCTGACAGAAAATTGAACGGACGTCGAATTCTAGAACAATTGCCAATAAATAAAACTGGAAATATAGTAAATACGATGGGAGCTTTCAAGCTAATGGGTCAGTGCCAGATCTCTATTATGATCTTTCATATAGTATCAGCATAGTCTTTAAGTTTTGTGAACTGGATATTGAATATTGAATTCAAAATCTTTTCTCGGAGGAGAAACAAATATTGAACAGGGTCAGTGTTGACTTGTTACCTATGTGTTTCACCTGATTTACGCGATAGAGGTCCGTTTCAAATAGTTTCTGGGTATACAAGGCACAGGAAATAAGCATATATACCGACCCCTGCAATAAGCATACATCCAATTCCACCTCTAGACTAGAGGTCAATCATGTGAGAACAACTATGTATGTGAGCTATATTAGCTAGGTTGATGGTTTATATTAGCTTTAAGACTGACCGATTATGTAGGCCCTACATGTTTTGTCCCTAAAATCCATGCATTAATCTGAATATAAATAAAATATTTCTACAATAACTATTACAATTGATACTATGATATTATTAATATATATGATGGTGGAGTCTCTGATTTGGCTTGAGCATACAGCTCAAACACTCTAATCTAATCGAATCAGGGTTTCTTCTCATAGGATTCAAACTCATCATATCAAACCCGACTTTAAAATTTGGTTTAATTATTATTCATGCAATAGCAGTAGACCACTCAATTTATATCTCTTTGAAATGTATTCTGTTTGATTGGTGGTTTCTTCATGCTGTGTCGGCAGCATAGGCCATATTCACGGCGAGAAATGTTTGGTTTTTATTCAACCATCGCTTTTACAGAATGCAAAATCACAGAATGAATTTTGTGTCAGTACACTGGATTTTAAAAGCTCACAGTTACATAATTTGTGGCTAAAGGAAATAGAATTTAGATCAAAGTTAAAGGTTGTTAATTGAACTAGTTGGTTTAATGGACTATATGTGATGATATAGACCAGCTGCCCTTAAAAAGGCTAAAATGTTTTCTTGTTTTACTTTTGTGAAAAGGTTGTGCATGCTGCTTGCAGTGTAAAACTGTTGGTGCAGGGCAAAGAAATCGACACAACTTAACTAAATGTGTTTGAGTGTAAGTGGGGACTGATGCCCAATACATTCAGGGGGAGGGTCCCCCTTGAACAGAAAAGCAACTGTAAGCCGCGAGTGGCCAATACAGCAGTGGCTAAGGACTACTTGGTCCCGCCAAACTCATGTGTGGGTATGTGGTGGTTTTCCAACAGATGGTTCAATTTCTTGCAGTTTATTGATGTTTTCATCCCACTCATGTTGCATTTGGATTTGATGTGGGTGGCTATTAGTGGTTTCAGATCAGAGTGAGGATCAGACACGACTCAACAGTACAGTTCAGATCCTTCTTCGCAGCCCGATCAGCTCGTTCGTTTCCTCGGATGCCAGCATAGCCAGGTACCCAGCACAGGTGGATGTCATATCCATCTGTTGCCAGTTGGTTCATTTTATAAATGACCTTTGCCACCATAGGGGTGTCTATTTTCCGTCCAGCAACAGCCTGGAGGCAGGAGAATGAATCACTGTATACAACATAGTTAGTGTGGTTGGAAATCTCTACACACTCCAATGCAAGGTAGAGTGCTTGGGCTTCTGCAGTGAAAATCGAGCTCTGATCGAGCATGCGAATGCCAAATTTTTTCTGTTGGCAAACTGCCGCAGCAACTACCCGGCTTTGGTCTTTGGAACCATCAGTGTATATGGACAGATGGTCTTCAAACTGGTTTTGAATCTCTGCATGTAGTCTTTGATATTCATGTGGATGTATCCCTCAGTTCCGCAAGTCGAAGGATAACCGATGGCTTCCTTAATGACCACTGGGGATGTTCTGGGACTTTGGCATCTTCCAACACATCCAAATCCATGCCTAAAGCCTCCAAATGAGGTTTCATTCGCAGCCTCAGGGACCTGATATAATTTGGCCTGGCTTCATACCTGGATTGATTGTGTGTCTCGAATAGACAATTGTATGCAGGATTCAATGCATTGGTTTTTAACTTGACTATGTATTGCATGGCCAGTTTGATTCTCCTGTTGTTTAATGATGGTTCGTTGGTTTTGACGTAAAGGCTCTGAACTGGTGAGGTGCGAAAGGCCCCAAGGGCCAGACGTAGCCCCTGGTGGTGCACCATGTCTAGCAGCCCAATATACGATTTCCTTGCGGAACCATATACTATGCTGCCGTAATCCAGTTGTGACTGAACCAAGCTACGGACACCACCCACGGAATATCTAGCACCTTCAGGCATTGGGTTTTGAGGTACTTAATATGTGGCACGAAAGAAAGCTTTGTGTCGAAAATGAGGCCCAAAAATGTGGTTTCCTCAATGACTTTAAGGGGATCCCCATCAATGGTCAGCTCCGGTTCTGAATGCACTCTATGCAGCAGGCAGAAGTGCATGCAGACTGTTTTGGTCTTGGAAAATTTGAATCCATTCAGAACTGACCATCGATGAATCCCATTAATGCTTAACTGTAGTCGTCTCTCAATGACATTAATATTAACACCGATGTAACATAAAACAAAGTCATCCACAAAAAGACTACAAGAGACCCCTTTTCACAGTGGCAACAATACTGTTAGACCTTGACCCCGAAAAGGGTCACAGCCAGTATGCTACCCTGGGGCACTTATAGTTCCTGTCAGTTTAGGTTGGAATAAGTAGTCTTGACGCGGATGCGAAAATGCCTGAACGCTATAAAATTCTTGATGAAAATCAGAAGGTTCCGCGAAGGCCGATCGCATGGAGGTCCTCCATGATGCCGTGCTGCCATGCTGTGTCATAGGCTTTTTCGGTGTCGAAAAAGACATCCACCACATGCTCCTCCTTAAGGAAGGCATCCCTTATGGAGGTTTCCATGCGAACCAAATGGTCGAGGGTGCTGCGGTCTTGTCTGAAGCAACATTGGAGGCTGGACAGGTGGTGTCCTGGCTCCAGTAGCCAGATGAGGCGGTACCATATGCTCCATGGTTTTACAGATGCAGCTTGTGAGGACTATAGGACGATAGTCGTTGGCTTCACTGTGGTCTTTACCAGGTTTGGGAATCAGTATTACTGTCGCCCCCCTCCAAGAGGGAGGGACGATACCCGACTCCCAGATGTTGTTGAAGAGTTGAAGCAAAAGTCTCAGTGCAGATTTGGGGAGATGTTTAAAAAATTGATAATGAATTCCATTAGGTCCAACTGCCGTGTCATGCAAGCTTTCCAGAGAACATCTCAACTCATCTATACTGAATCGAGAGTTGTAGTGCTCCCTGCGGTCAGATGAAAAGTCCCAAGAGCTTTCGCTCTTGGCATTCCTTGACGGCCAGAAACCCTGGGAGGCAGTTTTCCAAAGACGAGTTTCCAGCAAAGGCGCGAGCCAATTCTTCACTTATTTCATTGAGTGATGTGAGAGTGATACCATTGCGTTTCAAGTGCTGGACTACAGAAGAATCACTTCCCATTCATTATATTCTTCTGACCATCGTCCACATTTTGCCCAACGGCGTGCGCATGGTAATGCTGGAAACAAAATGTCTCCATCACTGCCTCCGCGCTTCTTTGATTGTTCTGCAAGCACGAGCCCCAGAATTCAAAAGAGCGCCAGATTTTCAGCACTCGGTCTCCTGTGGAATCTACGCTGAGCTTTCTTTCGTTCCTTCATAGTCCCCCAACAGTCGTCATCCAACCATGGAGGCGTCAGACGCTTGAGAGTCGCAGAGGTCTTCGGAACAGTTTTCTCTGCAATCAATCTCAGCATCTCAGTGAAGGAATCAATGTCACTGACGTCTGGACTGAACTCCCCACGGCATAGGGTCCGGAAGGTGGGCCAGTCAGCTTGGCGCAGCCGCCAGCTCCTCTCTCGCTCTACAGGAGATGACACCTCACAATTAAGGGTAATTGGGAAATGGTCGCTCCCGCAGAGGTCGTCCCAGACCCTCCACGAAAGGTCCAGCATCAGCTCAGGTTCTACAATGCTGAGGTCAATGGCAGAGTATGCCCCGTAGCCGGGATGCAAATATGTGTACAAACCATCGATCAATACAGAGGGCATGACCGGCCACAAAGTCCTCAACTCTCTTGCCTCTAAGTGTTCCTGCTGTTCCTCCCCCCAACCCCCCACAGTGAGTTGTGGCCATTAAAGTCACCCATAAGTAAATTTATATGGGGACGGTAACTGGTCCACAAGGGAATACAATTCTTGTAAAGTGAGAATGGGGCTCAGAGGAACATAAATGGAACAGAGACAGCATCAGACGGACAGCTACAGCCTGTAGTGTTGTGTCTAACGCCACTGGCATACATACAATGTCACATCTAACCAGGACGGAGGACCCGCCAGCGGCTCGGTGTCCATCTGGTGCAAACTTGTTTAAATTCATGTAACCCTTAAGACTACAACTCTCAGAAGCTTTTAGATGAGGTTGCATCACAGAAGCGATAACTAGCACCAGCTTTTCAACGATATTAGTACATGTTCTAGGACATAGATTATATTGAACCTAGCTAAGATTTGTTTGGATATTTTTAATGGGGTTCGGGATCTCTGAATTTGAAGGCAGAGTATATTTCCAGATACGGTATGGTAGGAGGGACGGGTTATGAGAATACGGGCATAGTTGAATAGCCATGCTCATTTTCGGGATCGGGATGCGTTGATTACTGTAAGCATCGGCGTATAATAGGTTCCCGAATTAAGAATTTGAAAAGTTATACACTGTTAACACAGTTAGATATATTGCACAATACACAACCTTTAATTATTGGAAGCCATCATAAAAATACCCTTTACATAAATCATGGGGGATAATTTATTGCACGATATGTTGAATAGGCATGTTGGCGACTTATAGTTATGTGTATTTTTTACTGTTCACATGTTCTGAAAAATGAGTTTTGTTGGTAAATATAGTCTAATTAAATCCAGATATCAATACATATACCCCAACTCTAGTTTTACAGTTACACGCATGTTGAATGATGTTCTGAAACATGAGGTTTGTCCGTATACATATTCTAATTGTGTGTATGTATGTGAAATAGTGAATGGTAGACAGGAAGTGTGAACCCTTATTTGTCTCTATAGCCATATATATCCCAACTCTGGTTTTATACACATGTTGAATGATGTTCTGAAACATGAACTTTGTTATATTAGTATAGATATTCTAATTAGTAATTATGTGCATATAGCCATAATATCCCAACTCTAGTTTTATGTGCATGTTTTGGAACAATCAAACATGATCTGTGTGGGTATACATATTCCAATTATGTGCATATAGCCATACAATGATACATATCCCACCTCTTAGTTTTACGCACATGTTTAAGATCATGTTATGATGAGCTTTGTGGGTAGGCCCTATACTACTTATTCAAATAATCCAGCAAAAGGTTCACACAGACACAGTGACAATGTGAATGTCAGCACACAGAGGCTTGTTTTTTTTGTTAAATGCCAAAAATAATAACGTGACCGTAAATAGCATGGAATCGTGTATGTTGTGTTTGCCAGTGCAACCCATTCACGCCATTGTCATGAATGTCTGTGACGACATGGATCTTCACATGTAAATTGTAATGCCTGTAAACATCTTCAACCAGTCGCGCCTGTCATCGAGGCAGTCTTTTGCAAAGACTAGACTAGTAATAATACTGCGGGTAAAGTGAGAATTCCACAGAAAGGATGTTAGACGCACAAGTTAAAACTCACGTGAGAAGTACCGTGCGCAATCAAGATGTCTCCCCAGCTAACTACCTAAGCACGGCCCCTGTGGGACTTGTCAATACAGCGCACTGAATTTAGGACATTTTAAAAAAGAACTGTCACTTATCAAATGACAAATGTCAGTGGATTTCCACGCTCACGCCTATTCAGCGCGCAATAGAACTGTGCAGACTGACTCCATAATCGCACGGCTTCTACAGTCTCTTCACACAACTACCTGCGTGTTTATCCGTACCTTTTCTCAGGTTGAATCCATTTTATCTTTGCCCACGACTTGAGCTTCCTTCAAATTCGACGAGGCATTGTTTTTACGTCTGCCACCATCTGACTCTGATGTGCTGCGCGATAGTCAAAAGGAAGACTCGGCCGTGTGTTGTTTTGTTTGTGTACCTCCGCCAAGAACCGCTAGGTGGCAGTAGCGGGTGACCGGGGTAAGTTCTGGGTCTCTCCCCGGGGGGGCGCTTTCGTCGCCATTTGGAAGATTACTTCCTCATGTGATATATCAGACGCGGTGGCAAAAATCAGGTATAGCGCAGTCTTCTCGTGTGGAAGGTCGGGAGTTCGAATGCCAGCCAAATCAAAACAATGACTTATAAAACTTACACGTGTCGCTAACTAGATACCACTATAAAGTTGCACAAGACAGTTTCTAAGATTTACCAAAATAATATTTACAAATTGGAGGGGGGGGTGGCTGAATTTTATTTATATACATCTTTTGGCAGTGCTGTAGCAGTGGTCTTCTGACCGAAGTGTTACATACATAGGCCTACAGGTATTACAGAACAATGTTTACATAATTTACACAGTAAATGAAAGTTGACATAATGTAATAAGTAATGAATATGACTCTTTATGAAGTACATCAAATCATTTTACGTTTACATGCAAGGTTTTAGTCGTTGGTTTAGGATTTTCAAGTCAATAAATAGTAATGCCTTAAATTTTTTAGTCATAGTTCGATGTCATCAGATACATGTTTATATATGTATTGTATTGTACGTCGTAGGATTTAGGTGTTAGCTTGGGAATTTTGTGTTAGTAAGCCAAATTGTCTTGGCTATTGATTTGGTTCTGTAGATAAATCAAATTATGAGTTGGCAAGAGTAATGATCAATCACGACGTTGGTGGGAAGGAGGGGAGGAAGCTGGGAGAGGGCGGGACCACAGTAGGTCTTGCATTCAGTTCAATCAATCAATCAATCAATCAATCAATAGGATACAGCTATAATAGGCCTTGGACCTGTTAGCCGCTCTTAATTAATAGAAATGGAGACAGTTCTTCAGATGTGGTGGATTGTAGCAACTGTCACTGGCTCCAAGATATACGTAATGCTTGACCAGTATGCATCCAGTCGGGACTTGAAACAGTTCACCGACTCTGCTGCTACGACACTCTCCGGCAAGTCATTCCACAGGTCAACCACCCTAAAGCCGAAAAAGTTGTCTCAGGTCCAGTCTGGAGTACCGCTTCCTCAGCTTCAGGGAGTGTCCTCTGGTCCTGGTGTTGTTTCTAAAGCCGTGTTCACACGGGCAAAATGTGAACCGATTTAGACAAGGCGAATCATATGAATCGATTTAGTTTGAAAGTGTTTCGCGTTCACACGGGCAGTGCTTTGAGTCGGTTTAAGGCGGAAGTGGATATCTGCGCATGTGCAAGTCCAGACTAACCAGCGCCAGTTTGGGTTCGTCGACGTCGGCACTAGAGAGTGTGGGTTCGACCTAGATATGTATGGACTGAATCGTATTGGTTTGGAACGGTCAAAACTTCTGCTGGGCAGTGAAACGCTAAAAATAAATGATGAACAAAATATCTGTGCACAGCTAGCAGCTTCATACAGCAAATTTACCGGAAAGTCAACACACTCAGGTCTTGACTGTCACGTCCTTAATCCGCCTCAAGTAAGTCGGTTGCGTTCACACAGGCAAAATAAATTGACTCACATACACTACCTCGAGAGGTGGTTTACAGTATCCAGATCACAGGAATCGAATCAGCCTTAAACCGCCTCAGCCGCGCGTTCACACGCGAAATGTAACCTGAACTATACAAGTCGCTTTCTACGAATCGATTTACATCGCCCGTGTGAACACGGCTTAAATCTTATCTTATACATCAATGGTATTCCCAAACAAATACGTAAATAATTATTGCTTAACTAGACTTAATTAAGGATAAAAGAAACCGAAGGTTAGAGGATTGATTGCTGTAATATTTAAGTATGCTAATACTTGTAACAATCTCATTTTCCCTCATATATGTTATACGAATGGTTATTGACCATTAGGCCCTACAGGTCTAAAAAAAAACCAGAGAACTTGTGGATTAAATATTAATAACTGTAAGACTACGGTAAATACGCATGAAGAATACTGTTAGCAACATCTAAGGTCATATTAGGACGCCCACATCAGCAAATTTATTTTGATAGTTTTATTGAACCAATAGATTAACATTTCTCATGGTGGTGATTGTTGTCCTACGACAAATCGAAGTGATTTTAGCACTCAATTTTTTTGGGTCATTTTGATTTGTAAATTTCAATGGAATTCAACATATAAATATCAACTAAATGTTTTTCGGGTAATTTAACATAGGACTCAAATGACATTATAAATTTTGGTCTACACCATTTATTGAAAATGAATTAATCTGGATTTAGTAATCCTATATTAAAATGTGACCCCAATTAAAATCGCAGTTATTATTTACAAAAGTAACAATTTATATACAGAGATGAGAATCTTCCAGACTTTTGATCTGCGCAATTTTTTCCGGAGGTCAAACTTTGCGACCATTCCGGGTTTTGCACAATTCATAAAATGTTTTCCTGATTTCTTTTTTTGTCAGGCCATTCTCGTCTATGATATATCATTCTATGCCGCTGTAATTACTCTTTTCTTTTTTATCTGAAAAAACTCATGCTACTTTCTAACAAAATCAATTTCAATAATATTGGTCCACAGTTGAAAGGCATGGCACAATTCAAAATAGGAGCGCTTGCACTAGGGCTAGCATGTCAGTAACTTCCTTATCCCCTATAACACGGTAAATGTCGAATTCTAGTTGCTCTCCGTCGCACTTTACAAGCAAAGATTAATGTAAAACGCCACACTTTACACCCGAAATTAATCATGCTCATACAAAAATGTGTAAAGTATTTTAATAAAGAAGAAATACACCTTTTCACCAAAATGTCATTTATTAAACTGCCATCATTCTACACTTTCAGTCATCACATCCTTTCCTAGTTATTCCAGACAAACATTCAATAGGATAGCGTATATACAATATGTGCCAGATCCTCAACATTATCTCAAAACTTATCGGCATGTAATGAATGTCACATCAACAACCTAGAAATATCAAGCTTTCACTTATACCAAAAATGAAAATAATCCGACAAGCCTATCTCCTCGTGTAACTCTTTCACACTTATAAGCGTTGCTGCCTGCAATACTTAACACACAGAATCTGTTTATAAAGCTTTAATATTAATATTAGCTAGTCATCAAAGCGGTACTTTCCGAAATGATCACATATCAGTATTCACTATATATTTTGTTGTTCAATTGTCCCATTTTCACTACTTTGAGTCTTTGTCTTTGCTGTCCTTGTCTTTTTCCTTTCTTTCCTTATCACCATCTTTGTCCCCATCCTTCTTTTCTTTGTCCCCATCCTTCTTGTCTTCCTTCTCTTTCTTCTTATCGCCGTCCTTCTTTCCCTCATTCTTCTCAGCATCCCTGTTCTGTAGTTTGTTGTTGATCAGGTTGTGGAGTACAATAATGGACCTAGAGAGAACAGAATTACGATATGAAATAACACGTCGATATTGGTAAATTCATTATCTACAATTTCTTTTATCCGACCTAATATATATATTTTCCTAGATATTTGTGTCACAATTTACATCCCAATACTGGCATGTGTAATGCCACATACATCTAGAAGTTAAGTACCAGGGAATCTGGAATGCAACCGAAAAAAGTCCAAACTACAATTATTTTTACTCATAAATATTTCCAGGTAAATGGGAGGCATTTAAAATAAACAAAGCTTTCTGTAAGATTGGTTGGTTGTTGGAGCTTTACGTCCTGGCAACATCTAAGGTCATATCAGCATGGGTACTGACTTGTGACAGTGCACATTCATGAACACTTTATACTGCGAGACCAGGCCACCAGCACAATGACCTAATATCCCACTCAGTCACATTATCCTGACAGAGCCAACCAGTCCTTGCCCTATCGTAATAATGCCGAGCGCCTGACTAGGAAGCGACAAGTATCATTTTTTACGTCATTGGTTCGACTCGACCAAGGTTCGAACCCTACGATCTACCAAAACGGGAGAGGGACACTCAACTCATTCGACCATCCCGTTGGGTCGCTTCCTGTAAGATGGCAAGGCATTTCCTTTTTAATGAGAAAATGTACCAATCTTAGATGTTAGTTAATATTAAAATATAAATCTATATATTTACTGAGACACACACCTGATGAGGGAGGCGAGATACACGACCAGCATCTGATCATTAGTCTTTATATACACTGACTTGACGAATTCCTACCGAAAAGAAAAGCACAGAATTAACATGTATTCAAACGGAAATACGTAACATGGTATATTTTTTGGTTTTCTCTTTTCCCATGGTCATTAAAAACACCCCTATTCACTACACACTAATGCACTAGGTGGTAGATGGTTAACTGGTAAAGCTTCCCCGATGGAAAAATAAAGCAATCCTCTCACCCATTATAACTTGTTTGAAGGTACCGAAAATTATGTTATTATTTAATTTACTCCGTCATTGTTCCGACATTAATCTACATCGAGACAATAATCAATTCTATATGGATAATTTTGTTTGTCTGGTGTTTGCTGGGAGGTTTTACATTATAGTAACATCTATGGTCATGTCAGGTCGGGCACCCACTTGAGACTGCACACTCATGGCCACTGAGAAACCAAGCTGCCAACACCATGACCTGATAATCCTTTCAGTCACATTATCCTGACACTGAGCTAACCTTACCCATTCCTAGTAATGACGAGCGCCAGGCTAGGTATCAACAAGCATCAATTTGATATCATTGGTTTGACTTGCCTGGGATACCAACTCGGAACCTACGAACAGGAAGCCTGCACTCTACTGACTAAACGACCGTGCCTGGTTATTGGTGTAGATACATATAGCTTACCTGTAAGTGCATGTCTGGGAGAAGGTTGAAGATGTCCTGTAGTTGATAGATTATCGTGTGGTTGATGGGCAGCTTGCTGCTGGCAACCTTCTGCAGGTACGCATGGATGTCACCCAGCTGTGAGTACAGGCCTTTGATGCCCAACAGTTGGTTTGTGATCCGTTGAGACAAGGTCCCGACTGTCGTGTCCTTGATGTCCCTGTTAAGTTATATGTGATGTATAATGTATTATGCGAGAATAACAATACGTAAGGGAATTGCTATTATATAGCTATAATCCATAAGACCCAACACGTTACCGGTGGTGCTACCTTCGGCCCACCTCACCTCCACCAGATGTTGAGGCCGGTTCGTGGTCCAGTAATGCTATCAATTTGCTTTTGCGGGAAGATCCAATTGTTAAGGCTCCCTCAGCACTTGCTATTTTGTTGGGTTAAGTGCTGAGGGTGTGTATTGTTCGTTCTGATGATAATGTTACCCGTGTTTGATTTATGTCGCTGCAGAATCTCATCTGTACGTTTACTCATGTCGTGTACCCAGTGTGCACTGTCTCGGAAGCCAGCTCTTCCAGTCGTCAGGTCCCAGTGCCTGCTGTTCGTCACGATGTGACAGTTATCGGAGCCAGCCTCCTGAATGCCCCTGAGGCATTGTCTGATTGTGTGCTTATTTACTTGATGTAATAATCAATAAATTATGATTTATAAAAATGTCTGGTTGTCCTTTGTCCGAATGTTGTGAATTGGATATGTTGGTGAGGCAACATATGTAATTCTCGACACTCGGACAAAGCGCACGAAGGTGTATTATATCACTCACTAAGTAGGGAAATTCACTCTTCTTTAATTTAGCAATTAAAATTGTTCTCGATTTTTTAAAAATAGATAGTCTTTAAATCAATTAAATGGATGTTCATTTTGATTTCTATTGAAAGTTGGTTGGTTGTCCTTGTCCTATTGTAGTAATGTCGAACGCCAGGCTAGGTAGCGACAAGTATAAATTGTATACGTCATTAGTTTGACTCGTGCAGGATTCGAGCTCCCAACCTTCCGCACGGGAAGTTTGCGCTCTCCCGATTCGGCCACCACGTCTGGTTAAGGCAATACTTGATTTCTACCATAAGTGTAACACCAGACTGACAAGCGACAAACAGCCCTGATACTCATAAATACCAGCTACTGCAATATGTAGCACATGTTTTGAATGAGAATAGGCCAAGTCAGTAATGGATGACCTGAGCAGGTGTTCCACGCCAACCTCCTCTGCCTCCTCAGCACCGATCGCACTCGGCACGTGGTCAAATGTCTTAGTTGTTGGGGTTCCATCCTGAGCAAAAGGGACAGTGATGGAGTTAGTCAGATAAAGCGCATGCCAAATATAGAGAAGGTAAGAACTGCATGCTTATGTAGGTATAGGAGTAACACAAGTCAAATAACCCCCTTTTAAATGTCTAATTGGATTAATCAGCAGTTTTACACTTCACCCAAAACACTTCCTAAACAGACATAATGATTTCAAAGTAATAGCCAATTTTATTTCAATTAATCCAAACCAGTTTGGTGTCGCTTTTATAATTATATATCGTAGATGAGAATGGCCTGACAAAAAAAATATCTCAAAAACATGCTATGAATTTTTAGTAGGACTTCTAAAGTGATGGGAGAAGCCAGAATGGTCACGAATTTTGATCCGGAATTCCGGATAAATCTGGAAGATTATCATGTATGATATATTTATCTGAGTATATTATAAGTCTTTTAACAGTGTATTTACTCCCAATGGTCTAAAATTAAACAAGTCTCAAATTATTATATCCATTAATTAAATAACAATAACTTCAAATAAAGTTATACTATATAAGTACTATACTTACATCGTGAATCTCTTCTATGGCAAGGTAAGCTTCTGTTGGAAGTCCCAAATCCTTGGGTTTTGCGTCAATGATGACAAGCACCTAGCAGATAACAGAACCGGTTTTCAGGATATATAATGGTGTGGTATACCAAGCATCTATATGATGCTTAACGCAATATAGATTATTTAGAACAACCTCAACCAGGAAGACTGTTCTCAGAACTAACCTGACAAACACACCATACATTGAGATACTTTGCAATCTGTTTCATTGTGGATACTATATTACGGTATACAACATAGACTAAAATTTCTTATCCGTTTAAAGCGAGCTAATCCCGGGCAAAAATGAATGCAGGAAGCTTTTTGTTTACATATAGTATTGCTAAGAAGGGTTTTGTCATCCCTCATTTTATGTATAACCCAGTTAATAATCATTTTATTTGGCATCGACGATGTCGTGTATTAAAAAACATTTTATAAAAAAAAACAATGTCCTGACAGTACAAGGTTAGTAGGATGATTGAGGCTCATTGGTTGCTGGTTCGTGTGTGTATGGGTAGGGGCATGGGCGTTTAGAACCAAAATAATTCACTTACAGAATTCGGGCAATATTTCCTGATGAGCTCGTTTATCAAGACGTCATTTTGATGAAGTTTCGGCCCAGTGTGATACCATCCAACAATCTTTTCTCTGGCTATAAAAGTGAATAGTCACCTTATTATTCATCGTGCACGCAGCAAGAATACAATAAAACTGACACAAACAAATAAGCAAAACGGACATATTCTCAATAGATGCATACAAAAGCCACAAATAAGGTGGTCCAGTCTTAGATGCAAATGTAAATCGGACATAATGAATGCAGGAATATTTGTTGTTTTTGTAAGAATACTTAAAAATAATCGAAGCATAAATCACTTCACTGAAACAAAAGGGACTGATGTTTATTTCTACTAACACCACCATGTAGACATAACTATAAATATCCAAATAATCTTACCGTTTACTTTCTTAAACATGCCATACATGTTTTCTAGGTAGTCATGGTCCAAGAACCAAACGGATTTGTCTTTGTCGTCCTCATCAAATGGAACTAGAAATGCAGAATAGAGGAAGGTGAATTGAGCATGTCAATTAATTCAAATATAAGTCCACTAATTCATGAATTCTAATTTGGCATGGAAGCGCCAAAGCTAAATCAATGCTCACTACTACACTAGAGCTTAAATTATATTAGCCATATCGAAAGAAGGATTGATATACTGGTTGTACATGAAGTGGATCTGAGTTACTGTTGTCACAGAGCAGTCCACATTCATCAGACAACGATCCTCATGTACAGGTCTAACGACCCTACTTATCCTCTTAGGCTAAGTATACCATGAATAGGTACTGGTGGGAATGATTACAATTTGAAAGGACAGCCACTGTAAACGCAGTATTCAACGCCAAAAATTATAACTATATTTGCTTGGTTTGTATTACATGATTTTGACCCAAAGCCACAAGATTAAAAGCTTTAATTTATGTAATAATTACTATTTCCCAATGGAATTTTCAGTGTAAATAGATATTAATATGGTCTGCTAATTGCAGTCTGAAATCAACAATCTATGTAAAAATGATACAGTTACCATACCAATACGGTGAATACCTAAAGGCTAAACCTAGGTAGAGACTTGCAGAAAATTTCAAATATCAAATAGCTTTTCAAAACAAATGTATTCGGATGAAGCACTTCAAGACCTATAATTTGACATATGCATGGACCTAATGTGTCACGTAGAAGCAAAGTTATGGGGTATAATGTACCCCAAAAATGGCCTATCTACCTCACAGTAACTACATTGGTTTATATGGGCAGGACTTTTGACCTGATAGCTCATCTCAGCTGTGCCGAGGCATGAATGCCAATTGCCGCAAGGCAGAGGAGAGTGTCAGAAAAAGTGCTATGACTTTCAAATCTCACAACATACAAACAAATCGCCTGGCACACACACAGATGAGATGTTTAACAACCAGAAAACATGTGTTAGCCACGAGTTGCCAATACGGCAGCAGCTAAGGAGCACTTGGTCCCGCTGACCCCCCACATGAGAATGTGGTGGTTTTCCTACAGATGGTTCAATTTCTTTAAGTATATCAATGTTTTCATCCCACTCATGTTATTTGGATTTGATGTGGGTGGCTATTACTGGTTTCAGATCAGAGTGGGGTATCAGACACAGCTCAACACCATAGTGCAGAGCCTCCTAGGCAGCCCGATCAGCTCGTTCGTTTCCCTGGATGCCGGCATGGCCAGGCACCCAACACAAGTGGATGTCATATTCATCTGTTGCTAGCTGGTTCATTTTGTAAATGACCTTTGCCATGAAAGGGTGGTCCGTTTTTAGCCCAGCAACAGCTTGCAGGCAGGAAAACAAATCGCTGTATATTACATATTTAGTGTAGTTGGATAGTTCAATGACTTCCAACGCGAGAAGGAGTGCTCGGGCTTCCGCCGTAAAAATCAAGGTCTGATCGGGCATGCGAATGCCAAATTTCTTGCCCTGGCAAACTCGCGCAGCAGCTGCCCGGCTTAGGTCTTTGGAACCATCAGTATACATGGAGAAGTGGTCTTCAAACAGGCCTTGAATCTATGCGTACAGTCGTTGATACTCAAGTGGATGTGTCCCAGACTTCCTCAGTTCCGTGAGTCGGAGGATGACCGATGGCTTCCTCAACGACCACGGGTGATGTTCTGGGACCTGGGTATCCTCCAATACGTCCAAATCCATGTACAAAGCCTCCAAATGAGGTTTCATCCAGAGCCCCAGGGGCCGAATGAAATTTGGCTTGGCTTCATACTTGGAGTCGTTGTGTGTCTCAAAAACACAACTGTACGCAGGATTCAATGCATTTGTTTTTAATTTGACAACATATTGCATGGCCAGTTTGGTTCTCCTAGTGTCAAGTGATGGTTTGTTGGCTTCGACGTATGGGCTCTGAACTGGAGAGGTGCGAAAGGCGCCAATGGCCAGATGCAGCCCCTGGTGATGCACCGTGTCCAGCAGCCCAATATACGACTTCATTGCGGAGCCGTATACTATGCTGCCATAATCTAGCCATGACCGAACTAAGGTTCGGTACACGGCGAGCAGCACATCTCTGTCCGCTCCCCACTCTGAACTGCACAACACCCTCAGAACATCTAGCGCTTTCAGGCATCGCGTTTTGAGGTACTTGATATGAGGCACGAAAGACAGCCTCGTGTCAAAAGTGAGACCCAAAAATTTGGTTTCTTTGACGACTTTTATGGGATCCCCATCGAGGGTCAGCTCTGGTTCTGCATGCACTCTGCGCAACTGGCAGAAGTGCATGCAGACTGTCTTGGCCTTGGAAAATCTCAATCCATTCAGAACTGACCATCGGTGAATCCCATCTTTACACAATTGGAGCTGTCTCTCAATGACATTCAGACCAGTACCTCTATAGTACAAAACAAAATCGTCCACGAAAAGACTACAGGAGACCCCCCCCCCCCCCGCCTTTTAACAGCGGCAGCAATACCATTGACCTTGACTCCAAAAAGAGTCACTGCCAGTATGCTGCCTTGGGGCACTCCCAATTCCTGCGAGTGCAGACTAGAATATGTAGTCTTGACGCGGACACGAAAATGCATGAGCGCCAGATTTTTTTTTATAAAATTTGGCAGGTGACCATGAAGGCCGATCGCATGGAGATCCTCCATAATGCCATGTTGTGTCATCGAGGTCATCAGGCTTTTTCGAGATCGAAAAAGACAGCCACAACGTGCTCCTTCTTAAGTAAGGCATCTCTTATGAAGGTCTCCATGCGAACCAAATGGTCGAGGGTAGAGGGTCTGAATTATGAACTAGTCTATAGACAGGTTCGTAATTCCGACTAATAGTTGAAATACACAAACAATTGACACTACTTGAAACAAAAATTGAAGCAAAACTGGAGACATATGCTAAAGACGTTCCAGAAACGGTCAACAAAACCTGGGCAGAAGTAGTAGCCAACAACAAGGATGACCAATTAAATATGAGTAGAAAGAATAATGCCAATGTAGAGTTAATAGTTAAAGAAGCAATAGTCCAACATAAAAGAGAGGACAATTCTAGAGTCAAGAGAAAAAAAAATTATAATTCAGAGTGAAGGAAGGTGGGCAGGACAACCCTGAGGATAGAAAGAAGGATGGCGATGCCTTCTTTAAAGCTATGTGGATGTGAAAAATGTGATTCGGCTCAGGAAAAGGAATGAAGATAACGACAGACCAAGGCCAATGAAAATTACTCTACAGAATGAAGATGATAAGGAGAAGATTATGTCAAAGTTATCAAAATTCAAAGATGCTGCTCCAAAATTCAAAGACATCAGCGTTTGTCATGATCTCACACAAGATGAAAGGGAAAAACTTAGACAAAAAGTAGAAGCCAAAATAAATGGAAAAAAACGAATCGGAGGGGGGGGGCTCTGGACCATCAAAGTTTGGGGGTCCTCCATGGATCCTAAGGATAATCAGAATAAAGACCCAGTAAGCAAACTACCTGAAATAGAAGAGAGGGCTAAACTGGAAAATCATGAGCAAGTACAAAAATCGAAATGTATGTTAATTAATGTCCGTACTACAAAAAATTACAGCTGGGGCAATAGTACAAGTTCAAGTCCCACAATACCAATACACCACAACATTAGTACATATACCAGCAACAACCATGGCAGCAACTGGACATATATACCAGGTACAACAGGCCTAATAGCAAATATTCAATGACTGTACCCCAAAACAAAACAGAGCAATGTTCCTTTCCTTGGTGAACTTTCACAGGAAAGCATTTCAAAGATAATAGCTCTTACAGAAAGCATCTATAGAAGTGACAGGAAAGATAGAACTCATGGTGAGGTTATTTTGTACATTAACGAAAACTACACGTGCAAAGAAATAATCAACAGTTTAAATGCCTATTGCAGCCTGCTATGCCTTGAAATTATCCAACTCAGTATGATACTGGCCATAGTATACATACCTCCAAATTGCCCTGAATACACATTCGTTGATTTACTCCACAAACTCCTCTCTGCAATAGCAAACATGGTGGCTCCAATGCCTGACATTATATTCCTGGGCGACTTCAATTTCCCAAACATTACCTGGCCTCTAGGACATATACAGGCAACAGTAGCAAAAACAGAACAAAATCAAGCAACAAAACTGACGGAAGTGATTGAAAAACTGTTCCGTAAACAGATTGTGAAAACTGCAACCCGAGGACAAAATATATTAGACCTTGTATTCACAAACAATCATGATCTAATCTACAATCTACAATCAACTCCAACAGTTTTCTCAGACCATAGCATCATAGAGATACTTATAAAAAACAAAAGTGCCTCAAGCACTTCTAACAGAAATAGAAAAATACCCAAACTCAGTGCCTATAATTATCACAAAGCAGTTTGGATACAAATAAACAACAAACTTTGTGACATAAACTGGGATGTCTACCTCAGTGGATAAAACAAACTAAACAAATTCTATAACAAGATTGAAGAATTGTGTACCAAGTTTGTACCAACAAAGAAACTTAAAGCTATGAAACAAACAATTCTATGGGGCAGAAAGATTCTAATGAGAAAGAAAACAAAGCTTCAAAGGAGGACAAACAGCCAATCAACAACTCAGTACAATCTTTTAAAGAAAATCCACTCTATAAAAACTAAATTAAGGGAAAGCTATGATGAAGAACATAAAGGAGAGGAGGAAAAGGCCATAAGCAATATCAAGATGAATCCAAAGTATTTGTATAGCTATGCTAAGAAATACTCCCAGGCCAGAACAACAATAGGACCACTCCAGAATAAGAATGGTGACATAGTCCAATATCCTGGAGAGATGGCAGACATCCTGAAACAGCAGTACGAAAGTGTCTTCAGTAGCCCACTAGAATCAAAAATAATAAACCAACCAAAACAGTTCTTCTACCAAGTGGACCAAAGCAAACCAACCCTTATGGATATCAACTTCAGCCCAGAAGAAATAGAAAAGGCAATTGACAAACTAAATCTAAACTCATATGCTGGACCAGATGGGTTCCCTGCCATCCTACTAAAACACTGTAAGCAATACCTTTCCTACCCGCTGTATATAATTTGGAGGGATTCCCTGGACCACAGTAACATTCCTGACATTGCAAAGGAAGGAAATATCATTCCAATCCATAAAGGTGACAGAAAGGCTCTACCCCAAAAATATAGACCTATCGCACTAACATCGCACATAACCAAGATCTTTGAGAGAGTAATTAGAGAACATCTAGTCAAGTACTTGGAAGCAAATAACTTGATGAACCCATCCCAGCATGGTTTTAGATCCGGGAGATCATGTCTTTCGCAACTACTGGCCCATCATGATCAAATCCTTGATAATCTAGAAAAGGGTGCAAACACCGATGTCATCTACCTAGATTTTGCAAAGGCCTTTGATAAAGTTGATCATGGCATCCTTTGCCATAAATTAGGAATAGGAGGGAAAGTTCGAAGTTGGATCCATGAGTTCTTGAGGCAGAGAACGCAAAAGGTCACTGTGAATGGAGCAAAATCGACAGCATCTGATGTGACCAGCAGCGTGCCACAAGGCACAGTACTTGGACCAGTCCTGTTCCTTGTCTTGATCCCTGACATTGATGAAAACACAACAAGTACTATCTCTTCTTTTACAGATGACACAAGAGTCATGAGGGAGATCAGGGGAAATGTAGACACAGAGGCCCTCCAAAAAGACCTGAAAACCATTTACAATTGGCAACATTCCAATAATATGCTGTTCAATGACAAGAAATTTGAGCTAATACGATATGGCACAAACCAAGACCTAAAGATGAATACAAATTACACAAACCCCTTAGGAGAGAAAATTATGGAAAAGAATAGTGTGAAAGACATTGGTGTATACATTGGAAGCAACCTCAAATTCTGAACACATTGACTATGTATGCCAAACAGCCAGAAAATATAGTGGATGGGTGCTTCATACATTTAAGTCAAGAGAAGCTGGGGTAATGAAAACCTTGTGGAACTCTATAATACTCCCACTGATAGACTACTGTTCACAACTGTGGATACCTACTTCTAAAGGACAGCTGACAAAGCTAGAGTCACTGCAACACAGCTTCACATCATATATCGAAGACACCAAGAGCCTGGATTACTGGGACAGACTAAAATTCCTCAAGATCTACTCCATTAAAAGTCGATGTGAGAGATATCAAATTATATACACCTGGAAAATGATTGAAGGCAAAGTACCGAACTATGGCATAACAATGTATCATTCAAAAAGATATGGTAGACTTTGTAAGGTACCAGAACAATAAATACAAAAGCCTCACAATCAACAAGAACACTGCGGGAAGGAAGTCTTTCTGTCCGAGGAGCACACCTCTTCAATACAATGCCAGCTTACATTAGAAATCAATCAAACTGCAGTGTACAATCATTCAAAAGGCAGCTTGACAAGGTGTTAACAACAACACCAGATGAACCACAGATTCCAGGATCCACCCAGCTAACTAACGCCAGCAGTTTCAAACTCATTATTGCACATGGCAAAACTGAACAGAGCATCCTCACCAAATGTGATGGGCTCTGATGGTGTAGTCTCCGACTTGGCCTGAGCATACAGCTCAAACACTCTAATCTAATGGGGGCGGGTGGTCCTAAGCATTGCTTATTCATATTAGTATTAGTAATATTAATTTAATGCCCTGAACATACCGGTTTTCAAAAGCACATATTTCGGCTTCTAGCTTTAAAAAAAACTTAAGTACAAATTTGAGGGTATTATAGTCGCAACTGTTCATATCCAATTTTGAACCAAATGTCGAAATGCCTGCCCTATCAATTATCATGTGGTCTGTGCGGCTGTGGGAGTTAAGTTATATAGGGAATGCACTCACGTCACGCAAACCGGAAGCGCGGCCATTGTGGCGATAGTAACCACAATAATAACACACTGTCACACTGCAAACTCAATGGCTATGAGCAATCTTCATACAGAAAAAGTGAAATATCTATAAAACTAACCCACCTAGAAACAAATCGGTTGGTACACATATAGAAAACATGTTTACCAATAAGACTATATTACATTTTTAAGGTTAGGGTTCTGGATTTCTATAGATTTTGAATAAAATCGACGTTTTGCACTGCGCGTACCGGCAAACTGCCCGCGAAGGGTAAAATACGGCAATGCTATGTCTATGTGGAGCATTTAATTTTGTAAAATAAATTTAAAAGCTTTCATTGGATCGATTAAAAATATCTTAATGCGCGATTGAAGAGGAAGATCTGAAGTATTTAATGTAACCTAAGAGCAATTTAAAAATAATAGTGAAAGTTGGGATATTCTGAGTGTCAGTGCCAGTGCATTGTCAATGGCCGTGAGCAATCTTCATACAGAAAAAGTGAAATATCTCTAAAACTACACCACTTAGAAACAAACTGCTTGGTACACATATAAAAAACATATTCAACGAATAGATTATATAAAATTTATACGGTTAGGGTTCCGGAATTCTATTAATTTTGAATGAAATACACGTTTTCCACTGCGCGTACAGCCAAACTCTATGGGATGTTTACTGGTTGATATCGCCACAATGGCCGCGCATCCGGTTCGTGTCGTCATGTGAATACCCTATATAAGTAGGTATGTGCGTAAACGGCGACTCGCGGCGGATATTTTCTTACAACAAAACTGATCCGGCCAATCGCACCGATTTTTGGGAGGGGTCTAGAAAAACGGCTCTATAATTGGTTTGCCTTGGTCAATCTTCATCATTTTTGTATATTATGTAGTATAGGAATCCCTTTACAGCTTAGTTTAACAATATTTCAATTTGGTTAAGTTTTGCTATTCCAATAATAACTTCAAAAGTTTCACTCATTTTCAACCTGAAAATTCACCCTTTTTTAGCAATCTCAAGATTTAGAAAAGGGTGCAGCCATTATTAATCTTATATAGTGTTGAGTTTGGGGAAATTGTGACTAGCCCCTCAGAATCGGTGCGAGTAGGGATGCAACAGTATCACCTTTTCTGACACTCTCACCTCTGCCTCACACCCCTCTGCATTCACGCCACAGAGATGAGAGAGTGTGGTTTTCATGTCACTTATTTTGTTTCAAAGGCCATCTTATTGAATTGCATCTTATTTTGTTTCAAATGTCATCTTATTGAATTGCATCAATAGAACACGAATTAAACTAGCTTCACTGAAAATTTCATTAAGATATCTCAATTATTAAAGAAAGTACATGAATTTCACCAATTTCAGTCACAGAAATGTTTTGTTTCAGGTCACTTTACTTTTGTGTCAGGTCACTTAATTTTGTTTCGAATGTCACTTTATTGAATTATATCAATAGAACATGTCTTAATCTAGCTTCAGTACAAATTTCATCGAGATATCTCAATTATTAAAGAAATTACATGCATTTTCCCTTAAAAGTCACCAATTTCGGTCACAGAAATTTAGTGCTTATACCTTAATTTTATGTAAGAAAATAATGACCAATTTCAGAGTTGGAAACGGCCATAACTTCCTTAATACTCCCCCTTTTCCCATAATCTTGGTGTCATGTTAAATGGCATTTCAAGCTCTTTCCAACGGTGCCTTTTTTTTTATTATTGAAGGGGTTTGACATTTTTTGGCACATACCTAATATAAGTACTGTTTAACTTTAAGTAGCTGAGTCATCTCGATTGTCGCTGGGCGATAATAGAAGAATTATACAAGTCTTACGCTCTGAGCACCAGTCGAACAAACCATAATTAATTCAAATATGACAAAATCATGTATTAACATGTACACAAAACCTGGGATATTCTAAATATTTAATATTGCACTTACCTGCAAAACTATTCGAAACATCCAAAACCCCTTGTCTGTTTGACCCAAGCAACACGCCGACAACTCTCTTGACATTTCCTACTTTTCCCATGCGGTTAAAGTGATCTACTACACTGAGCAGTACCAGCGGATGAACAACCACATTTAGAACCTGCTTGCTCTTATGAATTTCTTTCTGAAGTTCATCTTGTTCCATCGGTGTCTCTGTTTTCGTCGACATTATTTTACCGGACTGTCAGCGGTACGATGAGTAGCGGAAGTTGTTCCTGGCAAAGCAGGCATGCTCAGCAGAAACAACTACTCGATGGAAACTTAGATGTAAATCGATAGAGTGGCATTATGTACTATTCTATCATTTTATTACGTATGAATCAATTGTAAATAAAAGTAATTACAACGAAAAACAGATTCACCAGTCTACGCTCATTGACATTGCTGCGTTCCTGCTCGTCTTGAATATTAACGGTTTCGATGTGTACCCCGGCGACAAATGTGGCGCATCGTGGGATTTCTTCACTCTGTTTATTTGAACTTTGCCGATGATCCAAACGAATATGGACCATAAACCATAAACAATGCGGGACAAGTTCCTTGTTTAGTTTCTTTTTAACCCAATGTAGTTAAGATCAAACATACAACACACCATGCAAGTACAAATATAGATTCCATATAAAATTATGAATACCATCGTAATATGCGTTCAGCATGTCAATGCTGGTGATATAAAATAAAGTTATTTCCTCCACTTGCCACTTGAGAGTATCTCATTATCTGTTTTTGGAGCCTGCCCTAGGCCTAGTCTAGTGCCTAGTTAGGCTAGTAGTGGCAGTAGTGCTAGTGGTCCCCGACCCGCCCCCCATCCCACACTTCTGGCTAGCCTATGAACTTGCTCCTGCAACAACCAGAACATAGTCATCATAAGCATTTACTTGCTTAGCCAGTTAACATGAGTGATTACGTGCTGAATACTATTCCAAGAACTCGAGATAAAGGGAATTCACTATCACATAAACGACAGGTAAGTTAATGCAAATTGCAATAGCCAATACTGCCGATACAATAGAAGGGGTGTAATGACGTCACGAGGCAACTTTCGGTGGCCATATTGGATTACATACAGAAGGCTGGCAACTGCCTACACTGCTTATTTACTGATTTGTTGGTTTATTTGTCACTGTGTAAGCAGTTTGGCCTCAGAAGTTGTTTCTAAAGTGTTGTAACTGTAAGTAAACACAGTTGATGGAAACTTCCCAGAACACAAGACAACTCTGTTTTGCTGCATCTGCATGCATTCACAACATGACTAGGGAGGGTGCTCGTAATCCAAGATGGCTGGCCGCTGACTGCTGAGTGATGACGTCACGTGCACTCCCTCTATTTAGTCTATAGTTGCCTGGCACTGCTGCTGCTAGTAGTAGTACTACTAATACTACTACTATCAGTACCAGTAGTAAGTAGAGTTACTAGTGATACTACTGGTAGTAGTACTAGCCTAACTAGGCGTAGTGCTTCTGCTGGTAGTATCACCAATACCACTCTACTAGGCCCTACTACTAGTAGAAGAACTAGTAATGGGAGACAGAGGAGGCCTACGTAAATATTGGCACCCGCGCGTTGTCGCACGTCGAAAGTTCGCACAAAACTTCGCCGATACCCTGACGCGCGTCGCCGACCGTCGCCGTCCATCAACGATTACCAACGCGCGCGTCTCCCGACATAGCGCCAAAAAGTGACACACGTCGACGCGCGTTGGCGAGAAACGTCGTACTGTGACAGGGGTATACTCCTGCAGCATTGTCTCTGAGTGTGGGTGGGTTAGGTATTTTATCTAATGACAGAGTTGTTTAATACGGGCGAAAATTGCTTTATTATGGAACAGGAAGTGGAATTCCTGGTCCCAGTCTCAAATGGCTACTTAATTATATCGGCACAAAGTTAGTGAAATGGGAGAGATTGCAAAAAGACAAGATGGTGACCACAGAATACTGTCTCACTTTTAAGTCCATTAAACTACATGTCTTATATTTTTCAACTCAAAAGTAGCAGGTGGATATACAGATGTATATGATGGATATGTTGTTCTTCTTAAATTTGGGACCAGACAGGATGGCCAAATGAGTTAGAGCGTCCATCTCCCGTGTTGGTAGATCGTAGGTTCGAACCCGGGTCGAGTCAAACCAATGACTTAAAAATTGATACTTGTTGCTTCCTAGCCTGGTGCTCGGCATTATTAGGATAGGAAAAGGACTGGTTGGCGCAGTGTCAGGATAATGTGACTGAGTGGGATATCAGGTCATGGTGCTGGTGGCCTGGTCTTCCAGTTGGGCAGCACTATAAAGTCGCTATGAGTGCGCACTGTCACAAGTCGGTACCCGTCCTGATATGACCTTAGATGTTGCTAGGACATAAAACAACAACAAACAAATCTTAAATTAAGAATTTCTGCGTTGATTTCATTTACCAAGCCTTTCACCACTTTATCTAATGGGTTGTTTTTCACCCACGTTGCAAGTATAGGGTGACTCTTTTATCTAACTATGTACCAATCTTACCATTATTTGTCACTGTAATATTGATATTTAGTCAAATTGGTGGTGGTCTAGGGTTCACAGGTTGATTTCTTTATGACTAGATATTGTACTCGTTTTCAAGACTATGTCTTCTCCTATAGATTATGTTTGTTGTAGTTGTTGTTGTTTAAAAAAAAACCTTAGATTATGTTTGATTTAAATAGAAATCATTGTTAGTGAGTTAGTACAATGCAACACCTGTGGTAAAAATAAGCATTAACAGTAAGTTCAGTGCACTATTCAGTATATTATAGTATTAAACCTACTGCAACAGCAGAGCTTTATACATTTGCTACCAGGTGGCAGCAGACTGGTGGTTTAATACAGTACTATTACTACATGGAACTACTGCTATTAGTCTTAAATGGTGCGCTCTCATCTCACATTGACTGGTTTGTTATCACACAAAAGGCGCTGGGAACACAGCAAAATAACACTTTGATTCTGTTAACTTTAGATTGCTCAAGAAGGAGGTGTGTGCGCTCATGAATCTACTTGAATTTCGATTACTACAACCTTATTCATGTATACTTTATATGATAGTGTAATGGTGCGGATATTGTTCGTTTGATAGTTTTAGTGAATAATACAAATGCACAAATTCACCGTATCGCAGTGTTGTCAACTCTCACAAAATTCCAGTGAGTCACGAAAATTGAAGGTTCTGATCAGTCACCTCACGAGTCATGGATCGACCCCAAAATCCCACGAATTTCACGCAAAGGCATGTATTATGATGAAATAAAGAATTTTTGGTTACTATTTCTGCTTTAAAAAAAATTCATATCCTATACTACAGGGTACTTTTGATTAAATACAGGTAAATATCATGCTAGACATTTGCTCAAATATTAGCTATAACCTCTTGGAAATGCCCTCAACTAGTCCATTTTAAAACAATTCAAAATATGTTCTGGGGGGGGGGGGGTGCCTCTAGAACTTGTCTAGCAAGCTTGCAGCTGCGGATACTCAGGTTCGACACCCACAACGCTAACAATCCAGGATTCTCAACTGTACAAAAGTTATTTGAGGTCGTTCTCTATGGTTCATGTAATTATTGCAAAGCACGGGTATTATATGTCAAAGTAATATTGATTGTCCTTCCTGTCCATAGTTAATAATAAGGAAATCGATGGTGAGCTAGTCAATAATCTACCCTGTGTAGAGGTCCACTCCCACACAGTGGTTTGCATACGCAACACCTGTGTTGTGTACATGATCCGGTAGGTGGCAGCATGCCAGGCAGGGAATATCCTAGTCGGACTAGCGACCACCCAACGCTCGACGTTATATGTCGCACATTCCGGAAGCACAATTTAGTGGATTAAGGTTAGGAAAAAAAGGTATGGTAATAACTGCACAAGTAAAAATGCCACAACTGGGGGAAATGGCACAACTAATATAAATAGTTTATTGAAAAATAAATATCAACCTAGAATCATGTTGGCTCATCATTTTTTTTACTGAGCTACATATATTAGTTCTGCCATTAAATTTCTTTTTCCACTGTCATTTTTACCTATGCCATTATTGCTGTACATCACTGACCCCATATATCAGGTTGCCGTTGACCTTATTAGGCAGCCAGTCGGATGCCGTATATATATATATGCAAATCGCATACATTTTTATTTCATACATATGGAATGTTAGCTCACAATACAGGACATATAGTCTGAGGTCATTCAAGGTCATTCAACCCCGAGACCAACTAAACTGCGCGGTTGAACCGGGCTGGGTTAATTAATTTGAATGATACATTTCAGAAAAAATAAATTGGCTACAAAAGATCGAAAAATATCTTTAATCTTAGTCAAACTTTTTCGGTGCCAATATTAAACCAACACCATAACCGCCTTAACTGAGTGGATTAGCCGTTTATATATATACCCAATAATTACCACTCTGAAAATATATTTGTATCTACTCAAACAGACCTCAATTATATTGAAAACACTGATCTTACATGCCCCAATTTAATGCAAATTCGGATCAGTCTTTGGACCCCCCCCCCCCCCTTATTTAAAAATATATTTTGTTCTTTAGAGGGAACCAAAACCTTTTCTTTTGTGAGTTAATTTCGTATTTTCATTTGTTCTTTGTACATCAAAGTTCGAAGGTAATTTATTTGCCAGAAGGTAAATGTGCCAATAAAAACCCATGATCAAATAAGGAAAATATAGGGGTGGTTTTACTATGTTAGGTCAACACTGGGTCAGTTTGAATGCTGATCTTAAACCCGAGTTAGCATATCTCCGCTTATTTTCTCGATGACATTTTATGAACCTCAACAATCGCATTATAATGGGGCTACACTGCGTTACGTTTTCTGGGGTTGTACTTGTAGTTTCGGCAAAGCGTAACAAAATTGATACTTGTTGTTCCCTTGTTATGTCTGGCTTTCAGCTTTACTAGTCTAGGGCACATTAGTTTACTCAGTGTCAGGATAATGTGACTTAGTGGAGTATTGGGTGATGTGGTGATGGACAACAATATATCATGATGGGGCAGCACTATAAAGTCACCATCAGTGTCCCATGTCACAATCGGATACTCATAGTCATAGTGCTGTGACTTTCGACATTGCTGCAACGCAAATCACCAGTAAAACTAAATCCAAGCTAAGCCGTTCCAAGTAATGACATATTATTTAAAACAAAGCGAAAATTCAGACATGAAGCTGTAACTGAATCCAGACGCTTATTTGTCAAATAAAGAACAAATTTGTTGGTAAACTATTAAAAAGTAGACTGCTTAAAAGGATAAGAATAAACCGCCACGCAACAACAATGCAAGCTAGCCACCTCACTATCAACACCGCCCCCTCCTTCGGCTCTCTTCCCACCCCACAACCACTAGGCATGACCCTATGCCCTCTTCCCCTCCTTTCCCCTCATCCTCCCCCATTTCCACTCCCCCCTTCATTCCCCTCGCCTCCCCGTCCCGCGTCTCCACTCCCCATCCCTTTCTTCTTCTGTCCCCCGCCCCTTCTCCATACCTTCCCCCTTCTATTCCCATCATCTCCATTTTCTCGTATCTCCATTTCCCCGCCTCACCTCTCGATAATGATGCAAATACAAGCACTACTCCACCACCACACACACCACCACCACCACAACCACATCGCCGCCACCACAACTCCACCACCACACCACAACTCCACCACCACACAGCCCCCACCACCTCACCACAACTCCATCGCCACCACCACCACCACACCACATCGCCACCACCACATCACCACACCACCATCACTACACCACCACCACACGACGACCACCACCACAAGACGACCACATCGCCACCACCACCACACCACCACCACCACCACCTCCGCCCACCTCTTACACCAGTATATCCCTCCACCCCCACCGTCACTGCCCCGCCCCCTCTTACCCCACTGCACCCATAACCAAGAACTGCTGTGCTTCTCATTACAGCTCTCTTCCCACCCACTTACTGATGCATGCCATGGCCTGGGAGACGGGGAAAAAACAGACCCTCCAACCACATGCCAACTCCATTTTTGTCCTCTTTATTAGTTATAGACAGATTCACGCATTTGGCGATGCGTGGGAATGGGGTCGGTTGCCGGGCAATGCATGATGCGGAGAAAAGGGGGTGGGAGTAGCTGACTCAGCATTCCTCCCGTTACAGTACAGTTACAGGGAATGCCGCCTCCTCCCATATACACACATACAAAAGAGGGAAGCAATTATAGGAAATATCCCCCCCCCCCGGACCCCCGCACCCTCCTTCCTTAGTAGGAATACTGTTATCGCTTCTTCCATGGTGGACCAGATGGGATGGCTGAATGAGTTGAGCGTCCGTCTCCCGTTTTGGTAGATCGTGGGATTGGAACCCACGGGTTCGAACCCTAGTCGAGTCAAACCAATAACGTAAAAGTTTATACTTGTTACTCCCTAGCCAGGCGCTCGGCATTAATAGGATATGGCAAAGACGGATTGTCTTAGTGTCAGGATAATGTGACTGAGTGGGATATCAGGTCATGGTGTTGGCAACCTGGTTCCCCAGTGGGGCAGCACTATGAATTCACCATGAGCTGGCACTGTTATAAGTTGGTACCCGTCCTGATATGACCATAGATGTTGCCAGGGCGTAAAACTCCAACAACCAACCAAATCTTCCATTGTTTCTATGCTAGTTATATTTCACTATCTATCTAGGTGATGTAGCATAGTTCTTCTTTGATATTTGTAAACACATCTGGTAAGAATTATGTCTTTTCTGCTTCCTCTTCTTTTTCCTCTTCCCCGTCCTGATATGACCTTAGATGTTGCTAGGACGTAAACCAGCAACAAATAAATCTTTCTCTTCTTCTTTTGTACATTAGCTGATTAAAGTTGCAAATTTCTTTAATGGCATCAAGTGGGGAGGGGGTACTGGAAAAGTAGTAATCTTTGTACTACCTTGAAAATGTTGAAAACTTTAGATGACCCCTAACGTGATAATGAAAACCACCTAGCAGGCACACCTCCCAAAGAGAACGCTACACCACATGGTGTTTATCCATTGTGATTATTTAACATAGACCTCGCTCTCAAATGTCTTATATGACGCTACATAGCGAATTGTGGAGTTTTAGTTAAACCTATTTCAGACAATTACTATGAAATTATCACCAAAAATTCTTTGACTAAAGCCAATTCGCTTGGTATATATTATCTCTCACGGTATGCAATAGATAAAAGATTCACCCCGTCCTTCCAGGACAGGGGTGAAAACCAACCCATTAGAAAAACTGGCGAAGAATTCTCGACATGCTGGGGAAATTAACTGAAGGGATAAATTCTTAATTTAAGAAGAACAATACATTATTTATGTACATCTTCATATTTACCCGCTACTTTTGACTCGGAAAATATAATAAAACATATACTTTAAGGCAATTTAACAGTGAAATCGACGGCATTTTATCGGCACCATCTTGTCTTTTTTTTTTTTTTGTTTTTTTTTTGGGTAAAGTATTTATTCATCTGAATATGACATTTGTCAGCGCCGGAGCACTGGTCTTCCGGCCATCTTACTATCGGAATTGACATTTTAGGTAATCTTAAGTTTGATCAGTGCTGTATTAGTCACAGCACCGATCGTGTAGAATTAAGGGAGTGGCTCCTGCTGTATAATGTACAGCACCAGTCACTGCGGTTCATACAAAAATGGGGAGCAGCACCGAGTAGAAGGTGTATACTCGGGGCAACTCAAACAATCGTCTCTCATTTCCCCAGCTCTGTGCCGATATATGTAGCCATTTGATCCTGGAACGAGAGTTTCTTCTTCCTGTCCCATACTTAAGCTATTTTCGCCAGTATTTAGACTACGTCATCGTTCACCCCTATACTGTAAGTACGGGGTGAATCTTTTATCTAGGTATGCAAGAGCTGTATTGTGTGTTTCATTAAGTTTGTCACTCAACTTTGACGAATTGTTAGTTAGCCTCATGCAAAACATTGGTATTAGGACATTCTCATGGAAGAAATGGCACACTACCTGACACCCTCCTATAAATACCGTACAGTAATGCTATCAAGAAACATAGATCTGTGTTGAGAGACTCCTCCCTTAGAACAAGAAATATTAGTAACATGTCCAGTCTTATCAAATATGTGATATTGTAGCGAAATTAAATGTCACATTTTTATACCGTTAGAATATAGTATGGTTTTAAAGACAGTGCACCAGACATGGTCATCGAATCGGTAGAGCGCATGCTTCCCGTGTCGAAGGTCGGGAGTCCGAATCCCAGCCGAGTAAACTCAATGACTTATAAAATTGATACTTGTCGCTACCAAGCCTGACATTTGGCATTAATAGGATAGGACATGGTCTGGTTAGCACAGTATCAGGATAATGTGACTGTGATATATGGAGTTATGGTGCCGGCGGCCTGTTCTCCCAGTGGGACAATACTATAAAATCGCCCTGAGTGCGCACTATCACAAGTCGGTACCCATCCTGATATGACCTTAGATGTTTCTAGGACATAAACAACAAATACACTTTTAAAGACAAGTAATGTTATGCATATATATGCATGGCACCGGCGACCCCTTCCCCATTTACTTGAGTGAATTGTCCGCGGGTGTGCAGCTTGAGCAGCCAGGAACATGTGTCTAAGTACGTGAAGTGTGGATCGGGGGATTCGGGCAGCCTTGGCCGCGTTCAGGGTCCGTCTCGGAGGCGCCTCGGTGACTGGCCTGACATCACGCTAGTCTGAACGGATTTAGCTGTTGGCCGCCTCGAAAATGGCGGCCTTCATAGGCGGCGGCCATTTGCAATGGTAAAGCTGTGCTGTCATTGGCTGAAAGCACTGAATACGGCGGCCATTTTCGAGGCGCTTTTCACCTCCAGTCTGGAAAGAGAGGCGTCTCCGAGACATCGCCAAGACGCACTCTGAACGGAAATAAGCCAAAAAGCATCGCCGAGACGTCGCCGAGGCGCCTCCGAGACGGACCCTGAACGTGGCCCAGGCTCCTGCCATTTACTGGTCATTCTGACCTGAAATTTTGCTTTCATAAACTACAGTGAGTCTTTTGGGCCAGGCGGAGAAACAAACTCCATAAGAGATATTTATATATGCAGAAACTCAAACCATCGGACTAGGCAACGTTAACTTCACCCACCGCAGATAGAAATCATTTAACAAAAAGGTACAGTGGGTTTAAGATTGAAGAGCAGTATAATTGTAAAGGTTAATATATGTTCTCTGAATAAACGAATTAAACTGACTTGATAATACAAACAATATATCAAAACTTTCTATTTAGTGAAATTCTGTATTTTTTCCATTTATATTTAAAGAATTATTTCATTATGCGTCTGTTTTATGTACCGGAACCAGTTTTGTGCAGTGATGATGCTGATGGTGGTAGGGTGTTGGTGATGCTTGTGGTGGTGGTGGTGGTGGTGGAGATGGATGTGGTGGTGATGGTGATACTTATTCTGGTGATACTGAATATGATGGCTGTGGTGCTTATTGTAGTGGTGCTGGTGGAGGTGGTGGTGGTGGTGGTGGTAGTGATGCTGATGGTGGTTGTAGTGATGATGCTGGTGGTGATGATGATTGTGGTGCTAATTGTGGTGATGGTAGTTGTGATGATGGTGGTGGTGGTGGTGACAATGGTGATGGTGATAGTGGTTGTGGTAGTGATACTGATAGTGGTTTTGGTAGTGATGATGATGACGGTGGTGGTGGTTGACGAGTCTGCTGGTACTGTTTCAGCAGCAGTAGCTATTCCAGTCAGAAATCAACCACTGGCACCACCCATCACCCACCACCACCACCACCACCACCACCACCACCGCCACTCACAATGGTCTCATTATAACTAAGCAGAGTGCACTAGTTCCACAGCAGCAGTAGCAGGGTGGGTCATGCTACCTGGCCCACCAGACAACCACGACGACGACACCCACTGCACACCTCTATTAACCCTGGGTGCTTCACTGTCACATCACAGACAGGTGCTTACCCCATGTGACTGTCAGCGTAGTTCTCCCACACCCCAGAGTGTGTACAGGCTAGTGTGAGGGGGAGGCGCGCCAGATAGGTCTGCCCACCTGGGGTGCAGCGAGGACCAGTGCAGCTAGCCCGCTACCTGTGAAACCCACCTGGCCGTGTTTACATCGAAACACAGTTGCCAGCATCCAGGTAGGCAGTGACTCGGGACAAGGTTGATTTCTGGAGTTTTACGTCCTGGCAACATCTGAGGTTATATCAGGACGGCTCGGAGCAAAGAGAAGAGGTGGTGGTTCTGCCTGGGTAAAGTTGAGCCGGGTAAAGTCGACCCGGGTAAAGTCGACCCGAGTAAAATCGACCCGGGTAAACATGTCCACACTAGAACCATAAACACACACCACGCACACACACACACACACATACAGCCCACGTCCGGTGAGTCTTTGTTGGTGTGTGGCCGTGCGTGCTTCCACCCTCGTGTATGCTTACCCTAAGGGTGAGATCTGGACAACTGCTGGGGTTACTGAGTGCTACCGGCCAGTTGCTGGATGCTGAACTGGTCAGTCACTGGATGCTGCACTGGTGCGTTACTGGCCGTTGTACTGGTATACTTGTCCGCTACTGGATGCTAGACTTGTCAGTTACTGGACCCTAGGCTTGTCAGTTACTGGATGCTGTACTTGTCAGCTACTGGATGCTAGACTTGTCAGTTACTGGATGCTGTACTTGTCAGTTACTGGATACTAGACTTGTCAGTTACTGGATGCTGTACTTGTCAGTTACTGGATGCTGTACTTGTCAGGTACTGGACGCTAGACTTGTCAGTTACTGGATGCTGACTTGTCAGCTACTGGATGCTAGACGTGTCAGTTACTGGATGCTGTACTTGTCAACTACTGGATGCTAGGCTTGTCAGTTACTGGATGCTGTACTTGTCAGTTACTGGGTGCTGTACTTGTCAGTTACTGAACGCTAGACTTGTCAGTTACTGGATGCTGTACTTGTCAGTTACTGGATGCTAGACTTGTCAGTTACTGGAAAGTTTGTTTTATTTAACGATGCCTCAAGAGCACATTGATTTTTATCATCGGCCATTGGATGTCAAACATGGTCATCTTATCATATTTCTTTGGAGGAAACCCACTGCCGCCACATAGGCTACTCTTTCCGAGAAGTAGCAAGGGGTCTTTGATATGTACTTTCCCACAGACAGCACATCACATAACACAGCCTTTGAGGAACCAGTTGTGGACCACTGGTTAGAACGGAAAATGGCCCAAACTGCAAATGTGTCCACTGAGCAGGATCGATCGGATGACCCATACCTTGACAGGTGGACACTCTACTGCATGAGCTACGTCCCGCTCCCCCGTGTCAGTTACTGGATGCTGTACTTGTCAGTTGCTGGATGCTAGACTTGCCAGTTACTGGATGTTGTACTTGTCAGTTACTGGATACTAAACTGACCTGGTTGGTGTACTGATTACTTACCGGATACTGCACTAACCAGTTTCTGGATGTTGTATTATTTATCAGTTACTGGATGCTATTCTTGTCAGCTACCGGAGGATATACCTGTCAGTTACTAGATGCTGCACTAGTCAGTTCCTATATGCTGTACTGACCACCTATTGAACACCTAATTACTGGACACTACTGAATAATTCATATTAATTATTTGACTAGACAACCACAGTTAGTTACTGGACACTGACTGGGTACCAGTGCTTAATTCACACCGGTCAGTTACCGTGGATGCTCTTGGGCAGTTACTAGAAGCTTCTGGTCAATTATTTCACATGACTGATAAGGTACTAAATGTTACCTGCTGAGCATCATTAGTGGCGACGTATACTGGACGCAGGTGTTCACTTGCCTGGTGCTATTAATAGGGTGTCTATTGAATAGCAGTGGTCGGTTACATCACATTGAATGGGTCAGTTATTAAGGGCTTCTTAGTTACTGACCCTCCTGGTAGGTTAATGCGCGCCACCTGTCGACACATCCTTGTAACTGGGCCATTTCACCACTGTTCCACGGGTCGTAGCTAATCAAATAATCAATAGGATACAGCTATAATAGGCCTTGGACCTGTTAGCCGCTCTAATGTTCTTTTGGTCTTGGTCACTAGATTGCTATTGGTGCTTACTGAGTGAAGTTCCCATTGTGCTGAACCCTTCAAAATTGAGTATTTTCTAGTGCCATATAAAGTAATTCTGTACTAAAAACTACCACAATAACCCACAGGCTATTAATAGATCATATCAGAAAGACCAGTAAATGAACTTTAATTTGGTATATGATAGACATATATTTAAAACAAAATCAAATTATGCCAAACAATAAACACACATAGAGGTGCTTCTAATGGCCACCAGGCGCCCATTAGGAATTGACCAGGCGATCTGCTGGGCAGTACCGGCAGGAACTCGGAAGTGACATGTCCATACATGCCAAATGTTGCATGCTGAAACTGCCGCATGCTATTACTATAATAGTTAAAGGGATAATTAGTTACACGACCAACATAACTTGTCTTAATGATAATTATCAGTATCTAATGCGACTATAGCTTGAAACTACATTTTCTCTGTGAGTTATTTAAATTCAAACCATGGAGGACATAAGGTTGGCGATTTATTGATAACTTCAACCCTGGAGGACATAAGGTTAGCGATTTCTTGGTAAATTCAAACCTGGAGGACATAAGGTTGGCAATTTCTTGGTAAATTCAACCCTGGAAGACATAAGGTTGACAATTTCATGGTAAATTCAAACACTGGAGGGCATTTCTTTGTCAATTTAAACCCTGGAGGACATAAGGTTGGCGATTTCTTGGTAAATTCAAACCCTGGAGGACAGATAAGATATCAGCGGGTTTTCATGCCTGAGAAGGCGGGGGTAAATATGACAGGCATGTGTCACCCTGGAGACTATTATTATTAAGTCCATTCCTCGCGGGTCGCATTAATTACCAGAGCACACCTGTCTGAGCCATGGCAGGTTATCACACTGGTCCCCGAGTTATAACTCTGCTTCGGTGTGATTATCAGTAACGCATGGAGGGACAGCATTATATAACCAAGAGGCTGTGTGGGTTACATATGCGGCTACGCCCACACTGTCATACTGACGATACGCCGAACTGGGACTTATAACTACCGAGAGGAAGCAGTTTATACAGAAGCGGCCATTCTAAGGGACCAATATAATGTAATCATCAACTGCACAGTCAGCGAACCAACCTGCAAATGGGGCTTCAATAAGGATTGTTCTAAAAGCGACTTTTGACACTGCTATAGCGCGGAGAGCATTATCTTTACTGTCGACTATGTAAGATCTACGTTTTCAAATAACTGGAACAATCTCATTTACTTTTAATCTGTAATAAGCCAGCTCTTCGCCTACAACAAAGGTTTTTCTTTTCTTTTCATTTTTTTTGGGGAAGGGTTGTTCGTTTATTTTACGAACCCCCTAAGTGGCATAATTACTTTAAATGAATTGAATAATAATACTACGGGGCTAAATGTGAGATGTGAAGTTTTGCAGTGTGAACTCATAAAAATTGTATCACTGTGCCAGTGTTGGCTGCCTTATCACACCTGGACCTGATTGGATCCTGGCCATTCTGGCGATGTGTTGTGCCGTGTGCGCGTGTGCGTGTGTGAGTGCAATGGGGAGTTCACTTGGTGACTCACCATGTACTGTGTAGGTTACCCACCTACCTGCCAAGTCATTTGTCACCTCTCCCCTCTACTTACTGAGTGACTAAGCCGCTCAGTCAACTCACCTCACCTGGGGCGCGAGCAGGTGAGGAAATGCGTAGCCCATGACACGTCAGGGCTGCTGTTCTAGACTAGAGCCATTGTAATGTTATAGTAATTCGCAACATATATATATAGGGGCCTAGGATGGGTGAGCTGTACCAAGCGAGCGATAGCATGTGAATGCACCCGATTAATGTGGAGTTATCAGTGGCACTCTCACAGTTGGATTTCCCACCGGCATTGCGTGATTAAACCGGGAGATAAAGCTGACAACAAGAGAAAGTGCGATAACGCCACTGAAACTCCTAGTTGGTGATGTCATGACGATGCCAGGCACGCCTATAACTAGTATAAGTTTGAAGTTGTGCCTCGGAACGACAACAGGCGGTGCTCTCACTTAAGTCTCAGACTTGACTGGGCTTAACGGGTTGTTCATAACCTTTCGGTTACAGGCTGAAAACCTGCAGCATTGAAGTGGCACCGATAAATCGGTCCGATTTTGGCCGAAGTGTAAACTTCTGAGGGTAGTCAAGAATAGAGAGTACTTGAATCCGATCACAGAATAGTTGTTGAATCGGCACCGATAAATCGGGCCGATTTTGGCCAAAGCGTAAACTTCTGGGGCTAGTCAAGAGTTCAGAGTGCGTGAATCCCATCACAGGATGGTCATTGAATCGGTACCGATAAATTGGGCAGATTTTGGCCGAAGTGTAAACCTCTGAGGGTAGTCAAGAGTACAGAGTGCTTGAATCCGATGACAGAATGGTTGCTGAATCGGCACCGATAAATTGGTCCGATTTTGGCTGAAGCACTTGAGTCCAGTCGCTGATGGGTTGGAGAGGAGGAGGGGGGGGGGGGAGGGGATCTGCAGGAAAGGAGGACACAGCAGTAGCGAAAAAAGGAAAAGGGCCACCTGGTGGACTATATACTGTATATTCACTAATCAGAATTAACCTGGGCACCTGACCACCCTTCGCTTAACCTGGTCCCCTGGCCTTTGTTTCTAACACTTAACAGAGATCGCCACCGACTACCCGTCGCTTCGCTCACCCCAGCTTCTCCTGGCACCCGCACCCACCCACACTTCCACCCGGCATCCGCGCCGCCCCCGCTGCGACGCACCCCAGGTACACCTGGTCCCCGGGCCGCCCGGGCAGCTTACACCTGGTCCCCGGGCCGCGGAGGCTCAGTCGGCATCGGCGAACTGTGAGGAGAGGCCGGGGTCACAATCCACTCCAGGCGCACATGAGCAGAATCAGCGGCGCGTGAGGGAGACAGAAACGGGACTTTTTCTATTTCTTCCACCAGTGTAGTTGATGGTCAGCCGTCACGACAGCGTGAGTGAGTCCGTGAATTCTTAGCGGTGGTATGTGTGTGCGATGTGTGGGAGGAACTTGTCTACGCTCTGATAACTATATCCACACACGCCGTGAGAGTCACCGCTGGAAGTTGTGGTCTGTCATTCACGGGAGGAATACCACAAATGTGAGCACGCCACATTGAATGGGCCCCTCCGTTTCCTTTTGGAGACTGCCGTCAATGGACACATAGCGCAAATTCACAGCAGCGGCACGACAGGACCCATAACTCTTATCTCTCTATTAATTCTCTTTCTCTCTCTATTATTTCCCTCTCTCTTTCTCTCTATTATCCCCCCTCTCTCTCTATCTCCCCTTCCCACGGACACTTATTGGAAACAGTCACCATCTCTTTCTCAGCATTCCAGTGTCTCATGTGGAACTAGTATGCCGCCTCTGCCACCAGGGTCGCTGCGGTAGGTGACGTGATTGCCATAGGTGGACATGATGGATGCAGGTTTGTGTGGGCAGTGACTTTCCCGCTGTAAATCATGCCTGCCTACCATCATTGATTGAACAACCCGGCAGTAAGCCAGGGCAGTGTGGATATATATGTCTACACGCAACATGCTTTTGTGTCTTTTGCTTGCATTCCACAATCAGCAACCACATCGCACTGCCGCAGGATCATCACGGACGCAACTGCATTTGATGGATTACTGAAGTTATTGCAGTGTGTTTCTAATTAGGAGTCACCACAATGCTGTTTGGCCAGGACGCGCTGGAACCTATACTATAGGCCGACTGCAAACTTTCTATGCACAATTTATGTATGGGCAGCGACACCTTTAGTGCATGCAAAGCACCAATTATTAATGTCCAGCAGGCGGACACATTGGATTACCGCAGGTTTTTGCTTTCGTTGTTGTTGAGTCTATGTATGTATGCATACACCCATGTAATCCACAAAACCCATCACGAACTGCTCACCATTTTAGGAATAAGAAGAAAGGGAGACTCCATATATATATATAGTCGACAGTGCACCGACTCGGTAATCACACACGACCCACGATGCAAAAGCCGTTTGAACTAACCTCTCGGATTAACAACAATTCCAAAGTCAGTCCACTGAGGCAGTGAGTGAGTGAGTGCAACACTTGAGTGCACCCCAGTGACACCCGTCGCTGCCCAGGCACTCTTGTCTTGGCGACCTGCATGTTGGTTGTGGGGGTTTTACGTCCAGGCAACATCTAAGGTCACATCAGGACGGACGTGACCTGCATGTGTTGTGTGTGTCGGGCGGGACCCCCGACCATGCTAAAATGGTGCGTCACAAATGGGGCACCCGCCCCCTACGGCACCCGCCACGCCTATGAGCAGGACCAGGAGCGGCTCAGGATGGGAGACGCCAACTGCAACTTCATGAGGGTGAGCAGCTCAGCTTGTTGACGTATTCTAATTGTAGGGCCCGTACATGGATATGGAATTCAATGATTTTCAAGGCTGTTTTTGATAGGAATTCAAGACTATTTTCATTTGGATTTCAGGGGGAAACAATGACAGCGAATGCTGATTTCAGACTAATTTAGTACTGATTTAGATCAGTGGGACAATTTAATGGATTTCAAGGCTTTTTTTTCTTGAAGATTTATACTGCCTATCATGGATAAGTCTGAATAGACTTGTTTTCACCATTAGACAGTTTGTCGATAGAAAGCCTGAGTCTACACTTTTACCGACCCAAGGGATTTTTAACCTCCCACACCACATAGACATGGTTACCATGATGGTATGAGAGCAACTGGCCTTTGATGTCGCTGTAAGTTATACACAGCGGTGGAAATCCAAATTGGCAGAGGTGGGGGCATGGGGAATCGAACCACCGGCCTTCAGATTAGGAGTCTGACCTAGAAAAAAGTCAGACACTCTAACCACTCCGCCACAGAGAACACCACAAGACTTAATGCTCAACATAGGTTAAATTCAAAGCTTTTCAAAGCCTTGAAATGGCCAAATGAAGTTCAAGACTTTCTAGGCCCCATAAGGACCCTGTAATTGTGCACATGTGTCATTCACGCCAGATGAAAACACAACAGGTTCCTTTCTTTAATTTAATCTGCAAATTCATTTCATGATCTTGCATTAACGGGATGCGTTAAAGGCCGCTAAGATCAGAACTGTACTCCGACAAATGCTCTCCAGGCACACACTTTTCTGTTTGTGTGACCGAATATGTGAAGGGAGAGTGCTGAGGTCAGTGTCTACAATGGCTAGAGTGCAAGTGCAACCTAAAGCCTAAATGGGTTCTCTGGTGTTCTCTGATCTGTTGGGAACCATATTTGATCATGTGGGGAACAATATTAGGTCATGCGATGAGGGAATCCCACCCATGACATTAATACATTACATTCAGAGTTTGTTCGTTGTCTCAGTGAAATATACTGAGTAACTTTAAGTTGACGGTGTCATAATAAAAGATATTCAGATGCCAGATATGAACAGAAATAGGTAGGAAATTGTGAATAACTTTTTCTTTCTAGATTGATCATTTGGTGGTTTGTAATGAATCCTTCAACAACTTGCATAGGTGAAATTGTAAGGTTCGAACCCATTTATGTATACATGTATGTATGCATGTATTCTCGATGTCGGACTTCCAGGCACTTTTTGCATTCACAACACGCGAAGGGTAAAACAAATGCCACTGTCATAGAGACAACATTAAAACTACCCTAACTATCACAGTAATTTGTGCTTTTTGGTGCTTTGAAAGCAAATTTCTCTTTCTATTAAATAGTTCAGATCTTTCTCTATAATTTCACATTCAGCTTTTTTTTATCAGCCAATTGGAAGTTCTTGAATTTATTTTGCGAAAATAGTTTTTGAGGCCATGATCTGGTAAGGCTAACACTGCCACTGACACTCAGAATATCCCAACTTTCACTATTATCTCTGTTTTTAATACTTTCAGCGTAAATTGCTCTTAGGTTAAATTAAATACTTCAGATCTTCCTCTTCAATCGCGCATTAAGATATTTTTAATCAATCCAATGAAAGCTTTAAAATTGTTTTTGCAAAAATAAATGCTCCGCATAGACATAGCATTGCTGCAGCGCACATAACTGCAGTGTTTTACCCTGCGCATAGTCAATTTCACTTATCTACTACTTGTACTAGTACTACTACACTAGTGAGGCCAGACCTGATGGGTTTCATTGTTTTATTGCTCAAAAATCGATAGTTGAGTTTGCTATTGGATTTAGTACGAACTTGCATTGCATGACCTACGTGTGTTGCTCGTGCGTATGCGTGCGAGTGTGCGTGAGTGTGAAAGGGTCAAAGTGGCCACTTAAAGTGAGGGCTGGTCAAATTTGGGCACACAGGGGTAATGAGTGGCGCAAGTGAATGAAGCATGCCCTGATTGGTGGAATAGGCGTGCAGTGGGGCGTGACCAGATGTAGAGCGTGTGCAGCGAGGGGTGGGTGGGTGGTCACAACAGCGAAGCATTACAGTTTATACCAAGTAGATACTGATATCTCTTAAATCGTCTTCAGTGGACAACAATGTATTTCAAGTGATCTACATGTATAGTTAAAGCTGCATAGTCCGATGAAAACATCAAATTTTCAAAACCAAAACAATTATCTAGATTTGATTCTACATATCTACCTTAGATACTGATGCACTTATTAAACATTTACCCGCACATAGAAGGGAACACTGAGTCAATTAATAGAACCTGTTACTGCAGAAGCCTATGGTGATAGAGTTTTGACAAGCTTGCCAAAATTAATTTAGCATGTTTCCATTTCAAATATATCAAAAGTTTGCGATTTAAAATAAAAGTCACTTCAAACTAAAGTAAGGTAGATTATAATGAACAGCCTAATATGTTTATCTCAGAAAATGAGAGAAACTCAAAACCATCGGACTATGCAACTTTAAGTGTTTTCACTTTTAATGGTTGTTTCGTTGTGGGTTAAAAAAGAAGAAGAGCATGTGAAGGGGATGGTTGTGTGGGGATGAGTTAATTTGTGCAATATACAATTACTGATTGATACTAAGTCGGGTCAGTTCAGCGTGTTTCTTCGCGTCAATACGCCACTTCGGAGATACCAAAGTTAGTGCACAAACAACCCCTAAACAACCCCCACCCCACTCCACCCTGGCCATAATATATGTATATGTGTGTTTCTAGATAATACTAATTCGATTAAATAATAATAATAATAATAATGACAAAAATACACATTCATATACAGTTGATCTTCAACATCATTCAGATATGAAAATGGTTATTAAAATCACAATTCATGTAAAGAAGGGTCAGTGTGACTGTGAGAACCTTTAAATAATAATAATAATAATAATAATATGGTTTAAGAAGAAAGGAAAAAGCACAAAAAGAAAGGAAAAACACAACAACAAAAGAACCTGCTCGTCTATTAATAAGTATTATTCAAATAGTTGAGTGAACACAAGTCTATCGGAGCGATGCTCGGCAAAAAACACGTGTGGGCGTGAGGCGGTGTGGGGGTGTGGGGTATGTGTTGTCTGTCAAACTGACAGTCGCGTCACGACCGTGTTCCCGACACACGAGGGCAGTCAAGCGGAGACGGACAGCGTGTTGTGTTGGTAGAGCTAACCGAGTAGCCACGGGGCGTGGCGCCAACAGGAGAACCAACACATATCACGAGCAGGGGTTAGAAATACTAATTGTGTCACACAAAATATATATATATATATATGTCACACACAAAATATATATTTATATATATATCTAAATGTATGTATATATAGTATAGTTATACGAGTCTTACCTTGGTACAGATGATGGATAACTGTTGTTTTACCGAGGTATAAGCCTCGGATAGATGTGGGCTAGGGAGAGGTAAGCACGTCCGGTACCAGCAATCTTAACCTACTTATTGAGGATAAAAATGACTTTCAAACAATGGATACTATTACTTTACCGAAAAGGTACACCAACGGAATAGATGTGGCAGGGTGTGGCGGGAGGGCCCTAGCCCACATCTATCCGAGGCTTATACCTCGGTAAAACAACAGTTATCCATCATCTGTACCAAGGTAAGACTCGTATAACTATACTATTTTACCTCGGTAAACAGCCTCAGGCTAGCCTCAGGCTAGGGAGACCTTTACATAATTCATTTTTATCCTTAATATCATTCTTTCTTATTATTATAACATTCTAAATTTTTGTTCTCACCTATTCTTGTTAGTTGGCGAGAAGACGCTTTGCAACACCGGTAGGCTTTTCTAGTCGTTTATTATAATGTTTTGCAAACGACTTAGCCGTCTTCCAGCCTGCATGCGCTAGTATTCTTTTCACAGAAATACCAAGCACCCGCGCCTTGGAGACCATGGCTCCTCTAGTTGAGTGGGAAGAGTATTTACTCGTATCCACCCCAGCCAATTTCAACACAGTAATTGTCCATCTGGCAAGTGTGTCTCGTGAAATCGCCTTATGTGGCTTTATAAAGCTCACTAATAGTTGTTGTGATGCACGTAAATCCTTTGTCTTGTATATATAAGCCCGTATGGCCGACACAACACATAATTTCCGATCATTCGGAAAACAGTCTAAGTGAACCGTTGATAAAGGATCACCTAACGTGTTCGATTTAAGCAATTTTTCTAAATCAAACGTAGCTTGTTGCTTGTCTATTTCTAATCCAGTTAAAGATAAAGCAACAATCGTCTGTCCTCTGTGTCCGGTTACTAACAATAACAGGACCGCGACCTTAAAACCTAACTGTTTTATATCTAACCACGAGTTGTGAGGCCAAGCCTGAAACAACTTAAATACTATAGAAACATCCCAAAACCGACTATACTTTGGTTTTGGAGGATTCCTTTGATAAATTGAACGAAGTAAATAACAAATAACATGATGTTTTCCAACTGTTTCGCCATCAATTCTAGGTAATATAATTGATAACGCACACCTCGCCGCATTAATCGATCCAAAGGAAAGTCCTTCATCCTCTAGAGAACGAAGAAACCGAGCTACTTGTGAAATCTTTGGATTTGTTGGCTTAACTTTCATTAACAAACAATGTACACCCCATTTCTTTAAATAGGTTGTATACATTTTGACAGTTCCTGGCCTCCAGGCATCCGATACTATCCTATCCTCAGTAATTCTGTCCAATCCAAATTGCTGTAGCTGTTTCCTTAGAAAAGGAATGCCAATAGGGGCGTCGTTGACACGTCGCCGTGAACCACTAGCGGTCCGTGGTGCGTCAGATTCCCGAGTTTTCTTGGGAATCGTATACAATCTTTTGCCAGTTGTGAAACTGCTGGCAGCCAAGGTTGCGTGTCCCAATCGGGCACCACCAGTATCGCATGTGTCCCTTCCAAGCCGATTTTTCTCACTACTCGGCTGATAATGCTAAATGGTGGGAAAATATAAAAATAATTATTTTCCCAGGTAATAGCAAACGCATCTACTTTCCAAGCATCCGGTTCAGGATGCCAAGAAACATAACAGGGTAACTTGTTATTATTTCGTGATGCAAATAGGTCAACTTCAGGTGTACCCCATTTTTCACAAACGAAGTTAAACAAATGTGTAGAGAGAGACCACTCTAAATGGTCATGGAAATTTCTACTTTTATAATCTGCAAGTGTATTTTGTGACCCTGGAATATGCGCTACAGTCAGCCAGACTTGTTGAGCCTGTGCCCAGTTCCAAATCAGTTTAGATAACTGATTGCAAGACTTTGATTTGGTTCCACCCATGTTACGAATATATGCCATGGCAGTAGTATTATCAGTTAGTATTCTAACCTGTGATTTATTTATCTTTACTAAACTACGTAAGCCCAGATAAATAGCACGCAATTCTAGTGCATTAATATGGTCTGATTTTTCATCATCATTCCATCTACCTCCTGTTGTGACCCCATCTCGATGAGCTCCCCAACCTTCTAACGAAGCATCAGTAGTAATCACTGTATTAGGTTCCGCCATGCGGATTGGATTTGGTGAACTTGCTATATGTTGCATCCACCATCCAATATCCTGTAACCCTTCTTGCGAAATAAACATCTTTCGCTCAAAATTGCCTTTAGTTCGTGTTAACGCTAAATTTTTATCTATTTCTAGCGACTTAATATGGGCCTTCCCATATAACACCGCAGGTGCATATGAGGTCATTATGCCAATAAGAACAGCAACCTGTCTAATTTTTGGCTTTGATAACTTAATAAGCTGAGTCGCTGTAGTCATAAACTTAATTAGTTTTTGTTCTGTTATCGACACTGTAAGGGACTGTGTATCCAGAATAAACCCTAAACATTTAAGTTGTTTTGTTGGTTTAAACACTGACTTTTGTTGATGTACATAAAACCCCAATTTAGTGAGTAATGCACATAAATCCAAAACTGCATTCACACAACCAATTTGTGTTGATGCTATAATAAAAGAATCATCTATGTATGGAAACATTATATGACCCTTCCTCGCCATTACCGAGAAAACAGGTTTAAGCAATTTAGTAAATAAACGTGGCGCACAAGCTAAGCCATTCGGCATACAGGTAAACTCATAGAGTTGGTTATCCCAAATAAATCGAAGAAATTTTCGGTATTTTTCCATTATGGGAAGCGTATAATATGCATCCTGTAAATCAACACTAGCCATCCACGCATCTGGTGTAATCAGATCCCGTGCCGTATCTAGAGAGAACATTTTAAAATGTCTATATTCCACCCTTTTATTAAGGATTGTTAAATCCAGTATCATTCGAACATCACCATTAGGCTTCGGTCTCGAGAAAATGTTTGAAATAAACTGTCCTGAACAGTGTGTCACTTTCTGTATAATTCCTTTCTCAAAGAATTTATGTACCTGTTTAGTTAGTGCGTCTCGTTCAACTGGTTGAATGTTATATGGAAAAGGTATTATACTTTGTACAGGAATTTGTGTAAAAGGAATTTGAACACCCCTAACTATTTCTATAATTTCTTGGTCACTAGTAATTTTGTGCCACTCAGAAATATGATTACTAATATTACCAGCCACAAAGTTGCTTACAGTTTGTGTGTTTTTAGAGGCTACAGGGACTTGTAAAGTTTGTGTTTGGACCTCTACTTGGACCCCCCCCTGGGGAAAGGTCTCGACGAGTTGAACCCTCGACCTATTGGCCGTGCGGTGTTGTCGGTCCAGCCTGGGCGAGCGCCCCGGCCCCGAAACCCTTGACCAAAGTTTGAACTCGGTCTGGTTCCTCTGGTGAACCGTCGTGGACGAAAATCCCCTCGTGACTTTTTGAAACGAGGAACTTCCTGTTTCTTCTTGCCATCCATGTTTTTGCCACTCTTGGCTGCAGTCTCTACCTCTTTATAGAGGTATTGTAGTTGACCACCAAACATCTTGGTATTATCTAAAGGTTTCCCTTTAATCGGCTCTGGAGCAAGATAGAGCGTAAACTCCTTCCCCTCATTATCGGTAACCTTCTTAGAGCGAGCCACTTCTTTGCCAGCATCTGTGCAAACTGACTTGAAGACATTTTCATATCTTCGAAACGACAGGTAATTACCTGCCGCCGCTAGTACTGCAATGCCTTTGTCCATTGTCTTAGCCAAAGATGAGAACTTATTTTCACTCTGCATCCTATTAGCCACAGGAACAATAGCTGTTAGGGTAGCCAACACTGCCTTATGCACTGTGTGCAACACATCCTCAAACTTCTTACGGTCATCCGTCATATTGACATCCCGATCCATCTCTTTAATGATGGAGTTGGGAACACCCTTTATGCCTGTTAACTCATCTCCTAACTTGGAGATAACCTCCGCCGGTTTGAACGTGCGAAAATGACCATTCACGGTCTCGCGCATAAGCGTAGTGGTTTTAATCCGCTTAGCCTTTGGCTTCTCCACCTTCTTAGCCACTTTAGTGCCAATGTCCGCATAGACCCCTTCATATACGGTGTCTGAGTCTGATTCCGTAGAAGTAGACCCAGTGGACGACTCAGAAGAAGAATATTTCCTTTTCTTCTTCTTCTTTTTGGACTTAGTCTTCCGCTTTTTGCGCAAACCAGACTCTGCCCGCTCCTTGGTGAAATCATCACCCGAAGAAATCACCTGTTTCTTCTTCTTTCTCCGTTTAGGAGAAGGAGGAGGAGGAGCCTTAAGCTCCACCGCCGAGTCTGTGTCCAAGAAATCTTCAAATGAATCCTCTTGAACACTCGGCCTACGCCGCTTCCGAGACACAGGCGATTTGGCAGTCAAGATGTGGCTTTCCAATCTTGCAAAGCGAGCCTCCCAATCTGGAGGCGCAGGCACATCAGGCACTGCGTCCTCGTCCGGGTCGGAGAGGATATGCGCCCGGGGCTGTGTCGACGGCCCTGCCGACAACACGGGTGAGGAGTCGTACTCCTCGTCCACTCCACTCGGAACACGCCCCTCGGCTGCTGCTGCACCGCGCTTACTCCGCTTCGTGGCCATCGGGAACTGAAACAAACATTTTTGATCAGTCCCGGTATATATATATGTCACAATATGGTTGTTTCAAACTCATTTGGACATCTATTGGTGTTAAAGAACGTGTTTATACCGTTATAACACAGGCGTAATAAGCTAAATTTGTGCGTGGGTTGTGGGTCAAGCCCAAACCTTACGCGGGGTCGGGACCAGTGTATCGGCCCGCCCATCCCTCTGTTCCGCACACTTCTCCCACCTGTGACTACTACGTCAACAAGTTGGAGAAAATGCTACGAAACTCGGAGAAACGCCTGAAAAAGTTTTGTCTAGGGGAGTCTATAAAAGAAACCCAGGAGCATCTCCAACATTACTCTCTATCAGAGTACGAGAGAATTTCCACATGAGATAGGGCGAAACCCACATCTCTACCCATAGTCACACGGTGACCCGGGTGTTGACATAACCGCTAATGACCGGTTTGGTTCCTTCGCGAAACCCACTCGAGTGTTCTATCCTTGGTTGTTTATAACCAAATAACTCGTCCAAATTGGACCAACGAAAGTCTAAACTTTCCATATTGATGCTCTAATGCATCATAATTAAGCTAACCACAGTTTTTATTATACTTACTGCGTATTTGCTTGTATGTAGACTAATTTTGCCGGAGCAACCCAACGACACGTTATCCAGTCGTGAGTTGTATATGCTAATTGCTGGTACCGGACGTGCTTACCTCTCCCTAGCCTGAGGCTAGCCTGAGGCTGTTTACCGAGGTAAAATATAATTATATATATATATATATATATATATATATACATACTAATATTAATATCGACGATATCGATATAGATATATATGTGATGTAAGCATTATGCCAGTATAAAGGCGTGGAAGGGAATTATTATTATCCATTTATTACCACTCGATACTCGCCATTTATTTTCCCCGTTCCTTCCATTCTTGGGCCAGTGGCGCCACCACCGGCCCAAATCCTAACTACGGGCGCGCCGCACTATCATTCTCGCCCGAGAATGCTTTCCCCTGTAATATTTAATCTATTATATATATATATATTATATATATTATATATATATTATACATGATGTATATAGATATGCTAATTGCTATGTAACTTGTAAGACAGTGGACAGTAATACAGTGCTAAATATGAATTTTATGATGGTGGATAGTAATACTGTCGTAAATGGTATGACAGTAATACTAATACAGTAGTAAATGGTATGTAAGACAGTGGACAGTAATACAGTGGTAAATGATATGTAAGACAGTGGACAGTAATACAGTAGTAAATCATATGTACGACAGTGGACAGTAATACAGTGGTAAATGATATGTAAGACAGTGTACAGTAAGACAGTGGTAAATGATATGTAAGACAGTGTACAGTAATACAGTAGTAAATGATATGTACGACAGTGGACAGTAATACAGTGGTAAATGATGTGTAAGACAGTGGACAGTAAGACAGTGGTACATGATATGTAATACAGTGTACAGTAATACAGTGGTACATGATATGTAATACAGTGTACAGTAATACAGTGGTACATGATATGTACGACAGTGGACAATAATACAGTGGTAAATTATATGTATGAGATTGAACAATAATACAGTGGTAAATGATATGTACAACAGTGGACAGTAATACAGTGGTACATGATATGTAATACAGTGGACAGTAATACAGTGGTATATACTATGTAAGTCAGTGGACAGTAATACAGTGGTAAACGACGAGTAAGACAGTGGACAGTAATACAGTGGTATATGATATGTAAAACAGTAGACAGTAATACAGTGGTAAATGACAAGTAAGACAGTGGACAGTAATACAGCGGTAAATGATATGTAAGACAGTGGGCAGTACTACAGTGGTAACTGATACTTAAGACAGTGGACATTAATACAGTGGTAAATGATATGTAAGACAGTGGACAGTAATACAGTGGTCAATGATATGTAAGATAGTGGACAGTAATACAGTGGTCAATGATATGTAAGATAGTGGACAGTAATACAGTGGTAAATGATATGTAAGACAGTGTACAGTAATACAGTAGTAAATGATATTGTAGTAGTCTGCACTGACCTCTCAGGCAAGTAACCACATAGACAGATAGGCATGGGTAGTGTGTTGATATCAGGGAGCCTAGGTGGTGTAATGGTTAGCACACTGGCCCGGAATGCAGAGATGTGGGTTCGAGTCCCACTCGAGGCGTAATATTTCCCATTTTCATTACACCCACGACAATATGTACGACAGTGGACAGTAATACAGTGGTAAATGATATGTATGGTGGTTTATTTCCGTGACGCGGATGGGTGGTGGAGGGTCATGCGATTTGATGGTTGGGTGTGAATGAGTGTTTGAGTAGGGGACAGGCGTACAGGCAGAGTTTCACCAGAAAATAATTTGAGGGTACACAGAATACGGCGTAGGGGCGGGAGGAGGTGGATCTGGGGGGTCTGGAGGCTTCGGTGTCTCTGGCTCCTTGAAGAACCGTGAACAAAATGATCCCAACAATTTGAGAGTACAGACTCATAGCCTCAGAAAATCTAATGGTAGGGAGGGGCCTATGGAATTTGAACAATTCTACCCTCTGGCAAAAAAAAACTGAAAGGGAGTTTGGTTTGGTTACTACTATACTAGCGACATACTTTGCTTGTTGTTTGATAAGAAAAGCCGATATATGTGTGTTTGTGCGTGCGGGTATTTGTGTACGGAGGGAGGGTGTGTGTGTTTGTGTACGGAGGTTTGTGTATGAAGGCTACTGCATGACTGGTTTAGGAATTTAGCGTGGTCTGTCATGTCAACACACAACGTCAAGTCGTGCTCCAATGCCGCCATTAGTGACGTCACAATTAAAGCAGGCCCTCTGTTCCAAATGTCACGTGATGTGCGACATGAATGGGTCGCCTCTGCTCTCTGTACAAACCGCCCCCCCCCTCCGCTCCGCCCCCCCCCCACCCCCTCCTCTCCCATCCCCTCCCCTCTCCTACCATCTCCTCTCCTCTCCCAGACACCCCTCCCCCTGTCCCCTCCCCTCCTCTTTTATGTTTTCTCCCTCATTTCTGCTTTAGTTTTGGTTATCCCCCTTTTTCTCATACACACTAGAATATATATATGTATATATATATAATATATATAACTCTTATACCCTTATAGATATGCAGGTATTGCAGGTATTGCAGGTATAGCAATACCTCAGGGAGTTTGATGCCCCTGCCTTGCAGAGTTGTTAACCACTGCCTTGTGGTACAGGTCCTTGACAGAACCGAAGGCTAAGGGAGCAAACCCTGAACAGAAAACCATGTCACTGTGGCAGCATTAAGGGCGGTTGATGTATGGAACTCCCAATATCTCCCAACCAGCCACTGCAGGGACAAATAGTTTTGCGCCTGTCTTGACATGTTCTTGCCGGTGTGAAACCTCTATTTGCTCCCCGAGAGAGTGCCGCTGGTAACTTGCAAAAGCCAACAGCACTTCAACACTTTTGCAGGCAGCTTTCATGAAATGTCGGCAGTCAAGTAATGAAAGCAGTCTTTGTCGCATCGCGACCGACAGCATGATGATGATGATGATATAACTCTTGCGCGCGCTAACCCACAACACATACTCCTTTTATCCTAAAGACACCCCTCGGACACGCACACGCACACGCACACCAAATCCCTCATACCCACATACCGCAGGCTACCCTTCTGACAGGCCACCCGAATCCGTTAACTACCCGCTAGGTGCAAACCCTGGCCTCATTAGTGATTAGCGCCTGCAACGCGCCATGACTCGCATACACCTGCCAACATTTCGTCGCGAAACCCAATGGTTACAATTTTGGGTGATACATCGTCGACAGGTGTGAGCTATTTCCTGTCAACGGTCGCTTTAACACTTGGACGGTTTGTTTTCCCCCCTGCTATGTATTACACTATTAGTATTACTATTACACTGCGTATAATCTGGGACACACATACACAGGGCCTCGCTGTACTAACAAGTCGCCGACAGGGTTGGTTGATTGGTGTATTAACAAGTCGCCGACAGGGTTGGTTGGTTGGTGTACTAGCAAGTCGCCGACAGGGTTGGTTAGTTGGTAGTTGAAGTTTTACGTCCTGGCAACATCTAAGGTCATATCAGGATGGGCACCGACTTGTGACAGTGCGCACTCATGGCAACTTAATAGTGCTGCCCCACTGGGAGACCAGGCCACCAGCACCATGACCTGATATCCCACTCAGTCACATTATCCTAACACGGAGCCAACCAGTCCTTGCCCTATCCTATTATTATTAATGCCAAGCGACTGGCTAGGAAGCGACACGTATCAATTGTATAAGTCATTGGTTTGACTGGACCAGGAAGCGAACTCCCGATCTCCCACACGGGAGGCTTGCACTCTACCGATTTGGCCATCGCGCCCGGTGCCAAAACGGGAGATGGACGCTCAACTCATTCGGCCTGGTTTGCCAACAGGGTACGTGCACTTTTTAAAAAAGCAGGCGAAAAAAAGGAAAGAAAGAAAAGAAATTAACGAACATCGGATGGCAAATCTGTTGCGTCAACTCTAGCCACACCACGTTATATACTCGTGGCCAGTTCGTTGTGTGTTTACATTTGCGTGCTGTGCCAATTGTGAGCATAGGCTTTCCTGTTCCGAATTCACAAACTATTACAACGTTTACAAACACGACTGGTAAACACATTCTTGTTATCTGTTTTCTTTAGTGGGGTGGCTTAGGTGACATTTTCTTTAAAGTTGCTTAGTCCGATATATATATATATAATATATACATGCATATATATATACATGTATATGTACGTACACATACCGCTGTCCAGTCATGACGCCAAGAGTGTGGGTGTCTGTTAAGTGCTGCCAGATACAGTAGAACCTCTCTAACCGACCACCTCTACAGATCGACCACTCCCCTATATCGATCGCTTTATTTGGGTCCCAAACGATCGCCAATACAATAATACCATTGTAATCATTTAAAAAAACTCCTTAAACCGACCACCTCCCTAAATGGACCGTATAAAGGGCCCCATGGTCGGTCAATGTAGAGAGGTTTTACTGTATACTAATAATATAGTGTCTTTGTGTGAGGTGGGGAGGGGGGGGGGTGCAGCCAGGTGAGGCGGGTGCGCATGCGCAATGCGCACACTACAGGTAAGCGGGACTCCCCACCAACGGGTGTCACCTCCCTCAACGCCTCGTTATAATTAACAGCGGCGTCTTTGAGGATGGCAAATTGGCCATTAACATCACGGCATTGTTATTTCATGCTGAAATTATCAATCACCTTTTGCCGCGCACCACGTTAATCCCACAGGCGTGCTTCGCGGTGAAATGGTTGGGTGCTTTATGTATTTGTAATCCTGTTCAGGTCATCGAGTGTTGTTCCATGACGAGGTGTTTAGCGTTTCCCCCCGGTTCATGGTCACGAAATGTCGACAGGCATCAAACTCTGAGATGGTTGGTTGTTGGAGTTTTACGTCCTGGCAACATCTTTTAAGCTCATATCAGGACGGGTACCGACTTGGGACAGTGTGATAACCAGTCCTTGTCCTATCCTATTAATGCCGAGCACCAGGCTAGATAGCGACAAGTATCAATTATATAAGTCATTGGTTTGACTCGGCTGGGATTCGACCTACCGATCTTCCGCACGGGAAGCCTGCGCACTACCCGATTGGGCTACCGCGTCCGGTGGGTGCTTAGGTGTAACTGACACTGCTCGGTTCCCTTCCTGGCCTGGGAACACATCGGAATCAACCTGATCACCCCCTCGCAACCTGGTTTGGCGTGAGACAACCCCCGCCTCCGCCCCGCCCCCGCCTCCACCCCCGCCCCCGCCCCCACAAGGCTCCTAGATCCCAGCCTCCTAATCCCCCCACACCGCTGCTGTACAAAGCAGTTTGTGTGTTCTGCGGGGTGTTGATAGTTGGTGCGGTGCTCCGTGTACAAACTGGCCCCCATAGATCAGACAGATAAACGCAATATCAGAGGCCTCCTCATTGGAAGCAATTTAAAAGCTGGAGAGTCCGATGGTTGTTGAGATTCTGTAGTTTTCTGAGATAAATATATACTACTAGGTCTTGGCTACAAAATATTATAACTGTATAACACTTTATACTTCTTATATTAGCTTGATCGGTATAATCTACCTTACTTTACTTTGAAGTAACTTTGATTTCAAATGATTAACTTTGGAGATATTTGAAGTGTAAATGTGTTAAATTAATTGTTGACATACTTGTCAAACCTGTGATCCCATAGGCTTCAGCAGTAAGATATTGTATTAAATTTACGGTGTATATCCTTCTATTTATGTGTTGATAGGACGTAAAACCCAAACAACCAACCAAGGACTCCTATGCTCGCAAACGGGTAAAGTTGCATAGTCCAATGGTTTCGAGTTTCTGTCATTTTTATGAGATAAATATATTGAATTGATTTTTTATAATATACCTTTTATTTAGTTTGAAGTTACATATTTTAAATGGCTATGTTTTGAGATATTTGAAGTGCAAGCATGTCAAATTAGTCTTAGCAAGCACACCACCACTCTGACACCATAGGCTTTGGCAGTAACATGTTCTATTAAATTGCCTCAGTATTCCATTCTATGCTAAATAAGTGCAACCGTATCTAAGCTAGATATGTAGAATCAATTCTAAATAATTGTTTTGGTTTTGAAAATTGGATGCTTCATCGGACTATGTAGCTTTAATTTTGCATGATTTGATTTGGATTATAATGATCACTTTGGATCACTTTGGATTATAATGATCAACCTAATGTATTATAAAGAAAGAAATGGTGAATAAACTGGAAATCATCGGATTATATCAACCATAATAATTTAAAAGAAGCAGAAACAAGTTAACTGAGGACTTGGACGGACGCAGACAGGCGCACAATGGTCTGACCGCACAGGTGTGACAGATCACGTGACCTCGTGTGCGTCACGTGACTCCAGGGTGAGGTCAGCCAATGCCAGCTGGGCGAGCTCCCACCCTGGCGCTGAGGTGATGGCGCACACGTCGGTATCAGGAGGCAGTGATGACTTTGAACAAATCCAAAACCAAAGTGAGAACAAACATTAATAATATACCATTTCCACACAGCAGTCCTTCCCACTGCCATGTTGGTGGTTTAAATTATCTATGATAGTGTAGTAGTCTGACCTCTCAGGCAAGGAGCAGCATAGACAGGTAGGCGTGGGTAGTGTGTTGATATCAGGGAGCCTGGGATGCGACATCTGTGTTCAATCATGAGGCTAACCTGGAAGGACAAAGTGACGAATAAGGAAATACTGAAACAGATGGGGCTGCCCTCTATGGAAGATCTTCTGATCAAAAAGAATCTCCGGTGGACTGGACACCTCATGAGGATGTCATCAGACAGGCTACCAAAGCAGATCCTCTATTCTCAACTGTCTTCTGGCCACAGAAAGAGAGGGCGCCCCCGTCTCCGGTTCAGGGATACCATCAAGAGAAACCTGAAGCTGAGAGACATTAAGATCGACTCATGGACGCAACTCTCACAGCAGAGAGCTAAATGGAGAGTGGCAGTCAAGTAATGAAAGCAGTCTTTGTCGCATTGCGACCGACAGCATGATGATGATGATGGGTGGTGTAATGGTTAGCACACTGGCCTGGAATGCATAGGGATGTTGGTTCGAGTCCCACTCTAGGCGCAATATTTCCCATTTTCATCACCCCAACGACACTGGTGCCGTGACCAGGATCCTGTACAAGCTACGCGCTGTATACTTGTTGAACCTACCTAGTGTATGTATGTAAGTGTGATGCCTGTATGTATGTAATTGTAAGTATTAAAAGACTTACAATTCCAGGGGGACGAGTGTAGTAGTCTGCACTGACCTCTCACTGTCTCAGGCAAGGAGCAGCAGAGACAGGTAGGCGTGGGTAGTGTGTTGATATCAGGGAGCCTAGGTGGTGTAATGGTTAGCACACTGGCCCCGAATGCATAGAGATGTGGGTTCGAGTGGCTTAGAGTTAAGTGCATCCGCAGTCTGTACGAGAAGATGATATCGTCTATGTCAAACAAAAGGACTTACCAAAATTATACTTGTCACCACTGCCTTGTCGTATTACTATAGCGGAGCAATGACTGCTTTAGTCAGTATCAGGATAATGCAGCTAAGTGCAATGTTGTATCACGGTGCTAGAACTTAGAAGTATGGTATATCAATGGGGAAGCACTATAAAGCCACCATGAGTGTGCACTATCCCAAGCCATGAAAAAAAACTCAACACTCTGAATCAATCAACTTCATGTTTGACAACTACTTTGTATGAACAGTTCTCTGACGTGTTTGTGTTTTTATTTTATTTCCTTTTGAAAAGAAAAAAACAGATTTGTATTTGATACTGTATCTACTACACATAACCAGGTCACCAAAACAACATTTTGTTTCTATTTGCTATTTTGAAAGCCGATCAGTAAACTAGCTGCAATGCGATCCTTATAAAGCACGGGTAGGATTTAATTTTCGTTGAATATTTTAAAATTAATTAAATATTTTGAAATGTGCACATCGCCAAATGTTTTTATAAAGCTCGCTTTTACCACACCATTCGATTTCAAAAATGTATAATGCACCACAATAATCTCACGGAAATGACCATAATGAGGTGTTTAAGACATGAATAGTTATTCAAAATTAATAAATATATAATTTTTAACTCACAAATCCATCGCAATATCGGTTTGTTTTCTTTTCTGTTAAAAGACCAGACAGGATGGCCGAATGAGTTAGAGCGTCCGTCTCCCGTGCTGGCAGATCATGGGGTCATGGGTTCGAACCCATGTCGAGTCAAACCAATGACTTAAAAATGTATACTTGTCGCTTCCTAGCCAGGCGCTCAGCATTAATAGGACAGGGAAAGGACTGGTGTGCTCAGTGTCAGGATAATGTGACTGAGTGGGATACCAGGTCATAGTGCCGGATGCCTGGTTTCCCAGTGGGACAGCACTAGAAAGTCGCCATGAGTGTGCACTGTCACAAGTCGGTACCCGTCCTGATATGACCTTAGATGTTGCTAGGACGTAAAACAACAAACATACAAATTTCTGTTAAAATGCAAGAAAGAAAAACAGCTTCCTATAGAAAGAACAGTCTTAAGGCCCTGTCACATTACGGCGTATGGCGGGAGCGTATTGAAAACCTACGTAGGTCCTGCGCGTGCCGGCCTATGATGACATTTGGTGACCTTTCGGCTGGTTTTGAGCGTATGTGGAACCTATGAGGAGCGTATGGGAGCGTGCTGTGACATTTTTTGACAGTTTTGATTGGCATGTGGAGCGTACGAGTAGCATACGCGTAGCATATGCGCGTATGAGTAGCGTGCATACGCTGTGCATACGCTAGGAGTACGCTCCCATACGTAACTCATAGGTTATGCGTACGCTACATACGCTAGAGATACGCCGGTGACACAAGTTGAGCGTATGAAAAACCTATGCCGGCATACCCCTAGCGTACGAGGAGCATATGAGGAGCGTATGCCGGCGTATGAGTAGCGTGTGGGCCATACGCCCTCATAGGTCGAGATTTTTTTAGCATGGACAAAAAAATGTGGACGGACGGATTTATGAAAGCGTATGGTGGCGTAGGCCTCATAAGCCGGCATCTGGCGGCGTATGAGTAGCATATGAGTAGCGTATGCGTAGCGTATGAGTAGCGTATACAGCGTATGCCAACGTATATGACGTAATGCGCCTACGCCGCCATACGCTCCCGCAAAAAACCCTAATGTGACAGCCCCTTAAGGATGGCGGTAACGTGGAAGGGGGTAATATTTAGAATATGTAAAGCCTTCCCGAGACTGAGAGCTCACAAAGTACTGATCTTGATATACGCATGGGTGTGTTTGTGTGTATACATATATAAATATACACATGTAAGCCTGTGTAGTCATGTATCTATGTATGTATATATGTATGTATGTGTATGTATTATGTGAGTATAACTAATATAAGCAACAGAAGTTTCCTGTATCATCAAATATTCCCTGCTTAAAGCTACATAGTCCGATGAAATATCAAATTTTCAAAACCAAACCAATTATCTAGATTTGATTTTACATATCTAACTTAGATACTGATGCACTTCTTCAGGATTTGTTTCTGCATAGACGGCAATACTGAGTCAATTTAACAGAACCTGTTACTGCAGAAGTCTATGGTGTCAGAGTTTTGGCAAGGTTGCCAAAACAAATTTTCCATGTTTGCACTAAAACTATCTCAAACGTTTACCATCTAATATAAAAGTAACTTTGAACTAATGTAAAGTAGATACTAGTGATCATCTTATATATTTATCTCAGAAAAAATACAGAAATTCAAAGCCATCGGACTGCAACTTTAATCACCAAGCACAACCGATGGGGCCGCACCGCCACTGCGCGCCCACCTCCCTGACTGCTCCGACTGTTCCAGATTAATAATAATAATATAGTTGGTAGAGTTTATCCATGCCGCGAAAACACACATGATGGATGTTGGGCATCTTTCCCCTTTTCTTGGAAGTCCAAGCCACACATAGGTAGATGCACATCTCATCGTACCCGCCCGAAGTGTTCGCATCGCCTACATTCCCCCACCCACCCACCTCACACACCACTCACACATACATTCCACATGATCTCACTCCATGCTAATGTCTGCAGTTCACAAGGCGCCCTCATTCTTCAAGCTCATGGTATGCATTCTTTTAAACTGACAACTGATGGTAGGAATTCACACCCCACTCTTTTTTCTTTTTTTTGAACGCGGTGGCCGAATTGGTAGAGTGCAGGCTTCCCGTGTGGAAGGTCAGGAGTTTGATTCCCAGACGAGTCAAACCAATGACTTCCAAAATTGATACTTGTCGCTACCAAGCCTGGTGCTTGGCATTAATATGATAGGGCAAGGACTGGTTAGCTCAGTATCAGGATAATGTAACTGAGTGGGAAATCAGGTCATGGTCCCTGTGGCCTGGTCTCTAAGTGGGGCAGCACTATAGAGTCATCATGAGCGCGCAGTTAGATGTCAGTACCTGTCTTGATATGACCTTATGACAAAGTTAACGCCATGCATTAGGCTACCAGTAAAGCATTAGGCTATCAGTAAAGACCGCTAAGACTAAGACTAGTAAGAGCAGTCTGATCAAGTCTGGCATAGCCTGACCAGTTAACGGCATGCATTATTAGATAGCCTAAAGGGTCTCCACTTTACACGGCTATATCATATGTGATCCATGCATACCTACCCCAACCCCTTTTCACAAGCACACGCATCCACACACGCAAACACATACACATGCAAATACATGCAAACACATACACACACAGAAACATGCACACACATACATGCACATACACACACGCACATACACACACAGATACACACTCACATACACACTAACATTCAGACACACACAAACACATACATGCACATACACACACGCAGACACATACACACATACACACTAGCACTCACAGACAGACACACGCCAACACATACACACACATAAACATGCACACGCACAAACACAGACATGCACATACACACACGCAGATACTCACATACACACTAGCACTCACACATACATACACACACAAACGCATACACACACGTAAACACACAGATATACACACATACACACACAGACAAACACGCAGATACACACTAGCACTCACACAGACACATGCAAACACACACAGATACACTACATACACACTAGCACTCACACAAACATACACACGCACATAAACACACACACACGCACATAAACACACACACACACACCTGCTACTGCGCTCAGGCTCCTTATCATCTCCTTATCTCCTCCCGTCGACATGCCGCATATCACATCTATGACGTCACTCTGGCGACCAGCGGCGATGTGATTAACCCAATTGATAAGGGGCGCATTACGTTTGCATGACGAGGCGTGTTGCTCATCTTACTGTGTGAGTTTCATGAAACTGCGAAACAGCTGCAAATTGTAACGGGATATTAGGAATTAATTAAATTCACGAGAGTTCATTATGTGGTTCTGGTATGCTTTCTAGCCATGCTAGTTTTGCTCGCCAGAAAAGAAGAAAAACTCTATTTATTTAAATGTAATTTAATCAGTAAAGGCTCAGTCACAGCTTACCGGATTGCGGTACCGTTCTCTGTCCGGTGGTGTCCGGTGTGTACGGTGGCAAGTTTTGAACATGCACAAAACTTGTACCGGACACCGCCGGACTGACGTGTACAGTTGGTGTCCGTTTTAAGTCTGTTTTGTCCGGTTCATGTCCGGTACCCATCCATTACATCTCTGGTTTGTTTCCTGAATAGTCCGTTGATGGTGTTGCGGGAATTCGGTCCGTCGTTTTTTTTCATATGTTTTCAGTGCGTCCGTGATCAGTCCGTTACGTGTCCGGTTAATGTTCGGTCAGTCCATTTGACATTCGGTTTTCGCCCGTCGGTTGACCGTTGCTTGTCTGTTGTTATCCGGTGTCATCCGGTTATCCTCATGTGGCTATTCGTTAATGTACATTCCTTGTTCATGTAGCGTTCGTTTCGTCTGGTGGCCTTTGCAACATTTCGACACATTTCGCTACATTTTGATACCAAACACCACCGGACTAGAAAATTCCTTTGTCCGGTTGTGTCCGGTACTCAATCCGGTAAGGTGTGACAGGCACTTAAGAAATAGTATTAAATATTGTTGAATAATTACAGGTAAAATAACTGAGGTTTGAACCCCCCCCCCCCCCACAAAAAACTCCCTTTATATTAAATATTAATCTGTATTTGATAAGTAAGTCTACACTGCATGTCTCGTTGAAAGTTAAAGCTGCATAGTCTGATGAAAGCATAACAATTTCTAAACCAAATCACTCACTTAAATTTCGTCCTATATACTCGACATAGATCCTGGTGCACTCACTAAGCATCCATTACAGTTTGGTGGTCCTGTACTATGCGACTATGCTCGAAAATATGTAAACAAAGCAAACGCCAAGATCATCGGTGTGCAGGCTAAAATTCAATGTGCATGCTTTCACTTCAAATATATCCAAAGTTAAAATACGTTACTTCAAAATAAAGTCAATTATATAGATCAACCTAGTTTACCTACCAAATAAAAAGAGGCAGAAAGACAAAACCATCAGATTATTAAGCAACTTTAGGTATGCTGGGGGGAAAGATATCATAAGTTAAAGTCCGATGGTTTTGAATTCCTGTATTTTTTCTGAGATAAATATATTAGATCGATCAATAGTATCTACTTTACATTAGTTCAAAGTTACTTTTATTTTAAATGGTAAACTTAAAAAATATTTTGAGTGCAAAAATGCAAAATTAGCTTTGGTAAAGCTTGCCAAAACTCTGACACCATAGACTTCTGCAGTAACACTAACAGGTTCTGTTAAATTGACTCAGTATTGTCTTCTACACAGAAACAAATGCTTAATAAGTGCATCAGTATCTAAGTTAGATATGTAAAATCTAATCTAGATAATTGGTTTGGTTTTGAAGATTTGATATTTCATCGGACTCTGCAGCTTTAATTAAAGGTGTTTCCTGAGGGTTCTTGTGAGAGGAGAGGGTGGGCGGTGAGTGGTAGGTGGTGGGTGGGAGTATGTATTCACCACGCGGACACGTAGAGGTCACCGCGAAGGTCAAGTGTTCCTCAGACACAGAACGCGCTCAGCACTTCCGGTTGGCATTTTTTCCTACTTCCGGTGTGACTCAGGCTTATTAATGCTTTACCGACTATTTTAATTCGGCTAGAGTGCGAGTAAGCTTGAGATTGTGCGCTTTGGGGAGTATGGGTTTAGATAGTGCACGATAAATATGGGTTGCACAAATACATAACAATTAATCTTTAAAAATACAAATGTTGATCAATTAAGGGAAATTCCAACTGCAGACAATAATATTGGTCGTCCTTATCCCCCCCCCCCCCCTTGCCATATCCTAGTAATAACGGGTGCCACGCCAGGTAACGAGCAACAAGAATAGTACCAATTGTATAAGTCTTGGTTTAACTCGGCCAGGGAACAAACCCATGACATCCGAAATGGGTAAGGAGTGTCCTACTCATTTAGCCATCCCATATGGGGTTTTTTTAACAAGAAGGAAAAAAAAGAAAGAAAAGGTATCCAGAGTTTAAGGTTTAAAATATCCATAAAGTATGAAACAAACGGACACCTGAGTTGCATTTCTCCCACAGATGAATTAATTTCTTTTTAATTTTGTCGGGTTTTGGTTCTTCGGTCGACGATGTGTTAGTGACGTGGCACGGTCATAGTTCTCCCCTTTCCAGGTCAGGTGCTCTTTGTGGCCTGCCGGTCAAGGTCACAAAGGGCATGGTGTCTTATCCCTACATCAGGAACTCCCATGTTGCCGTCCACTGCGAGAAAATGTCGTCTGCTTTGAGGGGAAAAAACTAAATGTCTTCTGCTATTTAAAGCGTCATAGTCTGATATTGATAACAGCGTAACATTTGTCTAAACCAAAGAACTTACCTAGATTTCACCAGACATAGCCAACTTAGAACTTAGATACTGGTGCACTTATGAAGCATAACAGTATTCTGTTATTTAAAGCTGCATAGTCTGACGGAGGCATAACATTTGTTCAAACCAAAGAACATAGCTAGATTTGATAATACATAACTAACTTAGATACTGGTGCACTTTCGAAGGATGTGTTGCTGCTTAGAAAGGAATAAAATATAAGTCAATTTAACAGAACCTGTTACTGCCAAAGGCGATAGTGTCCAGCATTTTGATGTGCACACACCGATATTAATTGTTCACGCTTTCACTTCAAATATCTCCAAAGTTAGTCATTTATAATAAAAGTTACCTCAAACTAAAGTAATGTAGATTTACAACGATCAACCTACTATATTTATCTTTAAATAAAATATATTACAGAAAATCAAAACCATCAGTAGACCTATATATGCAACTTTATATATATATATATATAAGATCCAAATTGTTATTGTTGTTATTGCTATTCATAATGACAAGTACATTTTTATTAAATGGACCCTGTCTGCCGTCCTGATATGACCTTAGATGTTGCCAGGACGTAAAACTCCACCAACCAACCATGTCTACATAAACAAGAAGCACCGTGTGCAATGATCAGCGTGTGTTGTGGATGTGTGAAGGTTGTGTGTGTGAGTGTGTATGTCAGTCTGCTGTGTGAGTGTGTGTGTGTGAGTGATGGGGTGTTATACAGGGTATGCACTGACGTCACCCTAAACGGAAGCGCGGCCATTGTGGCGATAGTAACCACAATAATAAACACAGTCGCACTGCAAACTCAATGGCTATGAGCAATCTTCATACAGAAAAAGTTAAATATCTCTAAAACCACACCACCTAGAAACAAACTGATTGGATTACACATAGAAAACATGTTTAACAAAAAGATTATATTAAATTGATAAGGTTATGGTTCTGGATTTCTATTAATTTGGAATAAAACTGACGTTTTGCACTGCGCATACCGGCAAACTCAATGCATTGTCAATGGCAGTGAGCAATCTTCATACAGAAAAAGTTAAATATCTCTAAAACCACACCACCTAGAAACAAGCTGATTGGAAATCACATAGAAAACATGTTTAACAAAAAGATTATATTAAATTGATAAGGTTAGGGTTCTGGATTTCTATTAATTGGGAATAAAACTGACATTTTGCACTGTGCATACCAGCAAACTCAATGCATTGTCAATGGCAGTGAGTAATCTTCATACAGAAAAAGTTAAATATCTCTAAAACCACACCACCTATAAACAAACTGATTGGAATACACAAAGAAAACATGCTTACCAAAAAGATTATATTAAATTGATACGGTTAGGGTTCTAGATTTCTATTAATTTTGAATAAAACTGATGTTTTGCACTGGGCGTACCGGCAAACTCAATGCATTGTCAATGGCAGTGAGCAATCATCATACAGAAAAAGTTAAATATCTCTAAAACCACACCACCTAGAAACAAACTGATTGGAATACACATAGAAAACATGTTTATCAAAATGATTATATTAAATTGATATGGTTAGGGTTCTGCATTTCTATTAATTTTTAATAAAACTAAGGTTTTGCACTGCGCATACCGGTAAACTCTATGGATTGTGTACTGGTTTTTTGTTGTGTTTTTTTTGGTAAAGTATTTATTCATCTGAATATGACATTTGTCAGCGCCGGAGCACTGGTCTTGCGACCATCTTACTATTGGAATTGACATTCTAAATAATCTAAGTTTGGTCAGTGCTGTATTAGTCACAGCACGGATCCTGTAGAATTAAGGGAGTGACTCCTGCTGTATAATGTACAGCACCAGTCACTGCGGTTCATGCAAAAATGGGGAGCAGCACCGAGTAGAAGATGTATACTCGGGGCAACTCAAACAATCGTTGTGGGTTACATTTTTCTCTTATAAAACAAGCTAAGTTTATAGTTGACAAGACATTTTGTCTGTCTTATGTAATGTTCAATGTGTTTAAACAGATTGATAGTTGTGTAGGATGTTCGGTGTGTTGTTGGTATGTTCATGATGGTTAAGGGTGGTGGCAGGGAAGGGGGACCCATTGGGGTGGGTGGAAGGGGGGGAAAAGTTGATATCGCCACAATGGCCGTGCATCCGGTTGATGACGTCACATGAATACCCTATATAGGTTGGATCCCATGACTGTCTGTAGCTGTGTTCACATGCAACTAAAGATGTCACGACGTGTGTGTGTGTGTGTGTGTGTGTCGGTGATCAATTATCGCTCACTATGAACATTCCCCTAATATCGCCCACGCGATAGTCGACTCGGTCTAATCACCGCGTGTCCTATAGCAATATGTCGCCATTGAAAATAGTGAAACATCCCCGGTCGTGTAATAATTCAATAAAACAGGGAAGAAAGATCTCCGCCATTTCCACGATTTGTGATATACACCGATTAATATCACAAAATGGCAATATAAATATATATAGGCTATATATATGCCATATATATGTCACGACCTGTGGACACCTCAACTCATTATGCCACCATGTCCGGTTACATGTATTATGTCTTTCGGCCATGTAATATACACCTAAATATATCTAAATTCCTGTTAATTGGATATGTACCGAGTTAAATCTCAGGATTTACAAGAGTGGAAATGTAGGCCTAAGAGTGCACTGAGTGCAGAGAATTGATACTGAAAAGTGACGCTGAGAGATATCTGCTTTTTTACTACATGGTAATCGGATCACATGGTAATTAAATACCGAAGGAACTAAAATTCCAGGGGGCGCCGCGACGCAAGTCGGACCATCGTGGGCGATAATAGAGTGAAAAGCAGTACATGGATATTTGTTTGACAGGCGTATGGTGGGTTGGTGTGGTAGGGGTTTAGGGATATGGTGGGGGTGTAGGTGTGGTTGGGGGTAGTGGGGGTATAGGTGTGTGTGGTGGGGGTTTAGGGGTGTTGTGGGGGTGTAGGTGTGTGTGTGGTAGGGATGTAGGTAGGATGAGGTAAGGATTGAAGGTGTGTGTGGTGGGGGTTGAGGGGGTGTGGTGGGGTGAAAGTGTTGAGTGAGTGGAGTGGTAGATGTGTATGGGTGTATGGTGGAGGTGTAGGGGGTTTGTGGTGGAGGTGTCGGGGTGTGGTGAGGGTTTATGTATGTGGAGGGTGTATGTGGTGGGGGTTTAGGGATGTGGTGGGGGTGCAGATGTGTGTGGTGGGGGTTGAGGGTGTGTGTGGTGGGGATGTAGGTGGGTATGGTGGGGGTGTAGGTGTCTGTGTAGGGTGTGTGTGGTGGAGGTGTAGGCGGTTTGTGGTGGAGGTGTTGGTGTGTGGTGAGGATTTTGGTGTGTGTGGGGATTTAGGGGTGTGTTGTAGGGGTGTGTGGTGAGTGTATGGTGTGGTGGGGTGTGCGGGTGTGGTGAGGGTGTATGGGTGTGATGGGGGTGTAGGTACCTAACATAGAAGAAAATACATTGGCTCCAGTGGGTAACCATGCAAACAGACGTCGCTACTTCAGTTCGTTGGCCCGAGTTGCGTCGCAGTACCACCTATCGATTAACGTGGAATTGTGCAACCCCATTGAAGAGAAATGTAAACGTGGGAAAACACTGGGTGTATAAATAACCTGACCTGATGTGTAACGCTGACATAGATAGGCATCCCTCTCCACCATTATTTAAGTTTCATTTGACACTGGTATCATTTGATGGTAAACATACAAATAACACATGTACAATTAATGTATACGCTAACTTTGTTCTAGCTGTGTAGATATGGAACTACACCTTATTTCAGGTCAGCTCACATAGAAGCTCATTTCTTAATATCAGTATTGGCCAATATCTGCTATAACTAAAAGGGTTTACCTAGACGGCAGACCGAACCCACGTAATTAGGTGTACTAGAACGATAATTGCACATATGTATCGTTTTATATTATCACAGAAAACACATTATGCATTGAGCTAAAGGTTTGCTGTGAGTGAACACAAATTCCTTAAGCACAAAGAAGGTACTGTATTTATGCGTTATGAAGTTTGACCTAGTTCCGAGTTCGTCCCCATGCATCCCAACCAGACCCCGTGTCACCTACTAAAGGGGAAATGTAAGGGTACAGGCACAATGAAGTGGTTGGTTAGTTGTTGGAGTTTTACGTCATGGCAACATCTAAGGTCATATAAGGACCGGTATCGACTCATGACAGTGTACACTCAATGGCGACTTTATAGTGCTGCCCCACTAGGAGTCCAAGCCACTGGCACCATGACCCGATTTCCTGCTCAATCCTTTCCCCATCCTATTAATGCCGAGCGCCAGGTTAGGTAGCGACACTTGTCAATTGTGTAAGTCAACTTAGCTGGGATTCGAACTCCCGACCTTCCACAAGGGAAGCCTACACTCTGTTCTAACCGATTCTGCCACCTCGCCCGGTCAAGTGAAGAATAATTGCATGGTCCGATAGTGCTTAGTTTCTACCATATTTCCTTTTAGATGAATACATCAGTTTGATCATTATAATCTACCATACTTCAGGTTGAAGTAACTGTTATGATAAATTGCTAACCTTGAACATATTTGAAGTGAAAACCGCCAGATTGATGTTGGTGAGTACACTGAAATACAGACCATCATAGACGTCATCACGAACAGGTTCCATTAAATTCACTTAGTATTATTCCCTTCCATGCTGCGACAAATGTTGTATAAGTGAAGCGGTACTTATTGTAAGTTGGATATGTACGACCAAATCTAGGCAAGTGCTTTGGCTTAGAAATCCCACACTAGAAATACTGCTGAACCTTATGGTTTCAGAACTTTGAAATGTACACCAAAAGTAATTGCCCATGCTTCCAATTCAAAATCTCCAGAGTTAGCCATTTAAAATAAACGTTACTTCAAACTAAAATACATATAACTTATAACGATCAACCTACTATATTAAAAAAACATTTTAATGGCATAAATTCAACACCATGTGCCCCATGTAAATCTGTGTCCAGCTCGCGTATTGAATGAATTCTTACAAACAATCGAGAAAGACATGACAAACATAGATGGTCCACTGTTCCCTACTTTAAAAAAAAGATTTACTCTTGAAAATTGGGTATTTTCCTTAAAGAAGTTAACAACAAGATTTAGATTTTGTTGGTGTTCCAATATAGTGAATAAAAAATGTCTTTAAAATGTTTTATAGTGATAGAATTTGAAAGTTTCAAGTTCTTAAGCTTATAAGCGTGTCCAAATTACAAAACCATATATATATATTACTATTGCGTGATATCATTTTATTATTGCCATGGCAACAATTCAACACCCCGAGTGGTCGTCACGTGGTCGCGCAGTTCCATTTAATAATAATCTTTGTAGAGACTGTCTTTGCATCGCGTTTTTCCCTTCGGACCAAATACCGGCTTCCAGCTTAAAGAGCTTTCTGTTAACTTTACAAATTCTTTCCAAATTCCTTAAATATAGCCCGACGAACTGCTATGTCATCCCCGGTGTTATAAATAAGCGTGTTGTGCTGAGTTTAAACAACAACAAAAATTGGGTATTTAAGAAAAATATTTTGTGTGCAGTTTTTTGTGTGGAGGCGTGTAAACACATATTTTAAGTAACGAAGGCTGCTTACTGCTCTAGCCGCGGTTAGCAAATTTCCTGTCTGGGTGATTGGGTGTGGGGGGGGGGGGGGGTAGTGGGTGCTGCAAGTGATATAAACATTAAATGGCAGAATATTTCCCATCGCACTGGTATGTAAGTGTCTCACTGTCTGACATCACACATTATACATACAATGTGTAAAATATATAATTATAATTATGTGCTATGTAATGCATTATGTGAATACAAACGTGCACCTACTTGATACTATATCCCTTCACAATAGTATGCAGGTTACTTACTCCCTAGTTCCCGAGTTCTTATACTCAACCATATGAAGAATAACTGGTTGTTTGGCCGTCTCACTCATCTTATACTCACTACTATCAGGAGGATCCTGGCAACTGTCTGCCAGTCTCCTCCCACACAACTCATAAGAAAGAAAGGGAGACAGGTCACGCAATATTGACAATGATAAGGTTGAGCTTTATTGCTACAACTCTTGTTCACCTACTAGTGACCCGCCACCCTGACTCACTTACAACCTGCTACACACACCCACATAGCTTCTGCTTGTTCAGTCAAAATCAATGCCTACAGCCCATTGAACCGAAGTCCTATAGGTGTTACACACAGCTCCGAGGTGAACTGCTTCCTTTGGTATCTCTAGAGTGAGTGTCTGTCTGTCCAGCAAGTGCAACGAGTAAAAGGGTGACTGGGCTCACACAGCCAGCCAATCAGACACCTCTGCAACCCCAGGGCAGGTGGTGTCCCTAATGTATGCAGAATGGCTGGGTGTGCTTACACAGCAGTCCTGTGGTAACAAGTAGTCATTATACAGTGACATTAAACAATAATACATGTCCCTCTCCCTTTTGCACTCTTCCTGGTGCATGGAGGGAACATTCCTGTAATTAGTAACTGTATCTTAATATCCGGACATCATACCGCAATCCTCCAGTGTGTGCCGCATGAGGGGGGGCACTCCACCAATGTGCCATGAAGGAATATATATATAAAGTATATGTTCCCCTTGCATTTATACTCAGATAATGCGCTATATTTCACATATGATGAACTATGATAACATTACTGGATGGTTAGGGTGGAACTAGGAGCGTTATGCTCCAAAAAAAGAAAGGTTATGGAATGCTAAGAACAGTGCAGTAGTACCTAGTGGGCCATATGCTTATCCAACATTTGTTGTATACATATTTGGTCAATATTGTGTATTTTACCTGTACTTATAACTTATATATAAGTTACATGAGATTCATGGTGACTACTGTATTTTCGGGATAGTAACATGTTGGTATCTTTAGATCTTTGTGTGGATCTTCCGTAATTTATTTAGGAATGTAAGAACATGAAACACGCCAAACCAGTAACGCCCCCTGCCGGCAACTATGTGGCCGCCGGCACTACATGGTTGCTCTGTGTGGTGAGGAGCGTGGGGAGCGGGAGCAGGACACTGTAGCCCTATAACTTATAGGGTATGCCCTATAGGGAAAAGGCTTCATTCAACTCACAACGATTCAAATGAGAACTATAGAGTTTTCTCAGGAGTTCTAGGATGCTTTAAAGTTGCATAGTCCGATGAAGACATCACATTTTCACAACCAAATCACTTATCTAGATTTGAACCTACATTATAAATGATATTTCATATTTCACATTTCTCAAGTGATATTTCATATTCCCCCCAAAACGATATTCCACATTCTGAAAATCATATTCCACATTCCATGTCTAACCCATATTACTTATTGGGGAGTGCTGGTAAGTGCTAGGGTGGGGATTTGTATCCCTATGACGGCGTTGCAGGAATTTACCTGACTCATGCCCCTCAGCCTGTGCTGACTCAGGGGCAGTGTGGTGATGCTGGGTGAGGTTGGGAACCTGGAGGCAGAGACGGTGCACAGTAACTATGAAGTTCATTGGGAGCGCTACCTGTGCTTTACAATCGAAAGATATATTTCAGGCAAAATAGTCTGAATGGATGGGCGGAATGATTTCAAATGGATCGAAGCCGAAGGCTGAGTCCTATTTGAAATCAGTCTAGTAGGCCTGAAGAAAAGAGCTTGCACAGTGTTTATTTTGGTATAATCGAAAGGCGTTATTTTACATATTTGCCTAGACATGTGTCTGAGTGGACGGGTGGGGTCCCATCTGGGGAAAACAGTGAAATCAATCTGGTGAGCGGAGTGAGTTCAAATGGGTCAAGGCCGAAGGCTCGGGCCTAATTTAAAATCAATTCACCCACCCCCGAGGACAGTTATGATGCCTACAAGGATGTACGAGTGTGTCTTTTGCTGCATAGTCCGATGAAATCATCAAATTTTCAAAATCAAAACAATGATCTAAATTTGATTCTACATATCTAGCTTAGATACTGATGCACTTGCTAAGCATTTGTCACCACACAGAAGGGAATAGTGAGGCAATTGAATAGATCATGTTACTGCAGAATGCTATGGTGTCAGAGTTTTGGCAAGGTTGCCAAAATTAATTTTGCATGGTTGCACTTCAAATATTTCAAACGTTAGCCACTTAAAATAAAAGTTACTTCAAGCTAAAGTAAGGTACATTATAACGATCAACCTAATGTCTTTATCTCAGAAAATTTCTGAAACTCGAAACCATCGGACTATGCAACTTAAAAACAAAATTGTATTCCACATATGCAGAGCTACCTTGCTACTTTCTATTGAACTATATTCTGGTAACTTCATAATGGTACTAGTGTCCTTCACTCGAGCAGAACAAATGAACGACTGTATCGAACAAACTGCTGTGTACCTGTCCAGCTAATCTCATCTCATGTACTGACTGACAGCTGGTTGTTGGAGTTTTACGTCCTGCCAACATCTAAGGTCGGGTACTCGACTTGTGTCAGTGTGCACTCATGGCAACTTCACAGTGATGCCCTACTGGGAGACCAGGCCATTAGTGATGTGACCTGATATCCCACTCAGTCACATTATCCTGACACTGAGCCAACCAGTCCTTGCCCTATCCTAATATTAATAATGCCGAGCACCTAGCTAAGAAGAGATAAGTATACCATTTTTAGGTCATTGCTTTGACTCGACTATGGTTCAAACAATGTGGGCTTGAATCCCACGATCTACCAAAACGTGAGAAGGACGCTCAACTCATTCGGCCACCCCGTCTGGTCCACTGATTGCTGCAGACAATATTTAATATGTATTTGTACTATGGACTTAGGTCAGCAGACACAGGTGTGGGCTTGGTGCTGTTGATGACCAATGAAGTAACCAGCGCAGCGCCCGCCCCCTCCCCGCATCCCCCCTCCCCCACTTCCCTGACTCAGTGACACAGCGTGCTGTGGGTGATGCCGGGGTTGGGTTGCGGCTGAGGGTTGGTGGGTGGTGGTGGTGGGGGTGGAGTGGGCAGCGTGAGGTGAGGCGGGAGTGGTACCTGTACACACCTGTGCCATCTGGACACACCACACACCTGACCACCCAACACTGACCACCACAAACCTCAACACCCACCGCCGGAACTAATTCAACACATGCCGCTGACCAGACCCCCCCCCCCCCCCCACACACACACACACACGGGTTAGATGCAGATGAACAAAACTGACTAATTGGGAATGAAATTCTAATAAATAATGCTGATAATAATGGTAATAATAATGCTACTTAAGAAAACAATTACAATAGATAATGCTAGTTTGGAGTATTATTAAAATAAATAATAATAACAATGTTACTTGGGAATATAATTAAAATTAATAATAATAATTATATGCCACTTGGTAATATAATTAAAATATATGAATCGGTATTATTTATAATAGTGCTACTTTGGATTCGATTTAAATAATTAATTTGAATAATAATGCTACTAGGGAACACAATTCAAATAAATAATAATAATAATAAAGCTACTTGAGTACACAATTCAAATTTCTAAATTAGTATTATTAATGATAACAATGCTACTTCGGAATATAATTAATGATAATGCTATATAGTGAGAATACATTGTCCGAAGTTTGAGGAATGCAGTCGGCTTCTCAAGATTTAATATTAATATTACATTGACAGCTTCCGAAGCCCGTGGTCAGATGGCGTTGCCTGTCATGAATAGCTCATGACTGGGCGTATTTTAATCACAGCTGTGGTGGCAATTACTCCCACCTCACCCCGCCCCACTCATCAACCGCCACCCCAACCCCAACCCCACCCACCGCCCCACTCATCAACCGCCACCCCAACCCCAACCCCACCCACCGCCCACCGCTCCACATGTAGCAAGGGCGTGTCGAACTATGGAAATCATCGATCACTTAAACCAAAGTAGCTAGTGTTTTGATCTTTTTCTTTAAATCTCTTTTTTATTTTATTTGAAGACTTTGCTTTGTCTTTGTGGTGTGCTTTTCTTTGTGGGTCGATGAATTAATGGATTAGCTATTCGCGTTGATCACTTAGTCAACGTGACTTGATTAATAAAAACGTCACGTGGTCAGTACTTTACCAATAAAGGGGAAAAGGCCAATGACGAACACAGAATTTGGGTTGTTGATTGATTCATAATGGCCCCTTGCATCAAGATGTGTAGCTTGCTTGCTTACTTTCTTTCTTTCTATCTTTCTTTCTTCTTTTTCTCTCTTATTTTTTCCTTTCTTTCTTTCTTTCTATTTTTCTTTCTTTCTTCTTTTTCTCTCTTATTTTTTCCTTTCTTTCTTTCTTTCTTTCTTTCTTTCTTTCTTTCTTTCGTTCGTTCTTCGACTTGACAGTGCACACTCATGGCGACTTTATAGTGCTTCCCCACTGAGTGACCAGGCCACCAGTACCATGACCCAAGATACCACACAGTACATTATCTTGACCCCGAGCCAACCAGTCTTTGCCCTGTCCTATTAATGCCAAGCAGCAGGCTAGGTAGCGACAAGTATCAATTTGATGTCACTGGTTTGACTCGGCTGCGATTCGAACTCCTGACCATCTGCACGGGCAGCCTGTACTCTGCCGATTCGGCCACCAGGTCCGGTGTCGCGGATTCAGTTCTCCGCCAGTTTCAGGTCTCCGCATCGCTTCTGCACATGTGTCAAAATCGAACAGCATCGTCAAGGCGTTGTCAATGGTCGTGAGCAATCTTCAAACAGGAGAAGTGAAATATGTCTAAAACCACACCACCTAGAAACAAATCGCTTGGCACACATATAGAAAACATGTTTACCAAAAAGATTATATTAAATTGATATGGTTAGGGTTCTGGATTTCTATTAATTTTGAATAATGTTTTGCACTGCGCGTACCGGCAAACTCAAGGCATTGTCAATGGTCGTAAGCAATCTTCATACAGAAAAAGTGAAATATCTCTAAAACCACACCACCTAGAAACAAATCGCTTGGTACACATATAGAAAACATGTTTACCGAAAAGATTATATTAAATTTATAAGGTTAGTGACACTGCCACTATAGTGACCGTATGACTGAGTGCAGCGATTTGCAGCGATTTGCAGCCGTTTGAATCTGGCTCGATGTTGACACATGCGCAGACTATGCTGTTCGATTTTGACACATGCGCAGAAGCGATGCGGAGAACTGAAACTGTCGGAGAACTGAAAGCGCGACACCGGCATGGAACTGTGCAGTGAGTGGCTGTATTTAGATAGCAGATTGGTTAGAGCACAAATCACAGCTTCATGAGAGGAGACTTTGTCCCTTTGTTGTACCATTAGCCACCCCTGTTATTGGCACGGGTCTACGTGGCGCTTACTGCGTTGTTCCTATTCTTAACGCTCTGTTGGGGTTGGTGGGGGGGGGGGGGGTGCATATCTATATCTAACCTTCTTTTACTTGAGTATAGACTGATAACACACGCACGGATCGGGACACACTAGAAAGGGGGATATAAATAGATAAATAAATAAATAAATAAACAAACAAACAGTTGCACACCGGCTAGTTTGACAAAGGAGGAAAATAATATTTTTATCTAATGTCATAAATGAGCAACATATCGCGATTGAGGTATTAAACTGCTATTGTCTGATATCCAATTTGATGCCGGAGAGCCTGTGTGGGATGTATGTATATTGAACTCTTTTTTTTGTTTAATATACAAAGAAAGCTTACTTAGAATTGTTGTTATCATGTGCATCCAATGTTGATACTGGTGGACTTCTTCAGCATCAGTTGGTGCATAATAGAATAAACACAAAGTCAATGTAATAGAACCTGTTACTGCTGAAGCCTGTAGTGTCTAGCATTTCGGTGTGCATGCCAGAAGCAAGTCCACGTGTTTAGTCTTCAGATATCTCCACACTTAGCCAACCAACTAAAAGTAATGGAGATGATAACAATTAACCTAATATATTTATCTAAAAAATATGTCAGAAACTCAAAATATTGTTGGACTAGGCCACTTTTATCAATGCGAATCCGAGGTTAATACACTCTTGAGGAGCGGGAGTGGGGGCTTCAAGACTAGTTTGAGAGAATCTGTTTAAAAATTTAGAAACCTGGTTAATTGAATTTGCGATTTCCAAGTGTTTTACGATAAAGCAACAATTCATCGCTAAATCTATTGTCAGACTGGGTCGACCCCACAAGCTGGAATATAGGTCGCCTATCAGCATGATAAATATGACCATGGGAACTGTATCAAGTACTATTTGATTTGGTGTATTGGGGTTTTGCGTCCTGGTACCGTCCAATGTCATATCAAGACGAGTACCGACTTAGGCCAGTGAACACGGATTGCAACTTTATAGGGTACCATGACCCTCACATAGCTTACATTATCCTGACACTGAACCAACCAGTCCTTTTCTTATCCTAGAAATGTCAAGTGCCAGGCTAGGTAGCAACAGGGAATTTGTTTCCCTTGACCACAAATATATGATTGTGAGCTTTCTAATTTAATGAGTGTCTATTGGCACATAATTGATTGTCTGCTTTTACATGTAAAAGCGATGGTTTGAACAAAAAACAAACATTTCTCGCCGTGAATATGGCCTATGCTGCCGACACGGCGTAAAGCAACCACCAATCAATCAATCAATCAATCAGGTAGCAACAAGCATAGCCTTGGTAATGTTTGGTTCGACTCGACGGGGATAGAACCCATGACTTCCCACATTGTATATGGTGCATTTAATCATTCAGTTAGTCAATTATACCATCTTCTTACTAAACAAGCACACATCTATTCTGCTAATGGCCAACAATTGCTGTATGGACATGCTCTAATCCAAACGAATGCATACAAACTGGTAATGGCTAAACAACGCATTAATTACATGACTAAGTACTGGAAAATCCAAACAAACAAACCTATCCCCGTTCTGATATGACCTTTGTCTTTGTTTTTTTGTTGATTTACCTCCTAGCAACACCTAAGATCATATGACCTTTGTGGTTGCAAAGATGTAAAAATCCCAACAAACAAACAAATCAGTCCCCGTTGTGATATGGCCTTAAATGTTCCTAGGATGTAAAACCCCGTCGATTAGATAGCAACAGCGGACCTTTGGACTTGTTGTGAATGTTGCCCTCTGAGTGGTTAGCGTTGTATGCTTCTTTTTTGGGGTAAATATTTGTATTCATCTGAATAGTTTTTTTTTATTTCAGCGCCAAGGCACTGGTCTTCCGGCCATGCTTAAGTGCCTATCACACTATGGCGGATTGAGCAACGGACAGAACCGGACAAAGAATATTCTAGTCCGGTGTTATTCGGACTTGAAATGTATTGATTATGTAACGGACCGGTAATGGATGGGTAATGGATATGTAACGGATGGGAACGGACGGGGAACAAATGGGGAACGGACAGTAATGGATAATAACTGCATAGGTCAGTCCGGCGCAATCTGTTACAAGTTTTGTGCATGCTCAAAACTTTAACGGATTGGGCCAGATATCAACGGATATGCAACGGACACAAACCAGACTTTGCCGGATATCAATGGACTTTGTTCGGTTTCTTTCTGTTTCCCCAATCCGGTGATGTGTGACAGAGCCTTTAAATTAACTTCGGTCATTTAATATTAATATTACATTGCAGGCCTCTTCCCGTGGAGTAGATGGAAATGACGAAATTGGGGATTGCATATTCAATAAAGAATCATGCGACAAGGTAAAAAAGAAAAAGAAAGAAAATTGCATGCCCTAATAGCCAATATAGACTTTTGCAATTTTGGGCAACCGTTGCTGATGCAATTGTATGTATATATGCAGCTGATGTAGACACTAATACAACCGGAAGCTGGTAGTGTGCAAGGCTGTATGCACTTAGCAACCTGGCTTGAATGAATGATACATGTATAGAAGGTCAGATGCTTTTCTCTTCGAGTCTCAAGAATTGGTGTGCTCACAATGTGCACTGTGGACAACATGCCTGTTCCGCGATAATAAACCAGGTCACGATAGACGTGTCGAGCCAACCATTGACCACTGAGTGAGTGTGAAACCCTACGACATTATGGCTTGTGACCGCTTGTGACCACTTTGACCAAAGAACCCACAGTCACCGGTGACCTCGTTATGACCAAAGCAACCTATGGTTGCAAGGTTTTGGTTGCAAGGTGGTTTTTAGTGCAGCAGCAGCTGCAACCTCGTGACCAAAATGGTCGCAATGTTGGTGACCACTGAGGACCACTTTGCCACCAATCCTTTCTTGTGGTAGTAAGAACCGGGCGCGTGGGCCTCGCGTGTGGAAGGTCGGGAGTTCGGTTCCCCGGACGAGTCAAACCAATGACTTTAAAATTGGTATTTGTTGCTTCCTAGCCTGGCGCTCGGCATTAATAGGATAGGGCAAGGACTGGTTAGCTCAGTGTCAGGATAATGTGACTGAGTGGGACATCGGGTCATGGCCTGATTTCCCAGTAGGGCAGCACTATAAAGTCGCCATGAGTGCATACTGTCACAAGTCGGTACCCATCCTGATATGACCTTAGATGTTGCTAGGACATAAAACAACAAAAAACAAAACAAACAATATTGTGGTCGTAAGCAGTAGTGTGACTGGGGTAGAACGCGTCACACTGCAATGCCTCACTCTTTTCAATCCATCATTAATTACCCTGCCGGTATGGGTTATGTCACAAGTCGGTACCCGCCCTGATATGACCTTAGATGTTGCTAGGATATAAAACTGCAAAAACACAAACAATCCTCATAATCCAAAAAGATTGGGCTTTAACCCAGTAGGTAGGGACTGATCTGTCCACCATCATTAGAATGTACCGCTGGCTAGTATTATTAGTAGGTCTCTGACGTCACACAGGAATGGGAAGGGTTTACTCACGTAGGGTACAATGCATACTCAAGACGCCTTAAATTTACTTGAAGTGGTAGTAGGGTTTGGACTACTTTCCAAGTCTTTACGTATTCCCTGCCCTATGTCATGCTAATGGCTGAAGATGGTCATTAGAGCTAAATTGACACTAATATCCGCAGCTTGACCACAGAGACCCGCAGACCATGTTTGGGCCCTAAATAACTCCATCAAAATATGTTGTTTCAAGATATACAAATTATGACTTGTCACATTTTATCATAATAATTATGAATTTAAATGAAGTTGTGTTGGACGTGTTACCGTCCCTTTAAACAAAACAGAAATGCCACATGCACACACACGCACTCAAATAGCTACGGAACAATCATCTAATTCCACCCGAGAGACCTAGCTTGGGATTTCCAGGTGGCACGCAGACTTTTTCAGCGATGGAATGAAACGTAATGGAATAAAGTGCTATAAAACATCATTTATTTTAATAATATAAATATATGTGTAATCTCAGGTGGTACGCAGCTGCGTGCCTGCGTATACAGAAGCTAAGCCCCTGCACCCCATATCTTGTCGAGCTTAAGGGGCTGTCACACTACGATGTATGTCCTTAGCGTATGCCGACGTATGCGATTTTCGACCAACACATTGGCAAAAAATGTGTGTGCCTGTTCAAAATGTTCAATGTATGTCGCCGTATGGCTCATACGTTTTTCATACGCTTGGTGTATGCTCAGCATATGTCGGAGTACGTTATGCACACGTATGGGGTAGGTCGGGATAGGTTGGAACATGTTAGCCGTACGTTCAGCCTGTTGTGAACGTGCAGTCCGCGTACAGCCAATGGATGCATAACGTAATCCAAACGTACTTCGAACGTATGCCTGCTGTATCTCCAGCATACTTAACTTATGCACCATACTTCTAGCGATGGACTAACGTAAGTAACGTTGGTCAGCATACCAACAGCATATGCAAACATTTTGTGAGGCACATGAATGCTCTCAATAGGTCAGAGATACGTTCTGCATATGTTACGTATGTTGTGTGTACGTTGTGTGTACGCCCATTTTTATCCCTCGCAGCGTCAAAAGTTTGGCATATGCCAACCTATTTTGATTTGAAACTTATTTCAACACGTTATGCTCACACCGGCGCCATACGTCGTTGTGTGACAGGGCCTTTAGCACGATCAACCCTCAGAACCTCCTCCCTCCCTCCTCCTCTCGCTTCAGCTTCGCGTACTTTGTGCATGTCCCTCTAATAGATAGACAATGATCCTGTGTAGTGGAAGATGAGACACTGCAGCTTGTACTTAATGCATGGTCATTGACCCCAAGTGCATTCTGGGTAGGTTTACATCTAGCGGATATACAGTAAATTCTCTCTAAATCGACCGTCCTTCGGACCGACTTTAAGTGGTCCATTTAAGGAGGTTGTCGGTATAGGGAGTTAGAATATGGTTACAATGGTATTGTTGGGACCCAAATAAAGCGATCGATATAGGGGAGTGGTCGATATGTGAAGGTGGTCGGTTACAGAGGTTTTACTGTGTGTATATATATACATATATATATGTATGTGTGTGCGTAAATATGGTTAACTATTAATAAATAAAGCTGTATAGTCCGATGAAGCATTCAATTTTCAAAACCAAAACAATTATTTAGAATTGATTCTACATATCTAGCTTGATCCTCCACATCTAACTTAGATATTGATGAACTTATTAAGCATTTTTTGTCACATAGAAGAGAATAGTGATACAATTTAATAGAAGATGTTCCTGCTGAAGCCTATGGTGTCAGAGTTTTGGCATGCTTGCCGAAACTAATCTTACATGCTTGTACTTTAAATATCTGAAAAGTCATTAAAAATAAGTTTACTTCAAACTAATGCAAGGTCGATTATAACAATCAATTTAATATATTTATCTCATAAAAATGACACAAACTCAAAACCATCGGACTGTGCAACTTTAACTTATATCTACAATTTCACATCTCGAATATCTGGATATTTTTGGCGATATAACGCTGGGTTTGTGCGTGTGTGTCTCTGTGTGTGAGTGAGTGTGTGGAGGTGTGTGTGTGCGTGTGCGCGTGCGTGTGTGTGTCTGTGTGTGTGTGTTTTAGTAATCCTGGCTCAGAGATTCTGGTTAGACTGTGTCACCCTTTACCCGAATAGATTCCACGTTACCCCTTTTGGCCCATGCGGGTATTGATTTGTGAGACTCGCTAAATGCACTGTATCAGACAGGCTGGCATCTATCAGCCACTGGCTACCTGTCAACACCATTAGAGAAAGAAAAAAAAAGGGGGGGGGCGAAACAAAAATAGAAGAGAAATGTCACCATTGAAATTGTCCCGAGTATATAAAAGAAGAAAACTTGTCCGCATTAATTTAACTTTCAAAGTACTCAACAAGACATTATTTGTTTGTGTATTATGTAGACTATACAAAACTTGGAGGTCACCAAGAGGTCAAGGTCATCATTTATATAACAAGCTGCACAGCACATACTCACTGTCCACCTTTCGTTTTATGGTCAATATTTTGTTTGTTGGGGTTTTACATCCTAGTAAGATCTAAAGTCATATCAGGATATGTACTGACTTGTGACAGCACACATTCATATGGACTTTATAGTGCTGCCCCACTGAGAGACCTGGCTGCTGGCACCATGACTCAATATCTCACTCAGTCACATTATCCTGATACTGAGCTAACCAGTCTTTGTCCATATGGTCGATAACCTCCTGGCTACAGGATTAACTAACTGAAAGTCATTCTCGCTAAAAGGTGATGAACGGTTAAAAATTATGCATCGCTTATTTTGTATATAAAAAACCCAAAACCTTGGTATAAAAATATATAAAACTCACAACAAAAATCCACCCCCAATAACAAATGAAATACAAATAACAAGATTCTTGTTGGGGGGTAAACACATTGACTTATTAATCATTTTAATTATGAAAGCTATCCTGTTCCCAGTAATACATTCGGTTTTATTCTAGTTATCATTTTTGTCATTGTTTGTGCAGCGGTTTAACTTCATTCCCTTTGACAGGCCTATTGTTATTATTATTATTGTTATTAGTATTACACATTACAACATACATCCCTTTACTCACTCGTGCTTGTGTGGGTTAAATGCTTAGACGCTATTTCCAATTTTTATTTTTTTAAATATTGTTGGCAATGTCCAACTTAAATTCACATTAATAGAGAACCTTGTGATTAAATCTTAATACTTCGATGAGGTCCACAGGTGGTTGGTTGTTTGTCCCCTTTGTTGTTCGGGTCTCCCTCCTGGCGCATGCCCGTTGGGGAATAAGTGAAAGGGTGGGGCCGGCTTTACTAAACTACCAGTAGGCTTTACTAATTAATTACCCGTTGGTCATTTCATGTAGTTATATAATAATAATGATAATAATAATAATAATAATAATAATAATAAACACAACAAACCGGACACGATGGCCAAATCTGTAGAGCACAGGCTTCCCGTGCAGAAGATCGGGAGTTCGAATCCCAACCGCGTCAAACCAATGACTTATAACATTGCTACTTGTCGCTACCTAGCCTGGCGCTGAGGGGCAGCACTATAAAGTCGCCATGAGTGCGCATTGTCACAAGTCGGTACCCATCCTGATATGACCTTAGATGTTGCTAGGACCTAAGACAACAACAAACAATACAAAACCAAGCTTTTTCTTTATTTAGAAAAAAAAGCCCAACAAATTTACATCGACATTTCAGTAAAATTGACCGGAAGTTAGGATTCCCGACACACCCTCGTTGTGAGCGCGGCGGGCTTTATTTGTTATTGGCCGATTTGGGTCACTTTTGATGTCGGTATGGTGCGCGCCCTCCAGCGGCGGCAACAGGTGTGGTGGTTGTGTAATTAGCGCCATGTTTCATTTGATGAAGCCAGCAATATGCCACCACAGCCTTCTGAAGGCGTCGGGTCAGGCGTGGCAGAGAAGTGTGTTTGTTTGTTTAACGATCCCCCAGCACAAAAAGTAAACATGGACTATTAGCGGTCATGCAGTGGTTAAACATAATTGACTAAAATATTACATTTCAAACAGGTAAAATAAGACAACAGAAATGTATGCCAAAATAGCATACAACTGTAGTAAAATCGCAAATGCTATATAAGAAATAAAACCAATAATAAAAAAGCATTTCCAAGTTAAAAATGTAAAATGAATATTTGGTAAAAAAAACCAGTTTCCCTAAAAAATGTAATGAGTTGCGGGTGGAATCGGACCGACTCCATCACGCTGGGTGTTGCAGAGAAAGAATGGGCGTGTCTGGGTGTTTATGTTAAGGACGCGACAGCTGTTGGGAATAATAAAATATTTATTCCGCCAGGCGATTTAGGGATTTGCGGTGGCAGGGGGGGGGGGGGGGGGTGTTCGATATGGGCTGCTCGTATAGATGAAAAGGTTCCAGGTAGTGAGTCAGATGCCGTATGCAGATATACTGATTCAGGACAATTGCAAATTGATTGCATGTAATATATAAATGACTACGATATTTCATTATTTCTTTACCTGTTGTATGTGTTCTTTGTGTGGGGGGCGTGTGTGTGGGGGGCGGGGGAAGGGGGGGGGGGGGGGGAGGGGGGGGGGGTGAGCGTGTGCGTGTGAGCGTGTGAGCGTGTGATGTGAGTTACGCTTTAGTGGTGAAACACTGGTCTTGGGGAACTTGCTATTAAATTCAAAATAATGTGTACCAGAGAAAGAGAGGAGGGGGTGGTGGAGAGATTGGGAAAGGGGGGAGAGTGACAGAGTGGCGGAATAATAATGCTAATGGGTGTGTATTTGTTACAACAAAGAAGGGTGGCCCTGTTTTACTAACGGTGAGGACGAGAGATTACAGATGCTGCAGAGACATACAAGACTGGTTTCCTCCAGGGCAGGCTGATGAACTCTCTCTCCCCCTTCTCTCCCCCTCCCCCCCCCCTCTCTCTCCCTCTCTCCCCCTCTGTCTCTCTCTCTCTCTCTCTCTCTCCCCTCCCCACTCCCCCCCCCCGCACTCTCTGTCCCTGTCTCTGCCTGTTTCTTTCATTTCTTTTTTAAATAGAATAGAAGAAAAACTGAATTGTCTGCAGACAAAACTTCAGCGCCATTAAAATAATGTTCAACCCTTCTTTTTTATAACAAATAAACACATATTAGTATTATTACTCTACTTCTCTCTCGCTGTCTGTCTCTCTGTCTCATTCTCCCACCCTCTCCCCGTCTCTCCATCGCTCTCCCTCCCTCCCTTCCCCCCCCCCCCTCCCTCCCACACCCACACACCGCCACCCTGGCTGCCATCCAACCTGTTCTGCGGGGGAGGAAGGAGGCCGACATGGCGCACACGGTGAAAACAATCAGGAAAATAAACTCCTCTCCCCCCACCAGCCGCCAGTGGGCGCTGCAGTGGGCGCTGGGCGGTGCTGCGGTGCACTTCCTGTCGTCTGAGAGCAGACACGGGAAACACGTGTAGAGCCGACTGGGCGCTCAGTGCTTTACACTGCGGTCAATCAGACTGCTGCCTTCCATGCAGTTGCCACCCGATTTTATTATGATGAATGTTAGTAATGGTTGGTTGGTTGTTGTAGTTTTACATCCCTGTAGTATGTAGTATGCAGGTATTGCAGGTATTGCAATACCTCAGGGAGTTTGACGCCCCTGCCCTGCAGAGTTGTAAACCACTGCCTTGTGGTACAGGTTTTTGACAGAACCGAAGGCTAAGGGAGCAAACCTTGAAAGAAAACCATGTCACTGTGGCAGCATTAAGGGCGGTTGATGTATGGAACTCCCAACATCTCCCGACCACCACTGCAGGGACAAAAAGTTTTGCGCCTGTCTTGACATGTTCTTGCCGGGGTGAAACCTCTATTTGCTCCCCGAGAGAGTGCCACTGGTAAATTGCAAAAGCCAGCAGCACTTCAACACTTTTGCAGGCAGCTTTCATGAAATGTGATACCATCAAGAGAAACCTGAAGCTGAGAGACATTAAGACCGACTCATTAACATCACTCTCACAGCAGAGAGCTAAATGGAGAGCGGCAGTCAAGTAATGAAAGCAGTCTTTGTCGCATCGCGACCGACAGCATGATGATGATGATGATGATGACATCCCTGCAACATCTAAGGTCATATCAGGACGGGCACTGACTTGTGACAGTGCACACTCATAACGATTTTTATAAGTGCTGCCACACTGGGAGGCCAGGCCAGACCGCAGGCACCATGACCCGATATCACACAGGCACATTATCCTGATGCTGTGTTTGTTTGTTCTTTAAGTCCTAGCAACATCCAAGGTCATATCAGGATGGATACCGACTTGTGACATTGTGTGCACTCATGGCGACTTTATGGTGCTGCCCCACTGGGAAATCAGGCTGCCAGCACCATGACGATGACCCCATATCCCACTCAGTCACATTATCCTGACACTGAGCCAACCATTCCTTGCCCTATCCTAATAATGTCGAGAACCAGTCTAGGTAGAAACAAGTATCAATTTGATAAGTCATTGATTTGACTTGGTTGGGATTTGAACTCCTGATCTTCCACACGGGAATTGTGTATGTGTCTTTTTGTAATGATTTCATTACGTGCGTACCTCTGTATGTTTGTAATGATACGATATATGTGTAGTTGTGTGTATATATATATATCTGTGTGGATTTGTAATGGCACATTGTATGTGTGTGTGTGTTAGTATTGATACCACTGTGTGTACCTTTGTGTGTGTAATGATACTTGTGTGTGTTTTTGCAATGGTACCAGTGATGTTCATTTGCGTCTGAATCTGTGTGTGTTTTATAATCGCTTGTGTTCTTGTGTGTAACTGTGTGTGCTTTTTAATGGTGACATGGTGTTTGTTTGTGTGTCTTTAATAATAATACTGACCCTGTGGGTTTGCGCGTGTGTGGGTGGGGGGGGGGGGGGTTGTATGCAGCTGTGTTTTTAGAATGGTGCGCACTCATGCCGTTGGAATGCGAGTTCCTGCCGCAGTTAATGACCATTTTTGTTGTTACTATTAATGGCTGCCTGTCGCCAAAGACAATAGGGTCGTTTATTATACCGCAGTGATGGATGGGGACCTCACCATGAGTTAATTCAGGCGTGTTTGATACTTCCAGCAAAAGGGTTCAAAGTACCTGTGTGTGGTCTTGCAGGTATTGCAATACCTCAGGGAGTTTGACGCCCCTGCCCTGCTGAGTTGTAAACCACTGCCTTGTGGTACAGGTTCTTGACAGAACCGAAGGCTAAGGGAGCAAACCCTAAACAGAAAACCATGTCACTGTGGCAGCATCAAGGGCGGTTGATGTATGGAACTCCCAACATCTCCCGACTAGCCACTGCAGGGACAAATAGTTTTGCGCCTGTCTGGACATGTTCTTGTCGGTGTGAAACCTCTATTTGCTCCCAGAGAGAGTGCCGCTGGTAACTTGCAAAAGCCAGCAGCACTTCAATACTTTTGCAGGCAGGTTTCCTGAAATGTAAATGGAGAGCGGCAGTCAAGTAATGAAAGCAGTCTTTGTCGCATCGTGACCGACAGCATGATGATGATGATGATGATGATATATATATATTTTACCTCGGTATACCGCCTCTGGCTAGCCGCAGGCTAGGGAGAAGGAAGCACATCCGGGTCCAGCAATTAGCATAAGTGACTCACAACGGGAGGACGTTTGTGAGTTGCTCCAACAGGATTTATCTACTAAGACTACTTATTCACAAAGTAAGTAATGGAATCTTAGGTTAAACTGTGTATGATGCTTTATAGCATCACATTATGAAAGTTCAGAACTTTCTCAGGTCCCTTTTGGACTTTGTACGTGTTTTTTACTTGAGGATAGAACACTGGGTGCCGCTGGCACATACGAAACCGATAGTCCTTTGTTCTATCGACACCTGTTTTTGAGACAGGGAGAAATGGTAACCCGAGTTGCTCATTTCCTAAGAAAATTCTCCCGGATCCTGAATAGAGGATGTTGTTGGGGATGCTTCTGGGTGTTTTTTATAGACACCCCAGACCGGTTTTAAGGCGAACAGAGAGAGAATGAAACTGGGAGAGAGATGGGTGTGTAATGCATACAATGTACAACAAAGCTATACATTGTGACATTTTTGCTTTATATATACAGTGCATACTGCATATTGTCGTGGGGGTGATGAAAATGGGTAATATTGCGCTAGAGTGGGACTCGAACCCACATCTCTTTGCATTCCGGGCCAATGTGCTAATCATTACACCACCTAGGCTCCCTGATGTCACCACACTAACCACACCTGCCTGTCTATGCGGCTACTTGCCCGAGAGGTCAGTGCAGACTACAACACTCATCCCCCTGGAATTGTAAGTCTTTCAATGCTTACAATTACATACATACAGGCAATGCACTTACACATACATACACAGGGTAGGTTCAACAACTATACAGCATGTAGCTTGTACAGGATCCTGGTCACGGCACCAGTGTCATGGGGGTGATGAAAATAGAAAGAAATAATGCCTAGAGTGGGAATCGAACCCACATCTCTTTGCATTCTGAACCAGTGAGCTAACCATTACACCACCTAGGCTCCCTAATGTCACCACACTACCCACGCCTATCTGTCTATGCGGCTACTTGCCCGAGAGGTCAGTGCAGACTACTACATATAACATTTAGTTTCAGGCCATATATACCGCTTTATATATAACATTTAGTTTCAGACCATATATACTGCTTTATATATTTTTGATAAAGAGAGAGAGAGTGTGAACATAAACAAAAGAGTATATAAATGGATGTTTTATTACATACATAATGTATGGATGCTTTTATAGAGAACATTTAATTGTATCTCTCTACATATATTAAATGTAATAAACAGATTATATAATATATATATATATTATTCTTTTTATCTTCTAGGTATTGCGATTGCATTTGTATTGTAGTAGTCCAGACATGAGCTCCACTACCATACAGTGGCAGCAGGGACTGCTCCGCCACTTATCGCTAACTGCGACGGTGACTGAGCAGTTCCTGCTGCCATCGTATGATACATTGATAGTGGAGCTCATGTCTGGACTACTACAGTATTATATGTGTGGGCTCCGGAACTGAATTCTACAGATACTATTTAATTTCATATTTATCATTTCTTTCTTTTTTTTCCTTTCTTTTTCTCTTTTACTTCACCCCTTCCCCCCCCCCCCCCCCCCCCCCCCCCAGGTTTCATTGCCGTCGTTGGTTGCAGTGCGCGCTTCGCACTGACTATGTAGCCGGCCCCGTGCGTTTTGCTGAGTCACGGCCGCTGCCATAATCATAGACGCCATTTCCCAAGATCAGCATGTACTTCTGAGCAGTAACCTCCCCCCCCCCCCCCATACATACACACACACTCGTGTAGTGATGACATTGTCTTTATGACATAATCAGTGCATTCGAAATATGAAAAGTAACAGTTGCCTTCGCTAACCTTTCTGTGCAGTTGGCGTATTTTATTTAGGCCTACAAAATAAGTTGTGCAAGCCACAAAGCAGGGTAGATATGGATTTGTGTCGCGTTAAAAAACAAATTACCATGAATACCTTTACCGTGATGTAGCTTGACGTATTATTTCTAAAGATTAAATAACTTCATCAGAATAAACAAAATACGGCTGACAACCTTTTGCAGGGTCGGTCACGCAACCCGAAACAACATGTTTGTTGTTAGGTCTTATTTTCAATCACCAAAAGAAATAGCGCTAACAGTTTGCCTAATTTAGGATATGTGAGCAAAATGTTAGCGCTTCCACATCATATATCCTATTGAAATGCTTTGTATGTAAAGTATTTGCAGACATGTTTAAAATCCTATTATTTATTAATTCCATTTGGGTGAAGTTGCTTTAATGTTGGTCCGTTTTGGTTGTGGTTTGTTTGTTAGAACCCGCCCATTAATGTGTGGTGACCTTGGGGTGACCTTGAGTCATATAGACAAGCAGGTGTCTTCTTTCTTGTCAAAGGTTCATCCCTCACCTGTCATCGACCGGACGGGATAGTCTAGTGTGTAGGACGCCCGCCCCCTGTGCGGGAGGTCGTGGGACCAATACCCGGCCAAGTAAAGCCAAAGACTTACAAAAGTGATAATTGTCGCTTAGCATTTGGCAATACTATGTATGGTAGGGCAATGTTTGTTTGTTGTTGTTTTACGTCCTAGCAACATCTAAGGTCATATCAGGACGGAAGGGTAGGGCAATGAGTGGCTGACTCAGCAGCACTGTATCCCCAGTGGGGTAGCACTATAAAATGGCCATGATGATAATGACTATGTAAGCTTAATAACGCGCCCCTTACTTGTTCGGTGGGGTTTTACGTCCTAGCAATATCTAACTTCTAAGTAGTAGGAGCTATTCAAAGCCATAAAATAACAGTATGACATATTTAGCATCTAGTTAAATATGTTGAAGGATTTAGAGACTTAAACGGTCATTAAAGTCACAACTTAACTAAAATATGACAATTTCAAGTTGAACAAAAAGAAAATATATATACATACATATATATATATATATATGTTCGCGCATCACATCCTCCAAGCATATCATCCCAGCATACACATCATAATTCATATATATATATATGTGTGTGTGTTGCAGTACAGTGTTAATCACCCGGCCTTTAAATTATTATTTTTGTACACCCCCATCACAACAAACTCGTTCTCAAACCGTCCGACCCCGTTCTAAAACGGGTTGTGGTCGGGGTAGAAATTGGCTGCAAGACAATTTTGGGCATGCTCAAAGTTCTGGAGTACCATTCTGTTCGAGCCCGTCCATTCCATTTGTAAACAGACCCTAAAAAATTGCTACTATGTCCATTCCGTTCGCACACAGTTTGAGCCCGTTCAGCAACATTTTCAAGAACGTAGTGAGAACTAGTTTGGTGTGAATGGGGTATTAATGTTTTTACCACCTGCTTTCTCTCTCTCTCTCTCTCTCTCTCTCTCTCTCTCTCTCTCTCTCTCTCTCTCTCTCTCTCGCTCGCTCTCTCTCACTCACTCTCACACACACACCTGGTCATGATATTACCAGCATCCAGTTTTACCACACCAACCTCTTAACACTCCCCAATACCCTTCTCCTGGCACCCTAGCCCACCACAGAGGCGGGTCGCACCCCACACCCCACAGCCAACACACCTCTCACATGTCACACCCCACAGCCACCACACCTCACACCTATCACCTATCACACCCCATATCCCACACCATACCCCACACATGCCATACCCCACAGCCACCACACCACCACACCCCACAGCCAACACACCACACACCTCTCACGTGGCATATCCCACAGCCAACGCTCCCCACGTCCTCACAATCCACAGCCAAAACCTTCAAAAGCTTCAGCGGCAATTGATTTAGGAAAAGTCAGATTTGGACGAATCCTTGATCCACCCCCAACACCACCAGCACCCGTTAACCCGACCACTCGTGGGAAGTCTGCCAGCCTATCATGTCTCTGGGAAACCACGCCTCTGTAACGGCACGTGAGGCACTCCTGTGGCGTGGTGCGAATAACCTCCTCCCTCCTCCTCCTCCTCCAACCTCACCCCTCATCCTCTCTCTTCCTCGGCCTCCTCTCTCCTCCCCCCTCCCTCCTCTTTCTCCCCCCCCCCGCCTCCTCATCCCCCACCCTCCATCATCCAACCTCCGCCATCCCTCCTCCTCCCTCCATCGGCACTATTAATAATAGAATATGGCAAGGACAGGTTGGCTCAGTATCCGGATAATGTGACTGTGTCGGATATCGGGTCATGGTGCCGGCGGCCTGGTTTCCTAGTGGGGCAGCACTATAAAGTTGCCACGAGTGCACAGTGTCACAAGTCGGCACCCGTCCTGATATGATCTTAGATGTTGCCAGGACTTAAAACTCCAACACCCAACCAACCTTCCTCCTCCCTTCTCCTTTCTCTTCCTCTTCCTCCTCCCTCCTCCTCCATCCTCCCCACTAGACGTCGGTACACACACGCGGACAACCAACACGCCCCAGTGGACCCACTAGGCTGACATTGATGACGTAATATGACACTGACCGACACCTGTCTCAGTGCGATCCTTTGTGACGTCAGTGTTTCCCGCCCCTGGCCTGTACACACACACAACCCACAGTGCCCTCCTCTACACACCCCACTCCGCACACCCCACTCCACTCCACACACCCCACTCTGCACACCCCACTCCACACACCCCACTCTGCACACCCCACTCTGCACACCCCACTCATCTCCAGGAAACCCTATCATTCTTCACCCCTCCCAGCATACTATCCCAACATGCTTCACACTTTCCCAGCATGCATCACCCCCTCCCAGCATGCATCACATCCTCCAAGCATATCATCCCAGTATGCATAACACTCTTCCTATCTCTCTGTTATTAGTGTTAATGTTCTATCCCACATTCTCCATGTGTACATCGTACTTGACGTAATCACGACACATACACACACAGCATGGTTACCCACCCACCGTATATATACATACACAATATAGTTTATAAGCAGGTATCAATAAATCGCGCGAGAAATGTGAAATGTTACAAGAGCCACCCTCTGTACCCGCCAACAGATGGGCCCATGAATCCTTGATTCACCATATTGCCACCAGGCGGCGGTTCCAGCACCCGAGGTCATCCGAGTGCACCTCGATGCCTTGGACAAAAATGAACCCGAATGACCTCGACCATTGGGAAGACCATGGTGGAAAGGTGAAGGTCATCACCCATACCTGATTGCACCCAACAACCCACATTTTATTTAAAGTTGCATAGTCCGATGGTTTTGAATTTCTGTATTTTTCCTGAGATAAATCAAAGACCCTATAATACTAAGACGGCTCACTCAGCCTGTACTGTGTAATCAAAATGATCAAACCCACCACTTGGTGCGCTGGCTGTTCTCTCGGTTAAACAGGTGCTATATTATATGTATAAATGTATATATTAATGTGAAAGATGTGTGATGATGGCGATGCTGATGATGATGCTGTGTATTTGTTCATAACAATTTCATATTGATGTGTATTCATACTTACCTATCTCATGTATAATATAATTGTATGAGTTTACATGTGAAACACCACCAGTAGCTGGGCTGATCAAACCACAACAACAAACCGTGGCACTGCGAAATTTACATTACCATGGGACAGATAGGGAGTGAGTCTTAATATTATAGGGTCTTTGGATAAATATATTAGATCGATCACTGGTATCTACTTTACATTAGTTCAAAGTTACTTTTATTTTAAATGGTAATTTTTTTAGATATTTTTAGCGCAAACATGGAAAATTGACACCATAGACTTCTGCAGTAACAGGTTCTGTTAAATTGACTCAGTATTGCCTTCTACGCAGAAACAAATGCTTAATAAGTGCATCAGTATGTAAGTTAGGTATGTAAAATCAAATCTAGATAATTGGTTTGGTTTTGAAAATTCGATATTTCATCGGACTCTGCATCTTTAAGCAACAGGAGGTGTATTGGTGCACGTATGTATGTGTGTATGCATCCTGCAAATGTTATCTACATAATCTCAAATCCACTCCTAAACATAACAGCAAGTCAGTCATACCCATAGAACTGATGCCTTCAAACAAGACAGACAAAATGTAATCCTAATAATGCCGATGGCCAGGCTAGGTAGCGACAAGTATAAATTTGTACACCATTGGTTTGACTCAACAAAGGTTCGAACCTGTGGCTTCGAATCCCACAAAGTTACCAAAACAGGAGACAGTCGCGCAACTCATCCAGCCATCCTGTCTGGTCATTTAAAGCTGCACAGTCCAAAGAAGCATCGACTTGTCAAAACCAAGACAATTATCTACATTTGACTTAGATACTGATACACTTATTAAACATGTGTTGCCACATAGAAGGGAATACTGAGCCACTTTGATAGAACCTGTTAGTGTTACTGCAGAAGTCTATGGTGTCAGAATTTTGGCGTGCTTGCCAATACTAATTTGACATGATTACACTTTAAGTATCTCAAAAGTTTGCCATTTAAAATAAAACTTACTTCAAACTAAAGTAATGAAGATAATAAATCAATATATTTATCTCAGAAAAATGACAGAACCTCAAAAGCATCGGAATATACTACTTTAACAGGAATAAAATAAAATTGAACCCTCAAATATATTTAGTTGAAGATGTCCGCCTTTAGGTTGCTTGCTGTTGGGTGACAGTGGCTGGACCTGGTTGCTGGTCAGAGGTTGTCCCTAACACTAACAGAGGCATTGTTCACTAACAATGTTCCTATTGTCTTGCAGGTGAGTTGGACTTTTCAGTCGGCGTAGAGCATGTGTGAAGGTCAAGGTAGGTCAATAGGTCAATAGGTCACTGGGCGCACTGCCAGTGTCCACAGCTCAAATCAAAGACGCCCGATCTACAAAATCACACGGAAAGGTGGGTGGATGTGGGTGGGATGTGTGGGTGGGGGAGGTGTATGGCGGAGGGGTGTCATTCATTGTCTGCAGGACTTGATTGTTTGTTTTCGGCGCGCCGGTTCCTCGGTGTGTGATGGATGGTTGTTTGTGTATGGACAGTCATGGTAATCTATCCTCTGAATTAACAATTTAGATCCAGACAAATGTTGTCCTGACATATCAGATGTCCTGCCATTGGAGGTGCAACAAAATGAGGCAAAAAAACAGTTTGTATGTTAAAATATTGCCGGCACAGGACAGGATGGTCGCTGATCACAGCTGTCGTTGAAGGTATTTACTACTGTATATAATGTATATAATTATACTCTATCCTCCACGTACGACATATATACTGTATATACTGTTGTTTGTTTGTTTAACGACCCCCAGCACAGAGTAAACATCGGCTATTGGGGGACACACAGTGGTTAAACATCTGACTAAAAAATTACATTTCAAACAGGTAAAATAGAGCACAGAAATGTATGCCAAAAGAACGTACAACTGTGGGAAAACCATATGTGGTATATGCTAAATAAAATCAGTAAAAAGCTTTTCAAGTTAAAAATGGAAAATGAATTTTTGGTAAAGCCCAGTTTCCCTAACAATTTTAATAATGAGTTGCGGATGGAATCGGAACGAATCCATCACACCCTCATTTCCAAACACATCATCTCTAACCGGCTGTATGTGAGGACATCTAACCAAGATGTGATCCACTATCAGTATACACCAGCAGTGCACACAATGAGGTGGACGGTTCCCAGCCAAAATTAAATTATGTGTTAAGAATGTACAAACAATATGGGATGGACAGAGGATAACTTCATCCCGCCTCAACCATCTGTATGAGGACTGCCAACCTCCCAAGACTACCTTGACAGAACAAACTTTGTTCGCTCCCGCATCGTTCCATACTGTTGCATACACTATATACTGCATATATTATGTATACACTGTATATACACGAATGCATATATACTGCAGTGTATACTACACCCCTTATACCACCATAGGAGCACACCCGCCATGGGATTGGATGATAGGAGTATGTTGTAGTAGTTCTGCACAATGACTATCTTAGCAGATAGGACGCTACTATAGACAGGGTGTTGTACCACTAGTTAGGGCATTGACGAGGATCAGGGAGCCTACATGATGGTGCTCCTGAGTATAGTGTTAGCAGGCGATTACTTAAGCAACACTGGCGCGGAAGTGCACCAGAGCTGCGCCCGATGGTTGCACCTGGCATGCAAGAGATGTGGGTCCGATTCTTCTAGACGCAATATTTCCCATTTTCATCACCCCCGCAACAAATGTTATATACCACATATATCTGTGTTCTACATATGCCACATATTAACCACATATACCACACACACATACCATACCGGACGCGGTGGTCGAATCGGTAGAGCGCGGACCTCGAGTGCGGGAGATCGGGAGTTCGGTTCCCAGTCGAGTCAAACCAATGGCTTATAAAATTGATACTTGTCACTTGGCACTGTAAAGTCGTCATGAGTGCACACTGTCACAGGTCGGTACCCGACCTGATATGACCTTTGATTTTGCCAGGACGTAAAACTCCAACAACCAACCAGTATACCACATATAGACATCATTTGTTGGACCCGCCCCTGAGTTATTAAGGGAAGGAAGCGGTGGGACGCGGGGACTATAATTAGTGTCTGCGCATCTGATTGGCGCGGGTGGAGACGTGTGCGAAGGCGGTGATGAGGCTCCATGGGGTGATGGCGCTGTCCACCTGCTAGTTAGATCCGGCAGCTTGGGCGACGTTTACCAACGGAATACCACAGCCGTAGCTAGGATTTTTTGTTTCCGGAAAGGATAAATTCTTGGACCGGACGAGTGCCGAAGGCGTGAAGCATTAGGGCGGTCTGGGACATGCGCCCCCACCCCCACCCCAAGGAAATTTTGAAGTCTAGAGGCTCAGAAATATCATTTACAGCCATTTCAGGGGGGTTACATACTGAGTTTTCTTTGTTTTTTGTTTAGTTTATTTGTTTGTTTGTTTTGTTGGTGGGGGTGGGGGTGGGGGTGGGGGGTGGGGTGGAGAGTTCCCACCACCAGCTAGCTACAGCCTTGAATAGGTGTTGGGTTTCGACAGCGATTTCTATGTCTGAAATCATCGAGAACTGTCCACGTCTCAAGATAGTCCACGTCTCAATATAGTCCACGTCTCAAGATAGTTGATAGAAATCGGAGGGTCGTGTTAAATTGGTCTTCAAAGGCCAAAACACAAAGCTTTAAAAATACCCCGAGTGGATGACACTAGTTACTCCCGCAGCCCTGCATCTAGATAAAAGATTCACCCGTACTTCCAGTACAGGGGTGAAAACCAACCCATTAGAAAAACTGGCGAAGAATTTCGACATGCTGGGAAAATTAACTGAGCTGGTAAATTCTTAATTTAAGAAGCACAATATATTCTTTATGTACGTCTTCATATTTAACCGCTACTTTTGAGTTGGAAAATATAATAAAACATATACCCATCTTGTCTTTTTGCATTCTCTCCCATTTCACCAACTCTGTGCTGATATAAGTATCCATTTGATACTGGAGGCAGGCATTCTACTTCCTGTTCCATACTAAAGCTATTTTCGCCCGTATTTACACTACGTTGTCATTCACCCCTGTACTGGAAGTACGGGGTGAATCATGCACAGGGCTGCTAGAAAAAAGTGTCCGGAGGTTGGGTTATGGAAATAACCATATGAGTTTGCAATCTAATATGCTAAATATATGATTCAAATACTTATCTATCATAGTCCGCTACTTTAGGGGTGAATAATTTAAAAGTCGAATCAAGAGCTTCTAGTGGCCGGCATCTTGTTGTGTGATTTTCTTATCATTCTTTCCAAACTCCTCAACACTACGCCAATATAGATAAACATGTTATGCTGACACTAGCGACTCCAAAGCTTATTTATAGTTATTTCATATCGACACAGTTTTTGCTCGGATTTAGACATGGTTGTTATTCACCCCCTACTCTGGGTAAGGGTGAATCTTTCATCCAGCAAGCTACACGCACACGCCTATAATCAAATTGAGCCAATTAATTGCACTTTTGTTGAAATCACCATCTATATACGTAGTCAAACTTTTACCTCATGCAGAATGGGTATTTTGAGTTTCGTTGGTTCTCAATAAGGACGAAGGCAAAGAGGATGAGTCGCGGCTACAGCTAACACGGTGGAAGGTTCAGGGGAAGGGGGTGGGGGTGTGGGTGTGGGTGGGGGTGGGGGTGGGGTAAATGCATACCTCATCTTACAGGAAGTGGTATTTGATCTTATGCAAAATATTTTCTAGGGCAAATTCACTGCAATCTACATTAAGACCAAATGTATGTCTAGAGCCATACCAAATTTGGTCACCAGGAGGAATGTGGTTATAGTTGAAGAGTAAATTTAAAGTATGGCGTGAAGGATCATGGTGGGAGTCGAACCCCAACTTTCGGCGTGCAAGCTGTAGCTGATTGATTGATTGATTGGTGGTTTCTTTACGCCGTGTCGGCAGCATAGGCCATATTCACGGTGCTGTAGCTGTGACGTGACATGCTGGGTCTCAGCCTCAGTCCTTAGGAGGGACCAGCAGAGCTCAGAATGTTTACCCAGTCAATACCCAGTCAAAGTCAAGCAAACACATATGCCATTAAAGAATACAAGTGATTTTTGCGGATTGAATTTACCATATATCCTGGTCATATATAGCCCATATCGGCGACTACAAATAAATAAACTATGCCCTATTAAGAATTGTGCATTTTTCACGACTCCAGGTGTAGTAATTTCAAAACACTACCCCACAAAAACACTCCGGTAGTGGTTTCGACCTAGGTTCAAAACACTACGGTAGTGTTTTCAACCTGGTTGAAGGTAGGTTCAAAACACTACTGTAGCCACGCTCAAAACACTATCCTTAAGTTCAACACACTATATTTTCTTACGGTGGGTCAGTATGGAGTAACGTGGGTCAGTAGGGTTGTTGTTGGTTGTTGTTTTACGTCCTAGCATCATCTAAGGTCATATCAGGATGGGTACCAACTTGTGACAGTGCACACTCATGGGACTTGACACGTCTGACACTAGATGGCAGCATTGTACAGCTATACCCCAGGCAAAGCTGTGGTGATAATTCACGTCTGACACTAGGTGGCAGCATCGTGCAGACACACCACGTGCAAAGCTGCCTGGAAACAATCTAACTAAGAACACGGTGGTGCATAGCTGTGGTAATTCCCATGTTTCACACCAGGTGGCAGATTCGTGCAGACACCACATGCAAAGCTGCTTATAACTAAGGCTACAGCAGTCTTGATATGTATGACCTCTGTCATACAGAAGGGATAAATTTACTATTTTCACCGTCCTTACGCTCACTAACTGTGACTAACAATTTACTTTGCTGTATTAGGAAAAACCGGATATCCCTCTCTCCCTCTCCTCTCCCTCTCTCTCTCACTCTCATTCTCTCTCTCTTGAAACATTTTATGTTAAGAAATAGTATGAACGATGATAAAAAATGAGTTTACGTAAAGTTTTCCCTGGACTAGGAGTAGCCAGAGGCGGAGTACCGAGGTAAAATAGTATAGTTATACGAATCTTACCTGGGTACAGATGATGGATAACTGTTGTTTTCCCCGAGGTACCAGCCTCGGATAATTGTGGGTCAGGGCCCTCCCACGACTATGACGTTAGCTGGTGCCGAAATGAGAACAGATTTATCTCCATAGAAGTTGAAGATTATTTTTATCCGATTAAGTATGTAAAAGATTGCTGGACCCGGATGTGCTTCCTTCTCCCTGACCCATGACTATCCGAGGCTCGTACCTCGGGAAAACAACAGTTATCCATCATCTGTACCCAGGTAAGATTTGTATAACTATACTATATATATATATATATATATAACTTAAACACATAACTTAAACACATATAACTTAAACACGTATTTAAAAAGCATATGACTGTATCAGCTTTTCAACTAATCCCGACATTCCGTCACTAATCCGCCTTACACACCAGGCCTCCACCAAACCTGATCCCCTGACGCACATCCAGCCACCCGTCAGTGTTCCAGTATAACAAACATCCCAGAGAAAGCATTACCCCGGTCATAAGTCCGCCAACTACTCCTTATGTCAGGGAGAGGGAACCACTTCTGGTTCAAGCAGTTAGAGATCATGTTCACCCTATATAGCACATGGAAGTGGGCGTTCTTTTGTTTTCTTAAGGCACCTGCTATCCATGGGTTCGATTCCCTCTCTAGGCGCAATGTTTCCCATGTTCATCACCCCCGTGACACTAGGATAGGACAATGACTAGGTAACTCATTGTCAGGATAATCTGACTGATTTGAATAACAAGTCATGGCACCTCAGTTGGGCAGCACTATTGATATGCCATGATCGCGCAGTCGTAAGTCAGCACATCATTAAAGTTGCCTAGTCTAATGCTTTTGAGTTCTGGTCGTTTTTATGAGATAAATACTTTAAATTGATTGTAGTAATCTACATTACTTCAGTTTGAAGTAATTTTTATTTCAAATGGCTAAGTTTTGAGATATTTGAAGTTCAAACATGTAAGATTTGTTTTGGTGAGCATGCCAAAACTCTGACACCATAGGCTTTGGCAGGAACAGGTTCTATTAAATTGTCTCAGCATTCCCTTCTATGTGGAAGCAACTGCTTAATAAGCGCATCAGTATCTAAGTTAGATATTTAGAATCAATTCTAGATAATTGATTTGGTTTTTAAAATCTGATGCTTCATCGGACTATGCAGCTTTAAATGTTGCTAGGATTTAACATCCCAATACATCAAATATTTAGCCAGTCTAAATACAACATCATACTTTATTATGAATCCAGCTGATCACGAGAGAAGACAATTGATTTTTTAATTTTTTTAATTCAAACAATCCTGGACCAAGTTTAGACAGATTAATGATTACGTAAACATGTCACACTTTAATGGACGTCTCTGGCGACAAGCCGTGTACGTCACGTCAGCGACTGTCCCGAGCTGTGACGTGACGCCGCCGATAGGGGGCGCCCCGTGCATACGTAGGTGTAATCCCCGCGGCGGCGTGACGTCGCGCGAATGGACGCTCATTGTCAAGCTGATGGTTCGACAGGATCCCGCACTTACCACATGGACGCTATCCAGTTATATATAAGCCTACTTAGAGTGTCCGAACATCTAGCAGGGGCGTAGACAGAATTTTTTTATAAAGTCTTGAGCACAAAATTGTTTGCAATGTGCTTACAGGAAATTAGAAAATTGAAAGCGCACCATTTTTTGAAAGTGCATATCATAAATGATTTAGCATGGATTTTGTATGGAAAGAAACATCACATTTTCAAAACCAAATCAATTATCTACATTAGATTAAACATATCTAACTTAAATACTAGTGCACTTATTAAACATGTGTTGCCACATAGAAGGGAATACTGAGGCGATTTAATAGAACCTGCTACTGCAGAAAGCTATGGGGTCAGAGTTTTGGCAAGCAAGGTTTGCATCTCAAAAGTTAGCTATTTAAAATAAAAGTTACTTCAAACTAAATTAAGGTAGATTATAATGAACAACCTAATATGTTTAGCTCAGAAAATTACAGAAACTCAAAACCATGGCATTCCGGTTTCGGCGGCCAGAAAAAGAGGAATTCCGGTTAAAACCTTAGAAATTACATGCCTGATATTATATATATATATATATATATATACATAAGAATATAAATATGTGTATATGTAATGCATAAATGTATATATGTACATGATAATTATTAATATTATGTACATATGTATCTATGTATATATGAATACACGCATATATATAGATATATATTATATATACGTATATAGATGATCACAAATGACTGATACAACTAAACTGTGACAAATTGCATTCCAAACCGGCTCACATAATTAACCAACGTCCACCACATAACCAACCACACAATACTTTCAGTACCACCAGCTTACTACCCCCCCCCCCCCCCCCCCCCCCCACACACACACACACTGCGCTCTCCCCGCCTTAATCGGCCACTAAGTGGCATTATGTTAGTCGAGTCTGTGAATACAAACTTGTGTGAAAACTGCCTGCCACAAAGTGTCAGTGTCCACAGTCAGCAGACCCAGAGCACCAGCACTGAATAGTGTAACAACACTTATTGTGCAGATTAATTACTATGTTAAACCCCACACATGCCTCAGGGTTGATTTAAGAATCGCGGTTTATGATGTGTACATAGGGAATTGGTTAGATGCGGGGATAACGGAATGGGTGATGGGGAAGGGAAGCATTGAAGTCACCTGATCAAACTTCTTCCAACTGACCCATTTCAGGCCCTTTTGAAATCGCGTACTCTCTTTGAAGTTTATATATATTTACACACATGTAATGATATATGCGTATATATAATATTATATATGTATATATAATAATATTGCATATATACGTATATATATATATTTGTATATTTGAAGATCGCTCACTCTTTCAACTGAAGTATATTTATCTGTATATATATATATATATATATATATATATATATATATATATATATATATATATATATATATATATGTGTGTGTGTGTGTGTCTATATATAATATTTGATATATATATATATATCTGAAGATCGCCCACTCTCTTTGAAGATTATATATATATATATATATATATATATATATATATTTATATATACTAAAATAGCTTTGGTGTTATGTGGTAATACTAAAAGCAAAAGTCAAACAAGTTATAACATGTAACAGACACCCAGACAGGGTTGGACTGGGTGGTTTGTGTGTGTGTGGGGGGGGGGGGGGGGGGGGGTGGGGGGGGGGGGGGGGGGGGGGGGGGGGGGGGGGGGGGGTGGAGGAGGGATATACCCACAGTTGCACCAGGCCGTCATTCTAAGTTAGTGGAGGTGGGAGAGGGAAGTGGGTGTGAAAGAGGGAGAGGGAGGGTGGGCTGTGGGACATATCCGCCTAGGGCATACATACCTTTTGGCTCCGGGTAGCACACTGCAACCCACCATCGACCACCCGGAACTCCCCACCCCCACACTACAAAGCTCCTGACGATCAAATGGCAGCGTGACTCAAAGGCTGGGCGCGTGGGTGGCGGTATGCCCCCCCCCCCCCCCGTCCCCCGTCCCCGCCCCCCCTCCGGCACATAACCCCCCCCCCCACACACACACACCCACGCTCCAACCAAAACACAGCCCCACTCGACCCCCTGCGGGGAGCTGAGAGAACAACTGGGCACAATGACGCCTGGTGGCAGCACGACGTACTACTTACTTACACTGATGCAGTCAGTGTGACGTAGGACAGCAACACGGCCAGACGCCACCTCAGGGAGGTTTCTGTGGTGTATCACCATCAATCAAGAAACACACCTGGGGGTTTGTGAGGAGACTCTTCTCATTCACAAGCACCTGGAGTAAAGAAAGCCGCCCACTGGAGGAGGAGAGTGTATATTACTGGGATACCCGTTGTCGGCTAGATGAGGGAGTGTGAGATGGTTACGGAGGGTTCCACACGTGGGGTTGTAGGCTTCAACCTGAAAATCAGGGTGAGTGTCTCTTGAATTTAAACTTTAAATTAAATTAAAGTTGCCTAGTCCGATGGTTTTGAGTTTCTGTTATTTTTCTGAGATAAATATATTAAATTTATTGTGACAATCTAATCTACCTAATTTTAGTTTGAAATAACTTTTATTTTAAATGGCTAAGTTTTGAGATATTTGAAGTGAAAATATCATGTCAAATTAGTTTTAGCAAGCACACCAAAACTCTTACACCATACTTCCATAAGCTTCAGCAGTAACAGGTTCTATTATATGGACTCAGTATTTCCTTCTGTGTGGCAACACATGCTTAATAAGTGCATCATTATTATCTAAGTTAGATATGCCAAATCAATTCTAGATGGTTTGAAAACTTGATGCTTCATCTGAATATGCAGCTTTAAAACAGGTAGGTTACTACTACTAGGCGTGATCGGCTCACTTCCTCAGGGGGAGAACATCTTCAATATGGGGTCGATTGCCAGCCGAGTCGAATCACGAGGATTGTCTAATATCCAACTTTTATAAACACATATGGGTGTTTGTTATACTTGTGCACCTGAATCTGAATGGCATAAATAGTGTTTACTAATAGTTTGTGTTTTAAAATATGCAATGCTAATGGTACGAGTTGGAAGTGGACATAAAAATAACCCTTGTTTAGTTATGATATGATATATATTGCTATGTAATTTTATAAAACAGATTCTTGAACATGCCCCTTTGAGTTGCTATTTGATTTACATTTTATATTGTTGCTCTCATACCTTATGATTGGTCAACAGAGTAAATAACATCATTGACAAATTATTCATTGTCATTGTCAAATCATTGAGGACTTACTTACAACTTGTCGCTACTTTGCCTGACATTCAGCATTGATTTAGTGGGATAAGCCATGGGAGCTGGTTGGTTATATTGTGACACATCAGTGTCAGGATAATGTGACTGAGTGGGATATTGGGGGCATTGTATCCGAATGGGGAAACACTAAAAAGTGAAACCATGCGATCTGACGTGTCTGTGTTTATTTGATTGCACGTCATTCTAGTTCAGGAACAGCCATACCACTTCGGTAGTTATAAGCACACACTAACATAGTGGTAGCCATCATTTGTTGTGATAATTATGATCCTATATCTTATATATAGATTAAAGTTGCATAGCCCGATGGTTTTGAATTTCTGTATTTTTTCTGAGATAAATATATTAGATCGATCACTGGTATCTACTTCACATTAGTTCAAAGTTACTTTTATTCTAAATGGTAAACCTTTTAGATATTTTGAGTGCAAACATGGAAAATTAGTTTTGGCAAGCTTGCCAAAACTCTGACACCATAGACTTTTACAGTAACATATTTTGTTAAATTGACTCAGTATTGCCTTCTATGCAGAAACAAATGCTTAATAAGTGCATCAGTATCTAAGTTAGATATGTAAAATCAAATCTATATATTTGGTTTGGTTTTGAAAATTTGATATTTCATCGGACTAATCAGCTTTAATTATGTCAGACTTATCTGTGGTGCTGGTAGAGTTAACACATAATTGATGTTCTGCCAAGACCTCAACCTCGGCTTATTTTAGTATAGGGAGAGGTTGCACTTCGGCCCGAACCAACTTTTAACTACTAACTTAGTAACTACCGAAAGTATGCCCCCCTACCATGTTTTCTTGTTGCATCCTAAGTTGCCACCGTTCACCATAGCTCCTGTTGGTTTGTTGTAAGTAAGTGCACCCGTATATAGGTTCGATGTATATTTATATAATATACATTTTTTCTTCTTGAAGATTTATACTGCCTATCATGGATAAGTCTGACTAGACTTGTTTTCACCATTAGACAGTTTGTCGATAGAAAGCCCGAGCCTACACTTTTACTGACCCAAGGGATTTTTAACCTCCCAGACCACATAAACATGGTATGAGAGCAACCGGCCTTCGATGACGCTGTAAGTTATACACAGCAGTGGGGGCACGGGGAATTGAACCACCGACCTTCAGATTAGGAGTCTGACATAGAAAAAAGTCAGACACTCTAACCACTCCGCCACAGAGAAGACCACTGATGTAGTTGTACTGGATAGAGGTTGGTTGTTGAAGTTTCATGTCCTGGCAACATCTAAGCTTACACAACTGATATGTGTCGCTTCCTAGGCAGGCGTTCGGCATTATTAGGATAGGGCAAAGACTGGTCGGCTCAGTGTCAGGATAATGTGACTGAGTTGGATATTGGGACATGGTATAACCTTAGATGAAGCCAGGACGTAAAAATCCAATAACTATATAGTCAGAAATAGATCAACAAAGTCACATTTCAGTGTGCATTCCAAAATTAATGTAATAAGTTTTGACTTCAAATATTTCCAAATTTAATGTAATAAAATGATAGTCACTTCAACCTAACATTAAATTCATCTGTAACCGACGGCAGAAACTCACTTCAACCTAACATTAAATTCATCTGTAACCGACGGCAGAAACTTAAACCATCGGACTATGGAAGTTTAACGACTTTTAGGTGCTGGTATTTAACACCAAACACGCCATACATTACTAATTATTAGTGGTAATGAGGCTGAACTGTAGTCCCTTGAACGGCGATGGCGTTTACGGTTTAGAGATCTATATATTTGGTGAAGGCTTAATAATATGTTAAATGGAAGTGAATGACACTCACTTTGAAAATATTTTCAGAAGCTGTTAGAAAAGTAGAGAACAGTTTTATCAAGTAATATTGTAGTAAGTAACAACTGTTTAATTACATGGAGCTATTTCCTACCTTCATATATATACATATATATATATATTAAATAAAAGCCTAAATCATTAGTGTTGATAGAGTATATTTCTGTGTGGTTATATCCATGACTTAAATAGTGGTTGGTTATCGGGGTTTTACATCCTGGCAACATCTAAGGTCATATCAGGACGGGTACCGACTTGTGACAGTGTGCACTCATGGCGACTTTGTAGTGCTGCCCCACTTGGAGACCAAGCCGTCAGCATGATATCCCACTCACTCATATTATCCTGACACTGAGCCAACCAGTCCTTGGCCTATCCTAATAATGTCTAGCGCCTGGCTAGGAAGCGACAAGTATCAATTTGTTAGTCATTGGTTTGGCTCGACCAGGGTTCGAACCCTGGGTTCTAATCCAACGATCTAAAAAAATGGGAGATGGACGCTCAACTCAATCGGCCATCCTGTCTGGTCCTTAAACACTGGTCATCCCGGTCTGATAAAACTGATTATACTTTTAATAAACAGTTAAGTCACTCCCCCCCCCCTGGTATTACGGTTATTTGTTGAAATATATTTAAAATTTACTTTCTACTAGTGAAAATCCGACGCCGGGAGTAGAGGTGGTATCGCCACCTGGTGAGAAAGCGAGAAAGCCCCGAACTCCGTAGCTTCCACACGTGGCCCCTATGTGGCAATGCCAGCATGCTGCATGCATGTCCACGAATGATAGATACAGCAGGAATGTGAACCTTATCGGGGTTTTAACTTCATGACTGCGTTGTCCCTCGTGCTATTATTGAGGTCATATGGGGCCCGCAGCCGGTGTTCACTTTCAGCCCCGTATGTCCCGGCCAACACACATTGCGTCGGATTCTATTTCCAATCCCACACCATTATTATTATCCAGCCTTTATGGTATTACTTACTATAAGCTAATATATTAGACATGACACTATGGATAGTGATAACACTTGTTATCGCGTGTAATAATGTCTGTAGTGTCCTGGGTGGGGGGATACCGGCATCCTTCACTCAGCCTCCCCCCCCCCCCCCCCATGTTCGGGGCTTTCGCATAACACTCGCTCGGAAATTTTTGTTTATAAATATATAAATATATATATCACACACAAACCCAACATCCCTAGTGGTTCACTGGTCCCATATATATGGGTTGTTCTCAGAAACTGTGTACCACTTGAGGTAGTCTACTAGAAATGCATATTTCAAAGAAACCCTTTATTGGAGTGTCAATATTTAGATTTCATCAGTTAGCCAAATAATGTGGGAGATAGTTTAGATCAAAAGTAAATGTTAATATTGTGTATTATGTATCTTATTGGGATGGATGTAGCTAAATACATAGAAAATTACATCACTAATTTGTGACATTGTCAACAGCATTGAAAATAAAGTGTCACAAACTTAATGAAAACCTCTGAACAACAGCTCATTTCACTTCAAATGGTCATATACAATGTCTTCATTAAGTTGAAGACATTTATTTCTAAAAAAAAAAATTTTAATTATGAAATAGTTAACATTTTCTGGAGTCATTAACATCGTAACCTTTCCTTTTCCACTTGCAAGTACTATGAAACTCTGTATCAAACACTGAGTACAGATACAGTACAGGAACTATTTTCACCATTTAACACTATGCATGGACCCAGTTATGGTATAGTAAAAGATAAATCCTGAAATTGCCCCTAAACATTGAATTTGAGCCGAACATTTGTGTAAAATTGTTGTTTCCACTTTGTTACTCTGCTAATCTGTTACTCTGCTAATATTTTCTTGTTTTTCTCTTTAATATTCACAAATAAGACAAAACCATAGCAATGAGGTTTCAAATTATTATTACTACTGTTTATAAAGCAAGTGGCATGTGAAATGTCCTAAAAATGTCAAGTTTTGTGTGGAAAATATTTGATTTTGGAGTCAGATTGGTTTCCATGCTATACTGCTATTTATTGGGTGTGAGCATCATTTGACCTACTTAAAATGCCAGAATATGTTTATTTTCAATTATTCAGATGCAAAAGGACATACACATTGAGGAAACTTGCTTATAGGACTTTGGCAGCATTTTGATTTTCTGGTACTGATGTCACACTATTGCCAGTATTGGTACGCAACTTCTGAGAATGACCCATATATAAAACACGTCTGATATGTCAGTGATAGAAATAAACAATATATGTGTGTATGTATGTGCGTCTAAATATAGCATTCAAAATAAGAGCTTGTCTGCCAAGTGACAATTTTTGCTTATTTCTATCACTGACATCAGACGTGTTTAATATGTATATGGGACCAGTGAACTACTAGGGATTTGGGGTCTGTGTGTTTTTCAAGTATATGCTCAAAGCTAAATAGTAAAGTAAGTTTGTGGGTTTGACATGCCCATGGTTGATCAGCATAATTTATATCCGGTTTCAACTTAAGTCCCTGAGTTTAGAAATCACCCCCCCCCCCCACACACACACCGCCACCACCACCACTAAAAACAACGCCATTCAACCATTATCACATGTATGTCCGGTGGGTCACGGTTTAAAACCCCGGCCCGAATCGGCAGCCCCTGCCGTGGCCTCTGCGCATGAGGCAGAGGTTGTAAACAGGCTGCAGAACGAATACACACGCCAGTGTCTATTAAAGTGTAATAGAAATGCACAATCCTAACCATATAAAATTTAATATAATCTATCCGTCGAATATGTTTTTCTATATGTGTACCAAGCACTTGTTTCTAAGTGGTGTAGCTTTAGAGATATTTCACTTTTTCTGTATGAAGATTGCACTGACACTCAGAATATCCCAACTTTCACTGTTATCTCTTTTTTTTAATACTTTCAGCATAAATTGCTCTTAGGTTACATTAAATACTTCAGATCTTCCTCTTCAATCGCGCATTAAGATATTTTTAATCGATCCAATGAAAGCTTTTAAATTTATTTTACAAAAATAAATGCTTAGTCAACTGTCTTCACGGCAGGGGCTGCGATCGGGCAGGGGTTTTATACCATGACACCGGTTTCAAGTTGAATTCATGTCGTTAAAGCTGCCCTCTTCAATGGCTTTGAGTCTCAGTGCCAACAACCTGGCCTCCCAGTGGGGCAGCACTATAAAGTTGCCATGAGTGTGGACTGTCACAAGTCGGTACCTGTCCTGATATGACCTTAGATGTTGCTAGGATGTAAAACTCAAACAAACAAACAATCCTACAGCAACTTGAACGTGAATGACCAAGTATGTACACTGCCTTAACTTCTACCGGGCGCGGGGCCGAATCAGGAGTTCGGTTCCTCGTTGAGTCAAACCAATGACTTACAAAATTGATACTTGTCGCTTCCTACCCTGGCTCTCGGCATTACGAGGCTAGGGCAAGGACTGGTTAGCTCCGTTTCAGGATAATGTGACTGAGTGGGATATCGGGTCATGGTGCCAGCGGCCTGATTTCACACTGGGGCAGCACTATAAAGTCACCATTAGTGCAGTCACCCTGATATAACCTTAGATGTTGCCAGGACGTAAAACTCCAACAACCAACCAACCAATATGTGCACCGCTTTAACTTGATTGTTATTGAGAGGAAAGTTGGCACATTGCCAGCAAAGTGGCACCTCGCTTCTCACTTCCCGGATGTGCGTTGGCCTTGGAGTCACCCTGAGCTCGCCGCTCCTGTGTGTGCAGTAAGCGCGGTGTGGATTTGTCATCCTCGTTAAGCGTGAGTCAATAGCACCTGGTTCTCCGCCTACCTGTAATACGCGTGCCCAGAGTTGCTCTGCTTCCTCAGCCCTGACGGAAGTTGTGCCCAATACCCCTATATGTATGAGAAAACGTCATTCTGCTACCACAACTGCTGTTGAAAGCAATAGACGGTCTAGTGGTACTAGTAAGCCTACTGGTAGTAGTAGGTCTACTAGTAGTAGTACTAGTAAGCCTACTGGTAGTAGTAGGTCTACTAGTCAGGGGCGTAGCTAGGCGTACGCCAAAAACGTCCACATCGTTTTGTCAACAACAACAAAAATTTAAAAATAATAAAAAGAGAGAGAGAGAGAGAGGAGACATGTAGTAGTTCGGAGTGTCGAAAACTCGTCTAAAATGTGTCAAATCCGCCAGCTTAAGCTTAAGCGGCCCCCTAAACCCCCTGCCAAAATTAGGAGTACACATCGTTAAAGGTCTAGCTACGCCCTGCTAGTAGTAGTAGTAGTACTAGTACGCCTACTAGTACTAGTAGTAGTAGTAGGCCTTCAGGGGCCAAATGTAAGAGCCACAATTTATCGGCTGCGGAGTTAAGTGCGGCCGGCGGGGTATCTATTGTCGGCGTTAATATATGTGTCACGGGGGATGTATTAGTCCAAAGCGCGCGCGGGTTAGCTAACGTTTCAGTTATTTATAGATTTGGGAAATCCCTCTGCGTTTGTAGCCATATATTAGGCTCAAATATATTAAATGCGACCATATTTAACAGAATTACATACTCAAATCGTGAAATTTAATTAAATTAACCCTAAATTCGAAGCGTTATTAAGGCTAACCGCCGCATTGGCGGCGATATTAATAGTTATATTTTCGAATCGACGAAGGTACAGTAAACAAACCGCCGGTGCCGCCAGTATGGAACGCGACGTCGATGCGGCGGTTGCGGCAATTTGTTTACATTACATTCATCGATTCGAAAATATAACTATTAATATCGCCGCCAATGCGGCGGTAGCCTTAATAACGCTTCGAATTTAGGGTTAATTTAATGAAATTTCACGATTTGAGTATGTAATTCTGTTAAATATGGTCGCATTGAATAGATTTGGCCCGAATCAGTCCCTAACCTGCATGTTAACCCAGGCTCAACTTGGGGTTAGTGAAGGCGACGTTAACCCTCGAGGCGGTAGCCTAACCCGTGCACATACATTGACACTTTGGCCTCTAACCCAGGAAATCCGCACGACGGGTGGGTTACGAGCCCTAACCCGCCCTCATACATTTGGCCGCTGGACTAGTACTGGTAGTAGAGGTGTAATTGGTCCGGTACTGAAATCGCTGTAATGGTGCAGTCACACTACGACGACAAGGGCGACGAGTGACCAACGAGTTGGATTTTCTAAAAACCCGACGACATATGCAAATTCGGGGCCAAGTTGGACGACATCCGGACGACAGCCCGGGATGGTCGACGTGGGTGAAACGTCATCGGAACGAGAGAGGACGTAGAAGATGTGTGGATTGGTTGGTTGTTGTCGGTTGGTTGGTTGGTTGGTTGTTGGTTGGTTGTGTGTCTGTGTGGGTGTCTCTCTGTGTATGTCTGTGTCTCTGTCTCTTCGTCTGTTTGTCTGTCCGTCCATCCCTCCATCTGTCTCTCTGTATGTGTGTGTGTGTGTATATGTGTGTGTATGCGTCTATGTGTGTCTGTGTGGGTCTGTCTGTGTGTGTATGTGGGTGTATGTCTGTGTGTCTCTGTCTCTCTGTCTGTCTGTATGTCTGTCCGTCCATCCCTCCATCTCTGTCTGTGTGTGTCTGTGTGTGTATGTGTCTGTGTGTGTATGTGTCTGTCTGTGTGTGTCTGTGTATGTGTCTGTGTGGGCGTTTGTGTGTGTCTGTCTGTGTATGTGTGTGTATGTGTCTGTCTGTGTGTGTATGTGTCTGTCTGTGTGTGTGCATGTGTGTGTGTATGTGTGTCTGTGTGTGTATGTGTTTGTCTGTGTGGGTGTCGTTGGTCACTCGTCGCCCTTGTCGTCGTAGCGTGACTGTAACATAAATTGTCTCAAATCATTATCTCTGCAAAAACCGCATTGCCGTCCTATGCTTATCTGGTGTCCATGGTTACACATCCTCTGTTGATATGCAAACGCCCCACTGTGACTGAACCATGGTGCCAGCGTGTCAGATTTTAGTGTTATATTTATGCCCACCTCCTTCACACGCCTCAATCTTTTCCATTCCTCCAGCCCATCCATCACCACCACCGCCCCTACCCCTACCCCTACCCCATCTCAAACACAACTTATGAGAAACTAATGAGAATTGAAGTGGTGTCGTTATCTTGAGCTGATTAGAAAATGGGTTGCCTCCCCATTTGTTTACCCCCTCACCTCCATCCGTTTATTTCCTTCGCCTTTCTCTCCCCCCTCCCTTTCTCTCCCCCCCCCCTCTCTCTCTTCCCCTCCGGCCATCGCTCGCGCTCTCTCTCTCTCTCTTCCCCTCCGGCCACCGCTCCTCTTTTCCACTCTCCTTCCTTCCCCTGCCCCCCCCCCCCCCCCACATCCGCCATCCTATCACACCCTTCCCTTCCCGCTCCCCATCCCCTCACCTTCCTGTGTATACATTCAACACCTCACCACAATGCACTTGTCTCGACACCAGAGATAGGTCCACTACAATGTGAAACCTCACTAGCGTTCCATTTTTTCCTTTTTTTCCTTCTCTTTTTGTTGTTAACAATTTGCTTTGCTGTTGTGTATTGTGTTCCTTCCGAAAACTGTACTTAAATAGAACAACAAAAACACCCACAACAAACAACAAAAATTAATTGTCTGGCTGAAATACAAGTTCCGCTAGGGAGTACTAAAACAACAGATCCATACATTCAATTTTCCAAGAAGCTAAACGAATGTCCACTTTCCGTAATGTAATTTACCTTCCTTCCCCCATCTTTAAATGTTGTTTCTCAGAGCAATTAGAGGCACAGAATGTTTTATTTGTGTGTTTTTAACACCGCCACCGCCACCCAAAGCGTGTTTTTATGCCAACATTACCACACTTTATGCCCCGACTGCCGACCATCTACGCGGATAGTTCCTGTGTTTATCACCAGGTGGCAGCACTGCACCCCTGGCGGAACCTGACGAGCGTGCATTATGTGGCTGTCACACTACGATGACAAGGGGGTGACGACAGGCCGGCGACTGGGATTTTGTGAAATCACGACATATGCAAATTCGGGCTAAGTTGGACGACAATGTCTGTGTGTGTGTCTGTGTGTGTGTGACTCTGTGTCTCTGTGTGTGTCTCTTATGTCTGTGTGTGTGTCTCTGTGTCTGTGACTCTGTGTGTGTGTGTCTCTGTGTGTGTGTCTCTGTGTTTCTGTGTGTGTGTCTCTGCAACAGAGACACCAAGACACAGAGACACACACACAGAGTGTGTGTGAGTCTGAGTGTGGATGTGGCTGTGGATGTGAGTGAGAGTGAGTGTGATAGTGAGTGTGATAGTGAAGTGTGAGTGAGAGTGTGATAGTGAGTGAGTGTGATAGTGAAGTGTGAGTGTGATAGTGAGTGTGAGTGTGATAGTGAGTGTGATAGTGAGTGTGATAGTGAAGTGTGATAGTGAGTGTGAGTATGAGAGTGATAGTGAGTGTGATAGTGAGTGTGATAATGATAGTGAGTGTGATAGTGAGTGTGATAGTGAGTGTGATAGTGAGTGTGATAGTGAGTGTGAATGTGAGTGAGTGTGAGTGTGTGTGGTTTATCGCACACACAGAGACACAACAGAGACACACACAGACAAAGAGACACACACACACAGAAACACAGAGACACACACACACAGAGACACAGAGATACACACACAGACACACACATCAACAGAGACACAAAGACACAGACACACACAGACACAGAGACACATACAGAGACACACACACAGACAAAGAGACAGACACACACACAGACACAGAGACACACACACAGACACACACACACACAGAGACACACACACAGACAGACACACACTATACGGCCCAGAACCGGCCCAAAACACGCAGTTGATAGCGGTAGACACCTCCGACTCTTTGATGAGTAGATGACGACAGCGCGGAGACAGTGCCGCGGCAGTGCCGCGGCAGTGCCGCGACATCGGCTGTCGTCACCTGTCGTCGAAGTTTTTCAACATGTCCAAAAAGCCTACGACAACCCGGCGACAGTCGAGAAAACGTGGAGAAACTGGAGGTGTCGCGGCACCTGCGCGACACCCGACGACACTCGACGACAGACCGGAAGTCGCTGTCGCAGGGCTGTCGTCGCCGCTTGTCGTCGTAGTGTGACAGCCACATTACTGGATGATGGCTGTGGATGCGCACGCAGTGCCTCAGTAAACAGTGCGCGCGCTCTGTAATTACTGAGCGCGCATTCGCGAGTCATGATGCCCTCCAGACACCTTCCGACTGCGGCGATTTACAGGTAATCGGAAGGGTCGGAAGGCTGGGTTATGGACATAGGTCCTACCCACATGATTTCCCAATCTAAACAGCTCCAGCTAAATATATTGTTCATTTACTTATATACCAGCTACTTTTGAAGTGCTGAGTTGATAATGGTTGTTTGTTGGAGTTTTACATCCTAGCAACATCTAAAGTCATATCAGGATGGGTAACAACTTGTGACAGGGTGTCAACTTTATAGTGCTGCTACACTCTAAAATCAGACCGCGAGCACCATGACCCAATATCCCACTAAGTCAAATTATATTGACACTGAGCTAACCAGTCATTGCATTACCCTATTAGTGCCAAGCACTGAGCTAGGAAGTGACAAGTATCAATTTTGTAAGTCAGTGTTTTGACTCGACCGGGAATTGAACTACCGATCTATATAGCAGTCTTGCACTCTACCGAATCGATCAACGCGCCCGCTATATATATATTCACACAGACACAGACGCATAGACAGACAGACAGACAGACACAGAGGACAAGGACACACTTCACCGCTGACTTGAATCGCTGTGTGGAAGAAAACCCGGGAGGGCACGGAGATAGTTTGACAAACAAATCAATCAACTGTTCTTGGCCCCCTCCTCCATTTTTATCTTCTAAACTGACCACACACCCCACCCCACCCCACCTAATTGCCCCTTTGGAGAAATCTATTTGATGTGTGTGGTGTTAATAATACCAAAGATGGAGATATATGGAGAGTTAAAATCTAATATTTGAATTTGTAACATTTTTTGGTTGCAAATGAAAGCTCGAAATCTCCCCTTTACATCTCTGGTTACATCTGTGACGGAAATTTGTAATGTTATTTCTGAAGACATCAAATATATATATTTTTTAATTTAAACATGCATACATGTTAATAAATAGGTCCTTTTGATGTGGGAACTGATATATTAAACATATATTGCTACATTGAAGGAATACTAAGTCAATTTAATAGAAACTGCTGTTGCAGAAGGCTCCCCTGCCTGAATTTATCTGTGCATTCCAAAATTAACTGTGTATGCTTTGGTCGTAATGCGAAGCATTACGTTTGATGCGAGGAGAGGAAGAGACCCTCCCCCGCCCCGCGCTGTCGCGCTGCTTTCTCACCTCGGCAGACGGCGCGGCGCGCCGCCCCCTCCCCGCCCTCCGCGTCGCGCGGCGCTCACGCCTCACCCGACGCCGCTGCTCGCCACCTCTCGCCCTCCCCCGGGCCGGCAGCTTTCACACTCACCTGCTGTCGCCCCTCCCTCCTCCCCTTATAAGGCCGCCCCCCGGCCTCCCTCAGGCACTCGCCCTCCTGCCGTCTCCCAGCTCTTACCTTTTCAAGTCTTGGCTCCTCCACCTCGGATCTCTGCTCCAGCTCAGCCTCAGTATGCCTCAAGGAAAAGGACGTGGCCGGAAGGGATCCCGGGCCGCCCCCCGCACCCCGGGGCCCTCTCCAGCACCCGGCCCGGGCGAGTCCCCGGCCTACGCCCCGGCGTCCCCCGCGGCGCCCTCGGGCCGCACCTCGGGCCCCGAGATGTCGACACTGCTGGAGGCACTCCAGCGTATCCAGCTCGACCATCAGCACTCCGCCGCCGAGGCGCGCCAGGCGACGGCCGACCTCCACGCCCGGATCGACTCCCTGGAGACCGGGGGGCCCCGCCCGGGGATCCCCTCATCTCCCCCGAGGCGCCAGGCCGCCCCGACGCCTCGGGCGCCTACCGCCACTACAGCCCGGCCCCCGCCGCCGCCTCAGGCGTCCCTCCCCGGGGCCGCGCACCCGGAGTACGAGAGGTACCGTCACCTCTCCAGTCAACCACCACCCGCCACCTCGCCGGCCTACCCCGAGGAGGCCATCCGCCACAGCCCCGCCTCCGCGGCCGACGCCGTCCGGGACATATTAGCATCCGCCGAGGCGCGCCACTCCGTGAGGCGCCAAGGGATCCCGGCCAACTACATCTTCCCCTCGGACCTGGTGAAACGAGGGGCCGAGAGGAAGCCGGTGAAGAGGGGGGAGGCGACAAAGGACGAGTATACCCTCGCCCTCCTCACCCTCATCGACCACCCCGACTTCCCCGCCCACTCCGCCCAGGGACTCCACCACCACCACCTAACAGTCTGCCGGGATAACCTCGTCTACCCCTGGGCGACCGTCCGCCGGTACTCAGAGACCGTGTTTACCGCGATCGCAGACGGAACCCTCCCCCAGGGCTGGCACGACCCGGTAGCGCTCAACCTCATGAGACTAGACTGCCTCGCCATGCCCGAGGAGCAAGCCACCGCCGCCCCTGCCCGCCTACCCGACCCTCTCCACCGAGGCGCCCACCTCCCCCGACCCCAAGCTGACGCCCGCGCCACCTACGACAGGGATGCCCACGGGGCCCCCTGCCCGGCCTGGAACCGCGCCCCCGCCTCGTGCGATCGGGCCCGCCTCGGGGAGGCCCACGGTGAGGCGGGGGACAGGCGCCGTCACGTCTGCGCATACTGCGCCAATGTGAGGCGCCTCCTAACCATGCACAGCGAGGCCGACTGCATCACAAAACAGACCCGTGAGCGCCAGACCCCCCCCGCCACCTCGGCGGATTTTTGATCCGCCGGCCTCCCCCCGGCCGGCCCGGGGGGCCCCCTCCGGCGCCTCACCCTCACCACTGCCGACAGCCCCGCAACTCCCACCGACAACCTCCCAGCGACCACCGATCGCAGCGCCGCCCAGTCCCAGCCGGGGATCATCACCTCGGGCATCACGCCTCGGACCACATCCCAGCCCAGCCTCAGGAGGAACCCTCTGCCGCCGATCCTCACGACACCGCCTTCAACAACACCGCCGCCCAGACCCCGACCACCACCCCACCCAGCCCCGAGGACTTCGCTGCCCCCCTGCTCGACCCTCGTCGGACCTCCTCACCGGATCCCGCCAAGGAGCGGGCCTCCCCCTTTTTGGCCGCCCGCTCCCTGTCGACGCAGGCCCCGGACACTCCCCGCCCCAGAGGGAGCCTGACCCCCGACGCAGCCCACCTCTCGGCCGGCCCACCCCACCTGCTCCGCCTCGGGCGCGCCGCGAGCCCTCTCCGCCTTTTGGTGGAGGGCTCCTCGGCACCCCCTCACTCCACTGACACTTGATCTCTGTTTTTCTACTTTTACTCCGCTCCTCATGAGATTCCTTATTTTTATCACATTGTTCAATATTTACCTCTACTCCTCGTTTACCCTGTATGCCCTGTATGCTTGTCTGAGGCGAAAATAAAAACCCTTTATTTCCACCCCCGCCTCCTCTCTTCCTTTTCGCGCATCGGTCGTAATGCGAAGCATTACGTTTGATGCGAGGAGAGGAAGAGACCCTCCCCCGCCCCGCGCTGTCGCGCTGCTTTCTCACCTCGGCAGACGGCGCGGCGCGCCGCCCCCTCCCCCGCCCTCCGCGTCGCGCGGCGCTCACGCCTCACCCGACGCCGCTGCTCGCCACCTCTCGCCCTCCCCCGGGCCGGCAGCTTTCACACTCACCTGCTGTCGCCCCTCCCTCCTCCCCTTATAAGGCCGCCTCCCAGTTTACAGTCAGCCATTTGTAACATGACATGGTTGGATCCATACATCTTGTATTGCATTGATAAATGCATTGTGTATCTAATACCCATGTCACACTACTGATTCCAACCACAAAAATGGGTGTTGGTCGCAAAGTGGTGCTTAGGGGTCACCGACCGCCTTGCCACCGCTTTAGTCACACGTAAGTTGCAGCTACTGCAGTAAAATCATTGTGACCAAAATGGTTCCCCAGAGGTCAGCGACCATTGCTTTGGTCAGAAGGAGGTCGCAAGTGACTGCATTCTTTGGTCCAAAGTGGTTGCAAGCAGTCGCAAAGCACATAGTGTGGCTGAGGTGTTAGTTGCATATGGTAGGATTTTGAAAGTGTTTTGTTTTTTTTTATAATGTGCTTATCAAATCGATTATTGCATTTTCCCACCACTACGCAGCGATTTTGTTTTCGGAATCTTATGTGTGGAATTCGACAACAACCAACATGCGTATCTGTATTGACGTGCATTTTTGTGGTTTTATGAGTAGTTGAAGAATGCCACCAGTTGTGTTTGTTTCAAGCAGATATGCATGTGCTTACTGCACTTATTGTTGATGTGGGGGGGGGGGGCAGGGGGTTATCACCTGACATTGCATAGTTGGAATGGCTTATCACATCCGTGGAGAGTTCCAATTCTGAGGAGTGAGACACTTGAAGTTATCTCACGCTCCATGCCTCCATTGTGTGGCATAGCTTGTTCCATATATATAATAATTATGTGAGACATACCTGGGTATAGTTAACACATAATTGTTGTTTTACCAAGTCCTAGGCCTCGGACATTTATAGGTCAGGGAGATGGGGTGCTACCCAACGAACCACTCTTTACCTTGTTAATCTAAAAGGGGGATGGGGGGGGCCGTGACCTATAAATATCTAAGGCCTAGGACTCGGTAAAACAACAATTATATGTTAACTATACCCAGGTAAGTCTCACATAATTATTCTATTTCAGCTCGCCTTTGAGCCTCCTGTCTAATTATAGCTCATGGAGATGTTTACATACTTTAAGAAAAATAATAACCACTCTTTATTTTAGTTCTTTTAATGTTTGAACTAAATAACTACATGAACACTTCTTGTTTCCTCAGAAGTTTTGTGGCCATTACACTTTTCTTTTCCACCTTCTTATTGTAATGCGTAGCAAATGACACTGCAGTTTTCCATCCTGCTGCTGCCAAAATTGTTTTAACCGACACCCCTAACTCTCTTGCGTTCGATGCTACTGCTCCTCTCATGGACTGTGAGGAGTACCTGTCTGTGTTTACTCCTGCCTCCTCTAGGACCCTCATGGTGCAGCATGCCAGTGCGTCTCTAGAAATAGGACCATTTGGCTTAATGTAACTCAATAACAGCTGATCGTGTTTTCTAACCTTCTGTGTGACCTCCAAATACCTATGTATTGTTCTAACAACACATATACTTTTACACTCATGAAATGCGTTAAGTGTCACCGTAGATAGGGGATCCCCCCAATCTGTTTGATTTGAACAATTTGTTCAACTTAAAGACTACCTCCTGTCTTTTAGACTCCATATCTCTTATGCTTAACGCCACCACCGTCTGTCCCCTATGGCATGTAATCAACAAAATTAATAATGCCACCTTAAAGCCTAAGTCTCACATGTTTAAATGTCTATTGTCTGGCCAACTTTTGAACAGATCAAACACACATGAGACATCCCAGACTTTTAAGTATTTGGGCTTAGGTAGGTTGCATTCATACACTGAACACAAAAACCAATGTACCACGTAATCGTCTGTCCTCCTATCCTTGGTAATACCAATGATAATGTACACTGTGCCATGTTAATGGCTCCAAATCCCAGACCTTCATCCTCTAGCGATCTGAGAAATCTTAATATTTGTGCTAACGACAGTTTCATACAGTCAATTTTAGATAACAAGCAAAACAATTGCCATTTCCTTAAGTAATGAGCATATAATGTAACTGTGCCTTTCCTCCACACTGAGGAAGTTAACCTATCCAACATAACTTTATCAATATTATATTGTTCTAAATGTTTCCGCAGAAGCGGAATACCACCAAGGGGGTCGAACTGACATTTACCCCTGGTTCTAACGGTCCACTGTATCGGAGATTTTCTCTGAATGCGTCTACTTTCCATGCGTCTGGCTCCGGTAGCCATGAGACATATTTGGACAGTTTGTAATTATTACGAGATGCAAACAGATCTATGTCTGGTACTCCCCATAGTTTACAGATTTCTTGGAAGATCTCTGATGATAGACTCCATTCTAAATGGTCCTGAAACTGTCTACTCATCGCATCTGCTATCGTATTCAATTTCCCCGGTGTGGCGGTTTCAGCCATGCACCAGTTTCAGCCGTGCGTGTACCGTCAAACTGAAGGCATTGTCAATGGTCGTGAGTCACTAACCTTATAAATTTGATATAATGTTTTTGGTCAAGATGTTTTCTATATGTGTACCAAGCAATTTGTTTCTAGGTGGTGTGGTTTTAGAGATATTTCACTTTTCCTGGATTTTCTGTATGAAGATTGCTCACCACCATTGACAATGCCTTGAGTATGATGGTACACGCAGTGCAAAACATTAGTTTTATTCAAAATTAATAGAAATCAAGAACCCTAACCTTAGAAATTTAATATGATGTTTTTGGTAAAGATGTTTTCTATATGCGTACCAAGCGATTTGTTAATAGGTGCTGTGGTTTTAGAGATATTTCACTTTTTCTGTATTTTCTATATGACTCACATAATAAACACAGATATATAAATTGTATTATTATAAAGCTGCATCCTACTATTGGAAAAACGGACACTATATCTGAATCGATAGAGCGCTGGTTTTTCATGTGAAAGGTTGGGAGTTCGATTCCCGGTCGAGTCAAACCTATGACTTATAAAATGTATATGTGTCGCTACCTGGCCTGACACTTGGCATTACTATGATAGGACAAGGACTGGTTAGCTCAGTATCAGGATAATGTGACTGAAATTCACGGGAAATCGGTTCATGGTGCTGGCAGCCTGGTCTCCCAGTGGGGCAGCACTATAGAAGTTGCCATGACTGCGCACTGTCACAAGTCGGTACCCATGCTGATATGACCTTAGATGTTGCTAGGATGCAAACTTCCAACAAACAATACAATTGGAAAAATCAAATAGCTGATTTATGTATGCAACAGACTGGGAATTCGGATATGAATTACGAATAAGGAAGGCCGACTTAGGCTGACCCTGATGCCTATTACTGATTACCTAAGCTGATAAAGCTCGCCTGCCACGACTACAACGAATCCTTATCTACTCACCACCTCGCCTGCCCAACATTTGTCAAATGTAATTGACCTGTAGATCTTGAACATTACTATTGACGCTATTCACGCCGCGGCCATTTTGAAACCATACCGAGGCCACGTACGCATCTGCGAGACACCACTGTATGAAAAGTAATGTGAATACTTTTTCGTCGACCAATACCTCTCAAAATCACTCAAATTTGAAGGTATTCATTTACAAACTACCATATTCATCTTTGCATACCTGTTTTCTATCTATTGGCCAATTTTCACGAAGATTGGATGACCCTTGCATGGTGATTTTCCCATTCTTTAACTACAAGGTGACTGTCAACTTCAAGTCTGCATAGTTATGGTGGTATCATGTAATGCAGCACTGTCAAAGTAGTTATCTGTGTAACACAGTTAAACAACTAGTCTTAGTAATTACAAATTAATAAAAGCTTTAAATATATATATATTAAGAAAGTTATGCAATTTTGAATTTAAGAAAAGATTGGCAACCACGGTGAGCGACTTTGTTGACATCGCCTCCTCAAATGCATCTGATCATCACTCAATCTTCATGAAAATTGACCACTAGATAGAAAAAATGTATCCAATACCCAACACGTACTCAACCTCGTTCTGATGCCTAATTAGGTCATGCATGAATAGTGTGAATTATGTGTGTGTGTGTGTGTGGGGGGGGGGGGTCTTGACACTCGCTATTAAGGGGGTCATCTCAAGTTTTCAACATTTTAATGGTCCTACAAAGCGTACAATAGGGAGAGGGGGTGTCAGTCAAGTATGACTTTTAGTGTTTAATATAATGTTGATATTTTTTCTGCAGACTTTGTGTTCTGTAGTAAAATGTTTGTGTACTACTTTTGTGGGGACATGAGGGCTGGGAAAGTGCCATGCTTTGTCCGACAGTGAACATGTTGAAAACGTTGGATGACCCCACCCTAAGGTGATTTCCTATAAACCTATTTCATATGACGTCAGCATGGGTATTTAGGTCAGTGTGTGCACAGCTTGGCTGCAGGACAACATCCGGTCACACTGCAAACTTAATGGCAGTGAGCAATCTTCATACAGAAAAAGTGAAATATCTCTAAAACCACACCATCTAGAAACAAACTGATTGGAACATTTATAGAAAACACATTCAACGAACAGATTATATTAAATCTATATGCTTAGGGTTCTGCATTTCTATTAATTTTGAATAAAATAGACGTTTTGCACTCCACGTACCGGCAAACTCAATGCATTTTCAATGGCCATGAGCAATCTTGAATTATCTTCATACAGAAAAAGTGAAATATTTCTAAAACCACACCATCTAGTAACAAACTGCCTGGTACACATATAGAAAACATATTAAAGGAATAGATTATATTAAATTTATACGGTTAGGGTTATGCATTTCTATTAATTTTGAATAAAATTAAAGTTTTGCACTGCACTTACCAGCAAACTCAATGCATTGTCAATGGCCGTGAGCAATCTTCATACAGAAAAAGTGAAATATCTCTAAAACTACACCATCTAGAAACAAACCGCCTGGTACACATATAGAAAACATATTCACTGAATAGATTATATTGAATTTATATGGTTAGGGTTATGCATTTCTAATAATTTTGAATAAAATAAACGTTTTGCACTGCGCGTACCGGCAAACTCAATAGCAGTGTGCCTTCATTCTGCAGCCAAGCTGTGCGTGCATACACAATGTTTATCAACATTGAAATAGGTCTATGCACCACCATCACCACCACCATTCCTGCCGTTGAAAGGGTGGAATGTGTTCTATGTCACGTGGTGCGCAATGATTGGCTGGGTGGGTGGGTAGTTGTGGAGATGACGGTCGGAGGGTTGAGGGTGGGGTGATACAGGCGTTGGCATGGGTAACCGGGTCATAGAGCAACACGCCATTAGCAGGAGGAGCCACTGTCGACACCGCCCACGGCGCCCCCTAGGGGGACTCCTCATGTCATCCTCTTCACAGCAACCCCAACCCCCGAACCCTCTCAACCCCTTGCCCGCCCTCCAGGAGGGTTATTGTTGTTTTACGTCCTAGAAAATGTAAGGTTATATCAGGACGGGTTCCGACTTGTGACAATGCACACTCTTGGCGACTTTATATTGCTGCCCCACTGGGAGACCAGGCCGCCAGCACCATGACCCGTTATCCCAGTCACATTATCCTGATACTGTGCAAACCAGTCCTTGTCCTATCCTATTAATGCTGAGCACTAATCTAGGTAGCTACAAGTATCAATTCTACAAGGCATTGGTTTGACTCGGCTGGGATTCGAACTCCCGACCTTCCGCACGGGAAGCCTGTACTCTACCGATGCAGCCACCGCGTCCGGTCAGGCGGGAAAACAAGTGATGTTGAGTGCACACTGCAAAGGCTTTTCCACTTTTCGGCATTTCATGGGGTTTTTGTTTGTTTTCTGTTCAAATAATAACTATGTAATGCATATAATAATACTTCAATATATTATATTATCTTATAATCTCATAAAATATATAGAACACAAAACATGAAATTTAATCTATCTTATATAAATTCGTGAAAAGGGATGAACACAGCATAGTACTAGTGTGGGGGAAGCCCATCTTTATTTTCTCCGGCTCTGGCCTAGCAAAAAAGCCAACTGGGCCTGCATGCAGACAAATATATCATCGAGCATATAGACCTAAAACATAACATTTCTTATATATATTAATTATTATAATAACATATATAGACAAAACATATCAATTATAATATTTCTTGTATATGCTATAAAATATATAAAACATCAAATATACCATATATACCATTGGATATACAGGGTCAAATCAATGTAGATGCTTTGGCTTAGAAAAATATGATTGCATCGGATTATGCAACTTTTAAGTTATCATTCGATTCATTTCAACATCGGAAATGGGAACTTACTATTTTATCGGACCTAGGACGCTAGTAGTAGCAGATTCCCGAATGTTCCGATATCGATATTGATATCTGCTGTGCTTAGCTGAGGCGAAACCCTTACTGCCCTAATCGGAGGATGTGGGAAGGTGTGTGTGTGGGGGGGGGGGGGGGTGAGGAGGTGGGGGGGGGGGGTCAGGGATATTTTCCTGGTTATTAGAATATTACACCTCAAATTATTTAAATAATTACAGGGTCTGTGAATTATTAGTGATGCGGTCTGGAGAAATATTCCGAACATGCCCCAGTCTCTACTCCATACCCTGGATGGTTGCCCCCCTCCCCATCCCATTTCTCTGCCCTGTGTTCCGCCATGTTTTACTAATGTTCCCCGGGCTCCACTATGGTGTACTAACAATCTTTGACTATTCGCCCTCTAAGTCTAACAAATGGGCGTGTGTCTTTGTGCATGTATACGTATGTGTGTGAAGGTCCACTAAATTGATCAGAAGACCAGTGTATTCAAATATATATGAATACAATGTATTTACTAAAACAAAAAAGAAGAAAACAAGGTGTCAATCACAACCCAGGAACCAATATACCCAACCCAACACTGCTTTAATATAACTTATAAGAATAGTTGTAAGTGTTTGAATTAAATTAAATACATCTGGATAAAACTTAGTTACAATTTAGCTACGAATTCTTATAACCGCTAATACAGTACCAGTAGTCCGTAATGAGCCCCACTACCACATGGTGGCGGCAGTCTACGCTGACCAATGTTGCAAGGAAGTAGCAACCGGTGACAGCAGGCTAGCAGTAGCAGGAACAGTCTCTCAGGTAGACTGTTCCGCGCCTTACTACCCCCCCCCCCCCCCCCCCCCCCCCAGGAGTTAGACTCTACCCAGCTGGGCAGTGACAGGTCACTTCTCTATTCCAGCCTGTGGGGGAATAAACCAGGGAGCGCCCTCAGATACGAAGCTGACTCAGCATTTCTCTATTATTCAACACATAGAGTAGGACATAGCCCATCATAATAATAATCAAACATAGCAAAATCTGGAATAATCACGCAGAGACCTACGAACTGAGTAGACGGACTGAGGACTGAACCAACGCATGTTGCGAAAGTCAGACCGGTGTATGCCGGGCATGAAGCGTTGATTCTGTGAGAGGATCGCATTGTGAGTCGGGTAACCCTTGCACCTCGATATATCTGTACAAGCACGTCGGAATGGACAGCGTGTCTGTTATGTGCACCTGACTGTACATTTATAATTGTCTGCCAACTACCACTTTGACAACAACTGATAGTGATACAGAGAGGCATGCAGAGGTGTGTGTGTGGGGGGGGGGGTAGAGAGGGGCGAGGGGAGATACATTTATATGAGGAGGAGAAAGTATATACATATGAAAGTTATACATGGGGAGGAGGGAGAGAATATATATATATGAAAGACAGAGAGAGATACAAACACAGGGGGAGGAGAGAGAAGAATACAGAGGGCGAGAGAGAGAGGGGGGAGAGAGAGAAAGAGAGAGAGGGGGGAGGGATGATGATTAGAGAGGGTTAGAAAAAAGGGAGGAGAAAAAGGAGACAGAGATGAAGTGTGAGAGAGGGAGACATTGTCCATAATCCTGGTGAAATTGTCGTTTAATTTCAATGAATAATAAATACGTCAGTGAGTGAGAGCGAAGAGATAAAACATTTGTCTATTATTCTCGTGAAATTGGCAGTCATTCTTAGTGGGTAATAAAACATTGGGGAGAGGAGAGAGATAGAGAGAGATGGATGGTGGGACGGAGAGAGAGAGATTTTGTCTATGGGTCTCGTGAAATTGCAAGTGATATTCAGTGAATAATAAATGCTTTAGTGAGTTTCCGTGACAACAGACGACATTGACCCGGTGTCGCGGTTTAGATTCTCAGTGGGTTTAGAGTCTACGCTCGGGGTTATGCGCATGCGAGTATTCGATTAACATGACCCGGGCGACTCGGGTAACCCAAGTTGCTAGAAATTCAAATAGAACTCCGCGATTGGATTTGACAAAAACACGTGCCGTGTTCAAAAAGCTTAACGCACCTCTTGGCTGGGGTTGGCTAGGAGCGATGACATCACATTTGTGCGTCAAAAGGTGGCTAGGGTCACCCGAGTTAATTAATCGAATACGCTGCATTGCCGTTCGATTTTGACGCATGCGCAGAACCCTGAGAATTTAAACCGCGACACCGAGACTGGAGCAGACGACAGCGATGTGAATGAATGGAGGCCTTCGAGACGGCCTCAACACTGGAGGAATGTGGCTACGTAGATGGGGGCGGAGGGGGGGGGGGGGTCGGGGGTCGAGGTAAAGCGGAGCCGCACCCTTCTGCTCCTGTCCTCGGCCCACTGCACATTTAAACCGGTTTCACTCCCGACGTCGGTAACCAGGTTCTGTCCCGGTCCCACTGCACATTTAAACTGGTTTCACTCTCGGCATCAGTAACCATGTCCTGTTCCCCTCCCACTATACATTTAAGCCAGCATTTCACTTTCTACCTCTTACTCCATCAGTGTCTCCGGCTCGCCGATTGGTCACCACAGAGCAAGGAGACATGGCCCTCAACTCTCATTTCTCTTTCCTCTATACTACCCTCTATTTCTTACCCCCGGGCTTACTTCTCCCCCAGATCAAGGGAGTTGTTTGCTTGGGTGGGGCCCTTTTCCTTTTTCGCTGTCTCGCTTTCTTCTTGTCTGCAGAACCTGCCTTTTCCCATCCCTTCCTCCTGGACACCCATCTGCTGGATACGAGTGCACTGCTACCACCAGACAGGAGTGATCTGGGTCCGCCACAACGGCTCTTCCTTAAATTGTCGTAAAGAAATCCCCGCTTCTACAACCGTCCCGCCTGAAGTTTAATCTTCAATCCAAAGATTGGACCGATTTATCGGTGCCTTTCTATATTGCTGCACTTCTGCAGCTGGTAGCCATCGTAAGTTTACGAACCACCCAAGAGTAGATTGAGTAGGTGTCTCAAGTGTGTGTGTGTTCCAAGGGGGTGTATGCCCGAGTTGTTTGTGAGGGATAGACAGAGAGACAGACAGGCGGAGAGAGACAGGCAGGGAGAGGACGAGAGACACATGTGTGTCAGGAAGCGTGTGTATGTGTGCGGTGCGTGTGTGTGAGGGAGGTGTGCGCGTGTGTGTGTGTGTGTTGGGGGTGGGGTGGGGTGAGGTTCCCACATGTGTGCCCTGATAGTGTCGGCTCATCTGACCATGTCACGTGACCCGCAACAGCAACTGGGCGCGGGGGGACCAGACCACCGATAGTCCACAGCCTTCTTACCCAAAGTATTCCTGATGCCACTAAGCCATGTGTACACATTGAAACACGTGACACAATGTCCATATATGGTTATGTCGTTGGCAGTCTACTGAAAGAAAAAACTTAATTTGACAAAAAACAACCACCACAATAATGCTGGTAAAGGACTCGTTTTAATATTTTGATTTGGGTGCCTGTGCTCGGGGAGTTGTTGTGAAAACGAAGCTCAGGCACCACTCCGCACCACCACGCACCACCACCACCACCACCACCCAGATACGGGCGCGCTCACTCACCCAGCCAGTGGTGGAGAGTGGAGACTGAAAGCCGGGCGGCCTTCATGACTGAGGGACAGTCACAAGCCGGAGCAGGACGCCTTAAAACTTGGGATTATTGAACAAGTGGATAACATCGGCTGTGATTAATTAGTGACCAACTTGAGCAGTTCGCGAGTGACTTGGAACCCCTGGTGGTCACAGGGTGTCACTGCGGCGGTGAACCCTGGCCTGGAGGAACACCCCGCGTCTATGTTGTATGTAGGTGCGGACATGGGCACGGCCTCCGGAGAGGTCCCGGAGTGTGGGGTGGTGGGTCAGGGGGTGCTGTTATCAGCAATCATCGTCATCATCGCCATCATCAGCATTATCGTCATTAGTGTCACCATCATAGTGTAGGGTGCTGCACATGATTGGGTATAGCAGTGTGGTCTGATGTGGGTGGGCGCTGTTATCAGCAAGCATCATCATCACAACCACCATCACACCAGATGCAGTGGCCGATTTGGTAGAGCGCAGGCCTCCCGTGCGGAATGTCGGGAGTTCGATTCAAACCAATGACTTACCAAATTTGCCGCTGTATGTGCCACTACAGTGTTAGTTTATGTGTTCAGAATGTATGTCGCCTCAGCAGGTTGTGTGTGAATACTAATGTTATTCGAAGTATAACATACATAGTGGGCTACCCCTCATAGTCATTAGCCTGGTTTGTAAGATCCGTTGCTTTGCACAGACAACGCTTTTCTGAAACGCAAAACCTGCAAGACCTCTTTTAAAATGTGAAAGGTGAAGTAAGCATTGAATTTCTTAAAACAGCTGGACTGTATTATCAGTGTATAGACTTATAAGTTGTATAATTTTTACATTAGGTTTTGCACTTATACATCACCGGATTGGGGAAACGGAAAGAAACCGAACAAAGTCTGTTGCTGTCCGGTTTGTGTCCGTTGCATATCCATTGATATCCGTTGATATCTGGCCTGATCTGTACAAGTTTTGAGCATGCACAAAACTTGGAATGGATGCCGCCGGATTGACGTCTGCGGTTCTTGTCCGGTTTGAGTTTGTTTAGTCCGCTTATCATCTGTTGGCTATCCATTCATGTACATTTTATGTCCGTTCGACTGGATGCCTTTGACCTGATATCACAACATTCTGACACATTTTAATACATTTTGATATGTATCACGCCCAAACACCACCGGACTAGAAAATTCTGTTTGTTGCTCAATCCGGCATAGTGTGACAGGCACTTGACTCTCACATAAACAAATAATGTTAAGCCATTAAAAAAAAACCTTAGATAATGTTAGCCTATTATATACTTCTCTGTTGAGTGATAAAGTCGACATTAAAACAATCAAATTAATTTTTTTTTTTTTTTTTAATGACATCTCGCCATGAATATGGCCATAACTTCCGACATGGCGTAAGACCCCCAAGTCACTCGCTCAATGTAAGATACTTATCTGGTAAAACTACCTTAACCAGCAGGTCGTGTCCCTTTCTCGACTTCCCTTTACTAAAAAGTGATCAATTCAATTTAATAGATTTGGTAGGACGCAGCATCGCAGGATTTCAAAAAGGTTGTAACTGGGTTTTGTTGGTTTAAAAAAAAAATTCACCCCCAACCTCCCCTCAAATAAGGTTGCCTATGTAAACACAACATTGTTGCAAAGGGTGTTTCCATTGCTCTGTAGTTGCAACTGTATAGAACCTGGCATCATAGACAATAGTACTGGGCGAGAACTTTTGTTTGGCAGTGACTAAATCTGTTTATTTTGTTTGTTTGATGCCGATTTACCTCCTAGCAACATCTAAGGTTATATCAGGATAGGTACCGACTTGTGACAGCGCACTCATGGCAACTTCATAGTGCTTCCCCTCTGGAAGACCAGGCCACCAGCACCATGACCCAACATCCCAGTCACATTATCCTGACACTGCGCTAACAAGTCCTTGTCCTATCCTATTAATGCCGAGCGCCAGGCTAGGTAGCAACAAGCAATTTTATAAATCATTGTTTTGACTCGGCCGGGATCCGAACACCCGACCTTCCGCAAGGGAAGCCTGCGCTCTACCGATTCGGCCACCGCGTCTGGTACTCAATCTCTGTTACACAACCTCAAAATGTCAAGAAACTAGATTAGGCAGAAATGCTACCTACAACCTTTTTGAAGTGATGCAGCGATATTAACCCGCCATGTCTACTACTTTATCAGGCAGGGACACTCAATTTGAGTTGATTCAACTAGTGTGCTTTGTTTGTTGGAGTTTTACGTCCTGGCAACATCTAAGGTCATATCAGGACGGGGTACCAGTTCGATTTAAATTACATAGTCCAATCAATGGTTTCCAGTGTTTGTCATCTTGAAAAAAAAGATATGTAATTATATATATATTTTTTTATAGAGTATATTAGTTAATCATTATAATCCACCTTACTTTTAGTTTGAAGTAACTTATTATGAATGGCTAACTTTGGAGATCTTTAATGTGAAAAAATACCAAACTAATCTTGGTGTGCATTTCGACACCATAGTTTTCAGTAGTACCGGTTCTAGTAAAGCTGCATAGTCCGATGAAATATCAAATTTTCAAAACCAAACCAATTATCTAAATTTGATTTTACATATCTAATTTAGATACTGATGCACTTATTAAGCATTTATTTCTGCATAGAAGGCAACACTGAGTCAATTTAACAGAACCTGTTACTGCAGAAGTCTCTGGTTTTGGCAAGCAACAAATGCTTACTAAGTACTTATTATATAAGATCAAATCTGAGTGAGTTTTATGGTTTAGAAAATTTGATGCTTTCATCGAATTATGCAGCTTTAAATTCAATACTAGAAGTCCCAACAGAGATCACTCGACCTGCATTCATCATTGAAATAATAGCGATATAATTATTTCTTTTTTTTTAAACAATAAACATTCAAAGTGTCAACTATCCGAGGTTTATGTGGCCATACAGCGCTTCAATAACTCTTAGCTCTCACCATTTACACATGTGTCTGTGAATGTGTGTGTTCCCACAGAGAACCGACTAGCGGAGTTTCAATGAACAAACCAGGTCAGGTTTATGTTCAGACTGGGAGGGGGAGGCGTGGAGTGTGTGTGTGTGTGTGTGTGAGGGGCGGGGGGTCAATGGCTACATGGCTGGCAATGTCATTGTAAATCAGTGAGAATGTAGGAATGTTTATAAATCACACCCCTTGCTTTCTTTCTCTCTCTCTCTCTCTCTCTCTCTCTCTCTCTCTCTCTCTCTCTCTCTCTCTCTCTCTTTCTTTCTTTCTCTCAAAACAAAAGAGAGAAAAAAGAGTTAAAAGAAATCCCAATCAGAGCCACCTGGTGGCCTGGTCATCTACTAGTACTACTAGTACTAGCGCGCTCTCGTGAGTCCTGGATAACTGCAGTGTGATTTATATACGACAGATACATATAGGCCTAGATGTGCACACCACGGGGCCTCAGCTGTATTAACATAAACATGTAAGGCTGTAAGCAGAACACATGACATCAGATTAATGTAATCAACATAGGCATATATGCAGAACACGGGACCTCAGATTAATTAACATAGACCTGTATGCAACAAACTGGGCCTCAGTGATGAACATAGGCATATATGCAAAACACAGGGCCTAATTAGTTAACATAGACCTGTATGCAGAACACGTGCCCTCATCTACGGGAGAGGGAACTCCTTTGGTATCCCGTCTGGGACTAACTGAAGGCAGCGGTGCCGGTGTCACAGTTTAAAAGGGTGCCCGGTTTAAAACGGTTTTTTTTTCTTCTCGCAATGCACATGCATTTCTGCCTGATTGAGATTGTACCAATTTCTAATCACAGCCCTACTAAGTACTAAGGAATTCGAAATGACTATCACCATAGGGCGCAGTCCGTCTAGGTACGTGTACTGGCACAAACCAAAGCAGAACCAGGCAGGCCATGGTCATGCATCCGAATCACCCTGAAATACAAAATGGCTAACCATACAACACAGCCATCCCACCTAGTCGCAGTCCTGAAGGGTCCAGTGGTGTTCTGGCACACTGGTGTACTATCTAAGGACAGGGCATGGGTGAAAGGATGCTGTAACAAACCACAATGGGATGGGATCCTCTTCCACAGGCCTGTATGTCATCTGCGTAGATGTACATAGTAGCTAAGTATCATTACGGTTAGGAAAACTTGAATAAAAAACTAATATAGAAACTACCAACACCAAAAACTGCAACGGTTGGCCCGAGAAAGACCAGGTAAAGACTCCTGAGTGCGGGCCCAGACCAATCCAGTATCACAGCTGTCCAGCGTTGAAAACAAGCACTCTCACGGGAGCTTATACATTATGGGCAGAATAAAAAACTTTTCACAACAAAAAAAACTTGTTAGTGCAGAGAATAACATATACTATCAAACATAGTATATTCACTACAATGATTCCTGAAGGAATCTATACTTGAGCTCCGCTACGTACAGAAGCAAGCCAGAAATTCAGACAAGATTTCAGGCTTGCCATTCGACTTTGACGCATGCGCATTGTGGGGAAAAATCCGTTTTAAACCAGGACCCTTTCAAACTGCGACACCGGGGGTGGGGGGGGGGGGGAGGGGGGTTCTGACAGTAGCGCCTACCAGGAGAGGGTGGTGGAACCAGCATGAACCTGTTCTTAGCGGAGAGGCCGCCGTGAGTGGGCGATAATAAACAAACCACGGTGGACCACAGCCGATGTTTACTCAACAAAAATACACAGCGGAAACAGATGCGGCAATTAATTATGGCCAGCCACAAAGTAAACAAACAAAGCGTAGAGTAAGCTGTTAATCACGGATACGCACAAATAAGCAGACACAACTTAGATGCGCCAAATAAGGGTGATTACACATGTGGTAGATAACAGATTGACCCCTTGCTTGCAGTAGTCGGGGTGAAAACCAACCCATTGGAAAAAGTGGTGAAAGGCTGGGTAAATCATGAAATGAGCACATACATTCTTAATTAACGAAGCAAAAGATATTCTTTATGTACGTCTTTATATTTACCCGCTACTCTTGTGTTGAAAAAATATAATAAAACATGTCGTTTAAAGAACTTTAACAGTGAAAAAGACGGCATTCTATGGTCGCCATCTCACCTTTTTGCATTCTCTTCCATTTCACCAACTCTTTGCCGATATAAGTAGCCATTTGATACTGGAACAAGGGATTCCACTTGCTGTTCCATACTAAAGCAAATTTTGCCTGTATTTAAACTATGTTGTCATTCACACCTACTGCAGGTACGGGGTGAATCTTTTATCTACACATGTAGTAGTCCCGCTCTACGTGCAATATTTCCCATTTTCATTATCTTCCACCACACTGGCGCCATGACCAGGATCCTGTACAAGCTACATACTGTATGGTTACTGAACCTACCCTTTGTATGTCATGGGATTCGAACCCATGGGGTTCAAACCCTGGCCGAGTCAAACCAATACTAGCCGCTACCTAGCCTGTCGTTCAGCACTACTAGGATAAGGCAAGGAACAGTGGAATGAGGAAGAACAATTGTGTGATTGAAATTTCCCATGCTTAATCAACTAATGCAATAACAAAATTACAAGAATATTAACGCAGACAACAATGAGATCTATCCTTCAGGGGCCGTATTCATGAGCTCGGGGTAGCGCTACCCTGAGGCTCTAACCGGGGGGTACGCTACCCCCCCGGCTAATGGTGGAAAATCCGTATTCATGAGCTTGGGGTAGCGCTACCCTGGGGCTCTATCCGGGGGGTACGCTACCCCACTTTCGACTCAGGGGTACGCCACTATCCCGAGGGCTTACTGAGCCTGTGTGGGTCTGAATCTATTCAATGCGATCATATTTGATAGATTTAAATACGCAATAAGTGAAATTTATTCAAATTAACCCTAAATCCGAAGCGAAATTAACGCTGATGCCGTAACGGCGGCGATATTAATATTTTCGAATCGACGAATATAAAGTACACAAATCGCCGCCTCCGCAGCGACGTCGATATCCATACTGTCCAACGTTAACCAAACATGGCCGCCGCCGAATCGGCGTGAATTTCTTACGCTCAAATCTATTCAATGCGATCAGATTTGATAGATTTAAATACCCAATAAGTGAAATTTGCTCAAATTAACCCTAAATCCGAAGCGAAATTAACGCTGACGCCGTAACGGCGGCGATATTAATGTTTTCGAATCGACGAATGTAAACAAAGCGGACGGGTAGCTATCCGCTCCGGCTAGAACCTTGGTGAATACCAATTGACCTAATTAACCTCCGCCGTTAACCTGCGGGATAGCTACCCAACGGCTAAGCCTTACCTCCGGCTAACGGTACCCCGAGCTCATGAATACGGGCCCAGGTGAAGCTATGCTCGTATTAGCATTTTGTGCAATAAAGAAATTATAAACAATAAAGCATCATTTACAGGCAATGAAAGGAGTTAAATGGTGGAGAGAGACAGACTCCCAGTTCAATACTATCGGATTTACATGAGGGCTCTGAGCCAATCAATCACGGCTAAATCAATAGTAGATCAATAACGGCCATTTTAATCCCCAATTCGACGGGGTTGTGAGATTCCACAAGACTAACTCAACCGTAAGATAACTATTGGTAATTACTGCTTTATTCCTTATATAATATGGGTGAATTATTGTGTGTGTATGTGTGTGTGTAACTGTAAGTCAGAATAACCCCCCGCACCCCCCTAGGACTGCTTCACTGGTCTATTGACTTAACATATATACATATATAAATATATATCCATATAAATACATATTATATATAACAATTCCAGTGCACGAGTGACAGTATTTCGCACCACTGGTAGGGTGGGAGGTGGTGGCGCCACCTGGTCCAACTGTGAAAAGGGGTCACCCATAGAGTAGTACGCAACATATGGGTGATCATATAGGGAACATTCCCTTTCACACCTTTATACTCACATAATTCTTATACCTCACATATATCCATATATATATACATATTTTATATATATATATTTACAGTACATTTTAAAATCAGGAAAGTGCGTGAAATTGGATGAGACTGGATATAAATAGATCTTGAGTACCGCTGTACAATATACAGAATTACCTAGTTACTTTCAGAACATATTCATGTCATTCATAGGACCAGTCAAAGAAATCAAATGGTTTGTTGATGTTTTACATTCTAGCAACATTTAAGGTCATATTATTAGGACGGGTACCGACTTATGACAATGCACACTCGTGGTGATTTTATAGTGCTGTCCCACTGTGAGACCAGGTCATCAGCACTATGACTCAATATCCCACAGTGACATTATCTTGATACTGTGCTAACCAGTCCTTGTCCTACCCTATTAATGCCGAGTGCCAGGCTAGGCAATGATAAGAATCAATTTGATAAGTCATTGGTTTGACTTTGCTGGGATTCGAACACCCGACCTTCCACATAGGAAGTCTGCGCTCTACCGATTCAGCCACCGCGTTTGGTCTATAAGTACATTATATCACGATATGTAAACCAATGTGTAAAGAATTAGGACAATCTGACAGTTAACAAACTAACCAGGGATGAGTAGTAGTAGCCTCATTGCAGAATGTTACAGCTTTTTGTCACTCTCCAAACACATATTCAGCTCTATAGACAGATGATTCAGGCAAAGACTGTGCTGGAGAGCATTTGTCAGAGCGCATCAGTTCTGGTCTTGCTAGACCATTGACTGGTCCCACACTCAACTTGATTAGAAAATTAGGTGAGCTGCACAACTGATCCTTGCAGATCCCTGGCAATGCCGCGGCTTACTTAAAGGTGGATCACATAGCGAAAGTTTTATTCCAATAATTGTTCTGCTATTTCAAAACAATCATACAGACAAAGAAAGTTTTCTTCACATGGATGGCCAAACTTAGGCGTGGTTTATGCAACAATAGTTTAATGAAACCATAGAGCAATCGCAGATCTCTCAGCACTGTGTCAGGAAAATTTGCTGCACTGGTGAGTGGCTCTGCACCTCTCGTGGTTTGCTCGGCATTTAGTGCAATCACAGATCGCTGATTGCATTCAAAAGCCAGGCTACTTTCAGTTGATGGTGGCGCGTGCAAGTGTGAAACATCAATACCATGCACTAAATTATTTGGGCGTCGACGGTCTCTCGGCGCTTCATCGGCGACGGTTGTTTTGGTTAAAGCCCGGCATTAAACCGCTGGAGCTATGTGGGAGTATGTGAGGTAGGTGAGCTATCAGGGCGTGTGTTTGTGTATGTATATAGTACATGGGTTTGGGTTAGTATATGATGGAGAACACAAGGTGGATGAGTGGTGAGTGATAGTTAGAAGGCTGCAGTATAGATAGACACAGCCGGCAGTATTGGTGGTGGTGGCGGCGCCTGTCGGTCGCCATTGTAACCACAGCGCTATTGTTAGTGTGCCGGATAGGAAGTGGCTACCGAGGCCGCCAGAAACCACAGATTGTTTTTTGTTGTTTTTGTTGTTATTTTCTTATGTCCTAGCAACATCCAAGGTAATATCAGGACGAGTACCAACTTGTGACAGTGCCACTGGGAGACCAGGCCACCGGCACCATGACCCGGTATCCCACAGTTACATTATCCTGATACTGTGCTAACAAGTCCTTCTCCTGTCCTATTAATTCCGAGCACCAGGATTGTTTAAGTCATTGGTTTGACTCGGCTGCGATTCAAACTCTCGATCTTCCGCACGGGCGGCCAGTGCTTTATCTATTCGGCCACCGCGTCCAGTGAAGCCGCAGATGAATGATTGATAGGCTACGCATAGGCCACGTGTAGATTACGTGTAGGCCACATGTAGGCTTAAGCTGAGATTCCTTACACGCGGTATGCGGTCTGCGAATGCGAATGCGGCAAAAAATCGAAACGCCTTGAAGTCAATGGGGTGCAACCCTTACACGCGGTATGCGAATGCGAATGCGAATGCGACAACTCGATCGGTCCCTGTAGCGATCGGTCCGGCATGCGGCATGCGACATGGGGGTGCGAATAGAAAAGCATCAGTCGCAGGACAAGGTAGAGCGCGGACCTGTTAGGAAGCAGTCTCCAAGGCTTCTGAGTGGAAACATATGGTAGTGGTGGTGGTTCGGGTTGCTAAAAATGCTACCAGAGCCACAAAAATATGAATACTTATCTATAATTTGGTTATAATAAAGGTAGCAACCCCCACGAGTAGAAATAGCACACATAAAGACAAAATAATGGTTTTGTTGACCGAAAAGGACAGTCCTAACATGGGGTGTGAATAGAAAAGCATCAGTCGCATTTGTCCATTGATATAAGGCTGGAGGAGGCGACTGATAATTACGGACAGCCAGGACAAGGTAGAGCGCGGACCTGTTAGGAAGCAGTCTCCAAGGCTGCTGAGTGGAAAACATATGGTAGTGGTGGTGGTTCGGGTTGCTAAAAATGCTACCAGAGCCACAAAAATATGAATACTTATCTATAATTTGGTTATAATAAAGGTAGGAACCCCCACGAGTAGAAATAGCACACATAAAGACAAAATAATGGTTTTGTTGACCGAAAAGGACGGTCCTAACATGGGGTGTGAATAGAAAAGCATCAGTCGCATTTGTCCATTGATATAAGGCTGGAGGAGGCGACTGATAATTACGGACAGCCAGGACAAGGTAGAGCGCGGACCTGTTAGGAAGCAGTCTCCAAGGCTGCTGAGTGGAAACATATGGTAGTGGTGGTGGTTCGGGTTGCTAAAAATGCTACCAGAGCCACAAAAATATGAATACTTATCTATAATTTGGTTATAATAAAGGTAGGAACCCCCACGAGTAGAAATAGCACACATAAAGACAAAATAATGGTTTTGTTGACCGAAAAGGAGGGTCCTAACATGGCTCAGTTTAGGATGTTAGGACCGTCCCAATCGGGAGACTGATGGTTACCGTGTGTAAGGAATCCTAGCTTAAAGCTAAAAATGCTACCATATGCACAGAAATATGAATACCAATGAATGTACTGTCTTCCTCCTCCATCTGCCGCAATAGAGCCTTCAACAACTTCGACTGATTTGCCATGGTTCTCCGGTACGATTGGTGACAGAAAGAATGAAAGGCACATGGGTGCACACTTTTATATGCTGCTTACCGCATGCCGCACGCCGCATGCCGTGTGTAAGGAATCTTCCCATTCGCATACCGCATGCCGCTTGCCGCATGCCGCTTACCGTGTGTAAGGAATCCTAGCTTTAAGGCTACATTCCTTACACGCGGTATGCGGCATGCGAATGCGGCAAAGAATGGAAAAGCATCTAAGTGAATGGGGGTGCTTCCATGCCTCTGAATGCGAATGCGAATGCGAATGCGGCAACTGAATCGGTCCCTGTAGCCATCGGTGCGGATTGCGAATGCGAATGCTGCTGCATTTGCCATAGAAACCAATACCATTCCTTCACAAATTGGGAGGACAAACCCCAACAAATGTTGGGGGTTGGCATATATCTATGCCGCATATACGACATTCGCATGCCGCATACCGCGTGTAAGGAATGCTGCCTTTAGGCTGCTAGACGAGTAATGGATCGCGTTATGCCTGATGTTATAGCGTTGTGAGTGACTGCCTTCCCTCCCTCGCCCTCATCTACCCCGGGCTCGGGCCAGCGAGGGTCCCGCCCTAAGGGTGTGGCAAAGTGAGATAAGGTGTGTGCGTAGATGTGTGTGTGTGTTTGTAGGTGTGTGTATGTGCGTGCATGTGTCTGTGTGTGCAGTTCATGTTGTAGAGCGGCACATTATAATAATGAGACATAATGTCAAATCAATATCTGGTCTCAGACAGTATATATATATATATTTATTAATTTATTAATTAATAATAATATGCATATATATATGCATATAACATATACATACATATATACATGTATGTATATACATTCGTATATACACCCGTTACATGCATATGTGTCTCATCGCGCCTGACATGATGATGATGATGATGATGATGATGATGATTGTATTATGTATTATGCATTATATATCATATATCATATATAACCTATACACCATTAAATAATATGCTTCGTTTATGTATGTATATATATATATTATATGTATATATAATAGCTCTCTATATAATACATATAGGTACATATACATGTTCACACAGACAATGCAAACACATGACATTCGGGGGGCTCTGGACTCTGTATATATCATATCCCCAGGACCGAGCATGGCGCATGCGCCATGACACCACATCACGTGACTGCCGAGGTGTGCCCCACAGCGCGCCTGGTGCTCGGCTACTTAGTCCAATCAAACAGAGCGCAGTCCCCTCCCTACACATCACACACTGGGCGCGGCTATAGATGCCTTTCAATGTTTGTAAACATTGTGTATGCGCGCGCAGCTCGGCTGCAGGACGAATGCACACTGCCACTGAGTTTGCCCGTACGCGCAGTGTAAAACCTTTATTTTATTCAAAATTAATAGCCTAACCATATAAATTAATATAATCTATTTGGTGAATATGTTTTCTATATGCGTTCCAAGCGGTTTTTCTCTAGGTTCTGTGGTTTTAGAGATATTTCACTTTTTCTGTATGAAGATTGCTCACGGCCATTGACAATGCACTGGCACTGACACTCAGAATATCCCAACTTTCACTATTATCTCTTGTTTTTAATACTTTCAGCGTAAATTGCTCTTAGGTTACATTAAATACTTCAGATCTTCCTCTATCAAAATAATCTCCAGACCCAGCATTCAAACTTCGCGGAGTAGGGTAAACACTGCAGCAATGCTATGTCTATGCAGCGCATTTATTTTAGCAAAATTAATTTAAAAGCTTTCACTGAGTCGATTAAAAATATATTAATGCGCGATTGAAGAGGAAGATCTGAAGTATTTAATTTAACTTAAGGGCAATTTTCTATTAAGTATTAAAAACAGAGTTAATAGTGAAAGTTGGGACATTCTGATTGAGTTTGCAGTGACCGGATGTTGTCCTGCAGCCAAGCAGCGCGCGCACTGACCTAAATAGCCATGCTGACGTCATATGAAATTGGTCAATACACACTGGAGGCCACATGCAGGTCAGCTGCACCAATCCCTGCAGTTCGCCCGGGAGGAGCCACCTGTACAGTTAGCGCACCTAGATTCGGGATTAGAGTTGATAGGTACCGCGCTTGTCAAATGTAAGCCTAGGTAATCCTAGTTATCCTGTCATAGGTCGGTCATTCTATGCTGGTTCCCTACGTGAGTATATCTAGAAGTATATGCCTTCCCACGAGTAGCCAAGATTTCCGCGCTACAGATGTGTGCACCTGATACAGGTATACAACAGCTAAAGCCGTAAAGGCAACACACATCTAGACGGGATGGCCGATTGAGTTGAGCATCCGTCTCCCGCTTTGGTAGATCGTGTGATTCGAACCCTGGTCAAGTGAAAGCAATGACTTAGAAATTGTCACTTCCTAGACAGGCGCTCGACGTTATTAGGATAGAGCAATGACTGGTTGGCTTAGTGTCAGGATAATGTGACTGAGTGGGATATTAGGTCATGGTAGTGGTGGCCTGGTCTCCCATGGGGCAGCACTATATATTTGACATTAGTGTGCACTGTCACAAGTCGGTACCCGTCCTGATGACCTTAGATGTTGCCAGGACGTAAAACTCCCAACAACCAATGTAATATATATATTTATTATATACATATAACATAAATTATAGATATTCTATATATTCTATATTTTACATATATATTATATATTACATATACACACATCAACCACCGAACCAGCACCACCCACTCCTTCCAGAATGCTGAGTATGATGAAGGCGGGACAAGTAACCAAGAGCGAACCAGGAGCGACGCCAAAGCCTCCTCCAGTAACCCCCGCCAGGGGGAGCCCGGAGCTGGGAGGCATAGCAACCCTTGACCCGGCGTCTCGCAGTCAGGCGCCACCTGGAGGAGAAACTAGCAGCGTCTGCTACTATGACGCCAACAGCAACGCCCTGGAGGAGCCCTACCTGAGACACTCCACCCCGAAGGGTACTGGAGAGGCCACGGGCCCTCCCGCCGGAACCTTCCCGGCAGCCCCTGGGACATGCCACCGGGAGCTCTCACCTGTGGGAGCAGTGTCTGGAGGAGGAGGAGGAGGAGGAGGAGGTATGTTGAGGACAGGTAGCAGCAGGAGGAGCAGCAGGAGTCAAAACCCTGGAGGGGGTGGTGGGTGCGCTGGGGTTGACACGAGCCTGCAGGGAACAGCGCTCCGGGGTTTTACCACAGTGGCACCCATGGCTGCCGATGCCACGGTGCTGATACCCTGGCTCGTATCTACACGGCTTGGTCTGGAGGAGCCTGGAGGACCTGAGGACCTGGAGTACCCTGGAGACACATCACAGGTAAACACATGAGTTTTAGCACATTTCTTTCCTACTCCTCCACCCACCCACTCACTCACTCACCCCCTACACACCTCCCAATAGATTTTAGTGCCCCCCCCCCCCCCTTCGCTGTGACAATTGTTTTTGGCAATGTTGGGTGCTGTCCTAGTGCATTGTGGGTGCTTCATGATAGAACTCCCATGTAACCAGTTCTGCATTGCTTATACCCCAGTCACACTATGATTGCGACCACAAAAAACAAGTGGTCGCAAAATGGTCGCAAAGTTGTCCTCCATGATCGCCGACCTTCTTGCGACCATTTTGGTCACAAGCGACAAGGAGGTTGCAGCTGCTGCACCAAAGACTACTTGCGACCAAAATGGTTGCCAACCAATTTCATAGCTTGCCGACCAGTCAGCGACCAGTGGATGTTTTGTTCTCAAAAAGGTGGCAATGTAGGCACAAGCTGTAGTGTGACTCGGGCATTAGTGTCATAGTAACAAGTAGTGAGTTTGTAGTCAGTAAAAGTGGACTGGTTTCCCTGCATTTCAAAGTTGCATAGTCTGATAAAAGCATCAACTTTTTAAAACCCAAACAATGAACTACATTTGATTCTACATATCCAGCTGAGCTATTATTAAACAGTTGCTGCTGCGTAAAAGGGATACTATGTCAATTTAATTGAACCTGTTGGCGTGGCTGCTTATGGTGTCAATATTTGTATGTGCTTGCCAACATTTATTAGGCATGTTTTCACTTCAAATATCCTCAAAGCTAATCAGTTAAAATTGTTCGTTCAAACTTAAAGTAGATTATAATGAGCAACCTCAGAAAATGGCACAAACTCAAAGCCATCGGAACTATGCAACTTTAAAGCGTACCATTATATAGGTTAGCTATCCATCAGTCTGTGCAGATATAATATATATCACCTGCCTACAAAGGACGACTCTGTATTCAGGTCAATGTTGTTCTGACATACAGCAGGTGTCCTGTCATCGAAGGGACAATCAAATGGACAACAGTTTGTACATTGACAAATTGTCCGCAGATGCCAGAGGTTAACCGATCACAGGGGTCACTGGGAACAGGTATTACTAAATAAATAAATAAATAAATATGTCCATATAATTCATGTTGTGTGTATTCTTGGTTTATGAAGAAAGCCTGATTTTTACATTGGCAAAGTCTTAGCGCTGTAGCTTTTGAAAATGACATCTTTTGAACACCTTGAACTGTGCTGAAGGAAGTTCATGTTTGCAATGCCAATGGTGCCACAAGTAGCTAGGCTGGCACATGCAGCCCTGATAGGTTTGTTGGACTTGGATTGGTTTGGTTTGTTGTGTTGTTTTACGTCCTAACAACATCTAAGGTCATATCAGGATGGTTTGTTGGATTTGGATTGGTTTGTTGTGTTGTTTTACGTTCCAACAACATCTAAGGTCATATCAGGACGGGTACTGACTTCTGGCGGTACACGCTCAACACTCATGGCAACTGTGAGATCAAGCCACCCAATATCCCAGTCACATTATCCTGATACTGTGCTAACCAGTCTTTGTCCTATCTTGTGAACGCTGAGCGCTAGGCTAGGTAGCAACAAGTACCAGTTTTATAAGTCATCGATTTGACTCAGCTGGGATTCGAACTCCTGACCTGCCGCACGGGAAGCCTGCGCTCTACCGATTCGGCCACCGCGTCCGGTTGGTCTGTTGGAAGAGGGTCTTGATATTACAAGTGGCGTGTCAACCTGTTCCCATTGGATATACGAGCAAAGCTTTCTGTGGAATACAACTTTCACAAGATGCACGCATAATCACAGGCACGCACATGCGCACAGACATCAGTGAGCTGCCAACCATTCCGATTTCCACGGAATCATTCTGGTTTTCAGGCTCTGATTCCGCCATTCCATGCACGATCTCAGATCAGCCGGCGAAAACACATATTTGATTGTCGAGAGAGACAAAAATCTGGACATTTCTTTCTTATTTCTGATCTGGACATATATCAGAGAGTGTCTCAAAAGGTGCTAAGCAATATTATATGGGACAAAACTGTGTCCATTGTAACGATCAACATACTATCTGCTTATGCATTTGCTCAGGATAAACTGATTTGTTCTTTACATGGCATTTCATAATCCCAATAGAATACATATTGATTTGAAGCAAATGTCCTTGTATTTTCAGTGTAACCGTTTCTGTGCTGTTTTGTGTCAATCATTACAATGGACAAAAAAAAAAAGAGTTAGCACCTTTTGAGACAGGCTCATATATATGTTGCATTATCAAGGTTTTTAAATATCTTAGACATTCTGAAAATTGTACATTTTCCCTCCGTGAAGATTATTATGCATATCTTTTTAGTGTGCATCTGCATGTGTGATCATAGTGTGAATGACGAAATTCTAAATGAAACAAATGTTGATAAAGCATCTGCGACATGGACTATTTATTATGCAGGGATGAAAGAAGATCTCTGCGATTTTTTATATTTACCGATTAATGTTAAACAAAACACCACGGAATCATGATGTATATGACAACAATTGGTTAGTTTGAATTCCGTTCTTATAATATTACTGGAACATAAAACCTAAACAACAAAGAGTTAAATATGGGTGATACTATAATAACAACAAGAATAGTTGAAGGCTTACTTCCAGCATTTTCCCGTGATTCTCTAACAGTGCTACTCCTATTCCTATCGGGGGGGGGGGGGGGGGGGGGGGGGATCTGCGTTTTCCCGGAAATTCGCCATCGGTGTAATATTAATCTCGACTTGATTTCCAAGTTTATTTGCCGGAGACCACTTTCATCACCGATTATAAGTCCCTCGCAATTTATTTAGTCTTAAAATAAGTTAAATTGAAATGTTGGCGGGGATGAGTCATGGATGGGCGCACAATTCTCGATGTTGCCAGGACGTAAAACTCCAACAAACAAACAAAATCTACCTGAACATCTCTCGTGATTTCCCCCGTTCTGTCCTTTCTGTTATCTCAGATGTCCAAATGATGTAGGTTAACTTGGTGAATTAGACCGATCACTAGTTAGTAACCCCCCCCCCCCCGGCTATACTAACGCTCATAGGCGGAAGGTGGACCGTGGGAAATGGGCATGGAGCTTTGATAGTGTCTGAGAAACAGGACAGTGTCACGCAAATTAGCCCCCGTAGGTCCGCGCCTGCACACACACACACACGCACACACACACACACACACACACACACACACGCACGCACGCACGCACGCACGCACGCACGCACGCACCACACACACACACACACATAACTATGTTATAACAAATGTGCGTGCGTGCGTGCGTGCGTGCGCGCGCGCGCACGCACACGCACACGCACACACGCACACACGCACACGCACACACAAAATTCAACTGGTGCTGATTGGCGCAAGCCAGAGACTTCTACTAGTTCTAGAGGAAGCATATAGAGTTTGTGATAATTAGAATTGCGCTCTGGGTGTGTTTGTGTGTGTGTGTGTTTGTGTGTGTGTGTGTGTGTGTGTGGGAGGGGGTGATAGGTGTAGATATTGCCAATGAAGCTCAGCCCATGCTATTTATTGCCTTATGGATGAGTGAGAGATCAAAGCCAAAGGGGAATTAGAAGACTGCTACAGGCCGAAGTGACTACGCTCAGTGTGTTGGTTGTGGTTTTACATCCCAGCAACATATAAGGTCACATCAGGTCGGGGTATATACATTATGTATACCCCCAACCATACCCACACACTTGGTGGGTTTGCTATTATCATTATACATTATTGCTTGTTGGGGTTTTGCATCCTAGCAAAATCTAAGGTCACGTTCAGGGTGCGTCTCGGAGACACCTCCCATTTCAGACAGGAGACAAAAAGCGCCTCGAAAATGGCTGCCGTATTCAGTGGTTTCAGCCAATCGCAGCACAGCTTTTCCATTGCAAGTCATGCTCATTTGATCTCACAGTCACCTCTTTGGGCTGGAGCTTGGGTTTTTGACAATCCAATCCAATCAACACCAGAGCACCTGTCAATCCCATTGTTGTAGGTTTGAGCTGAGTGTGGTATGCAGGTATAGCAATACCTCAGGGAGTTTGACGCCCCTGCCTTGCAGAGTTGTAAACCACTGCCTTGTGGTACAGGTTCTTGACAGAACCGAAGGCTAAGGGAGCAAACCATAAACAGAAAACCATGTCACTGTGGTAGCATTAAGGGCGGTTGATGTATGGAACTCCCAACATCTCCCGACCAGCCACTGCAGGGACAAATAGTTTTGCGCCTGTCTTGACATGTTCTTGCCGGTGTGAAACCTCTATTTGCTCCCCGAGAGAGTGCCGCTGGTAACTTGCAAAAGCCAGCAGCACTTCAACACTTTTGCAGGCAGCTTTCATGAAATGTCTGAAGCTGAGAGACATTAAGACCGACTCATGGACGCAACTCTCATAGCAGAGAGCTAAATGGAGAGTGGCAGTCAAGTAATGAAAGCAGTCTTTGTCGCATCGCGACGGACAGCATGATGATGATGATGAGGTGAGCACATAAGTTATCCTGGTATCCGTGTGTACACTATCCTGTGTCCTGTTGTAGGTGCCCGTACACTCTGGTTGCATGCATGTCTGAGACTCAGTGGGAGTAGGCGCTACATTGTGGGTCACTGAGACTCCTCCAGCCTTTAACGGATTCACTATTCCAGCAGCATTTAGATGGTTCTCAATCCAGGATTGGTCGACTCACTTAAAGGCTCGACTCTCAGGAGCGGGACAAAATGGTTGGTTGCCAACTAAAGCCTCCCCCCCCCACTTCCCCAAACCTCCACCCTTATTTGGAATACATGTCATATTTCACGAGGTCACATGGTGCTTTTGCCAGTGTTGATGTTCATAGCCCTCTGCATCGGCCACCAATCCAGGCACTCACTGAGCGGTGGCGCCATGTGGTTTCTTACCATGTGGTGCCTATTTACAAACGCTGAACGGGCAGTAGCTATGGCGACTGACCTGTCAATCACTAGCTCTAACAACCACACAAGATCTGGCTATTTGGATTGAACTAGTGTACGTTGTTGATTATAGCTGGTTTGGCGTAGGTTAAATTCAAGGCTTTTTAAAGCCTTAAAATGGGGCAAATGAAGTTCAAGACCTTTTCAAACTTTCCGGCCCCCGTATGGACCCTGCTACAGGGATTCCCCCTTTGATTGCAATCCCCCCCCCCCCCCCACCCCCACACACACACCATCCCCAATTATCGCCTTTCAATTAACACTAGCAAGTGCCCGCTGTAAGTGTAATACATAGTCATAATCTTCCAAGCTAACACCTACTATTAAAGTTAATACAGCAGGTAAGTTGCGCGCATGCACGTGTCTGTGTGTGGAGATGAACTATGCAATGTAATGTAATACATATGCACTACATGTATATTACGTTTATTATCAAACTGCATTTGCATGCAGTTTAATATTAAAACTGATAATAGTTTTATTTATGTATCAAACAGTTTTACTGCATGGCTGGAAGACCAGTGCTCTGTCGCTGACAAAACACATTATTTAACAGCGTTCGAAATAAGAGCCTGTCCACTTGTCCGGGACAAGTGAAAATTCAGACGGACAAGTGAAAATCACACCAGACTTGTCCAGTGGACAATTAAAAAATGTTGCTTAAGTATTTCTATCACTGTTCAATGAATAAGCTAAATTTAATCCTTAAAAAAATTGTCTGTGTGGGTATGCATGTTTACATCATACATGTGTGCGTGAGTGGGGAGAGTGGAACTGGGAGTGTGCAAGACACAGGTACAACACCAGATCCATGGCGTGACTGGTGTTTGGGTCCGCCGTAAAACCTACACACTGCTCTCCCCATTTTTCTACATAGAAATAAACTAATATAATCAAAAGACATAATTTTACATTTGCGTAAATTTGTCTAATACAAATAGTCACGAGTGGGTGGACTGAGTGATTTTAAAATGGGCTGAATCGAAAGGCCGAGACCCATTTAAAAATCAGCTGGCCCACGCGCCAGGACTGTTGTGATGTATACAGGTATGTACAGTTGTGTCGTTCATGGTTTAAATGTATGTTATATTCCACGTGCACGTCACGATGTTGCTATTCCCCAAGGAACTATATTCTGGTGACTAGATATGGTACTAATGTCATTCGGCTGAGCAAAAAGCGCCCCTGTATGAAAGTAACGAGTGTACAATAATATGCGATATGTGTAATGCTATCGTTTCAGATAGAACAGTGATTTTTGTTTACAAACTTTCACCTGTGTAATTCCACCCGTCCCTTCCCTACCTGAAATGCGCTGTTTCAGATCTAGCCCAATAAATAAGGACTGACAGCTTCAAGAACATTAGTCAGTCATGATGTGGATATGTTCAGCACTTATAAATTCAATATGGCTAATGTTTGTAGAAGCTAGAATATAAATATTTCCGTATGACATGGGAAATATTCCTGGAAGGAATACATGTTAAAACCAGGTGACCGAATCCTTAAAGTCGCCTGGTATAGTCCACTGAGACGACAAATAAACTCTAAATATAATGTATGAATGACATCAGATGTGGGATTCCCTCATTATATGACCTAGTATGATGGTTCTCCACATGATCGACAAACTGTCTAATGGTGAAAACAAGTCTATTCAGACTTATCCATGATAGGCAGTATAAATCTTCAAGGAGGTTCCACTTGCATGCTAGCCATTGTGGCACTCTCCATCCATATATTCAATTACACAAACTGAGATAGTGTGTTTGGAGAGCATTTGTCAGAGTACAGTTGCAGTCTCTGTGGCCTCTACTGGCTACCTGTAATATAACAGTAATGTGTCAATCACGTTTAGCTAGATTTGTCAGTCAATGCTTAGATCAGATTGCTTTAATGTAACACTGATGTGAATCACATTTATCCAAATTTGTCAGTCAGTGGGTGTGTGAGAGAGAGAGACAGAGAGAGTGAGTGAGTGAGTGAGTGAGTGAGTGAGTGAGTGAGTGAGTGAGTGAGTGAGTGAGAGAGAGAGGGCAGAGGGCAGAGGAGAGAGAAGGAAATACACACAGACAGCAAGAAGAAAAAGACAATGACAGAGAGATTCAGAGAAAGAGGGAGAGATTCAGAGAAAGACAGAGAGATTCAGAGAAGAGGCAGTGTGTGTGCGTGCGTGTGTACCTTAACAATGACTAGACTGCGTTTCTTTTCAAATGATGTCAACTTCCCTTCCAAAAGTAGTTGCTTCGGGCGCTACCTGGTGGCTACTGTCACTGCCACTGTCACCAAAAACCGACTGCTGTCATATATCCCCTTCCAAAACGCCGTCGGCTGTCACCCGTCTAATATTTCAGACGGCGTTCTGAAGTATTAGGAGCGGGGTGGGGGTGGGGGGGGGGGGGGGGGTCAGTGTCATTTTAATGTTGATCGTCTGTACAGCTCACTCACCTACCTCATGGAATTCTGACGAGAACCCTTGAGCATTAGTGACCATGCCGAAATCTGCCTCATGTTTATCTGAATATAAAACAAAACTATTGTGAACATGTACATTTTTCAATCTTCAATGGATAGACTATGAACGGCGTCTCTACGTAGCTTGGTTGGTTGTTGGAGTTTTAAGTCTTGGCAACATCTAAGGTCATATTAGGATGGGTCGGGACGTATATATTCTAATATATATGATATCATATATATAATATATATATAACATATATATATCAGGACGTCGTCATTTGCCATATCGTTTTCAAGATGGAAAGAGTAAATGGGTCATTCTCAGAACCTGGCCTACAACATTTTTGGTTTCCACGTTACACTGTTATTTTGTTAATGATTTCGCCTTTCGCACCATAATATTCGGATAGCATTTTCTTACACAGTAACACTGCATTGAAATGATATATTCTACTTGAACTGTATCCAGTTCAGTTGTGTAGTAAATAGAAGGGTTCACACTTAATAAGTTTGTTTGTTGGGGTTTTACATCCTAGAAACATCTAGTCATATCAGAACGGGTAGCAATTTCTGACAGCGCGCATTCGTGCTGACTTTATAGTGCTGCCTCACTGGGAGACCAGACCACTGTCACCATGACCCAATATCCCACTCAATCTCAGTCACATTATCCTCATACTGAGCGCCCCAGTCCTTGCCCTTTCAATTGTAGGTCATTACTTTGACTCGACCGGGAATTGAACTCCCGATCTTCCACAGGGGAAGACTGAGCTCTCCTGATTCGGCCACCGCATCCGCTCTGAATTTGTTGAAAAATAGGTCTGCCGGTCCGCAAACGGACGCTTGTAATTATTCTCACCGTAAGAACACTGCCAACTGCCGCTGGCTGTAACCTCTCTTTTAGTTAACGGGTAAAACATAACCAGCAGCTGAAAACAAAAATAAACAGCCAGCTAAACAGCCAACCAATGATCACCCAAGACATTTGCGAGGAAATCTTAAAGGCCAAAATGCATCACCCCTTCCGCTTTTTCCTGGCCTTGCTTTGTTTTAGATTTTCCTTTTGCGGTGTCTTATTTTCCCTCTTAGGGTTTCTGAGTTGTGCTTAGCGCAAAGGTTCTAAGTCAGGATTTTATTTGTTCGATCGCTAGTTGTAGGGAAGAAGGGAAGTGATGTATTTGTTGGACACAATATTAATATTATCCTCAGGATTGGATTCACATTCATGACATACATATACCTCACTCAAGTCACATTATCCTGGCCCTGAGCTAACCAACTCTTGCCCTATCCTAGCCAAACACCAGGTTAGGCAGCGACAAGTATCACTTTTGTAAATCATTGGTTTGACTCAACCGGGAATCAAACTCCCGACCTTTCGCACGGGAAACCTGCGCTTTACCGATTTGACCGCCAGGTCCAGTCAAATATATATTCTAACGTATATGATATAATATATATAATATATTACATTATATATGTATCAAGTAGGGAATTACGTGGAATATTATTGTCCGATGTTCCTAGTATTCTCCCGGTGTTCCTCGAACTCTGAGGAATTCAGTGCAGGAAATTAGTTCTTAATCGACCCGGCAGGGGGACATCCAGCAGAGACGCTGGCGCCTGGATTCTGTCGCTATTAGTATTACCTGTGGCCCCCTTTTACTAATACTAATAGTTAATCTTTTCAAGTACAAAACCTGGTTTTGCAGAAATACAATATCGAATACAGCTCTGTGAGGTGGGCTTTGCAGAGTGATGCAGTTCATCCTCATGTGTTGTCACTTATATACACCCCAGTCACAGGAGGTTGCAGCTACTACACTAAAATCCTCATTGCTACCAAAATGGTCGCCCAGAGGTCGGCGACCATTGATTTGGTCACAAGGAGGTGGATTCTTTGGTCCGAAGTGTGGAGGGTGGGGGAGGGGGGGATATGCCCCTGAACCACCCTAGCAAGGTTATGAGTGCCGCCAGGAGATCGAGTGGGAGGGTTGGAGAGCAGACGGGAGAGTGGTCATGAATTGAGGTTGGTAGCGTGTGGATAGGTAAGCCGTGTGGATAGTCTGTGGCCAGTTACCCACATGGCATCCATGCGAATAGTCACTTCCACTGCTTTGAAATGTGTTTGATGGCAGGTTTTTGTTTTTGTTTGGCGACACCTCTGCGTGTATGTCTTTAGAAGGGTTCTGAACAGGTCTGTGTGTGTGTGTGTGTGTGTGTGTGTGTGTGTGTGTGTGTGTGTGTGTGTGTGTGGTGTGTGTGTGTGTGTGTGTGGTGTGTGTGTGGTGTGTGTGTGTGTGTGTGTGTGTGTGTGTGTGTGTGTGTGTGTGTGTGTGTGTGTGTGTGTGTGTGTGTGTTGTGTGTGTGTGTGTGTGTGTGTGTGTGCATGCCTCTGTGTGTGTGTGTGTGTGTGTGTGTGTGTGTGTGTGTGTGTGTGTGTGTGTGTGTGTGTGTGTGTGTGTGTGTGTGTGTGCCTCTGTGTGTGTGGGTGTTTGTGTGTGTGTGGTGTGTATGTGGGTGATTGTGTTGTGTGTGTGTGTGTGTGTGGTGTGTGTATGTGGGTGTTTGTGTTGTGTGTGTGGGTGGGTGAGTGTGTGTTTGTGTATGTGCGTTGTGTGTGTGTGTGTGTGTGTGTGTGTGTGTGTGTGTGTGTGTGTGTGTGTGTGTGTGTGTGTGTGTGTTGTGTGGTGTGTGTGTGTGTGTGGTGTGTGTGTGGTGTGTGTGTGTGTGTGTGTGTGTGTGTGTGTGTGTGTGTGTGTGTGTGTGTGTGTGTGTGTGTGTGTGTGTGTGTGTGTGTGTGTGGTGTGTGTGTGTGTGTGTGTGTGTGTGTGTGAGCACGTCACCCCCCCCCCCCTCCCTGTCTTGCTAGGAGGGATATAATTCCGGTGAATCAATATATCCTACTAGTGTTTAATTTTTTTTAAATGCTCATTATTGAAAATATTTATCTGCTTTCATATTGCGCCTTCCCGGCCACCTCCGCCCCCCCCCCCCCCCCCCCCCACCTCTGTCCCTCCCCTCACGCCACGGCAAGAACTGACAAGACTGGAGTGGCTTCTTCACGTCTGTGTGTCCCACACTACTCACACAGCTTTTACATCTTAGACCCCTTTCTACACCTTGCACTTTTATTTTCATCGAAAGCCAAATTTGGAACTGACAGTGTCACAGGGTTTGGGGAGGGGGAGGAATTAAATAAAACAACAAGTTGGATCACTAAGGCGGCTAACTGTGTTGTGGACTCACAACAAGGCTGCCATTCTCACTGCCCTTGTTATGAAATGGAGATATTATGCGATGCATTTTGATATTAAGGCAAAATGTCTACTCTAAATGGCAGTTCTTGTTATATTAATATAAAAGTATTGATTGAAGAACACGCGTTAAGATTTTAACATTAAATTGATCTAATACTTTTTGGTCAATTTAGTATTATTAAAAGCCGAGGCTATTCGCACGGCTGCCATGCGGCTACCTGACAATTGGCTAATCGCACGGCGGTCGTACAGATTTATTTAAGATGAAGGGAGAACAGTGTTGCCAACTCCCATGAAATTCCCGTGAGTGTCATGGAAATTTAAGGTTCTGATCAGACACCTTACAAGTCACAACTCGACCCCTAAAATCCCACGGATTTCTCGCAATATGTCCAAAATCCAACGAATTTCACATAAGTGGGAGGGTGGGAGAGCAGACGGGAGAGTGGTCAGGAATTGAGGTTGGTAGCGTGTGTCTAGGTAAGCCGTGTGGATGGTCTGTGGCCAGTTACGCACATGGAAGCCATGCGAATAGTCACTTCCATTATTAAAACCATATCAGTAATAGACTTGATTATATCATGGACACATGGCTGTACCCGGATGTTGATACTTTTAATAAGTTATCTATGCGCATGCGTCCTTATTTTTATTTCAAATTAAAGGAAATTATGTGTATAAGAAATGGGAAGAAAATTACAACCAAATCTGATCTGAAATGCTATTTTCATAGGCTAAGAACAATATAATAGTACCCCTTAAAACTCGGCCCACGCTGAAAATTGGATTGCCAATGGCAGCGAGTGTCTCTGAGTGACAACAAAACTACTCAATCAGACATCCTGGGTACTTACTGCCCGATGTACTTTTTATTTATTTTTTATTAAAGTTGCATAGTTCGATGGTTTTGAGTTACTATGATTTTTCTGATATAAATATATTGAATTGATTACTATAATCTACCTTACTTGAGTTGGAAGTAATGTTTATTCTGAATAGCTAACCTTTGATATATTTGAAGTGCAAACATGCTAAATAAATGTTGGCAAGCATGCCAAAACCCGGATACCATAGGCTTATGCAATAACAGGTTTGATTACATTGACTCAGTATGGCCTTCTATGTGGCATCACCTGCTTATTAAGTGTGGAAGTTTTACATGTACAATCAAATCTAGCTGAATGTTTTGGTTTTGAAAATTTGATGCGTCATCGGACTAGGCAGCTTTAGTGAATTGAATAAGCTCCTGGAGCGGGCCCTGGAGTTATTCACTATTGTGTGTCAGGCATTATCTAATCTGCTTTGCTTATTTTACTTACTTCCAATCTATGGCTGAATTGACATTTAATTTTGTCTTAGTTTTTACCAGTCGGCATTGCCAAGTTGCTGACCCATTCATTCTAAAGACAGACCAGTCAGTCATCAGTGTCAGGCTGACATTAGCTGTGTGCCATTATTCCCTAGCGCTCCCTCTGCTGCCCCCCCCCCCCCTCCCTCCCAGGCACCCCCACCCCCACTCCCCCTGCCCACCCACCTTCCTTTTCTGCGCGCCTGCTCCTCCGTATGGTGACCTCGGCGTGACCTCAACCCGTGAGTCATGGCACTGCTGCGACTTCTAAGTTCTGTCTGCGTCACTGCTAATCACCAGGCGCTCAAAACGCCGCCCACCCAGACTGTCACCTCCTACAGTGAGCTGCTCCGTCCTATACGGATATATACAGGTGTCGCCAAGAACTGGATGCGTTGTTGTTAGCGTAGGGTGGGGTGTCAGTGGGGCTTATGGCTTGTGGCATGTGGCGTGTGGCATGTGGCGTGTGGTGTGTGGCTTGTGGCTGCCTGCGTTGACCGTCCTGGATTGAAGGAAAGGAACGAATGTGAATAGTCGTATATTCAGCTTCATGTCAATTTATATATATATATATATATATCTGCTATATATGTCATTGTGTGAATATAAAAAACAAAGATACTTACATATTTATTTTATTTTTATAAATTATTTTTAATTAAATCTGTTCAATTATTTCTTTTTAAATTGTATTATTCCTTAAACAAATATATTATTGCTATTAATATTATTATTATTATATGATATACAATCGATATTATATACCTGTATGTATTATATATATTATATTTAATTACAAACATATAAATATAAACACCTTATAATCGAAAGCAACATTGTTACACATTGCATATGCTTATGCAATATAGTCCGAGTGGGCGGGCGCACTTATTTCAAATGGTTTGAAACCAAAGGCTGAGTGAGGCCCATTTGAAAGCACTCTGTCAACACACAAGGACTGTTATGATATGATACCTACAAGTCGATGAAATTGTCTTTTGCTACTTTACTATTATTCACTATGAAACTATATTCTATCGACTCCATGTGGCAATAGTGTTATTCGGCCGAGCGGAATGCTCATATCTACAATAACTTTCTGTATTACTATATTACATTCGTTGTCAGAACTACGCAGTGCCAAACCTAGAATTGTCATTATCCTGTCATTAACTCATTATAACCCCCCCCCCCCCCACCCCTTCCCCTTCCCCCACTTATAGTGAACGATTAAATCCATCAAGATGTTCGTTGTTGGAGTTTTACCTCCTGGCAACATTTAAGGTCATATCAGGATGGGTACTGAATTGTCACAATGTGCACTCATAGCAACACCATGACCTGATATCCCACTTAGTCACATTATCCTGACACTGAACCAACCAGTCCTTGCCCTATCCTAATAATGCCGAGTGCCTGGTTAGGAAGCGAGAAGTACCAATTTATAAGTTATTGCTTTGACTTGACCAGGGTTCGAACCCGTGGATTCGAATCCCACGATCTACCAAAACGGGAGACGGACGCTCAACTCATTTAACCATCCCGTCTGGTCCAGTGCGTGTATGCCTGTGTATGTATACATGTATGTATGTATACATGTATGTATGTATGTATGTGTGTATGTATGTATGTATGTATGTATGTATGTATGTATGTATGTATGTATGTATGTATGTATGTACATGTTTATGTATGTACATGTTTATGTATGTACATGTTTATGTATGTACAGTAAAACCTCTCTAACTCGACCGACCTGGGGACCGACTTTAAGTGGTCCATTTAGGGAGGTGGTCGGTTTAGGGAGTTAGAATGTGGTTACGATGGTAATGTTGGGACCCAAATAAAGCGATCGATATAGGGGAGTGGTCGATCTGTGGAGGTGGTCGGTTAGTGAGGTTATACTGTTTGCATACACATATTATTATATATATGACAATCTTACATACACATATTAACATATATTTATATATACATGTATGTTAATCTGTCAACATATGCTGATATGTCTATGTATGATGCACACATGTCCACCATACATAGTGTTGTGGGGGTGATGAAAATGGGAAATATTGTGCCTAGAGCGGGACTCGAACCCACATCTCTTTGCATTCCGGGCCAGTGTGCTAACCATTACACCACCTAGGCTCCCTGATATCAAGACACTCCCCACGCCTACCTGTCTATGTGGTTACTTGCCTGAGAGGTCAGTGCAGACCACTACAATAGTATATATATGTCAATCGTGCAGTAAAGCTGAGATTGGTGAGTATTAATTAGACGGGGATGTAATGACTGTACATGCTGGTACATGCACTGTGCACACCTGTTTGTAATGGGCAATTAATGCTGATTTACCGGAGTGACCAGGCATGTGTGGTCATTTGGCGAATGCCACTGCGCATGTCTATCCTGCTTATGGTGCTGTCACATTACGACGCTTCTCGCCAATGCGCGTCGATGTATGTGATTTTTTGGCAGAATGTTGGGATACGTCAGGAAGCGTTAGGCGCGCGTTGGTATTCGTTGATGGACGGCGAGGGTCGGTGACGCGCGTCAGGGGATCGGCGAAGTTTTGTGCTTGCACAAAACATTCGACGTGCGACAACGCACAGGTGCTAACATTATGGCGACGTTAGGAGCACGTTGAGATACGTTACACCCACTGGAATAACGTTATGCGAACGCTAGGCATACGCCGATACCACTTGAGGCTCGTTGTGGCAAACTGTTGCATTATTGTTTGTTGTTTTATGTCATAGCAACAGCTAAGGTCATATCAAACTTTCTTTGGTTTTTTTCTCACGCATCGATAGACATTACCACAACGTCGGCCGCACGCTACCAACACGTTGGCTGACGTCAAACTTTTTCCCACCGTGCCAAAAGGTTTGACGTTTCTTGACTTTTTTGCGCGTTGGCAGCACGCCAGCGAGAAGCATCATAATGTGACAGGGCCATTAGGCTCAGTTTGTTGCATTGAGGACCAGGCTTTAACCTTGGCCCGTGGATGTGGCTAACGGAGCCAATGACAAGCCTGTGGCTAGACATCTAAGGCCGTCGGACACTTAGCGATTTTTCAGCACTTGGCAATTTTTGCGATTATCATTGAGGCTTGCTACGATGCTATGTGCCAAACCACGTTTATAGTCTAGTTTCAAACGTTGACATATTAACATAGTCAGACGAAAGCATCACATTCACAGTCCAACTCCAAGCAAAGAAATCATTATCACCACGATTGTCAGTGTCATTATGATTATCATCATTTTTGTTCTTTTTTTTGTTGTTGGTAAATATGTTTATTCTACTGAATAAGTCTTTTGTCAGTGCCGAAGCACTGGTCTTCCAGCCATTTTTCAATTCAGGGTTATTTACACAAAACATCATTGCATCAGTATTACCAGCATTGGTCCTACTGTTCTGTTATTATAAGTATTAGTTAAACACAGAACATGCATAGAAATTAGAACTTAGAATTGCTCTGCGTGTGAGGTTTCACTGAACCTGTCTCTTATCTCATCAGACCGCCTACCTCCTCATAATCATAGCAAGCAACATCATCAATCTGACATTTGCAACTATAGCTTTATTCCTCTTTAATTCCGTACATTTTTCCCAAAGCAACTTTGTTTTTTCATCGCGATTCATACATTGAGGACAATACCGACATGACTATCTTCCCGTACAAAACAAAATAATCCTTTTGCTGAACCACCTTGCCGTTTGTGTGTGCAAAGTAATAATTCGCGATTGAACAGAAATTATGTTTCCAGCGAAAATTACGCCACAACGGGACCGTCAGCGTTATGTCGAGAACGCACGTACTGTGTGTCAGAATGAAGGGTCTTTGAGGGATCTATTATAAAGTTAGACGATACTAAAATTACTCCATGTGTGTGACCGGGATTAAGGAATGGCTTTTCCCGGGAGCCCCCCCCCCCCCCCACACACACACACACACTCAACAGTACGTGTTGCCAGCAATTTGTCACTATTTTCTCTGTCAAGTTTTTAAATGTATCTATGATCACAGTTTCAAAGAGACTTCAGTTGACGATGGTTCGTAGAACGCGTTTTGTTTTAATTATTTAAAACTGAAATACCCATACGTGACTAAGGTCGGTGTTAGCTGAATGAATCAATTACTTTTTGGTGTGCAAGTTGTTAGTAATGGGAATCTTGTTGGAGGCGTTGTTCTTATCGTGTATGTGTAATTATGATGATCTTAATTTAATTAACTTGAGCCCATTTTACCACCTTTACTACTGTAAATTTAAGTTCAACTGAAGTGTATATAACAGGCCAGGATAACTAAATGACTCACTTGCTTCCCACACGGGAGGTTGTGGGTTCGTTCGATGCCTGGCTGAGCCAAACCAAAAACTGACCAAATTGATACTTGTCGCTACAATGTCCTGACGCTCGGCATTACTAGGATGGTAAAAGGGCCGGAAGGGGCAGTGGAATGAGAAACACTCGGGTTTAATCAATGACTGAAATTGTACATAATAAAAATACAACTAAAGTAGGTCTTATGCCGTAACAAGCTCACTGCAATCTGAATCCGTTGTAAATCCACCTTGCAAATATTTCGCTGTGATGCAGTTATTGTTTTGTTTAGCCTTTTTGTCTGCGTGTGTGGTTTTAACTGGTGACCTTTTGGTGCAGTGTTTCCCGCCTTGCACTTCCCTATTATCGCGAGTCGAGCATGCGCGCGCACACCTGTACCGCACTGCCGTTATTCGGCAAGGATCCACGAGAAGGGTCCAGAGCGAGGGAAGGAGGAAAATCGGGTGACCACTGTCTCATATGGAGCATTCCCTTGGAGGATTAGTTTCCCATTCTTTAAGTACTGATATTGTGTGATTTAAAAAGTGGTTGATGTAGATAAATTTCAAATATACTTCAAACATTTAAATCTGTGCAAAAGATACATAAATGTGTGACAATGTCTGAACAAGAAACTACTAATAACATAATGGATGTATTCGACTGGGACCTTTCCATAATTTGAGCCAATCAGAGCCGTTCTTTTCTATTGCAAATGGCTGCCTTTTACAGGGCTGTGCTAGTTTAGCTTTTGCGAAGTACATCTATTCTGCCTCTATTCAAATGTGGTTTTGCTTCATTTTGTGGTATTTCACATGTCAATATTAAAAATAAGGTCTGTTGATTCTTCCAGTATAGTATATTCGACCTATCTCCAACTTCCCAGACTTACAGTTTATGACTAGTGAACTACTATTGGTCAGGGATTTAGTATTGGGACTTCAACAAGTTTGTGTGTAAGGGCTTTACATCCTAACATCTAAGGTCATATCAGTATGGTTACCGATTTGTGGCAGTGTACACTCATGGCGACTTTACAGTGCTGCCTCATTGGAAAACTGGGCTGCCGGCATTATAACCCAATATCCTACCCAGTCACGTTATCCTGATACTGAGTAATCCAGTCCTTTCCCTATCCTAAAAATGCCAAATGCCATGCTATCTAGCAACAAGTATCAATTTTCTAAGTCATTGGTTTTACTCAGCCTGGGTTCCAACCCACGACGTTCCGCAGCCAACCAGTGTTCTTAGTCTTACCCATTTGACCACCTCGCCCGGTCATTGAGTTCCATCCAATTTGATTAGCGGTTACTAAACATGTGTAATTGTAATAATACATCAGTAAATATGTGTAATCACATAATGTGTGTTCAAAAGCTTTCGTTGAGGTTCTATTGACAGAGAGGTAATAACAAGTGTAATAACAACGCTTCCAGCAATATGTTAAAGGTTGTTTGATTTAACAACGCCTCTAGAGCACACTGATTTTTATCATCGGTTATTGGACGTCAAACATATGGTCATTCTGACATAGGTTACTCTTTCCGATAAGCAGTAAGGGGTCTTTTATATGCACTTTCCCAGACAGGATAGACCATACCACAGCCTTTGATGAACCAGTTATGGACCACTGTTTGGAACGGAATATAGCCCAAACTGCAAATAGGTCTGTCTACTCAGCAGGATCGGTAGGATCCAGCAATATGTTAATGCTTAATCCAATTAAATAGATTCATTCCGTGACACCTTGCAAAATCAACACGTCTGTAGGCCTAGCTGAAGTACATTATTTACCAATTAGGTCGGGTAGTTATAAAACAGTGTGGCGGCCATAAGCTACTTATCGTGGCCTATATAGGTATAATGCACGTGCTATATCAATCAAAATGGACTCTTCAGTGCTGCTCAAAATTAGTTTACTATCAGCAGAGTACCATATATATCCAAGTTTGATCTACCTTCCTGTCCCTGTTCAGTCTTGAGTAGTTTTTAGGTGGCCACTGATGGTTACCCTTTAACTGGCTATTATCCCTCATTATTGTCTAGCTAACAACCCACCCATATTAATCTAATCTTCAGAGAATGTAAAACTGTACTTAGCCAAGCAGATTGACAAACCACTTAGGATTTCTGCTTGGGTAGGGTTCATCACCTCAGCAGCTTAAAAAAAAAGAGAAAAAATTCATTTTAATTCATTCAAAACTGCCAATGAGGAAGAATGCAACATGTTTTGGCAACATTGCTTATTGATTGAAATGTTTCGTTAGTGTTACAGACCCCACCCTCCCTCCCTCCCTCCTTGACGTGGCATATATGGAGGGGATACTTTCTGTGAACAATTCATCGATCTTTCCTGGCAAAATAAATATTCTGTGTTTTCTAGGTCTATCAAAAGACGCTATAAGTATAACACTAAGACGGCTCACTCAGCCTGTATTGGGTAGAACAGCCAGCACACCAGCTGGTGGGTTTGATCATTTTTATAGACCTATAATGGGTTGTGCGAATGGTGTGTGTGCTTTAGCGTGTACGTGTGCGTGTGTCAGTGTAATGGAAGAAGGATGCTGGGGGAATGTGTGTAATGTTTGCAGGGCTAGCGGTAGTAGTGGGAGTTCTATAGGAGTAGAAACACACAACCAGTGTGGACCTCCCCCCCCCCCCCCCTTTACATCAGGGAGGGGTTCGTGGGGTGGGGTGTGAGAGCGCCAACTGAGGTGGGTGAGGAGGGGGAAAGGGAGTGCTGGGGAGGAAGAAATGGTGTGGGGGAGGAAAGGGGGGGGGGGAGGAGGAGGAGGGAGTGTGGGGGAGGAAGTGCAGATGGGGGAGGAAGGGGAGGGAGGTGTGGTGTGAGAGCACTGGGTAAGGTGGATGAGGAGGGAGATAGGGAGAGGGATGGGAGGGGGGAGGGAGGGGAAGGGCGGTGAGGCCGGGGAAGAGTGGGACAGAGGAGGAAACTGGGAGGGGAGGGGGAAGGGTGGTGAGGCCGAGAGGGGGGTTGGGTGGGGGAATGAGGGAGGGTGGGGGAATGAGGGAGGGTGGGGCAGAGGGAGGTGGGGACGAGGCAGTAGGCACAACATTGGCCAAATCCAAATGACAGGCAATCTCTCTTTTTTAATTTTAAACTCACCTTCTCGCCTTGATTGTGTTTACATGTGAAACACCAGCCAGCAGCTGGGCTGATCAAACCCACCACAAAATGGCACCGCAAAACATACATTACCATGGGAGAGATATGGAGTGAGCCATCTTAGTGTTATAGGGTCTTTGGTCTATCTCTATCATATTATAGCTACACCAGTCTTACAGGAGTTACAGTCGGCGCATCTAGGGTTCACGTTTGTTTACTAGGGTTTGTCATCCTAAAAACATCTATGGTTATATGAAGACGACTATCAATTGCTGACAGTGCACACTCAAATAATGCCACACTGCTGGCACTATGACCCGATATCTCACTCAGTCACATTATCCTGACACTGAGTTAACCAGTCATTGCCCTATTCTTGCCATGCCGAGTACCAGGCAAGGTAACGACAGGAAGTCTTGTGTTTGACTCAGCCGGGAATTGTTCCCACGACATATCGCACAGGAATCTATACTGATTAGGCCATCCTGTTCCCAGGGCCAGATTTAACTAATACAGGGCCTGTAGAATATGTTCTAAAGAGGCCCCAAATTAAACAAATACACATAAATATTATAATACATAAATGTTTGTTACTTGTATAGTATTAGTAAACTACATAACTTAGTTAATTTGCTATACAGCCAGATAATATTGACAAATATGTCTTGATATTTCAGTAATAGTATTACTTCCATGTAGATATCAATTGACAGCTTGCAAATACTTAGTGTGGGTGGGTCCCTTGAAAATAAAGGGTCTGTAGCAAAAGCTACTTTTGCTACTAGGCAAAGCACTTAGTGTGGGTCCCTTGAAAATGAAGGGTCTGTAGCAAAGGCTACTTTTGCTACTAGGTTAATCTGGTTCTGCCCGTTCCCATCCTATATGAATTCATTTCTACTGAAATAAATCACTACTAAAATCACTTCCTAATAATTCATTTCTACTGAATTATTAGGAAGTGATTTTAGTAGTGATTTATTTAGTAGTGATTTATTCAGTAGTGATTTATTCAGTAGTGAGTTTTTTAGTAGTGATTTAGTTAATAGTTATTTAGTTAGTGATTTATTTAGTAGTGATTAAGTTAGTAGTGATTTAGTCGGTAGTGATTTATTTACGTTATTTATTTAGTAGTGATTTAGTTAGTGATTTATTTAGTAGTGATTTATTTAGTAAGCCAACCCGGTTGCGATATTTCCCTCTCTTTTTGTGCTGTGTGGGTGGGTGAGGTTTTGTGGGTGGGGTTGTGTGGTGGGCTGGTGTGTGTGTGTGTGTGTGTGTGTGTGTGTGTGTGTGTGTGTGTGTGTGTGTGTGTGTGTGTGTTGTGTTGTATGCGCGTGCGCGTGCGCCGCCGCTGCTGGAGGCTCTGACTGTGTTAAAGGTAGCGCTGGCAGGCAGGAGTACAGAGCTGGCTCCAGGTCTGGATCTGCACTGATCTGATCCGGGCCCGCCCAGCCCCCCCCCCCCCCCCCCCCCTACCCGCCAGTTGATCACGCACAGAGGAGCCGGGCTTGAACAGGAGCAGTGTGGCCGGCAGCAGTTGTGGAGGATCAAGAGTGTGCAGCGTACAGCGCCCCCTGGTGCCATTGCCATACCTGACCCGGCCAGGCGCTCATACAGGTTGTTGCGGAGAGTAGCGCAGTGTATGTGTGTGTGTATATGTGTGTGTGCACATACACTAGGAGATTGTGACATGTCATCGGAGGCGGAGCACTGATTTACCATAGTCAGCAACCGATTTTCCATAGTCACCATTTGATTCACCATAGTCACCAACTGGTTTACCAGTCACCAACTGATTTACCACAGTCACCAACTGATTCACCAGTCACCAACTGGTTTACTATAATCAGCAAGGAGGATTACTTACCCACCGTGCAACACCACTCACGCAGCGCATGCGCACGGGGAGCGCCGGACATTGCGCATGCACAAGCGCGCACACACATCACTCATCCGCGTACCTCACCCATGCACACATCTAACACTTCTACCATACACCACACAATATTATAAGTACTTATCAAAAGCTATAGACACAGTAACCACGTTCACGCTCTCTCACAGCAGGTATCATATGCAAACTTTCTTTTCCTCTCTCAGCAGGTATCATATGCTCTCTCCCTCTCTCACCCCCCCCCCCTCTCTCTCCCTCTCTCCACACACACACATACACACTCTGTTTCGGCGCAAAAGCAAAGCATTGTGGGAAAGTGGAACCGTTATTGGAGCGTACATCAGCCAACACGGATCAGTGGCTTATTTATGAAATCTGGTGTGATAATGTTGAATCTAATCTGATTAGATTAGCTGGTTAGACGCTGCATTCTATGGGACCTTTTGAATTGTGGTTTATCCATTATACTGTATAGCTTATTGGTAGCATTGTAAACAGGAAGTGGCCTACAGCCGACCACACACTCCCTCCCTCCCTCCCTCCCTCCCTCACTCACTCACTCACATACACACACCCCCTCACTCACTCACACTGACCCACATACACACTGACTCACTCATTCACTCAAACACACTGACTCACTCACACACTGACACACACACTAACACAGACACATTCACACCTGTGCGCACCCTGACTAAATACAGTCCTCCACCTGCACAAACACAGGCGCCTTAGACAGACAAACAGAGTGTGCTAAGCCCTGTCGGAAGGTGTGCGTGAGTGACGTCGGAGTGGTGCCAGCGTATCCCACTGTCACGTGATCTCTCGCACCGTGGATGTGGCCAGCGCCACCGGCGGCAAATCAATGAGAACTGGCCTAGTGGATCAATAGCCGTCACGCCTGACTGAACATCCGATTTACTCCCCTTGGTTCCCCCTGCCCCCCACCCCCCTCCCTCCCCAATTACAGCCCTGTTCAGATTGCTCCCGGTGTAAGCTCCTTCTCCGCGACAGGCGCAGTTTGCCGAGAACAAATGTGGAGAAGTTTGTTCACGTGATATATATACCTATACATATAAATAAATATATCCTTTTGTTAAAATACAGTGATAGATAGCATTTGTGTGTGTGGCACACCGGAAAAATATTACCAGCATTTTTGCGTGTGGCACACCTGAAAAATATTACCCACATCTTGATCATATATATATATAAATTACAAAAATTTAATGTAGAGACAGCATTTTTGTGTGTGGCACACCCGAAAAATATTATCCACATAATTTATATTTTTAATTAAAATTTGTATTATTTGCTTAAAGCTGCATAGTTTGATGAAAACATCAAATTTTCAAACCTAAAACAATGATCTCGATTTGATTCTAGATGTCTAACTTAGATACTGGTGCATTTATTAAACATTTGTCACCACATAGAAGGGAATACTGAGGTAAATTAATAGGACCTGTTACTGCAGAAGGCCATGGTGTCATAGTTGTGGCATGCTTGCCAAAGTTAATTCTGCACGTTTGCACTTCAAATATCTTAAAGGTTAACCATTTACGATAAAAGTTGCTTCCAACTAAAGTAAGGTAGATTATAATGATCAATTTATATATTTATCTCAGAAATGACAAACTCTAAATCATCGAACTATGCAACTTTAAAGAAATATAGATTCCGCTAAATATTCGCGGACCACATAGTTCTGCAGAGATAGGAATTGAAGTGATTTCACGAGGTCTCGTTGCATTTTATTTATTTATTCATATATTGTTGTTGTTGTTGCTGCAGATAATACCGACACAAGATGGTTTTGTGTTAGTGCGGTGGCATCCTGTGGTGTTATTCAAGACTGGCATCCATGCTCTAAATAACATTGGATTAAAAACTCTAACAAAACAGCAACAACAAAAAATACCCAACAAACAAAAACTCTGCAAACAATGCTTGTAAATGCTGGAAGTGGGCTACAATAACATGGACATGCCGAAGTGGTGTGGCCTACTCAGAGACCTCAAGTCCTAATTTGTGGGAAGAACGGTTCCTTTTTCTCTCGTCCCGTTTCTCTGTTCCGTTGGTGTATTATCGATATACTTGGCACGATAGCTTGCTGGAGGGCTCGCCGCTCCCGTCGGAATGCGACTGACGAGGATTTGTCGAGCGGGAGGGGGGAGGCCGACGCGGACATGCTGTCCGAGAGATGCATGTCTACCGAGGAGTTGGCCAGGGGTATGGTGGTTATCGAAGAGGTCCACTCCTCATATTGGGGTCCGGGGCCCGAGTCTCCTCAGCGTGCAGCAGGGATATTTCACTTGGCGGCCGAGTCGCCTTACCTCACCCCGACGGCCACACCGAAACATTGTCATCGTCGAAAATCCTCCACTGCGACTACGTCGGACAGCACTTCTTGGCGAGGAGACACCGGGGGTGGTGCTGGTGGTGGCGTTGACGGTGGCGGTGGCGGTTTGAGCAGGACTTATTATAGTCCAGCCACCCCTCAGAACACCGCAGGCACCCCACACTGGTCGCCGGCTACCTCTCACCACACCATGGTCACCTGTGAGTACACTGCAGCTACCCCGCAATACACTTCGAGAACCCCACGTCGTATGTCTGGAACATCACGTCGCTCCTCAAATGCTTCTCAATGCACCCCGACCACCCCTCGATACATGCCTGGAACCCCTCCATACACACCAGGGACCCCTCATCGCCTACATAGCACCACATGCTACACACCGGGCATCCCACAATACACACCGGGAACCCCACAGTACACACCAGATACCCCACATCACACCCCAGGGACGCCACAGTACATGCCAGGAACCCCACAGTACACACCAGGAACCCCGCAGTACACACCAGGAACCCCACAGTACACATCAGGAACCTCTCGTCGCCTATCTGGCACCCCACATTACACACCAGGAACCCCTCCATACATGCCAGGAACCCCACAGAACACACCGGGAACCCCACAGTACACATCAGGAATCCCACAGTACACCCCAGGAACCCCACCTCACACACCGGGAACCCCACAGTACACACCAGGAACCCCACAGTACACACCAGGAACCCCTCGTCGTCTATCTGGCACCCCACATTACACACCAGGAACCCCTCCATATATGCCAGGAACCCCACAGAACACACCAGGAACCCCACAGTACACATCAGGAACCCCACAGTACACACCAGGAACCCCACATCACACACCGGGAACCCCACAGTACACACCAGGAACCCCACAGTACACACCAGGAACCCCACAGTACATATCAGGAACCCCACAGTACACACCAGGAACCCCACATCACACACCGGGAACCCCACAGTACACACCAGGAACCCCACAGTACACACCAGGAACCCCACAGTACACACCAGGAACCCCTCGTCGTCTATCTGGCACCCCACAGTACACCCCAGGAACCCCACATCACACCCCAGGAACCCCACAGTACACACCAGGAACCCCACAGAACACACCAGGAACCCCACATCGCACACCAAGAACCCCACATCGCACCCCTCAAACTCCACGCCGAGTACCAACTGGCCGGAGGGCGTCATCGCCCTTTGTCTCGAGTTGTGAGAGCCGGCCGGAGTCTCCATGCTTCTCATTCAGCATGCCGGGAACCCCCTACTCGACCCCGGGCACGCCTTACACCGCGCCAGGGTCCCCGGACTGGGAAGAGGCAGAGCGGGGCTACACCTTACCCCGGGGCAGTCACCCCATCATCCCACTCGAGTGTCTTTCACTAGAGTCTTTGGAATGCAGCGTAAGTTGCTAAGTGACTGGAAAGAAATAGGGGTAAACTTAAAGTGCCCAAGACCGCCCTCCGAATTCTCATAATTCTTATTAATATTGAATACGGAAGTCGTATTTTGTATATTTTGAGATATAATAGGACGACAAAAAAACCTTGATGTGTAGCTTATAGCCACTTATTACAACGGCTGTAAAAGGTTCTAATCTGCTGAAACCTTGATATATGGTTTATATTCACTTACTGCAAAGGCTATGCTGTGTTCTGATCTGCTGTCGTCTCCAGGGCCCATATGCATGGAGCGGTGTTAGGGACCCAAAACGCGTTTATGGCGGGATTTCTGGTTTAGCGCAGAAAAGTTCATATGCATGGAGCAGTGTTAAGCCTAACACCGAGCGTTTAAACTCGGAAATTCTAACTCTGCTCATAGCAGGTTTACAGCGGTGTTAGTGTTAGGTTAGTGTCAGGATGGAACCGAAATCTACTCAATGCTATCATATTTAACAGAATTACATACACAATAAGTGAAATTTCAGCAAATTAACCCTAAATTCGAAGCAATATTAACGCTGCCGCCGTAACGGCGGCGATATTAATAGTTATATTTGCGAATCGACGAAAGTAAAGTAAACAAATCGCCGCATCGACGTCGTTTTCCATACTGGCGGTGGCGGCGGCGGCGTCTTGTTTACTGTACCTTTGTCGATTCGAAAATATAACTATTAATATCGCCGCCAATGCGGCGGTAGCCTTAATAACGCTTCGGCTTTAGGGTTAAATTGATAAAATTTCACTTATTGCGTATGTAATTCTGTTAAATATGATCGCATTCAATAGATTTGAGCCAGTACGGAAAGCTACGTCCATGCGGCGGCGGCGGCGATTTGTTTACTTTACGTTCGTCGATTCGAAAATATAACTAGTAATATCGCCGCCAATGCGGCTGCTGCGTTAATATCGCTTCGTTTTTAGGGTTAATTTGCTTAAATTTCACTTATTGCGTATGTAATTCTGTTAAATATGATCGCATTTAATAGATTTGAGACTAATATATGGCTACAAACGCAGAGGGATTTCCCAAATCTATAAATACATTCACGTTTAGCTAACACTCACCGTTTAAGCGCCCATGCATACGGCTTGACATAGTTCTCTACGACGCCGATAACCGGAGATAGATACCCGGAGTTAGAGGTATAACACCACACGCCGCTAACACCGCTCCATGCATACGGGCCCAGATCTGCTGTCAACACCCGATTTGCTGTCTTATTTATCCGCTGTACTACTTATCTACTGTCATTTATTCAGTCTTATTTATCCACTGCACTACTTATTGGCTATCTTATTTATCCAGTCTTATTCATCCACTGCACTACTTATTCACTATCTAATTTATCCACTGCACTACTTATTCACTATCTTATTTATCCACTGCACTACTTATTCACTATCTTATTCATCCACTGCACTACTTATTCACTATCTTATTTATCCACCTCACTACTTATTGACTATCTTATTTATTCAGTCTTATTTATCCACTGCACTAATGATTTGCTATCTTATTTATCCACTGCACTACTTATTCACTATCTTATTTATCCACTGCACTACTTATTCACTATCTTATTTATCCACTGCACTACTTATTCACTATCTTATTCATCCACTGCACTACTTATTCACTATCTTATTTATCCACCTCACTACTTATTGACTCTTATTTATCCAGTCTTATTTATCCACTGCACTAATGATTTGCTATCTTATTTATCCACTGCACTACTTATTCACTATCTTATTTATCCACTGTACTACTTATCCATTGTCATATTTATCCACTGCACTACTTAATCACTGTCATATTTATCCACTGTACTATTTATCAGCTGCCATATTTATCCATTGTACCACTTATCCGCTGTCTTATTTATCGACTGTCTTATTTACCCACTGTCTCACTTGTCGATATTTCCCTTTCCGTTTGCAGGGCTCGGACCCGCTCCTGCAGACGGCTCGGGGACAATCGCAGCAGCAGCGTTCTAAACTCAATGACCAGATTAACCGGGAACTGCGGCTCCGGGCCGGTGCCGAAAACATGTATAAGTAAGTTTACATTCAAGATTCAAGTCACAGAGGCCAGTGGTTGGTTGTTAGAGTTGTATGTCCTGGCAACATCTAAGGTAATATCAGGAGGGGTACTGTGCACACTCATGGTGACTTTATAGTGCTGCCCCTCTGAGAAATCAGGTCACCGGCACCATGACCCCCGAAATCCAACTCAGTCACATTATCCTGACAACCAGTCCTTGCCCTCTTCTATTAATGCTGACCTGGCTAGGAAGCGACAAGAATCAATTTGATAAGTCATTGGTTTGACTCAACTGGGAACCGAACTCCCGATCTCTCACCCGCGACATAAAGATTGGTGTTATCAGTTGACGTTTTTGGACGTTATCAGTTGACGTTTATTGTGATTTTAATTCTATATGTTTTGCTTTTTCTAGAGCCACCACAAACCGGAAACTACGGGAGACAATTGCGCTAGAACTGAGTTACATTAACTCGAACCTGCAACTCCTGAAGGAAGAGCTGGCAGACCTGAACAGCTCGGTCCTCATCTACCAGAATGCCAGGTCAGTAAGGCTGAATTAGATTAAATTAACACGATCTGGGCGACTCGGGTCACATGAGTTATTAAAATTTCAAACCGAACACCGTGAGTGGAGTCGCCAAAAACAAGTGCCGTGTGCAAAAAAGGCCCGACCCTAGTAACCCACGTCTAACTGGGGGTGGCATGGAATGATGACGTCACATTTGTGTTGGTACCGCCCTGAAGGATAACAGCTACCAGTTCCAGTCCTCATGTTTTGTTGTTGTCATAACCCAGATTAATGAAATTAAAATATAACAAAACTATGCAATCATAAAATACTTTAAATCCTATCTTGGTGTAGTTATATCGGTTATTAAAAAAAAAAAGGTTTTGGATTAAGGCACCATTTTTTCCACCCTGAGCGTGGAGAAGCGTATTCGTTTATTCAACCCGAGTCTGTAGGATGTGTGCATGTGCCAAAAAGTGACTCGGGTTGATTAATCGAATACGCCCTAAGCGGCATCTAGCAGCAAATGTGTGTTCCTGCTGAGATAGGAAGGAAGCATGCTGAATAGGGGAGAGTTGAGTGTGTGTGTGTGTGTATCTATGGAAGAGTTAACGGGAAACATGGTTGTTAGGGGAGCGTTGAATGTGTGTGTATCTATGGAAGAGTTAACGGGAAACATGGATGTTAGGGGAGCGTTGAATGTGTGTGTATCTATGGAAGAGTTAACGGGAAACATGGATGTTAGGGGAGCGTTGAATGTGTGTGTATCTATGGAAGAGTTAACGGGAAACATGGTTGTTAGGGGAGCGTTGAATGTGTGTGTATCTATGGAAGAGTTAACGGGAAACATGGATGTTAGGGGAGCGTTGAATGTGTGTGTATCTATGGAAGAGTTAACGGGAAACATGGTTGTTAGGGGAGCGTTGAATGTGTGTGTATCTATGGAAGAGTTAACGGGAAACATGGATGTATGGGGAGCGTTGAATGTGTGTGTATCTATGGAAGAGTTAACGGGAAACATGGATGTTAGGGGAGCGTTCAATGTGTGTGTATCTATGGAAGAGTTAACGGGAAACATGGATGTTAGGGGAGCGTTGAATGTGTGTGTATCTATGGAAGAGTTAACGGGAAACATGGTTGTTAGGGGAGCGTTGAATGTGTGTGTATCTATGGAAGAGTTAACGGGAAACATGGATGTTAGGGGAGCGTTGAATGTGTGTGTATCTATGGAAGAGTTAATGGGAAACATGGTTGTTAGGGGAGCGTTGAATGTGTGTGTATCTATGGAAGAGTTAACGGGAAACATGGTTGTTAGGGGAGCGTTGAATGTGTGTGTATCCATGGAAGAGTTAACGGGAAACATGGATGTATGGGGAGCGTTGAATGTGTGTGTATCTATGGAAGAGTTCACGGGAAACATGGATGTTAGGGGAGCGTTGAATGTGTGTGTATCTATGGAAGAGTTAACGGGAAACATGGATGTTAGGGGAGCGTTGAATGTGTGTGTATCTATGGAAGAGTTAACGGGAAACATGGATGTTGGGGGAGCGTTGAATGTGTGTGTATCTATGGAAGAGTTAACGGGAAACATGGATGTTAGGGGAGCGTTGAATGTGTGTGTATCTATGGAAGAGTTAACGGGAAACATCGTTAGTTGAGAATTGAAAGTCTGTGTCTCGTGGTATCGGTAGAGTCAAATGTGTGTGTATCCACTAACGATAAAGCAGGAAACATTGTGGGATGGTTGGTTGTTGGAGTTTTACGTCCTGGCAACATATATGGTCATATCAGGACGGGTACTGACTTGTGACAGTGCGCACTCATAGCGACTTTATAGTGTTGCCCCACTGGGATACCAGGCCACCAGCACCATGACCTGATATCCCACTCAGTCACATTATTATGACACTGAGCCAACCAGTCCTTGCCATATCTTAATAATGCCGAACGCCTGGCTAGGAAGCGACAAGTATCAATTTTTAAGTCATTGGTTTCGCTCGACCAGGGTTCGACCCTGTGGGTTCGAATCTCACGAGCTACCAACATGGAAGACGGACGATCAACTCATTCGACCATCGACGTCTGGTGGGATGATGGAAGCTGAATATGTGTGTATCTATGGAAGAGTTAAAAGGACACCTGGTGGTTAGAGAGTTGAACGTGTGTGTATCCACTGACGAGATAGGATGGAAACATAGTGGAATGGGGTGAGTTGAATGTGTGTGTATCTGTGGAAGAGCTAAGAGGAAACATGGATAGAGGAGATTTGACCGTGTGTCTTTCTACTGACGAGATAGGAAAATAAACAAGGTGGTGAGGGGGGTTGAACGTGTGTATATCCACTGATGAGATAGGAAAATGAACAAGGTGGTGAGGGGGGTTGAACGTGTGTATATCCACTGATGAGATAGGAAAATATAGAAGGTGGTGAGGGGACAGTTGAACGTGTGTATATCCACTGATGAGATAGGAAAATATAGAAGGTGGTGAGGGGACAGTTGAACGTGTGTATATCCACTGATGAGATAGGAAAATAAAGAAGGTGGTGAGGGGGGGTTGAACGTGTGTATATCCACTGATGAGATAGGAAAATAAACAAGGTGGTGAGGGGGGTTGAACGTGTGTATATCCACTGATGAGATAGGAAAATATAGAAGGCGGTGAGGGGAGACACATTGCCGTCACACAGTGGGGACCTTTCACCTGAGAGCCGGGTTACCTTGTTATGTTGCAGTGCAACTAGGAGCGTGCCAATGTTACCACTGGGGCTCAAGGAGACCAAGGAGGTGGACTTCAGACCTGTATTTAAGGTAAGTTCCTGTGCCAAGTCTGCAAAGTTACTACTGAGTGCCTGACATTGACAGCAGCGCCCTCTATGGGAATATGCGTTAGACTACCCAGCTACACATCGCTGTACATATCGGATATTAGCACAGATTGGAATTACAGTAAAACCTCTCTAAATTGACCGACCATGGGCCCGACTTAAAATGGTCCATTTAGGGAGGTGGGCGGTTTTGGTAGTTTAAAAAAATCATTACAATGGTACTGTATGGGTGATTATTTGGGACCCAAATAAAGCGATCAATATAGGGGAGTAGTCTATCTGTGGAGCTGGTCGGTTAGAGAGGTTTTACTGTACTTTCATCTAGGCGCTCCCCATCTTATGCATGGAAAACATTAATTAATTAAAGCTACATTAAATTTTCAAAACCAAAACACTTTTTAGATTTGATCCTGCATATCCAACTTAGATACTGATGCACTTATTAAGCATGTGGTGTTGCATAGGAGATACTAAGCCACTGTTTCTGCTAAAGCCTATGCCAAGAATTTTGACAAGTTTTCCAAAAATAATTATCCATGTTTTCACCTCAAATATCTCCAAAGTTTGCCATTTCAAATAAAAGTTACTTCAAACTAAAGTAAATTAGGTTATAACGATCAAACTAATATATTTATCTCAGAAAATTGCAGAAACTCATACCATTGGATTATCCAACTTTAATAAGCCTCTCTAATAGTCAGAGAATATCGGTCACTGTTTTCACTATACGCATCCCGCTTTTGTTTGATATTTCAGGACTTTATCTGTTCACATTACCATGAAGACGGGGAATCCTACGACTCTGAGATCCAAGCCCTCAATGACATTAGACAGGTAGGAAAGTTGTAGCTTTTAATTAGTAGTTTTTTGCGGTGTCTTTTTTTAGTGATTGTTTGTTTATTCTGCTCATAACGGTTTTCGCCGCTGTGCAGTAGTGGTCATAATGTAGTTCGGTGTTCTGTGGTGGGTTCATTCGCCATATAAATAATATTTTGTATTATTTCTCTTCTCATATTTCACTATGCAAATGAATAAGTGTATAATAGTTGTTTTATACCGTGTCAATTTTACAATATAGAGAGTTATCTGCTGTTGGAGAATTTCCAGTTCTACATTACCTACTAGCCCATTCATGCAAGGAAGGGATAGGTAAAATTAGATTATTTTTAACAAATTACAAATAAAATATTAAAAGAAATTTTTAAAAATAGCTAAGACACTTTAGACTATATCTATCCCCATTCTAATCTCCCTATTTTGCTCGTCCAATCTCCATATTACTCTAGTTCAAAATCCCTATTCTCCTGGTGCAATCCCCCTTTTACGCTGGTTCAATCTCCAGATTCTGCTGGTTCAATCTCCCTGCTCCACTGGTTTAATCTCCCTATTCTGCTGGTTTAATCTTCCGACTGCTGGTTCAATCTCCCTACTCCGCTGGTTCAATCTCCCTATTCTGCTGGTTCAATCTTCCTACTCCGCTGGTTCAATCTCCCTACTCCGCTGGTTCAATCTCCCTATTCTGCTGGTTCAATCTCCCTATTCCGCTGGTTCAATCTCCCTACTCCGCTGGTTCAATCTCCCTACTCCGCTGGTTCCAGGCCTGCCGGACCCCTGTGCGGAACGAGACCGGGATCAGGCTCCTCTACGAATACTACAACCACCTCTACTTTGTAGAAAAGCGCTTCTTTCCTCCAGACCGAAGTCTGGGACTCTACTTTGAATGGTAAGGCGTAGAGCTTGAAATTCATTACACAGTTCACTCTTTTTTTCTAAACTGGCGATATTTCTGTGATATTTTGTATTTAAAGCTGCATAGTCTGATGAAAACATAAAATTTTCAAAACCAAACAATTATCTAGATTTTATCCTGCATATCTAACTTAGATATGGTACACTTATTAAACATTTGTCGCCATATAGAAGGGAATACTGAGGCAATTTAACTTTGATATGGTACACTTATTAAACATTTTTCGCCACATAGAAGGGAATACTGAGGCAATTTAATAGAATCTATTACTGTAGAAGTCTATGGTGTCAGCATGTTTGCATTTCCAATATCTCAAAAACTAGCCACTTGAAATAAGTTACTTCGAGCTAAAGTATGGTAGATTATAATGATCAACCTAATAGGTGTATCTCAGAAAATGACAGAAACTCAAAACCATCAGACGATGCAACTTTAATATTTCGATGAAAACCTAGTTTTAAATCCGTCTAAGGTTTACTAGACACATTGACTATCAAGGATGTGAACAAAGTTCATTTAGACAGTGATAAATCCCCATGATATATATATTGTTATTATTAATAGTATAGTTATTACTGTTATTAGGGAGTTCAGTTAAATTAGGTCTAAACTAAAACTTTACCTCCTACAGCCGATTTGGAAAAAAAACTCCTAGATCGCGTAACTTTTAGCGGAATACAAATCATTTCAGTAGAACCCAAACTATAGTTGGTCTAATATCCCAATGTTGGGGCACTTTGCAGATATTTCCATTGTTTTAGCAAATGAAAAAACGGACTCCAGGCACCAAAAATTCGAGAAAAAGGACTAAATCTATACTTATTCACTCATTATTTCAGATATATATATTATTACTGTTTTGGAATATAAATCATCTCATTTATGATAGTATCGAGTAGTTTGACAGTTTGAACATCACTTAAACCTCCCTGTAAAATTCCCCATCAAACCTTTGCTGTTAGTATAAGAGCACACTTTAAGAACCAATGGAAACTACTCAGGAGTGAATATTTTTGGTGTTTTTTTTAATACATTAGTTGATTAAGCAGGGAAAATTTCAACCGCAACAATTAGTTTTCCTCATTCCACTGCTCCTTGCCCTATCCTAGTAATGCCAAACGCCAGGCTAAGTAGCGACAGGCATAACATTTGAAGTCATTAGTTTGACTCAGCCAGCGAGGCGGGCTCTGAACTCATTTGGCCATCTCTTCTGGCCTCCACTTTTATCATCTTCCACTCTATTCCTTTGTGAAGGTACGACTCCTTGACCGGAGTGCCGAGTGCACAGCGGACAGTTGGGTTTGAGAAGGGGAGCACTCTGTTCAACATTGCTGCACTCTACACACAGATAGGTGCCCGGCAGGTGAGTCCATATAGTGCTCTTTATTACACACATGGTGGTCTTTGATACAGGACTACCTCCTTTCAACTCGGTACAATCGCACCATCATGGTATCAGCAAGCTTTGCCGTTGTGGGATTTACAGTGTTTTTTTGTTGACAATTAGCTCGGATATGTAAGCAGTTGAGGATAAGTATTGGTGCGTTAATATAGCAAGAACCTAGTTTTCAAGGGGAACGGTGCAAACAATAATGTCACAAAACATTGCTTAATACGACATTGTGACAAAATATGTTGGCACATGCGGCTCACTTCTTCCGCATATATAATATATCGGCCTGTAATCTCTACAGTGATGGGCCAATTGTGCTATTCTTATAAATTCTCAGCTGATAGTGATACACTGCACTAGTACCATATGAAGTCGCTAGGATATAGTTCAATTGCGAATGACAAAATAACACTGTGCCCACGCAATAAGAAAGGAAAGATATTCAGATTGTACACATTTGTTGGCCAGATAATAGGGCATGACCAGATGGGATGGATGGCCGAATGAGTTGAGCGTCTGTCTCCCGTTTTGGTAGATCGTGGGATTCGAACGCACAGGTTCGAACCATGGTCGAGTCAAACCCTATGATTTAAAAATTGATACTTGTCACTTCCTAGCCAGGCATTCAGCATTATTAGAATCGGGCAAAGACTGGTTGTCAGAGTAATTTGACTGAGTGGGATATCAGGTCATGGTGCTGACAGCCTGGTCTCCCAGTGGGGCATTGTTGTAGCTTTAAATAAATCGTTTGTTTGTTTGGGTTTTATGTCCTAGCAAGATCTATTGTCATCTCAGGAGGGGTACAGACTTGTGTCAGTGTACATTTATGGCGCCTTTATAGTACCGCCCCACTGGGAGATCCCACTCTGTCAGATTATCCTGATAGAGAGCTAACCAGTCCTTGCCCTATCCTAGTAATGCCGAGCACCAGGCTAGGTAGCGACAATTATCAATTTTGTAAGTCACTGATTTGACTCGACCAATTTTCAACTCCCGACCTTCCGCACGGGAAGCCACCACATCCGGTGAAAAAGTAAATCGTCGTGCCCAGTTATTTCCCATTAGATGACCCTTATCGTCTTTCCTGCTACAGGACCGGACAACCCTTGACGGTGTGGAGAAAGCCGTGGACTGCTTCCAGCGGGCAGCTGGAGTCTTCCAGTACATACAGGACAACTTCTCACACGCCCCGTTTATGGACCTGCAGTCTCACACACTCACCATGCTCATTCAACTCATGCTGGTCAGTTCCTGCCAGCTTTGCTCTTTTTTGTGTTGTTTTTGGGTCGTTGTTTTTTTGGCTGTTTCTTTGTTAGCTTTGTTGTTGTTTTTTCCCCCGGATAAAACCTGTTTCTTCTGGGACAGTGGGAAAAAAACAGGATTAAACCTGGGGCAGGATTTTACCCGGGGCGTTTTTTTCGGGACAGTTTTTCGTTTGATCGACTGAAAAACCCCGTCAAACACTGACTCTGCTATAAAAAATATAAATAATTATATATATATTTGTTTAATGTCCCCCAAACCCTTTTCTGCAGTCTGACCTAGTGGTGGTTCAAATGCGTTAGAACATGCCAAATTTGGCAGTGTCTTTGCAAAAGTGTGACAATAGACATTTCCGACGATGTATTCATAATAAGCTGCTGCTCCTCACAGCCGTAGTTCTAGCCACTGCCACCAGAGGGCAGGTTAGTAGTAGAAAATCGTATATAAGACTGTTCCACAGAGCATATTATATATATTATAATAATTATAATTTTCAACGTTATACAAAACCACTTAATTGAAATATTTCACATCGACCCACTCACAAGTTTGAGTTAGTATTTTCATGATCTCTCCCTTATATTTATTGTTGCTCACTTGTTCCAGTCTCAAGCCCAAGAATGCATCATGGAGCGAGCCGTGCTGGAGAAGCCCCCGTCCAACATACAGAGTTACCTCCAGGTCGCCCAGGAGGCAGCGAAGGTGCGACCAGAGTTTTGGGCGGGGCCTTAAATCTGCATAGTGCGATGAAAACATCACCTTTTCAAACTCAAAGCAATTATCTTGATATGATTCTACATATTTAATTTAGATACTGGTGTACTTATCAAACATTTGCCACCACATAGCATGGAATACTGAGCAAATTTAATAGAATCTGTTACTGCAAAAGTCTATGGTGTCAGAGTTTTGTCATGTTTGCAAAAATTAATTTTCCTGTTTGAATTTAAAATATCATAAAATTTACCCATTTAAAATAAAGTTACTTCAAACTAAAGTAAAGTAGATTATAATGATCAACCAAATATATCTATCTCAGAAATGACATAAACTCAAAACCATCGGACTATGCAACTTTTTTGTTTGTCATTTCTTTAGATAAAAACAAATAGTAGGTTGATCATTATAATTTATGTTACTTTATTTTGACATAACTTTGCTTCAAAATAACTAACTTAGGAGATATTTGAAGTGTAAAAATGCTAAATTAATCTTGGCGTGCTTGTCAAGATTTTTACCCCATATGCTCGGACAATGACAGGTTCACCGGGCGCGGTGACCGAATGGGTAGAGCGCAGGCCTCCCGTGCAGGAGAACGGGAGTTCAATTCCCGGTCGAGTCAAACTAATGATTGAATGCGCTTGCTTGCAGGTGTCTGAGATGTACGCCATGTGCCACGCCGTATTGATCGAGGACCCGATCAGGGACTACGTGCCACCCTCGTGGGTCTCAATGGCCGAGGTGAAGTCGCAGTACTTCACGTCGCTGGCGCACCATCACACCGCCACCGCCATCATCATCCTCACCGGTGAGCATATCTAACTACTCAACAGGTTTTAAGAGTTTGCTGGTTTTTTGGTGGTTTTTTTTTTGGTGGTTTAAAAAAAAAAAATGTTTATACATCTAAGGTTATATGTAGTTATAAGGTAAACCACATTTACTTTGGTTGTAGGATGGCGAATGAATCCTCGTTCGCCAACATGTTTGAAACCCAGTCAAGTCAAACCAATGACTTACAAAATTGATACTTGTCGCTTGCTAGTCAGGTGCTCGGCATTACTAGGATAGTGCAAGGACTTGTCAGCTCAGTGTCAGGATAATGTATATAGCTATTATTTTCTTTTCAAGTCATATTTTCTTTCTGTCTTTTGGTTGTTTCTCCTCAGATCCTGAGGTTGTATAGCTGACGTCTTAGCTTTGGTTGTAATGCTCGCATTGCGTTTGATTCGCGGTGTGGGGAGAGTATCCTCCCCCCACCCAGGTCTCGGACCTCCCTCCTGTGGCGCCCCCTACAACCCTCTCCACTTCCGCCCTGCGCCTCTCCCCTGGAGTCACTGCTACTCCGCAATTTTCCAAATAATATTTTCTGCCACTATTTTTGGGGGAGGGGGGTCCATTAGTTGTTTAAGCAGGGGAAATTTCAATCATAGACGACTGGTCTTCCTCATTCCACTGCTGGTCGATAGAAAGCCCGAGCCTACACTTTTACCGACCCAAACGATTTTTAACCTGCCACACCACATAGAAAGGTATGAGAGCAACCGGCCTTTGATGACGCTGTAAGTTATACACAGTGGTGGAAATCCAAATTGGCAGAGCTGGGGGCATGGGGAATCGAACCGCCAACCCTCAGATTAGGAGTCTGACCTAGAAAAAAGTCAAACACTCCGCCACAGAGAACGCCACTGGTGTTATATATTTGAGTTAATTGTTGTTTACTAATTAATTGTATTTTGGTTGCTGCCCAGATCCTGAGGTGAATGATATGCGACAACACTTCGATAAGGTCCATATCGGAATGAACGGTGCATCATCACACAACATATCAACCGCCATGGAGACAGTCTGCGGACGGAAAACTCTGGGTAAGGAGGCATCTACACTAACAGGGTCCGTACACATGTGAAGATATGGAATTCAAGGCTTTTCAAGGCTGTTTTTGATAGGAATTCAAGACTATTATTATTCACAGTGTTTTCCACGTCCATCTATCGCCATAGACACGGCCTCCCCTGATTGGTCAAAGCCTCCTATTATGACCTCAGATGTTGCTAGGATCTAAACCTCCAACACCCATATAACCTAGCCTCATCTGACTACGAGGCCTAGAGTTGGGTCTCTACAACAAGTAGTACTATTTTACCCTTCACCAACCGGAAGTGTTTCCAATTAGGTTTTAATTATTAAGAGTTCTATTTTCCCAATGTTGCAGGGAAGGCTCACCTACGCGAGGCTATCTTGCGCCTTGAAGAGTCGATGTCATTACACAGCTACAGCAAACAGCTGCGGCGGATCGACACCTTCCAGGTGAGCAGGCTAGTCACGTGACAAAAGATTCTCTTCTTTAGGACTGTCTCTCAGACAGGGCTGCTGGACAACCCATTAGAAACAGTGTAGGAGGGCTGGGTAAATGAAATTACCACATAAGTTCTTAATCTAAGAAGGAAAATACATTCAGCCACTTCTTTATATTTACCTGCTGTTTTTGAATGATGAATTCATGTAAAACTCGAATGTTTCTTTCGGTTAATGATCTGCCATTTTACCAGCTTTATGCTAGTAATAAGAGTAGAACAAAGTAAAATAATACATATATGCCAAGAAAATCTTTAAAAAACTATCATAGGCTACTTACCATACCAACCAATTATCTATCTGCTACTGAAATGCAGGCAATCAAATACCTTATCAGCAGCTACTGTGTGGTAAGATAACACCAACACTACAACTGGCCAGCATTGAAAACAAGCCTGGGTACCTGGGCTTATATGCTATGGACAGTATAAATACAGCCTCAATAAAAAATTAAAAAATATATATATACTGTTTATATCTATAGATAAATACGGGATACTTGAATCAGGAACTCCACATCTTGTTCAGCAGTTTTTGCTCGTATTACTCTGGATTGTGGATAGGGGCGAAAATGTTATCTCTGAGAACCAGTGTCCAACTTGATAATGCCTAGATAAAAGACCCATCCCTACCCAGAGTAGGGGTGAATGACAACCATGTCTGAAAACGAGCAAAAGCTGTTTGGGATTAATCAACCAATCAGAGAAGATGAGCTCCTGGTTCCCTCATCCAGTGTTTATCTATACTGACACATAGTTGATTAGATAAAAGATTCACCCGATACTTCAGGGATGAGAAATTTCCGATTTTCGGCGGATTTCCCATTTTTTCTTGGCCACAAGGGTAATTTCTGAGATTCGTGTAAATCAGATTTAAAAAGGTTGGGGGTGGGTGGAGGGCTGCGTGGTGGTGAGTATGGGTATGGATGTGGCAGTAAGAGGATATTTTCCCAAAGAAAAATGACTGTTCAGCTACAGCAAAGTAGTCCCAGGTTGTCCTAAAATGGCCCTAAACTTTCACCAAATTCAAAATTGTCTTGGGGGGGGGGGGAGGGGGGGTTCACACTCGTCCCCCAATACCCCCAGCTGCATAGGACTTGCTTCTCTCGTAAATATAGATGACACTTTTCAGACTTTTTTGTCACAAGCTACTCTCTCTCATCCCTGATACTTGCAGTAGGGGTGAATGACAATGTAGTCTAAATACAGGCGAAAATTGCTTTAGTATGGAACAGGAAGTGGACTCGCTGGTTCCAGTATCAAATGGCTACTTATATCGGCCCAGAGTTGGTGAAATGGGATAGAATGCAAAAAGACAAGATGCCAACCATAGAATGCCGTCAATTTCACTTTTAAAGTCCATTAAACTATATGTTTGATTATATTTTTCATATTAAAAGTAGCGGGTATATATTAAGATTCATGTAAAGAATATATTTTGCTTCTTAAATTGACCAGACGGGATGGCCGAATGAGTTAGTGTCCATCTCCCGGGTTGGTAGATCGTGGGTTCGAACCCTGGTCGAGTCAAATCAATGACTTTAAAATTGATACTTGTTGCTTCCTAGCCTGGCACTCAGCATTATTAGGATAGTTCAAGGACTGGTTGGCTCAGTGTCAGGATAATTTGTTCCACTTTTTCTAATGGGTTGGTTTTGACCCCTACTGCAAGTACAGGGTGAATCTTTTATCTACACCCATTCTAGCCTGTAGGTATTGGGTGAATATTTTTATGTAGATAATCATTATGCCAATGTTTATTTTAATCAAATGTATCTTGGATAACCAGCACATTCATTAACCCTAACGAGTCGACTGTGGATTAATCTTACAAACATGTTGTCTTAGAAGTATGCAATCTAAAACTATATCATTAAAAGATGGTAATAATAATAATAATATCAATAAGTTGAATAACAACAATAATACTTACAGCAACAATGCTTACAATAACAGTAGGCACTACACTACGCGATCTAGTCAGACTTCAAAGGATGCCGCCCTTCAGTCCGAAAGTTGTTGTGGTCTTCGACCCGTTTCCACGCAGCACACTTATGCAAATTCGAGTATTCCGAGTAGTCCAGTTCCACTACCCAACGTAGACACCCTCTGTGAATATTAGACCAGGGGACCAGGCTCGTATTCTGGGCTACTTTTGCTGCGAGCCAGCAGATGCAGAGTCTGATTTTTTTTAGTTCAAGTTTATTTATTATTCATTGATTGATGCAAAGCTGCAAGTCCCGTGTTTTTAACAATTAAACTATAATTCTGCAGGACAGATGATGTTGGCTAGATAAAAGATGCATGCTTACCCAAAGTAGGAGTGAAGAACAACCCATTAGAAAAAGTGGCCAACGGCTGGGTAGATGAAATGAGCACATCAATTCTTAATTTAACAAACAAAATACATTCTATACATCTACCCGCTACTTATGAATAAATAATTGATGAAATAATGTAGATTAATAAAGCTTAAAATTCAAATCGAGAGGAATCTGGGGCTGCCATCTTGTCTTTTTGGATTTTCTCTCATTTACCAACTCTAACTTCTAAGTCAATATAAGTAGTCACTGGATAGTGGAACCAGGAACTCCGCTACCTGTTTATACTAAATCAGTTTTTGCTCGTTTTTAGACATGGTTGTCATTCACCCCTACTCTTGGTAGGAGTGAATTTATTATCTAGGCGAGCATATGCTGGGTCTGAAATTGGCAAGTTTATTTATTATTCATTTGATTGATGCAAAGCTTTGAGTCGAGTGCTTAAAATTTAGATTTTCTTAAAGTTTATGGTTTTGAGTTTCTATCATTTTATGAGACAAATACATTAGGTTGATTATTAGAATCTGTCTTACATGAGCGTGAAGTAACTTTGATTTAAAATAGTTAACTTTGCAGATATTTTAAGTGTAAATATGCTCAATTCATTTTGGCATGCTTGCCAAAACTCTGATCCCATAGGCTTCAACAGTATCAGGTTCAATTAAATTGACATAGTATGCCCTTCTATATAGCAACAAATACTTAACAACTGCACCAGTATCTAAGTTGAATATGCAGGTTCAAATCCAGATTAATGTTTCCTTTTCGAAAATGTAATTCTGTTATCGGACTATGCAACTTAAAAAAAATATATATATATAATTCTGCGGGACTGACCTTGACCTTGACTCCATTTCCCCGCCAGGTGATCCTGCGGGGGGCCCATGACGAGGCGCTGTCACAGTTTGCCGCCCTGGAGGAGGAGGATGACTTCTCTGAGCTAATGGAGGCGCCCCCTATACGGCCGCACTCGGCACACCAGCTCAGCTCGACGCAGCCCGACTTCGCCAAGTACAAGGTGGACGACCTCATGCGCCGCCTGGTGAGTATTGTCAGCACCAGAGCCTAAAACTGTCATTTGTTTTGAGATAAACATATTAAATTGATTATTATAATCGACATTATTTTAGTTTGAAGTAATTTCTTTCGCAAGAGGTTCTACCCCCTTTAGACAACTGACAATCACATAATAAATATCAGTGAAAAGACCAATCTTTCCTGTACAAAATCATCTTAGAATTAAAATGTTAAACTATTCCTATATCCAACATCGAGCTGCCGAAACTTATGGAAAATGGTCAGCTAGAAACTTCACACGTGTAATGCAGACTTGCCTACCCATATGATTTTTGAAATTTATAGCCGGAGTATGCCACTACGCAAAATTCAAACTGTGTACGCCAAAACAAAATACAGAGTAATAATGAAACAAATTGGAAAGTGCACATATTTTGTATGGCGCAAAATTCTTTTCGCCGCAGTACCAAAATAGGAAATTAGTGGTAGACCGGTTTGCTGATGGATATTGCGTGGCTTTGTTTGTTGCAGGGCCTGCTCGCCATCTTCTCCGCCCGTCACTCCTGGACGCCGCCCCGGGAGCTGGTTCTGCGGCGTGACGTGGGGCAGGACTACGGCTTCTCCGTGCGGGGCGACTCGCCCGTCATCATCGCCATGGTGGAGGGCAGCAGTCTCGCCAGTGTGAGTATAGACTCTCTGCCCGAGACTGTAACATATGCTAACGAGTCATGCGTACCGTCACTGGAGTTCAATAAACACTCGTTAACCAGATCTTGACTTGTCAACACTACAGAGTACATTACATGGTACAAAATATTAATCTTTTTTTTTTTTGGTACATTAGTTGTTTAAGCAGGGGAAATTTCAGTCGCAGACGACTGGTCTTCCTCATTCCACTGCTCCTTGTCCTATCCTAGTAATGCCGAGCATCTGGCTAGGAAGAGACAAGTATCAATTTTTAAGTCATTGTTTTGACTCGACCAGGATTCGAACCCACGTTCTACCAACACGAGAGACGGACGCTCCAACTCATTCGGCCATCCCGTCTGGTCGACAGTTGACACTACAAATGGCGCTATCACTTAGTATCAGGCCTGTGGTTGCAATACCGGACGCTGTGGCCGAAATTGGTAGAGTGCGGGGCTTCCCTTGTGGAAGGTCAGGAGTTATAGTCCCAGCAGAGTCAAACCAATAACTTATAAAATTGATACTTGTCGATTCCTAGCCTGGCTCGTTTTCTTCCGGTTAATGTGCATAATTCTACCTAGGACTATTTCGCAGTCTTATTGTACTGTTATTTGATAATAAACAAAATAAATTAAATTAAATAAATTAAAGACTCAATAAAATAAATAAACAAAGTAAGTAAAGTAAATGTAAATGAATAATAAAAATAAACTGAATAAATAAAGTAAATAAATAAAGTAAAAAGTTAAATAAATAGAATAAATAACGTAAATAAATCAAATTAAATAATAAATAAATAAAACAAAATAAATTAAATAAAATACCTGGAGCCAACAAAATGACAACTGGTCTCAAAGTTACCGGCGCTTGCTCCCAACAGAAAGCCGGCATGAAGATCGGTGACTTCATGGTGACGGTGGGAGACCGCGACGTGAAGTGGTGCAAACACGACGAGGTCGTGCAGCTCATCCGGCTCGCCGGCCTCACACTGCGCCTGCGCGTCGTCAGCCCCATCGACCGGAACTACCTCGACCCCGCGCCGCTCTGCGCAGGCGCCGGCACCGGAAGTGGGGACTCGCCGGGCCGCCGAGGGGCCGACGGTGGCCGGGAGATGGGTCTGAAGCACACCCCGACCAGGGCGGAGGCGGAGAAGACGGGGTCAACGTGGACGCTGCGGAGGAAGGGGGGGTCAAAGGAACGCCAGAGCAAGAACCTCACCAACGGGGACAGGTGATGACCGTAAGGGGCGGGCGGTGGAAGAGACTTGTCTATAGGGTCAGGGGATGGCAGTGTGAGAATATGTGTATGTATGTATGCATCATTGTATGTATGTATCATTGGATGTATGTATCATTGGATGCATGTATGCATGTGTGTGAGTAAGTATGTGTGTATTGTATGTATGCATATGCGTATGTGCTACACACACATGTCCAACGTGCCACCGCACATTCCAAGCACAAATTGGACTCATCAGTCATCGACAAGTTCACAACAAATGATGAATTACTGTCATCGTCGCCATCTATGGACAACCAAGAGAGATGTATGTATGTACATATGTACGTATGTATGTATGCACGTATGTATGTACGTATGTACATGTATATATCCTTGTGTCTGTAGGTACTTGTGTTTGTGGGTATGTATGTGTGTGTCTGGATATGCTTGTGTTCATGGTTGTTTGTGTCTCTGTAGCTGTGTGTATGTGCTGCGAGAGAGAGAGAGAGAGAGAGAGAGAGAGAGAGAGAGAGAGAGAGAGAGAGGGAGAGAAAGAGAAAAAGAGAGAGGAAGAGAGAGAGGGAAAGCCAGCCTCTATATGTGCGTCATCCTCCATGTGTAGATATGGAAATAGGACTAGGCGAGGACAGACAGCGCAAAATAAAATCGAAATAGATCAGTATTGCCTCCACTGCGTCAATTATGTTGTGTGGACCCTGTATTGTTCCACCGAAACCACAGTATCATTCACATTGTGGTTTCTTATTGGTACACCACAGCCCCTGTATCACTCACATTGTGGTTTTTTATTGGTACACCACAGCCTCTATCACTCATATTGTGGTTTCTATTGGTACACCACAGCCTCTATATCACTCATATTGTGATTTCTTATTGGTCCATCACATCCTCTGTATCACTCATTGTAATTTCTTATTGGTACACAATAACCACTGTATCACTTATATTGTGGTTTCATATTGTTACACCACGATATCTGTATCACTCATGTTGTGATCTATACCGCTGTAGCATAATAAGTGATAAGACAAATAAGTGTTCACACTTCCTGTCTACCATTCGCTATTTCGCTATCTGTTCTGTGGGAAGTATACAGTGACGGTGAGAATCAGGTATATCACTCGCTCGGTTGCCATGGTTACGGTCAGTGGGTATCACATACCATTTGAGCACCGTGCAACTGGCGTTGGAGTTTCCATGATTACATTGGGACCGCGGTGACATTCATACGGTTGTGTTTTAGCCACTGTATCACTCAAGGTGTGATTCGATGATATATTAATGGCCATTTTGTATCGTTGATTGTCATGTTAACATCCCAGTTTTATTCATGTTTTCTATTTCATATTGTCATATTTCTATGAGATTAATCTACATCCATTTCCACCCCGTTATAATAAGTTATGTTGTATATTATTATACGTATAGACACATATTGTACATTTGGGCTGACCATGACTATTACCAATTATATTATAACCATTGTAACCTTGCCAGGGAAACCCTTTCCCCCCTCCCTTTTTATGTTCATATTTCACGCGGTCAGAAGGTATGGAAGGATGTAAATAGTGTATATTTGTACTACCTGAAACGAATCGAAATTGTTTCCATCTGAGCATGTTGACAGAAGTAAGCTTGCGATAGAACTTTGTAAATTATCAATACTTGGACCACTCAGCATTGTGTAATCAGGAGTGACCATAGAAGAGCAGCATGTTTAATAATAACAATAATAATATGTATTTTTTTATGTTCTTTTTTTGGAGGGGGAGGAGTGAAGGCATGTCTCATATATTCATCAGAGGGATTTTGTGAAAACGTTAAAAAGAATTTACTTAAAAAAAAAAATTGAATCACTTGTTCTTTGTATTCGCGTTCAAGCTGTCTTCATGCGTGTGCCTTGTTATTTATCGTGTAGACCTTAAAGTAACATTACATTGCAAGTATTACTGCCTTAACATTGGCGGGAAGATGCTTCCATTACAGCATGATCCCAAGATCAGATCTACTAACAGTTCCTCGACTAATTTGACCAAATTATAGTCTTGTCGGGGGGGGGGGTCCCCCCAGGTCCAGGACTGATTGGGATCCCTGCGATACTTTCCTGGTTCCCTCCATCACCATGCCCACCCCGATTCAAAATGTTTAATGAATATATTTATTTTTTCCATGCAAGTAAAAGGTCTGACCTTTTTTTGTGTATGTATCCTTTCCCAGCCCTCGAGCTCCCTAGCAGTGCCACAACTCTGGGTTTTACAAAAAGAAAAGTGTAAAATCTTTAAACATTAGTATCAAAATGGTCTTTTAAAAAAAGGATTAAAAAAGTATAAATAAGGGTCAACTTCCCCTGATTTGTAACCATTTGGTTTCCACGTGAATTAAAGCCTCATAGTCCGATGAAAGCATAACATTCAAAACTAAGTAATTATCTAGATTGTATTCTACATATCTAACTTACATACAGGTGCACTTATTAAACATTTGTTGCTACATAGAAGGGAATATTGAGGCAGTTTAATATAGCCTGTTACTGCAGAAGCCTATGGGGGTCATAAGGTTTGGCATGCATGCCAAAATAAATTTTGCATGGTTGCCCTTCAAATATCTCAAAACTTAGCCATTTAAAATAAGTTACTTCAAACGATAGTAAGATAGATTATAACATTCAACCAAGTATTTAGATATTTTTCTCAGAAAATGTCATAAATTCAAAACCATTGGACTATGCAACTTTAAATATCTGATATTCCAACTGCCAATATATGAACCAGTTCTGTTAGTTTTTGGATTCGGATATTTCTGTTTAGATATTAGAAATACAGACGTTGTATGTTATAGTGGACTTGGTAGCAACAGTAGTGAGGGATGAAAGTGGTCTCTGGGAAAAAAAGCGGAAATGCGGATATTCTCCAATAGGTTTAGCATTGTCAGGGAATCGCGGAAAATTTCCGGAAGTCGGGCTTCATATATACTGGTATACGCTGATAGTGCTGCGCCGTTTCAAGGATGTATTCACAGGCTACAGTGTGGTGCTGCCACCCGGTGTTAACTGTGAGAACCAATAAAGGTTGACTTCTAACATAGCATCCAGAGCATTTATTAATGGTATTCGCTGATAGTGCTGCAGCGTCTGCACCACGTATTAGTACAGATCTACGTTGAGGGTGCTGCGGGATTGAAAAATCCCGGAAATCCGCGGAATCGCGGAGATCTTTCATCCCTGGATCATTTGAAGCGCAACACATCTAATTGAATATTTAGTTATTATTGCATATCTAAATCCTTGTCAATTACCACCACCTAATATTACTACTATACTATAGATAACAATCACTGGAAGATTTGCACAAATACCACTTTTCCGTTAAAGCTGCATAGTCCAATGAAAGCATAACATTTTCGAAACCAAAACACTTAAGTTGACTTGATCCTACATATCAAACTTAGCTACGAGTGTATTCATTAAAGTTGCATAGTCCAATGAAAGCACACAATTTTCAAAAATAAAACAATTATCTAGATTTGATTCTACATATCTAATTTAGATACTGGTGTACTTATTAACTATGCGTTGCTACATATAAGTGAATACTGAATCAATTTAATAGAACCTATTACTGCATAAGCCTATGGTGTCAAGATTTGCTGTGCTTGCCAACATTACTTTTGCATTTTAAATATCTCAAAACTGAGCTTCTTAAAATTTAAATTACTTCAAACTAAATTAAGGGATAAATCTAATATATAATTAAAAAAAGGCAAATGCAAAACGATCGCACGCGGAAGCCTTAAACCTTTGTTGCAGCACAGAAGGCAATTTAATCAAACTTGTTACTGTTAATGCTTATGGTGTATGGCAGTTCGACGCTCATGCCAACATTAATTTTGAATGAATTTTCTTTAAATATATCCAAAGTTGGTCATTTGTATTAAAAGTATCTTCAAACAAAAGCAATGTGGATTAACGATCAACCTTATATATTTATCTATAAAGAAAATATGTCAGACACTAAAAACCATCAGACTATATGGAACTTCAATGGGAGCATACAGAATGGACCTCTTTAAACATTAGCATAGATTCTACTACACATGTATGCTATAATCTTTGATATTACTATGTATAATTATAATATTTTATTTAAAGTTGCATAGTCCGATGGTTTTGAGTTTCTGAAATTTTCTGAGATAAATACATTAGGTTGATCGTTATTATGTACCTTACTTTAGCTTGAAGTAACTTTTATTTTAAGTGGCTAACTTTTGAGATATTTGAAGTGGAACCATGCAAAATTCATTTTGTCAAGCAATGCCAAAACTCTGACCCCATAGGCTTCTGCAGTAACAGGTTATATTCAATTGCCTCGGTATTCCCTTCTGTATGGTGACAAATGTCTAATAAGTGCACCAGCATCTAAGTTAGATATGTAGAATCACATTTAGATAGTTGTTTTGGTTTTGAAAATTTGATATTTTCATCGGACTATGCAGCTTTAACTCTTTATCTAAAACATGTGCAATATTTTAATATATGAAAGGTTATTACCTATTTTAAATAATGGTTGAATGAAATTGAATAATTTAATTTGCTGTCCATGGAGGCAATCAACACCTCTCTTGGACTGGTTACTCTTGCACTTGTTAGTGCGCTTATGTGAGATAAAGGATCAACTGTAGTGTCCTGTGTGACCACCAGGGGGCTGGGCCCAGGGGAATGAAACTACAGTAAAACCTCTCTAACCGACCACCTCCACAGATCGACCAGTCTCCTATATCGATGGCTTTATTTGGGTCCCAAATGATCGCCCATACAATACCATTGCAATCATTTTAAAAAACCTCCCTAAACTGACTACCTCCCTAAGTGAACCATTTAAAGTCGGTCCCATGGGCGGTCGATTTATAGAGGTTTTACTGTATTCACAAAATGCTGGGAGATGTTCAGTGGGGGGATAGTAACCCTCTGGAGCAGGGCCAGTTGAAGGTAAATACTGGAAACTCGGCCAGTCTCCCGGGGTGCCACATGCTAGGGGGCACCAAATATAATTTTTAGAATTTCTAGAACCGTCCTACTATACCTGTAAGGGCAGTGAGGTTCAGCTTTCCCGGGGTACCAGCAACCCAAGGGCCGACGCTGCTCTGTAGCGTCTCACGACTTGCCAAATGATTCTCGAACCAAGCAAACCATTTCAATTCGCTGGTCTTGCACAACGCTAATGTATAATACGCTCATGTGAAATTAAACTTGTCATGTATGCAACTTCTAGTCTGACCCCAGGTAATTGTGTCTAACAGTGTGAGATCATTCATCCATTATGTCATGATATATATACTGTATTATCGAGGGTTAACGGGCTGGGCGTTTAAATTGGCAAATCACTGAAGTGGAGGGTGGGTATTTACCTACACACGGGCGTTTAAACGGTGGGCATTTACGAAATATTGGCCGAGTGGGGGGTGGGTGTTAACACAAACATTGGCATTAACCCACGAGAATATGGTATATGTATATATAAATGTCATCTTTTGTAACGATGAGCTAATATGTTGTGTACCATAAAGCAGCTCATTGAAGCCGTACTAGCAAGAAGCTTCGTTGTTTGTTTTTGCTCCTTTTTTTTCATAATAAAAAAAGGTGGTTGTTAGTGTATATATGTGGAATGTTAGTGAAGTACTTCCACTGTTCCGTTTACCAACCTTCCTGCTGTTATGGTTCATTGAACAGGAAGTGGCTTGCGAAAATAAAACCACTCTTTCCATTTCCCAGCAACAGCGTAAAAAAATGAAATCGGGGGGGGGAATAGATTAATTTAGTATAAATTAGTACAAAACCTCAATTACAAGCCGCACCACAATATTGGCATGCCAAGCAGATACGCCCGCCCCCTGGTGTGTGCTGCGTGTATTAGTCATAAGCAGGCCTTTTGTAACTCCAGTTTAGATGAGTTTATATTTCCCATCTGCTGTGATCGAATGTTGTCTGATGTGGGTTTTTTTTCGGGGGGGGGGGGGAGGGGGTTATGACTATAAAAGTATATATGGTGACCCAATCGGTAGAACGCATGCTTCCCGTACCGAGGTCTGGAGTTCGATTCCTGGTCGAGTCAAACCAATGACTTATCAAATTGATACTTGTCACTACCTAGCCTGGCGCTGGACATTATTAGGATAGGGCAAGGATTAATTAGCTCACTGTCAGGATAATGTGGTATGGGATATCAGGTCATGATGACGGTGGCTTGGTCTCCCAGTGGTGCAGCACTATAAAGTTGCCATGGGTGTGCACTGCCATAAGTCGGTACCTGTCCTGATATGACCATAGATGTTGCTACGACGTAAAACCCCAACAAATATATAACCCCAGTACCATCAGGCAGACAAAAGCAGCCATTGTATAATGTGAGCCTACAAGTACAACAGTATATACAACACGATGTTCCTTCCACAGAATTCTATCCTCACAGCTTTGTCCTTGTGTATGGTGCCCAATGTATGAGTGGACTCGATAGTTTGTCACAATTGTTCGAGAATAAATGTTTCAAGCATTTGAACTATATCATATATGCGTCTTGTATTTTTCATGCGAATTCTAATTTAGATGTGACAAGTAATTCTCCCACACCCCCACACCCACACACCCTATCGCCATAATTCACATGACCTGAATTCGTGTATTGGATTCGCTGTGAACTAACAAACAAATTCCATATATTTACTAATCAATAAATGAATGGTTCAGGTGGAAAAAACGACAAACGACATCCAGTCATAAATGAGACCATGACTACCACATTTGAGCTGAAGCTGTCATCATTCCGATAATCAGACCCATATGTTCGCAGAAGCTGCGATATCCCCTGTATAATGAAAGCCCTGCTCAATATGAAATTGATAGAATTTAATGGGAAAACACGACAGTAACTTCTACTTTACAGATAATTTGCTTCACTCGGCAAAGGAGAAGACAGTGACAGAGACAAAACTTTGAAAGGTTCTAATCAAGAATCAATTCGGCCTGAGGTCAGGCTATTCAGGTGGATGACAGGACCCGTCAATTTGTGTGCTGACAAGGGCGAAGTTCATGTTCTGTATCAGAGCATCATGTATTGCGGTTTCTGCGGTGAGAAGACAGTCAGCGCTCACCCCCCCAGAAAGAGGGTGGGAGGGCAGGGAAACGAAGTGAACAGCACGAGTCACCAAGGTGTACTGAGTTGAGAACGTGAAAGGAAGAGCGAGGAAAACAGTAACAGACAGCCTCGTTCGCAAATTACACATGTTAGCCTACGCCAACATGCACAATTAAAATCGATTTGTCAGTTTTTGCACTTGGACCCCTAAAATCAATACATGGATAACACTTAACAGAACTCTACAAGCAATTAATACACACATAATAAATTATAGCTTCCATTATTCCAATCTAGGCATACATGTTGTGTAAATATTGTATTATCTAGTTATGTAGACATAACAGGGCTTTTGCCAGAGGGTAGAATGGGTCAAATTCTGTACCCATAAATTTTCTGGGGGGGTGCGACTCTGTAACCTCAAATTGTTACGATAATGGTTTTTTAGAGGTTCTTCTAGGAGCCAGAGATAACAAAGCTTCCAGACCCCTAGCCCCCCCCCCCCCCCCCACGCCATCCTGAGTACCCTAAAATTATTTTCTGGCGGAAACCCTGTATATACATATACACACACAGTAAAACCTCTCTAAATCGACCGACCTTGGGGCCGACTTTAAGTGGTCCATTTAGGGAGGTGGGAGGTTTTGGGAGGTAAAATATGGCTACAGTGGTATTGTTGGACCCAAATAAAGCGATCGATATAGGGGAGTGGTCGATCTGGGAAGGTGGTCGGTTAGAGAGGTTTTACTGTATATATATAATCAGTTCATACATGAACTATTCTTAGTGAAATATTATCGAAACAAAGCTGGTTCGAGTGATCGATCAGTAGTTTTCAAGTGCTAGATAAGCTGGGTTCAATGACCTACCTGCAGTGCTGCATCTTCACTTATCAGTTGCAGTATCTTGTTCACCCATAGTTCCCAGCCACTGCGCTAGTTGTTTGAACGCTTCAGCCATCACACACAGGTCGACACGTCCCTGGGAAGGCATATTATAGGTGAGCCACGCTTAACTGTAGTTCCAACCTAATCAACAGAAGAACATTTTCAATTCCTAGTCATATATATATATTATATATATACGAGGGCAAGGAACGGAACTCAGGGCAAACGCCCAGCCGGCTAGCGATTGGACATAAAACATAATAGCAATACTCAGTAATAATAGTGACAGCAAGGATAGACTCCGCCATTTTATATCCACATAATAGATTATACATCCTATATAGACATATATACGTGAAGTGGGCAAGACTATAATCGAGTTGTGGCCGGTGTGGGCTTGGGTCGAGCGACCCGCATATGGAAATGTGGGCTGCTTGCCAAGATGAACCCGCATTGGCCATCAAATGCGGGAAAGGGTTCGATGCTGTAATTCGTTACTAGGAGACGCGCCGCGGCGTCCCGCGCTACTCTCCTACCAATGTAGAAGGTTCGAGCCATCGGGCCGGACCCATCAAACGTCTTTCATTGGCCCGCTGATGTTTTAGAAGATAATATGGCTTTAAATACAGTAATTGGGAGTATCTTGACGATAAAGGAAATGGAGGGGAAGTATTTATTCATACCATTGACATTTGAAGAGATTAGATGTGTTGGTAGGAACAGAAATAAAGTTTGAGCTCTTAAAATGTGATTGAGATGTTCCTCGCATTCCTTACCCTTTATGAACAGGTCCCTTATTACACTAACCATCATGGTCAACCCCCTAATGATGGTTCATTATTATATCTATTACTATTGGCCTTCTGCACAGACGAGGGAGTAATGTAGACATGACAGTATGTAGCCTGACCCTCTCCTCGCGGCTAGTAACCACCTTCTTAATACAGACAATAACAATAATAGGAAATATCTCGGGTGTTTATCAGTGACAGGGGCGGCGGATTACACCATCAACCTTAGCAATGGAAGCATAGGAGTAATGATAATTAATATACACACGATACATGGTGGTAGAGCCCGTGAACATGTAGTACATAGGCTGTCGGCACTCGGGTGGGATTATATTAACAAAAATGTGAAATAGCTATGAGAAGGAGAGACGGCGGTGGCCAGCAGCAGGAGCGGGAAATCCATGTCATATTAATAGATCTAGAGAAACAGAAAGGTTAAATAAATATCTATATATAGATACATATATATAATGTATTATATGTATCGTACGAGAATAGATGGGGACGGCGGTTCGATTCCCCGTGCCCCCAGCTCTGCCAATTTGGATTTCCACCGCTGTGTATAACTTACAGCATCATCAAAGGCCGGTTGCTCTCATACCATGTCTATGTGGTGTGGGAGGTTAAAAATCCCTTGGGTTGGTAAAAGTGTAGGCTCAGGCTTTCAATCGACCAGCAGTGGAGTGGGGAAGACCAGCCATCTGTGACTGGGATTTCCCCTGCTTGGGACAACTAATGTAGCAAAAAAAAGTGTTCACACTTCCTGTCTACCATTCGCTAATATGGTAGACAGGTATGATACTTAAACATACTAGATAGTAATTTATTAGTATATTATAATTACATAATATATACAATATATATTATAAATAATATATATAATACTATTTTATATATATTATTAATTACGCATGTTGCGGAGGCAACATGGTTAATTAGCGAACGAGGCAAGGCGCTTTCGTGCGCAGCGCCTAACCCCACCCTCCCTCGCCCCTCACTTCTCACCCGACACTCGCTCTATCCACCTCTAGCTCTGCCTCAGTGCATCCTGAGTGCAACCGCCACGTAAGCGCTTGGGCGGGCCCCCGCTACGCCCCCAGCTACGCAAAGCGTCTTTGCGTAGAGCGGCTAGAGAGGTGGCCCCGCATGCACGCAGGCACCAGTCACAGCTCCCGGTATCGCAAGTACAAGTACTCTAACCCCTGTTTCAACCTCGGGAGACCTAGCTACGGTTTTGGAGTTGCAAAGGGAGGTGCTTCAGATTACGAAAGAGCTGTCGGTGAGAGTCAATGCATTGGAATGTATTGCTGCCATTCCCCGGGTTCAGGCAAACGCCCCCGCAGTGTCGGTGCCGCCCTCACCTCTGGGTCCGTATGCATGGAGCAGTGTTAGCGGCGTGTGGTGTTATCCATCTAACACATGGTAGCTAACACCGGTTATCGGCGGCGGCGAGAACTATGTCAAGCCGTATGCATGGGTGCTTAAACGGTGAGTGTTACCTAAACGTGAATGTATTTATAGATTTGGGAAATCCCTCGATTTGACAATATTAATATCACCGCCAATGCGGCACCAGCGTTAATATCGCTTCGTTTTTAGGGTTAATTTGATTAAATTTCACTTATTGTGTATTTAATTCTGTTAAATATGACAGCATTGAATAGATTTGGCCGTAATATATAGCCGCCGATTGGGCGGCGGCGGCGGCGGTCGACAGTATGGATATCGACGTACATGCGGCGGCGGCGTTGTGCGACAGTATGGATATCGATGTCGGCGATTTGTTTACTTTACATTCGTTGATTCGACAATATGAATAACATCGCCAATGCGACGGCAGCATTAATATCGCTTAGTTTTTAGGGTTAATTTGATACAATTTCACTTATTGCGTATTTAATTCTGTTAAATATGATAGCATTGATTAGATTTGGGCTTCATCCTGACACTAACCTAACGCTAACACCGCTGTAAATCTGCTATGAGCAGAGTTAGAATTTCCGAGTTTAAACGCGTGGTGTTAGGCCTAACACTGCTCCATGCATACCAACTTTTCGGCGCTAAACCAGAAATCCCGCCCTAAACGCAGTTTGGCTCGCTAACACCGCTCTCCATGCATACGGGCCCTGGCAGGCAGGGCTCGGCCCACTTCTTGTCCAGTCACCGGTGCTTTCTCATCCGGCCCATAACGCGCAACAGCAGGTAGTTTTGGAGGAACCGGCAATTGTTACTTTCCAAGCCCCGCCCCCGGTCAAAGGTACTATCTAGCGGAGGTTCTGGACCAGGCCGGTCCACCTCAGGTGCCTGCTGTGCCCACGCAGACGCCACAGGTGTGAGCTCACCAGGCAGCATCAGTTATCGCGGATCTTCTCATGGATACATCAAAAGCTCTTAAAAGACCGAAAGGTACCGTGTTTCTGCCTCATTTGTTCGTCACCAGAGGGGACGCTTGTAAATCTATTGCTATGGGTGAGGCAACATGGCCAGAGTACTTTGAGGCGTTAACAACTTTGCTGGCGCACCCTTCCCTGCCGCCTTCGTGGGTGTCACATATTCCACCCCCGCTTAAGGCGAGCCTTCGTGTTAATTTATGTAATTATTTCCTTGTGAATTTCCTGGGCCTGCCGCGGGCCGCCACAGCCTCTCGTCCCGTCTGCAGGTAGTCCGTCTCTGTCGGTGTCCGCCCCGTACTAAAGGCCGCCAGCCAGAGTTTCGTCTAAATACTGGAATTTGCCTTCACGCGCATTTATCGGCCTAAAGTATATATATATTAGGTTACTTCAACTAACTGGCTGTCCCCTCGCCGTTCGGGGTATATTAATGTTACTAAATTAATCCAGAACTAAGCAGTCAAGCTAGTGTTGCTGCTGCTGTCACGCTTAATCCGCCTAAGTGCATGTCATTGTTTTAGCCAAAAGTAACACTACGTTAATTCTGTTAATATGTCTTGTTATTATATTCCCGCAGATGGGTTAATTAACTGCATAAGGCCTATTTAGGCAAAAGGCCCTTGATTACATATAAAGCAATCGAATATCAGGTTTTCCATAGCGGTTAATCTACAATAAGACTGGAGGATAGTAAAGAATGCTAGGAACGTTCCAATCCACCTTTCCAAGAGCTCACGACTTTTATTCTTACCCTAACTAACAAGATGGCGTAGTAGCAGGTTATATTATTATGGATAAATCCCCTCCCATGGTTATTTACGTTAAACAAGTTTAGAATTTAAAAAAATAAGGCCTAAATCTCGGCTAAAATATCGGAGCGTGCAAAAACACGTCCGATGGTTCTGGGTCCGAACGCCCGACCTCCTTCCCGTTGCTTGGATAGTCGCAATTGACGTATCCAAGCAATGCTTTACGGCCGAGAACCCGCGGCCACGCAAATGTTGGCGATTTGCGCGCCCATGGAACCGAGTAGCCCGCATCTACAAATGCGAGTCCCTCGGCACCAGCACGCAAATGCCCAAGGCGAGCAGTCTCGCCCACTTCACTTGTAAATCTATTGCTATGGGTGAGGCAACATGGCCAGAGTACTTTGAGGCGTTAAAAACTTTGCTGGCGCACCCTTCCCTGCCGCCTTCATGGCTGTCACATATTCGTAAGCATGAGGCTGAGCTTGCCCATATGGCGAATACGTGGGACTGGCCGTTGTGCCGACGTTGGTCCGAGAAGGTTTTCTCACTTATTGCAGCCGACCGTTTCACAAATGGCTGGGATGACCAAGCAGCGATAAAAGACCTTCAAAGGGATTTGTGTACGGCGGCGGGTAGAGTTTTCCCTCAGGCTCTGCAATACCAGTTCCCGGTGCAACACTATCAGCAGCAAGCTACACCCTCCTACCAGACGCCGGCCCCGCTCATTCCCGCAGCCCAAGCCACCCCCACCCCCATTAACACGAGAAGTGACTATAACAAGGATACGGACGGGAAGCCGTGCACGCTGTGGAATTGGGGGCAGGACTGCGGGTTTACTGCATCACATGGGGTTCTACCTTCAGGATTCCTTCATAACTGTGCCTGGTGTGCCAATCGGATTAAGCGTATTCACTGGCATAAGGAGCAGGAATGCTTAAAGAAGCAGGCTTTCAATGATAGGAAAGCCGCGGTACCCCTGCCGCCCCTTCGCCAGCTGCTGTAAGTTACGCCCCGCCCGCTATAGCCCTGCCCCTTTCCACTGTAATGCCGGTGCAAGTCACCGGTCTTTCCCCAATGATACAAGCCACGCCCGTTTCTGTCACCAGCCAGTATTTACTCGGTCACACACCGGCGCTGCACGAGGTGTCGCCCATTCGCACACCCTCCCACCCACCACCGCCCCCCTTGCCAAGGGCCCGAACCCCTACACTCACAATCCCCCCCTCTTCCCCCCTCCTCCTGACTCTACCTACCTTGACCCTGATTACAGTGTAGCGTTAACCCCGTGCATACATGCTACTACTACGCCACCTCTCCCTCACGCACCCTCCAGTCAAGCTTGTGTGTCTACTCATAGTGTCACAGGGTGACAGTCCAGTGTCGAACGCTTGGCTGAATCTTCCCATAGAAATTTCGTTTGACTGTTTTAATACTAGTTCTGATAGTACACCTCTCTTTACAGGTTGGATAATCAACAGGCCGTCCCCGCCTACTCCGATGCAATAGAGCTCAACATTAGCAGCCCTCTGGCCAGTGGTGGTGCCCACGGCAGTGCAGGCCAAACCAGATATGAAACTTTATAATGTGGTTAGAGAGTTGTGTTTCCCGAATTACTTAAAACTACCAGTGCCGTCAGCCTTGAATATACACGCTTGGAGGTCAGACCTTCCGGCCTATCCAGATATCCAACTTATTGATTTTCTCGAGTTTGGTTAGCCAATAGACTACTCTTCCTCCCGTCTTCCCTCCCCCACAGTTAAGAATCATACGGCTCAGGCAGAGCTAGACATTCATATAACCACCTTCATTAAGACAGAGTGTGCGTTAGGTGCACTCCTAGGTCTGTTTCCTTCCACCCCTTTCGAGCCCTGGTGCCAGCTGAGCCCTATTATGACTAGACCAAAGAAGAATTCCCCCTCAAAGCGTATTATATTAGCTTCCCCCCCTCCGGGACGTAGCGTTAATTCAGGTATTGTTAAAGGGTTTTATCAAGGACTTTCGTTTTCCTTTTCTCTTCCCTCAGTAACAACCTTGACGGATCAACTGACGAAGGCAGATAGAGGGTCTTGGCTTTGGTCGGGTGACTTGGCATGAGCCGACAGACAGCTTCGGGTTTGTCCACTCTCCACCCCTCTCCTCGGGATTAAGGTAGGACTAGGAGGGAAGGTTTTCATAGATATTGCGACGCCGTTCGGTTGTCGCACCTCTGTGTTGGCATGTGCGTGCACAACGAGGGCAGTGGTGTGGCTTCTCAGACAACGAGGTTTCTTCACGCTGTGCTACCTTGACGATTTTGTTGGGGTAGAGTCCTCCCGAGCACAGGCGGAGGAGACTTTTCAGGCATTTAAGAGTATTACTAGTGACCTCAGACTAGTGCTAGCAGCAGGTAAGTGTTTTCCCCCAGCCCAGTCGTTAGTTTGGCTAGGTTTTCTGATAGATTCAGTGGCATTGACTGTTACCCTTCCCCAGGATAAGGTAGAGGAGATACTAGTTGAATGCAAGGCATGGAAGTCCAAGGTAACAGCTTCTAGGAAGCAGCTTCAAAGCCTAGCGGGGAAGCTTCAGCATCTTCCGAAATGGGTTCGTCCAGCGATGCGGTTCATGAATAGGATCTTGGCAGCTCTTAGGGGTTTTCCGCCAGTGGGCCAGCACCCTTTCCCGATGCAGATCCTTAAAGATCTCGTCTGGTTCTTGCAGTTTACCTCAGCGTTTAATCAGGTAGTCCTCCTTTCAGCGGCCCCTCCCCCAGAGTGGGTCATTGAGTGTGATTCAACTCTCAACGGTGCAGGTGCGTTCTCCCCAGTTGCTTACTACACGCTAGTTTGCATGGTTGATATTACAGACACTCTTCCCCTCATTACTCAGCTTGAAGCGTTCAACCTAGTTCTTGCCCTCACACACCTTCTTCCTCCAGACCCCCATAACTATGTCATTGTGGTTAATACAGATAACCAAACCTCCCAGCAGGTTCTGGCATCAGGTTCAGGGAAGGACAGCTCTAGCTGATTGCGGCTTCTGCTAGTACAACACTCTCCATTAGGTACAAACCAGGAGCTGAGCTCTTTCTCACGGATGCTCTTAGCAGGGCGTTGATTAACCCCCAGCTGAACCATAGAGCACGAGAGCAGTGCAAAATTTTAATATTAATCCCATTGTTGTTCTTCCCTACCTTGATGTAATTAATTTTGATCTGTAAGGTCCCTAGCCGTCCTTCCCCCCACCCCTCACCCCACCCCCGTTCTTCTTATACCCTGGAAGATAGCCTTAATTTTGGGGGTTCTATCTTCCAGGCTACTCAATAATACAGCATCTGCACCTACTCAACGCCGTAAGGAAGTCATGGGCGCCCGGGACCTGGAAGAACAAGCGGTTGCATAGTCGCCTCTACATCGACTTCTGCCGAGCTCACCAGGTCGACCCACTCAACCCTGCCCAATATGACATTCTCGCCTTCCTGCTGCACCTCGATGGCAGACTCAGAGCCCCGGGCTCGGTGTTCAACTACTTTAGTTCGGTTAAAACCTGGCTCTCTCTAGTAACCGGCTCCGCCGCTGCATTTGACTCATATTATGTGACCCTCCTTAAAAAAGGAATTAAGAAAAACTCTACCCATGTGGTCTCCAGGGCCTTCCCCCTCTCTCTCAGTGATCTTCAGAGAATTGTTGCTTTCCTCTCTGCCCTCGGGGAAGATGCATATGTCTACGTAGCAGTCTTGTTAGTCGCATACCTAACGCTGGCTAGGCAAAGTAATGTTACGGCCCGCTCGGCCACCACCTTGGGCCCCCTGATGTTGTTCCCCACCCTAGTTCCCTTCTGGTTTACATTCAGGTCAACTAAAACCAGGTCCCGGGTGTCCTCCCCACTCTGTTTCTCCCTCCCTGCAATACCAGCTTCCCCGTGCTGCCCACTAGCGGCCTGGAACAGGTATGCCGCTTCTGGGTGGCCTCAGGTAGGGTCTCCAGCCTTTATCCTCCCCAATGGCGAGTTCCTCTCGGCTGTTGCCCTCGCCTGTGTCCTTTCCCTGTCTGCTGCAGCTGTCCTGATTCCGCCTCAGTATTTCACTCTCCATAGCCTAAGGAGAGGGGCTGCTCAGGCGTGTCTTCAAGCCAACGTTCCCCTCCCTGATATCGAAGCCGCTGGTTCTTGGAAGAGCTCTGCTGTAAATGCCTATCTCGCCCCCCCACCCGCCTATCACGCGAGCCCCATCAGCACTTTCTTTTCTTTTGGGTTAAGTGCTGATGTTCGGTTATCTGTTTTCCTCTTGTTATCTAGTTGTACTCATTGTTGTTATCTAATTATTCAGAACTTGGCATCATCATGATGCCCTTCTCACCAACACTGCCTCTGATGCACGGAAGCCAGCATTCCACGTTTACACTCGCGCCAGTCGCACCATTCGCTGAGCCAGCCTCATGCCAGCCTCACCCGAGGTTATGATTATATAATGAATGATATTTATAACTATTATTGATATCATATATTTACTTTGGTGAATAAATATAATGTTGATAAACTTGTCTTGTTCCTTGTCCGAGTGATGCTAATTACGCATGTTCCGGAGGCAACATGGTTAATTCTCGAACGAGACAAGGCGCTTTCGCGTGCAGCACGTGACCCCGCCCTCCCTCGCCCCTCACTTCTCACCCGACACTCGCTCTGTCCACATCTAGCTCTCCCACCCAGCCACCCTTTTCTCTAAGGGGTTAAGTGCTGATGCTCGGTTATCTGTTTTCCTCTTGTTATCTAGTTGTACTCATTGTTGTTATCTAATTATTCAGCACTTGGCATCATCATGATGCCCTTCTCACCAACACTGGCTCTGATGCACGGAAGCCAGCCTTCCTCATTTACACTCGTGCCAGTCGCACCATTTGCTGAGCCAGCCTCATGCCAGCCTCACCCGAGGTTATGATTATATAATGAATGATATTTATAACTATTATTGATATCATATATTTACTCTGGTGAATAAATATAATGTTGATAAACTTCTCTTGTTCCTTGTCTGAGTGATGCGAATTATATGTATAATAAATAGACTATTATATATATGTATTATATATTACATAATATATATACTTATATTATATTGCTATATCATATATAAAATATATATACATATTATATATTTAATATATGTGATATTTCAGACAATTGAAAGTTCTTAAATTTGTTTGGCGAAAATAGTTTTTGAGGCCGTGATCCGGTGTGGCGGTTTAAAATCTCAGTGTGTTTAGATTCTACACCCGGGGTTCTGAGCATGCGTCAAAATCGAACGGCATTTCAGCGTATTCGATTAATCAACTCGGGTGACCCTAGCAACATTTTGAAGCACAAATGTGACGTCATCGCTGCTAGCCAACCCCAGCCAAGAGGTGGGTTAAACTTTTTGCACAAGGGTCGTGTTTTTGTCAACTCCACTCGCGGTGTTCTATTTGAATTTCTAGAAACTCGGGTGACCCCAAGTCGCCCGGGTCGGGTTAATCGGATATGTGCATGCGCATAACCCATTGACGCATGTGCAGAACCCCAAGCGTAGTCTCTAAACACACTGAGATTTTAAACCGCCACACCAGGGGCCATATGCATGAAGCAGTGTTAGCGAGCCAAAATGCGTTTAGAGGGGATTTCTGGTTTAGGGCCGAAAAGTCGCTATGCATGGAGCAGTGTTAGGCCTAACACCACAAGCTTAAACTAGGTTATGGTAAACCCGTTCCATAGCTGGTTTACAGGAGGTGTTAGGTACCGATTAGGGCCAAATCTATTCAATGCTGTCATATTTAACAGAGTTACATAGTCAAATAGTGAAATTTTATTAAATTAACCCTAAAATCGAAGCGAGATTAACGCTGCCGCAACAGCGGCGATATTAATATTTTCGAATCGCCGAATGTAAGTAAACAAATCGCCGCCACCGCCACATGGACATCGATATCCATATTGTCCAACGTCAACTAAACATGGCCGCCGCCGTATCGGCGGCAATATATTAGGCCCAAATCTATTAAATGCTGTCATATTTAACAGAATTCCATACGCCATAAGTGAAATTTAATCAAATTAACCCTAAATTCGAACCGATATTAACGCCACCGCCGCATTGGCGGCGTTATTCATGTTGTCGAATCGAGGGATTTCCCAAATCTATAAATAACTTCACGTTTAGCTATAATCAAAGTGTTACGCACTCCTGCATACCACTTGACATATTTCCTGACCTCAGTGATAGCTAAACGGTGTCCGGCTGTAACACCAAAAGCGTGTCATGCATATGGCCCCCTGGGCCATATGCATGAAGCAGTGTTATCGAGCCAAAACGCGTTTAGACGGGATTTCTGGTTTAGCACTGAAAAGTCAGTATGCATGGAGCAGTGTTAGGCCTAACACCACAAGCTTAAACTAAGTTATGGTAAACCCGTTCCATAGCTGGTTTACAGGAGGTGTTAGGTACCAATTAGGGCCAAATCTATTAAATGCTGTCATATTTAACAGAGTTACATAGTCAAATAGTGAAATTTTATTAAATTAACCCTAAAATCGAAGCGAGATTAACGCTGATGCCGCAAAGGCAGCGATATTAATATTTTCGAATCGACGAATGTAAAGTAAACAAATCACCGCCGCCGCGTTGACGTCGATATCCATACTGTCGAACGTCAACTAAACATGGCCGCCACCGTATCGGCGGCAATATATTAGGCGCAAATCTATTAAATGCTGTCATATTTAACACTATAACAGAATTACATATGCCATAAGTGAAATTTAATCAAATTAACCCTAAATTCGAACCGACATTAACGCCACCACCGCATTGGCAGCGTTATTCATATTGTCAAATCGAGGGATTTCCCAAATCTATAAATAACTTCACGCTTAGCTATAATGTAAGTGTTACGCGCTCCTGCGTACCGCTTGACACACTTCTCGACGTCGGTGATAACTAAACGGTATCAGGCTGTAACACCAAAAGCCGCCCATGCATATAGGCCCAGTATGGCTACCACTGGCACTGACACTCAGAGTATCCCAACTTTCACTATTATCTCTGTTTTTAATCCTTTCAGAGAAAATTGTTCTTAGGTTATATTAAATGCTTCAGATCTTCCTCTTCAATCGCACATTAAGATATTCTTAATCGACCCAATAAAAGCTTTAAAATTTATTTTGCAAAAGTAAATGCTGCGCATAGACATAGCATTGCTGCAGCACAAATCACCGAGTCGTTGCCATGGTTGTGACGTCACGCCGACATAGGCCGCGCTGCGGTCATGCGTTGGCCTATATATACGCCGACGGAGCGCCTGACTCGACCCACTCTCCTGGTTTTTCTATATATCCTAAATTTATATTAATAATATAGTATATATACTATATTTTATTGTATGTACGATGTATCTTATCGGTCTATTTGAGTGTTGAAGTTACAGCATGGATGAAGTACCGGTGTTTCGGCGGGCGGTGCTCAGTGACCGTGATTCTGTGATGGCCATTCACGATAACGTATTTGAAGGGAGCGACTACCTCCCAGCCTTCTACAACAGGTGCGCTCCAACTCGGCTAGAAGAAATAATAATAGTAGTAATAATAATAACAATAAGGATGATGTTAATAACAATAATAAGGATGATAATGACGCGAACAATAATGACAATGGTAATAATGGCAATGTCTGTTACAACAATATAAATACTAATATATTAATGATAATTTTTTTTTAAACACATAGAAACAATTTCAAATTCATTCATCTGGCTTATGCGAATATAAATAACAGAGAATATGTATTCACACACACAGCCATAAATGACATATAATATATATATATATATATCACATATATAATATATATGTTATCAGGAAATGCATCATGGTGGATATAATGCTTTTTTTCCTTACTTAAAAAAACTAAAAATCAGGTACATGGAAGACAAAGCGGCTTATTGTTTCCTGGCGGAGGTAAATGGAAAAGTGGTAAGATGCTTATTTGATTAGGAAGTGCTTACATTAATTGAAATCCATTATCAGGTTAAACACTATAATCAACCTTACTGTACTTTGAAGTATCTTATATTTTTAACGGCTAACTTTTGAAGTGCAAAAATGCAAAATTAATGTTAGCTTGCACGTCACAATGCTGGATCACTTCATTAGTAACAGGTTCTATTAAATTAGTATTCCATGAATGCAGCAATGCATGATGGTTAATAACTACATCAATAACCACGTTGGCCATGTAGGTTCAAACCTTGGGAAGTGTTTTGGTCTAGAAAATGTGATGTTTTCACCACATTGTGCAGTTAACTTTAAAGTTGTATAATCGGATGGTTTTGAGATTTTGTCATTTTCTGAAATAAATAAATTATGTTGATCGTATTGATCTATCTTACTTTAGTTTGTAGTAACTATGATCGCTAACTTCAGATATACATAGATGAGAATGAAAAAGAAAAAAAAAGAGGAAAATATTTTATGACTTTTTGGGACTTCCAAAGTGACAGAAGCCAGAAGGGTCACAAATTGTGACCATATCCGGAAAGAATCGGGCAGACAAAAAATCCAGAATTCCAGATAAATCTAGAAGATTCTCATCTATGGAGATATTTGAATTGTTAACAGATAACATTAATTTTGACACACTTGTCAAAACTCTAACCCCATAGGCTCTGGCAGTAAAAGTATTAAATTCATATCGCATAGGCCTACCCCCTTCTTTGTAGCAACAAATACTTATCCAATAAGTGTATCAGTATCTAAGTTAGAGATGTAGGTTCAAATCTAGATAAGTAGTTTGCTTTTGAAAATGTGATGCCCTTATCGTACGATGCAACTTTAGCCACCAATTTCCCGACAGGTGGCGTTCAATATTCGCTACGTCACTCACGGGGGAACGCGTGTCATAGCGGGCGGTGGCAGAACTAACCCGGCCTTCCAACGAAAGGGGATCATATCGAAACTTGGTGCCTTCGGCAACCGCGAGGTGGCGCGCATGTTCCCACAACTGAGGTGCTTCACGTGGGCTTCCAACTTCCAATCAACTGCCGACAAGATCGAAGGTGGGCTCACCGGTGCTCGGATCGTCATGTCAATGGTTAGTTACTGAGTCAGAGGCGAATCTTTTTACTTTTATCTAGGCAACGATAGGAGTTAAGCTTGGGTGTTTTGGTTTCTGGTAAATAAAATGTCTGCCTTCCTCAAAATATTATTTTTTTTGGTGAGGAGGTGCGGGGAGGTGTGGGGCAGGTTACAAATGTGTCACATTTGTTATTAGTAATATTACACCACTGGTCTGGTCTGGGGAACAAGGGGATACTTACATTATTGTAAACCTAATGGTGCTGTCACAATACAACGTTTCTCGCCAATGCGCATCGACATGTGTCATATTTTGGCGAACAGTCGGGAGACGTCTGGAAGCGTTACGCGTGCATTAGGCGCGCATTGGTATTCGTTGATGGACGGCGACGGTCGTTGAGGCGTGTCAGGATATCGCCGAAGTTTTGTGCTTGTACAAAACTTTGGACGTGCGACAACGCGCGAGTGCTAACATTATGGCGACGTTAGGGGCGTGTCGAGATACGTTAAACGCGGTGCAATAACGTTATGCGAATGCTAGGTACACGCTGTGCGTGCGTGAGGCTCGTTGCGCTAAACTGTTGCTTTTTTGTTTGTTGTTGTTTGACATCCTAGCAACATCTAAGGTCATATCAGGACAGCGCGCCAAACTTTTTTTCTTTTTTCTCACGTCGGCCGCGTGCTACCAATACGTTGCGCTGAGGGCGAAAAGTTTCCCGTGTCTTGACGATTAAAAGTGATTTTACGCGTTGGCGGCACGCCGGTGAGATACGTTGTAGTGTGACAGGGCTATTAGGATAAGTGCTTCTAATAATGGCGGTAATATACTTCAATGAGTACATCTTATTTATTGGACGTGGATATTCTTCCAGCTGCCATAAACTGAAATCGTGTGGATATTCTTTCGTGAGTTCTACGCGCATAACCCTAGCCATATTACTATACAAAGACCCTATAATACTAAGACGGCTCACTCCCTATCTCTGCAATGGTAATGTAAATTTTGCAGTGCCACCTTGTGGTGGGTTTGATCAGCCGGCTGCTGGTTGTGTGTTTCACATGTAAACACATACAATTATATTATACATGAGGTAGGCAAGTATGAATACACATCAATATGAAATTGTTATGAACAAATACTCATCATCATCAGTATCGCCATCATCACACATCTTTCACATTCATATATACATTTATACATATAATATAGCACCTGTTTAACCAAGAGAACAGCCAGTGCACCAAGTGGTGGGTTTGATCATTTTGATTACACAGTACAGGCTGAGTGAGCCGTCTTAGTATTATAGGGTCTTTGTACTATATTAGTTATTAAAAAGAACAACTTTTGACAGGACCCAAACCCGCAATCTCCAGATTTCACTGGTTCAAGTCTGTCAGCGTAGGACTAGGAGTAGGAGGCCGATCGATATGCCTTATCCATTGGGCCACGGAGACTGCAGTGAAATATAACAGTACATATGGAATATTTCTCACATTAATTCAGTGCGCATGCATGCGGAACCCATGGAAGAATATCCACGTAATTTCCGTTTTCGGAAGTTGGACTGGTTCAGTTTTACGTCCTGGTAACATCTAAAGTCATATCAGGACAGGTACCGACTTGTGACAGGGCACACTCATGGCGACTTTATGGTGCTCGGTTCGAATCCCACGATCTACCAAAGCGGGAGATGGACACTCAACTCATTCGGCCATCCTGTTTCAGCGTTTGGTCGTCTGCTAATTATTTTACTCGTTTGTGAGTATTGGACGTAGGGTTGGCCCTATGTCATACATACATAGTCATAGGCTAACAGAGCACCTTCCTTGAATATATTCTAACAAGTAACATATGATGAGAACTATTGAGGATTGTTATATTTGTACAGTGTACACCACAGATCACACGGGTTCTATTTTTGCATTGGGTTCTACTTGACATCTAGGCCTATGTTGTGATTTAGTGGTCTTTGTAATATTCCGAAATAAAAGTTACTGACTTGAATTGAATAGTGTGGTTCTATCTTTGCAGAATTTCCTGTATTACAAGACGTCAAACTCAGCCTTGCGAGTCTTGTCTCAAAATTGTCCGGAGGGAGACAACGCAGTCCTGACCGAAACAGTTGACGACCTTCTTCTCTCAGCGTCCAACAGGAGGGCACTATTTCCTGAAAGCCTCATCAAATATCAGTCAAATTGGATGATCTTACAGGCAACCGATGACACCATCCAAACAGCGGCCAATGTAAGCTACACGGTTGTAACTAAGAAGAAAGACGACGAAATTCTTGCTGTTAGTTTCGGATGCTTGGTGCCGACACCAAAGCTTGTTTTCCGGTACGACCTTGACCTTTATGTCGACACCGCCGCACCGGGACCAGTCAGGGACAAGGCGTGCATTTCACATATTATCGCCCACATGAAGCACGCGGCAGATTGTAGCAAGCCCGGGGAATATGTTGGCATGTTTCTGACGCTTCCATGCACCTGCAATTTGAGGACGGTGAAAAGTTTGCTTAAACCATACCTTGGCGATAATGTCAAATCTGATTTCTTCTCAGGAGAGTCTTCCTTTGTGTTTGAAAGAAACTTTGACCCACCGGCCATACTTTGACAACCTTTCGTTCACACGAATAGGGCATAGTATATTATATTTAGGCGATATAGTACATGTACGTATGGGGCTACCAAATTCCGTGCAGAAATGGCAAATAGCATAATCAAGGATTGGGTTTTTGTTTTTTGTTGTTGTCCATTAGTTGTTTAAGCAGGGGAAATTCTAACCACTCCGCCACAGAGAACACCATTGGTATTCGATTAGTCCAAGAGCTAAGCAAAATATGTCATACAAAGGTAACCATCCAGTCCCACAGCCACTTGCCCCGAGAAGGAATTATGTGGGTCTATGACTTTATGCTGTGTATTATTCAACTACATGACCTAACTATAAGAGAGGGAAGGCCAACTCTCTTATTTCCTCCATGTCCCGTATCATCGTATTCAAGGTGGATACATAAATGTATTAGTATCTGGCTATGGTCCCAGATAAAGAATTCTTTTACAGCCAAGTCATAGGAGCTTTAGCATTGGTGTTGGAATAGAAACTAATTTACTGACTATGATTTAGCTTTCATACATGCAGTTAACATATTTTTTCCTTGGGTGATGTAATTAAACCAAGATGAACAATGCTTCACAAAATAAGCGTACACTTTCTCTGGGAGAGAGGAGAGGAGTGTGTATTGAGGAGTTTCACATCCTGGCAACATCTATGGTGATATTAAAGTTGCATGGTCCGATAAAATATAATTTTGTCAAAATCAAAAGAACTACCTACATTTGATCCTATTTATCCAACTTAGGTACTAGTGCATTATCTAATGATTCTGTACAGCATATACAGAATAATCTGTGAATTTATAACCCCATTCCTTTGGACACTCACTTTGAGACAGCCATTAAACAGGGAGACCACCAACCAATTAGGTCAATCTCATGACCTTAATACTCCTGCCCTCATTCCCAGTACCATATATGGTATTAGTCAGGTTCCAGACTACCTTCACATTAATAGATCATTCCTCATCACGTGACCATCAGGAGATGTGAATCTGTGCCACAACAAGACTTTTGACAAGCTTGCCAAAATGATTTTGGGTTCTTTCATCTCAAATTGCTCCAGAATTAGCCATTTTTCATCGAAATGGCTCAGGAATGATAAATAGTAGGTCATAATAGTCAACCTGATATATGTATCTCAAAAATGATGCAAGAATTCGAAAGCCATCAGACTATATAACTTTAAGATGGATAGGCCCTACCGACTTGTGTGACGGTGCGCACTCATGGCAACAGTTATAGCACTGGCCCATTGAAAGTCCAGGCCACTAGTACAATCACCTGATAAGTGATATCCCACTCAGTCACATTATCCTGATATTGAACAAACCAGTACTTGTCTTATCTTATTAATGCAGAGTACTAGGCTAGGTAATAGTTGTTGCTTTACATCCTGGCAACATCTAAGGTCATATCAGGATGGGTACTGACTTGTGACAGTGCGCACTATTAGTCACTTTATAATGCTGCCCCACTGGGAGACCAGTCCACCAGCACCATGACTTGATATCCCACTCAGTCACATTACCCGGACACTGAACCAACCAGTCCATGCACTATCCTAATAATGCTCAGCACGTGGCTAGGAAGAGACAATCAATTGTTACGTCATTGGTTTGCCTCGACCAGGGTTCGAATCCTAAGATCTACCAAAACGGGAGACTGATGCTGAACTCATTTGACAATCCCGTCTGGTGAAAAGTATCAATTTTGTAAGTCATTGGATTAACTCTGTTGGGGTTCAAACCAACGACCTCTCACATGGGAAGCTAACCAACGCTCATCGATTCGACCATCACATTGGGTAGAAGCCACGGGAGGCTAATACACTAGGTTGAATTTTCAACAGTACAAGACAGTTGCTTAAAATGTTTATTCATAATTCTGCTTTAAATTTTAATGCAATTTGTCAATGATTTATTTACCTTCTAAAGGCAACAAGTAGCCTCGTTCCATTTTGTTGTTACCACACATACAGTAAAACACTTAAAAAAACCACAATAAATTCCAATATGGAAGAACACAACGACAACAGTGAATATAATATAAGATCCCAGTTGAATTCACCATCGCTTGTATTTCTCTAAATCAATCTGAACAAAACTCAGGCCAACATTGGAACTTTCTTGTAGAGGTGGCACATTGCATCCATCGTGATATAAGGTTACGGACTCTGTACTTCCACTCTATAGCTTTCAACAACTAACAAAAAAAATTCCTAACCAGGTCACATAGCCTCCTCGCATGTGGTATCGACATTCTAATGCTGGGGATTAACCAAGGGGCGCCAGGCAGAGGGTGGCTTATCAATTTAAGGCTGGGCGAGCCACCTACCAGACTATACCGCCTTGAAAAGTTAGCTCATTGAAACAATTTTCACCAATTCAGGAAGAATGATATCTTCAACTTTTATCTAGAATTTTACCTGGCCTCAAATTTATTGTATTTGTGAACCGTTGACTTCAAAAGTGTCTCTCGAACCATAGTTGTGTGCTTTTGCATTCTGTGTAAAAGCTATGGCCCAATAATATGGCGTTAAGCGATCACCACTAACTAAACTAACCCACAAGTTTGAAGTAACTTATATTTTAAATGGCTAACCGTTGAGATATTTGAAGTACAAACCTGCCAATTTAATTTTGGCAAGCACGTAACGAGTTCTATTAAATTGGCCTAGTATTCCCTCCCATCTATGCAGAAACACATGCTTAATAAGTGCACCAGCATTCTGAGTTAGATATATAGAATGAAATCTAAATTGTTTCGGTTTTGAAAATGTTCATACTTTCATCAAACTATGCAGCTTTAATTTGGATTATTTGTTCCCAGCACTGAATGCCGCTGTGGCGGTTTCAGATCTCAGCGGGTTCGGAGTCTTCGCCCGGGGGCTCTGCACATGCGTGTATTCGATTAACATGACCCAGGCGACTTGGGTCAGCCGAGTTGCTAGAAATTCAAATAGAACACCGTGAGTGGAGTTGACAAAAACAAGTGCCGTGTGCTAAAAGTATTTTAGCTCAATAATATATATTTAGCGAATTTAAGAGTTAATGCCTTGACCACATTTATGCGCCAAAAAGTCACTCGGGTCACCCGAGTGGATTAATCGAATACGCTGAAATGGCGTTCGATTTTGATGCATGCGCAGAACGCCAAGCAAAGTCTCCAAACCCACTGAGATCTGAAACAGCCACACCGGATCAACAATTTTGATTTTAGAGGGATAAAATAAATGACTGAAAATCTAGATCATGGATGTTTTGATTGAATAGCGATATCTCCAGATTAAACTGGATCAGAATAATAACACACGCTGATGGAATTCATCAGATCAACACATACCGTAGCATTGCGAATCAGTACCGAGCCACAACCCAAGGTTCATGTGGTTTAAGGGGATACTTTGCAATAAACTGTACATACATAATATACTTGCAGATAAGCACCCACAGTTCTGTGTATCTGTGTTGACAGCTTCGTTAAATTTGTATTATTTAAACAATTAAAGATTAAAATTTGAAAAATATTGAAATATATTTTTGGCGTTGAGTTTGGTGGGGGGCGGGGGGGGGGGGGAGCTAAACCGGTAAGTGCCAAGGCACTATTTCGTAATATTACGGTCGTTCATTTCCATAGCGTAGTAACCGGCCTAACCTCTACATACAAAACAGTGCAGTCAGCTGCCTCAAACAGGCCTGATGTGAACTTAGATGTTGCCAAGACGTAAAGCTCCAACAACCAAACAACCAACCAACCAACCAAGAGGCCTTGACAGACAGCATAATGTATGCGAATTTTAACAGAACTAGTCCCGGTGAATCGAAACTAGTTTTTTGGATAACTTTGCGAAGACATACAATCATAAAACATATTGTCTTGCATGTTGACGACTCCCGATTTACTAAAAAAAACTCCCCACCATTTTCACATCGCAAACAGGTGAAAAGAGAATGAATTCATTAGGGAGACCGTACACAATGTACAATTTTCGCTGACATAATTTCTGAAAAAATAATGTTGCGTGAGCATTGTCTATATGCCAATATAGGATTTCGAATATCTTCAGAAATTCGAAATCCAGAGACATATCCGAGCCTGACATTGACTTCTAGTAAAATGCGTCCATTTCAACTGATTAACATCGAGCGCTAAAGAAAACAGAAAAGAACAATTTTAAAGGTGGGAGGGAGGAGGAAAGAGAAAAAAAATTGAAGACTCGAAAATCATTGAATGATTGAAGTAAAATTCACAAGTTTTGAGGCCACATTAATTATGCATTTAAGAATTAAACATATTTTATTTCGTTACTAACAGTTCGCAGTGAAACGCCTCCCACCCCTCTCGAACATTTTGGTTTGTTAAAGTTGCAATAGTCCAATGATTTTGAGTTTCTAACATTTTCGAAGATAAATATATTAGTTTGATCGCTATAATCTACGTTACTTCAGTGTGAAGTAACTTTTTTTGTGACTGGTTAACTGGAGATATTTGAAGTGCAAACATACCAAATTAATTTTGGCATATATGTCAAAATAGGGACACCATAGTCTTCAGCAGTAACAGGTTGTATTAAACTGACTTACTATTCCCTCCTCAATTTGCTCGATAAGTGCACCAGTATCTAAGTTGTGTATGTAGAATCAAATCTAGATTAGTGTTTTGGTTTAGAAAATGTTATGCTTTCATCGGACTATGCAGCTTTAACCAAACTCCAGATTACCCGAGGTTTTAAAACGTTCAGTACAAAATTACCAAACGCTCACCATAGACTAATCTATTGTTGCACAAATCTTGAATGGCAGTTACTTACAGTGTTGCCAACTCTTTAAAAAAATCCCGTAAGTCACAGAAATTGATTGTTCCGACCAGTCACGGAGTGCCCCAAAAACCGCACGAATTTCATGCAATATGCCTCAAATAGCCTATTTAAACAAGCTCGCGGCTGCCCCACTCGGGTTCCATGCTTGAAACGCAAAACCTCAGGGATTCTCAGTACCTTTAGGTTAGCAACACTGTACTTAACCATCTGCTCAAGACGCCGGTGCGTGTAATAGGTTACCATGGTAACGTCCCAGAACTTCAGCAGTCGGTATTCAAGTCTATATCAACACCCAATTGCCCGACGTTACCAGATTTGAACTTCCGGTTGCGCACAAGGGTTCAGCCTGACCGGACTCGACATCGACCAACAGGGGGACGCTGCGTCCGACATGGAGTGTGCAGTCTTTAAGGTTTGATCGGACAAATAGGGCTTGTCGCGAATGACTTCATGCACTTGGTACGCATATCAGTGAAACTCAAAACCTATATTTAACACTAAGGCGTAACTGGGACAAGCTTGTCGGTTATGACATCAGGCACTGGTAGGAATATTCAAATGAGTAGTCAGACAAACAGACTCAACAATCTATTTTTAGTATGTTGGCGTAATTGCGACAAGCCCTATTCACTGATTCGTGTCTACCAATCAGTGTATTTTGTTGCTAGCCGACAATCAGATCAGCCCAGGTGAAGCCTTACAATGCCATATAGAGTAGTACCTGTCTTCAAAGGACAACTCTGCATCCAGACCAATGTTGTTCTGACATGGCATCGCAGCAAAGGGACAGTCGAATGAGACAAATCGCAGTTTGTACATTTATAAATTGCTCGCACATGGCAATCACAGGGGTCGCTGGAGACAGGTACCACTATACCACATGCCGCAGACAGCGTCAGCGTATCCGGTAGGCGAGGAAGGCTTGGTTAACATATCTGGAGGGATATACACTGATGCGGTTATAATTAGTGAACGAGTTACTCAGCCAGAGATAATCATTCTACAGACACGACATAGTTTCGAAGACCCCACTCGCAGAGACACATTTGTCATGTATAAAAGTAGGTCAACTATTCCACATCCACAGTGGTGGTGTATGGGGGTGAGGGTGGAGACAGGGACTAACTCAATGTATAGTTTCTGGACTGTCTGTAGCAGGTGTTGGGGGAACTTAAACATATATATATAATAGATATGCTATATACAGTAAAACCTCTCTAACCGACCATCTCCACAGATCGACCGACCACTCCCCTATATCGAGCGCTTTACTTGGGTCTCAAACGATCGCCTATAAAATACCATTGTAATGATAAAAAAAAACTGTAAACCGACCACGTCAGTAAATGGACCATTTAAAGTCGGTCCCATAGTTCGTCGATTTAGAGAGGTTTTACTCTATATCATATATGATATATATAAATTGTATATATATATATAACAGTGGGGATCGGTGTATTTATTTATTTATTTATATGCATTAATAACACAATTAACATGATAACTATCAACGTGAAATGTACAGTAGTGGAATACTGATCCCATTCTCAAGGTACCTAAACCTGCAAAACAATTTCGTTCTGCACATGTGTCAATCCCAGTGAATTCGGGATCTGAGGTCTTGACCAATGGTCTAGCACACTCCACCCCCTAGTAACAGATTGTAGGGTACCACAGATATTCACCAACTAATCTGTTGGGTTTTCCTTTTTAGTCAGAAATTCAATTTTTAAAGCCCAAAAATAAGACCTTTTTGATATAGTCAATACTAGGCATAATCTAGTTAGTAGAAAACAACAACAGAAAGGAACCAATAGTAAGTTTGTCATGGTCACAATGCATCACAGTAGTCCACATGTTATTCTGATTTCGTTGGCAGCTTTGGGAAAATTTATTTCTGCAAAATTCAATGGGATTTTGGTTATAATTTAACCCCCTTTTTCAGTGCATTTCCAAATTCCAGACCTTCTCAAGTGACATTCTCAAATTCCAGGTGCTTGTTTACCATTGTATGTCCCGTAAGTAGTAGCTAATACCCCAGTCACACGACGGCTTGCGATCATTTTGCAACCACTTTGGCCCACAAAACCCAGTCACCGGCAACCTCCTTGCGACCAAAGCAGTGGTTGCTGACCTCCGGGTGACCATTTTAGTGCAATAGCTGCAACCAAAATGGTTGCAAGGCGGTCTGCGACCATTGAGGACCACTTTGCGACCTACCCTTTTGGTCGCAAGCAGTAGGGTGACTGGGGTATTAGCTACTAATTACGGGACCTACAATGGTAGAAGCACAAGAGCAGCATAACCGAAAATCAGGAACAGGAATCCACAACGCTGCATACCAACTCGACATATTTTTAACGCACACGCGCACACACACACACACACACAACATCGCCAGAGCCCAATGCGAAACCTCAACCTGAGCTAGCAATTTCCAAGCGATATTCTGAACTGCTACTAGGGGGGAAGTCGGCGCCACTGTCACATTTAGAAACTGTGACTTTATTCTTACTGACAGTATGGTATCGTCTTTGGTCATGCCCACGCAATGAATTACATAATCCCAGAGCTTGTCATGGCCATGACAGACATGTTCAACATTTGTCCAAGTTGATTGAACATCAGTTTGTTTTTGTTTGTTTGTTGTTGTTTTACATCCTAGCAACATCTAAGGTCATATCAGGACGGGTACCGACTTGTGACAGTGCACACTCATGGTGACTTTTATAGTGCTGTCCCACTGGGAAACCAGGCCGCCTGCCCCACAACCTGGTATCCCAAGTCACATTATCCTGACAGAGCACACCAGTCCTTGCCCTGTCCTAATAATGCCGAGTGCCTGGCTAGGAAGCAACAAGTATGAATTTTTAAGTCAGTGTTTGAATAAAGCATGGATGAATCGAACCCAACGTACTAAGCGTAGCCATATGACCGCATTGATTATCTTTTGTGCGGGTATTTTTTCTCTCCAAAATATGAGTTATTTTGGTTCGTCCGAAAATAAGTATGCTATTGTTGTATTAGTGTATGTACAATACCTATTGTCTGCGACCAACCTTCCCTCTGAATGCCTGATTTATACACACCAGCACTCAAGCGAATGGGCAATTAAAAAATGTTATTTAAAAAAAGGTCTACCAACCTCCCCCTCCAACCACTTTAAAAAACCATCAACCGACATCACCTATTTTTTTTAAACTAACGAATCGAAAAATTGGATTCCAAGTACAAAATTGTTATTCATTTAGATACTTTCCCCCTCTATTTCGTGCAATTTAGGCGACAATGTGTACACTTCAATCGCATGGCTGTCCCATATCTGGGTTTTAGTCCGAAAATAGTTCTATAAGCACTGTGGCTCTTGGGAAAATATTTAGTACAACGCATGCATGGAAAATAGCTAATCTACCTTGGACGCGTAGGCAGTATTACAAGCTTTACAAACCCTCATTTTCTTTATGCTCAAAACCCAAAACCATCCGTCATTCTTGGAGAGACTATAAAATATAGTGTCCTTAAAAATGAAAAATGGATTTAGTTTTGTTAAACCTAAATATGACACCCCAAAAAAAACACACATAGAAACCCAAGTTTACAATCGAAAACCCCATATTATTCTTTTTCTATTTTCGGCGGTTAAAATAATACCGTTGAGTTGAATTCAGTGTGTGCAACATTTATGCAGGATATGTCATTTGAGCCTAAATAATAAGCAAGTCCATGTGGGAAAAATGAACATATTTTGGACTAGGCTGTGAGAACAGTGCGCAAGTTATTTTTACTTTGCTTAAGTCCCTGATCAAATAATAAATAATGAATGAAATGGATTGCTGATATTGTGTGAAGTTTCCTTTTCGATCAAATGTGTGGTTAAACATCCAATACCACAAATACTTGCCTAGTAACACACACACACACCGCTACCCTCTCCCAACCACACACATACAAACCTGCCTACCAATTCGATTTTGGTGATGGCAGAGCACATTTTCGTGGGAATAGGGTTTGGTGATAATAAGCTAACCATTGTCACATTTGCTGACTAACATAGATCCACCCACCCATTCCGGCTACTTGAAATTGTTTTAACCACCCACCCATTTATAGCGATATAGCGAATGGTAGACAGGAAGTGTGAACACTTTTTTTTTTTTTGTACATTAGTTGTCCCAAGCTGGGTAAATCCCAGTCACAGACGACTGGTCTTCCCCACTCCACTGCTGGTCGATAGAAAGCCCGAGCCTACACTTTTACCGACCCAAGGGATTTTTAACCTACCACACCACATAGACATGGTATGAGAGCAACCGGCCTTTGATGACGCTGTAGGTTATACACAGCGGTGGAAATCCAAATTGGCAGAGCTGGGGGCACAGGGAATCGAACCACTGACCCTCAGATTAGGAGTCTGACATAGAAAAAAGTCAGACACTCTAACCACTCAGCCACAGAGAACGCCACATATTTCTGCTACTTAATATTTGTTTAAAGTGTCAGTATAACAAACAATGGGGAAAACATTCCAAACTACATCGATCATGCCATACTCCCATAATATCGGGAAGAGTAACATGGGTCAGCATAGGTGAATCCACCCCTCTCCCAACCATGCAGTGTAACAATAGAGTAATTACCACGACACAATTAATTATAAAACCTTCAAACACACCGTCTGCGTCGACATCCAATCAGCAACCAACAATCAACACGTGAGACATTTTGGCGGCCATCGCGCTCCGGTAGATGGCAGCACCACACTGGGAGGAGACAATTAGTGTGTAGGATGCTGAGCGCATGGAGACTATTTCATGTAAAAAAAAAACAATCGATGTGAATTCCATCTCAACGTAGACGCCGAAGTGCGTCCCTTTAAATGGACTCTCAGATGAATATACCTCCAACCAGTTAGGATCCATTTTCAGCTTCTTTCTCTCTCTGTCTGTCTCTATATATGTCTGTCTCTCTCTGGGTGTGTGTGTCTCTCCCTCTCTCTCTCTCTCTCTCTCTCTCTCTATATATATATATATATATATATAATATATACGTCATACATATAATATATATATGTACATATATATCCAGTCATATACAAATATATTCATAAATGTCATATAAATATAGTCATACATATTCATATATATATATCTTTATATATTGATGTGTGTACATATATTCATATACAACTATATTAAAGCACATGAACATATTCACATATAAATATATATATATACAAACACACACAGGCAATTTAAATGATGCGAGCGCTGAGGTTTCTATGGCTGGAGGTTGAATCCACTTCCTGTGATTAACTCCCATCCCCAGAGTGACATGGGCGAAGAGCATGCGCGCACAATCCCTCCAAGTTCGTCCAATATCCATTCAATAAAAAAAAGTATTATTCAGTGGGAATGTGCAGCTGCGGTGTGTAGATAATATTTCATGTCTAGTTTGCAGCGCTCCCACCAGGGGAGTATTTGCTAGTTTGGCTATCAATGCCACATTCGTAATGGGTGCTGTGTATATCATAATACGAGCCATCTGTCGATATCCTCATGTCGAAGTGAGGTTGTGTTGTGTAGGGAGGAAATGGGGAGTCATAGCCGCAGCTACACATTTTTGTTTGGGGTGGCAGATAATTTTTTGGACCGGACGCGTGCCAAAGGAACGAGGCACTAGGGAGGTCTGAAGGCATGTCCCACATCCCCAGGAAAGTAATTTGATCTAGAGGCTCTGAAATGCCATTTCCAACCATTTCAGGGAGGTTACATGCTGGGTTGCTTCTTTTGGGTGGGGAGCGGGAAACCATCTCCTTGCCCCTCGCTAGCTACGGCCTTGGGAGTGGCGGTGTGGAGATGCAGCATCTTCGGTAGGTGTCCTGTGCACGCGTTGGTTCCGGTGTTGGGAGCGAACAATGCAAAGAGGCAATGACGATATCGAGGGTGGTCTCCCAATGACCAGTATGACGTCACAAGGTTGCTGCTGCCTAGCTGTAGTAAGACCTGAAATATAACATTAAAAATTCATTGTATGAGGCTTGTCGTGAATGAATATTGAAATAGCAGACAAACAAGGCTAAAAATCTACATTTAGCATTGCACTGTAATTTGCGCTGATGACTAATCATACAGGCAGTCGATCGGACAAGCAGCAGGCTCAACATTCTATATTTAGCACTTTGGCACAATTGTGACAAGCCCTATTAATGGGCTATATACACATAAATCTATTAATAACAATCATTCAATTGTGGGTAAGTCCAGCTTTGCAAGATGCTGAAGGTCATTCAATTATTGGTAAGTCCAGTTACAATAGGGACCAGCTTCGCAAGATACCGAAGGGCATTGTGGGTAAGTCCAGTTACCATAGTTACAAACATTGTAAGATGCCGAAGGTCATTCAATTGTAGGCAAGTCCAGACACGTTAGCTACCAACTTCGGAAGATGCTAAAGGTCATTTAATTGTGGGTAAGTGCTGAGTATAATGAAAGCAAGGGAATGGAATGCACTGGGAGTAGAAGAAAAAAGTAGAGGAACAATAGAAACATATAAAAAAAAAATCATCAAAAGGCAGCTAAATACACTGCTAGACAACAAATTTAAAAAATAATTAAACCCCACAAATAAAGAAATAAAAATACACTGATAATTTAAGCAAACTCTTAGAAGGTACACCCAGGAGGTAAACTGTAAACTTAAAACCAAAACCTAATGACCACTAACACAACAAGGTGAATGTAGTCAGGGAAAGTAACTATAGATAGCCAAACAACTAACCACAGAGGGTAGGGAGATGTGGGAGAATTCTTATAAAGAAAGAAAGAGTGCCGTAAATAGCTAAACAACAACTGAAAGTAACAAAACAAGAGGAACTACGAGACTATTACTGCTTAATGGCAAAAACAAGTAATTAGACTTAATCGTTATGGGCACCATAAATACACCATCACCAAAGAAAAAAATTATATTATATAAATATTATATTATAATATATTATATTATATTATAGAGAGAAAGGTTTGAACTCTTGGCACCTGTAGAATATGGTGACACCCGTGAGGGTTATGACACTCAGCCCAATGAGAACTGGTGTGACATAGGAGTTGGTGTTCCGCCACTTCTCATTCTCCTCTTGTCGCTGCCTCATCCGCTCGATTTGAAGCTGTGTTGCCTGAAGACGCTTCTCGCGGTTCCGTCGCCGCAACTCAACGCCCCTGTCCGCAAGTGAAAGAAACAGTAACAAAATAAAGATAGACTAAAATAAATTCATTCTCAAACACCAGCTATTTTCTATATTGGCTACATAATTTACATTTGACAACTTTCTAAATACTTTCATTGAAATTCCCATACCCTAAAGTCTATGTTTTGATACAAAATTCAAACAGTAAACCTTTTCAGCCATTTGACCGAGTCATCGACAGCTAATGAAGTTCTAAACACTTACATTGGCACCACCTTTAAATCATCAATAACCTTTTTTTTTTAAAAAACATTAAAAAACCTACTTTATGCATCTAACAATTTTTAGGTTCACTAAAGGCTACAGAGGCATGATAACTAATGGGCTATTACTTGGGAGGCGACCCCCCCCCCCCCCCCGCCCCATCATGAACCAAAATTAAAAATATGCCTGCGCCATCAGGAAATTGGGGGACTTATATTTTCCGTCAGGATATGGGTGAACTAACACTCTCCATCAGGAAATTGGCAGACTCATGCTCTCCATCAGGATATTGGCAGACTTGCGCTTTTTATCAGGACGTATCCATAGAGACCAGGAATGCTGGATTCCTATTGGTGGGACCAGGAATGCTCGATTCCCATTGGTGGAAGGAGGTGGTATGATACTCTACAATGAACCAATGTAACTATGTAAGCAATAAACCAGAGGGCTGGACTCTCTCTTCTCTCCTATTATGCATTGCTCTCTTTCTTTCTCTTTTTCTGTATTGTTTTCCTCATAGCCTACGTACACAGCCACAAGTCCGAGAATTAGATTTGACAAGGATATTGACAGACTTACATTTTCCGTCAAGAAATTGGCAGACTTACACTCTTCTTTCAGGGTCTTGCGTCACTTGTGGAACCGCCCTGATCTCAACCTCCTCCGTTAGACCGCGCATCAGCTCATCCATCTCGCCCAGCTTGTCGCAATTGCCACTTCCACTTCCGGTCACGTCATCCACGATGTCCACAGTTTCCACCATGTCCACAGTGTCCACCATGTCCACAGTGTCCACCATGTCCACAGTGTCCACCATGTCCACGCTGCTGCCCAGAATGTCACTGGGTGGTGGCGGCTTGCGACGGGGTGGGAGAGGTGGCGGTGTCTCGGGGTCGCTGTCCTCTGCCTCATTAGGCGGCAACGACGTTCTTTGCGACGTGTTGTGCACCTCCCCATTTAGCACCTGGATCGACGGCAATTTTGTGGGTGTTATTTGGGGAGCAATAATTAATTTTCCTATTTGCTCTCTACTGATTAGGCCACCACGTCCAGTACATAGTTCAAATCAAAGCACACCGATATAAATCTCAGCATTCCAGAAGAAAAGCTAGCCACTTCCCGCTATTGTAACCATGACAACGCCCCTTTGCACTTGACAAAAAGTTCTAATTATAGCCAATATCTCGGTACCACCGTTCTCACCTAATCACTGAAGTTAAAGCTGCATAGTCCGATGAAGCATCACATTTTCAAAACCAAAGCACTCACCTAGATTTGATCCCACATTCCCAACTTAGGTACTGATGCACATATTAAGCATTTGTTGCCACATAGAAGGGCACACTGAGTCAATGTAATAGAACCTGTTACTGCATAAGCCTATGGTGTCAGAGTTTTGACATTCTTGCCTGAATTAATTTTGCATGTTTGTTCTTCAAATATCTCCAAAAGAAAGGTTACCACGAACTAAAGAGTGGTATATTATAACAATCAATTTAATATATTTATCGTGGTGTCATAGTCATCCTGATACAGACTTATAATGTAATAAACCTACCAAATCAGTGGCGGATAAGTAATCTTGTCGGTAGGTTAGTTGTTGGAGTTTTACGTCCTGACAACATCAACAGTCATATCAGGATGGGTACCGACTTATGAAAGTGCGCACTCATGGTGACTTTATAGTGCTGCCCCACAGGGAGTCCAGGCCGCCAGCACCATGACCTGATATCGCACTCAGTCACATTATCCTTACACTGAGTCAACCAGTATAATTATAATCTTGTCAGAAATATTCGATAAGTAAGCCACTTACTACATTAGACTCTACTAAATTCTCCAAGAATCCTGAGTTCAACGAGGAGGAGAGTATTCGTTTTCCGCCTTCAATGATTGCTTCGTAGGAGAAGCGAAGTTGGTCGGCGGTTTGTATAAGGCCCATCCGGTAATGCCGCATCCTCATCAACACATCCTGCACATCGATGCCGTCCATTTTACCGGCTTTCTCGATCTGTTTGTTTGACAAAATGACGTCATAACGAGATGATGATGATGATGAAGAAGATCGGTTAATGCCGTGTTGGCAGAAAGGGCCATATTCAGAGTGAAAAGGTAGTGTTTTTTATTCTGTCAGTTTTGTTAATCACATTTATATTGCTGATATTGAAATTTACACGAAAACCAGAAATGGTCAGATTGGTGTCAAGTGACAGCAAAAATAATCTCCAATGCAATTTCGAAGAGGTTAGATTTGTGTCAAATGACAGAAAAATTTAATTAATAAAAATAGATAAAATTACAGGGGTTATGGGTGGGTTGGGAGTCATAATCTGTCGGACAAGGTTTTCAGCTAGGGACTTCTGTCTCTCCAACAATCTACCAACTAAGCCAGGAAAACATAATTGATTGATTGATTGATTGAATGATTGACGGTGATTTCACGACACCTCGGCAGAAAAGACCACATTCATGGCGTAAAATGAGCAGAATGTATTGTCAATTTGGCATTCCTAGAAAATGTACCTGTTTGTTAAATACTAATAATAATAATATAAAAAAGACACGCACATAAAAACTCACATTTAATAATAAATTGCTTAAATGCAGCAACATGACCCAATATCCCACTCAGTCATATTATCCTGACACTGAGCCAACCAGTCCTTGCCCTATCCCAGTAATGCCAAATGCCAGGCCAGGTAGCGACAAGCATCAATTTCGTAAGTCGTTGGTTTGACTCAGCCGGGTATCAAAGTTCCAACCTTCTGTATGGGAAGCCTGCACTCCCACCGTTTCGGCCACCACGTCCGGTATTGAGCGACGAGACACTCCCATAAAACAGGGGTTAAGCCGACGGCGAATTTCAGGTCAGATTGGTGTCAAGTGACAGCAAAAATAATCTCCAATGCAATTTCGAAGAGGTTAGATTTGTGTCAAATGACAGAAAAATTTAATTAATAAAAATAGATAAAATTACAGGGGTTATGGGTGGGTTGGGAGTCATAATCTGTCGGACCAGGTTTTCAGCTAGGGACTTCTGTCTCTCCAACAATCTACCAACTAAGCCAGGAAAACATAATTGATTGATTGATTGATTGAATGATTGACGGTGATTTCACGACACCTCGGCAGAAAAGACCACATTCATGGCGTAAAATGAGCAGAATGTATTGTCAATTTGGCATTCCTAGAAAATGTACCTGTTTGTTAAATACTAATAATAATAATATAAAAAAGACACGCACATAAAAACTCACATTTAATAATAAATTGCTTAAATGCAGCAACATGACCCAATATCCCACTCAGTCATATTATCCTGACACTGAGCCAACCAGTCCTTGCCCTATCCCAGTAATGCCAAATGCCAGGCCAGGTAGCGACAAGCATCAATTTCGTAAGTCGTTGGTTTGACTCAGCCGGGTATCAAAGTTCCAACCTTCTGTATGGGAAGCCTGCACTCCCACCGTTTCGGCCACCACGTCCGGTATTGAGCGACGAGACACTCCCATAAAACAGGGGTTAAGCCGACGGCGAATTTCTGCGAAAACGCAGATCCCCCCCTCGGAACCGCGGAAAATTCCAGCGGGGAAAAAAAAATCAGGTTTCAGATATCCTTGTTGTGACTATATAATTGCATATCATTAAAACTTTCTTGCTTGGGTATATTTTTCCCAACATCTAAAGGGCGGATTCCTTACACACAGTATGCGAATGGCATGATTCCTTACACGCGGCATGCAGCACACGACTGGCTATATTTAAAAAATAAAAATAAACAAGTATACTCAATACTGCACTGTATATGACCTAATATGCATTTATATCTATGTACCTCTTAGTACGTCACATGGGGGTTCCTACCTTTATAATTACCAAATTATAGATAAGTATTCATATTTTTGTGGCTCTGGTAGCATTTTTACCAACCCAAACCCCCACCACCACCACTACCATATGTTTCCCCTCAGCACCCTTGTGTGTGACCGTTCCGTAATGCTCAGTCGCCTCTACTCGTCTAAAATTAATGGACAAGTGCGACTGATGTTTCTATTCGCATACCGCATGCCACACCGATCGCTACAGGGACCGATCGAGTTGACACATGCCGCATACCATGTGTAAGGAATGTAGCCCATAGGCTTCAAGGAGTTTCGATTTTTTGTCGCATTCGCATACCGCGTGTAAGGAATGCGCCCTTAAGGTCCTATAAAAACGGAATTCAAACCAACCAATTATCGTCATACATCCATACACCTTGGCATTTTGATTAACTTTAATCTGTAAATATATTTTTCTAATCGCGCAAATCCACGAAATCGCGGAGATCTTTCATCCTTAATAAAAAGAAACGAGTACTGACCAGCACTAGGCATGTGTCGACGAGGCAGAAGGTGCCCGAGCGCCCGATGCCGGCGCTGCAGTGGATCACGGGGGGCCCCACGTCGAGGCTCAGGGCCCCCGAAAGCCGAACAGCATTCAGGTAGTCCAGGAAGGCCGACAGCGTGGGCACCTTGAAGTCTGGCCACGTCGTGTAGTGAAACTGAAGCACCTCCTTCGATTCATGCGTCTGTGTGTTGGTCGTGGGCGCGGGGCGGGGGGGGGGGGGGCAGATATATATTAGACATGACGAGACAGTATTTTTAGTTTTTTTTTACATTCGTTGATTAAGCGGGAGGAAATTTCAATCGCGGAGAATTGGTCTTCCTCATTCCACTGCTCTTTTCCATATCATAGTAATGCCGAGTGCCAGGCTAGGTAGTGGCAAATATACATTTTTAAGTTAGCTTCAGCGCTAAAACAACAAACTGCAAATAATAAACTCACATAACTACCCACACTGGAATATTCCTATCAAGCTGACATTTATATACTCTTTGTCTAACTCCAAATCACCACAGCCTACATTAAAACTTATTACAACCATACCAAATAAATACAGGAGATAACTTCTGCTTACATTCTAAATACCATGAAAATACTCACATTAATCTAACTAATATTGATGCAGTCATATGACACTACTGGTGCCATATTGCTGTGGAACTTGTGGGTAACACAAATCAGAATTCCATTGCGCTATATGCTGCACATTTGTACAACAGCTATTGTTAGCTCACCATATATACCTTACTCTATATACCATTTTTGTGCAGATAATCGCGAATTGCAAAACGGCTGGAAGACCAGTGCTTCGGCGCTGACAAAATAACTTATTCAGCAGAATAAACATATTTACCTAAACTTAAAAAAGAAAACTTAAACTATATATATTTTGTTAAATGCATAGTCCGATAAAAACATAAAATTTTCAAAAAACAAAGCAATTATCTAGATTTGACTACATATCTAACTCAGATACTGGTGCACATTTGTCACCACAGAGAAGGGAATACTGAGACAATTTACTAGAACCTTTTACTGCAGAAGCATATGGTGTCAGAGTTTTGGCATGCTTACCAAAATTAATGTTGCATGGTTGCACTTCAAATATCTCAAAAGATAGCCATCTAAAATAAAGGTTACCTGAAACTAAAGTAAGGTAGATTATAACAATCAACCTAATATCTTTATCTCACAAAAAATTACAGTAACTCAAAAATCATTGAACTATGCAACTTTAAACAAAGAGGGTGCGGAGGTGAGTGGGTGTTTATTAAATCTGGTACCATCATGTCCTGAAGCCGGAATGTGCGCACGGTGAAGTAGCGATAGTTGGTCTCCTCCTGGAAGATGAGACGCAGCCCGACGTCTTCGAACATCATCTCACCCGCCGCCATGTCCTCATCCGGTTTCAGGGGGAAGTACTGGTGGCATTTTACCTACGGGCACAAAAGCCAGCCAGTCATGTTGACTGCAGTCTGACGCCAACTCCGCAGACAGACTGACAGACAGAGAGAGAGAGAGACAGAGAGACAGAGAGACAGACATACAGACATACAGACAGACAGACAGACAGACATCGTCAGCAAAGGTCCTATTCACGGTGAAAAGTGAGTAGAATATATTGTCACTCAGGTACCCCCCCCCCCTGCTAGAAACTAAAATGTGTCAATAGACAGTAAAATTGATGTCAAAAGATGAAAACATGTTCTAAGACGTGATACAGTCCAGTTGTCTTTAGGAATTCTCAATTTTTTTCATTTTATACATTTGTAAAGGAAGGTCTCGTGTGAAAGGAATTGTTACCATAAAGTGAAAATCTACACAATCAAGTAAATCCAAAGGGCACTGACACCCGGTGCATTCAGGCGGGAGGGGGGGGGGGTCACAGTTTCGTAAGAAGCCGTGAGTTAGCCAAGTGGCCAATGTCAAGTGAGGACCACTTGGTTCTTGCCACCAGTCAGTAATAAGATAAACTCTATTCTAAATCAGGTAAACACAGACGCAATGAATCGGAACCGATATTCAAAAGATGATATATATAGCCATCAAATAGTAATTTTTATATTACAGCTTCATCTTTTTAATTGCAAAATAATTTTTGTGTTTAACCATACAATATATGTGTTGCTTAGAAACAGGAATATTCAGAAATAAAGGCAGTTCTTTATAAAGGATGGCGTTGAGAGGGTTGGAGCTTAAAAAGACTATTTGTAAATTGCAAATGCTTAAAATAGTAATAATTACACCTCTCGCTTCAATCACTTTAATTACCTTCAATTGGAGAAAAAAAAACAAAAAAAAAAAAACGAGCCCCCCCCCCCGCGCCCAAATAAAAACCCTAAATAAATAGAAAAATAAGCGTATGGTTATATTTCAATTATCGATGTCAATGTTATTAATTTAAATCATAACTTAAACTGAAGGATATGATACACAACTTGCTATTACTGATCAGGCAACAGAGCAAAATGCACATACTTCACATTGCAGACAACTTACAGCTATAGCGTCTTCACATTCCAAAGCAAACAAATCATACTAGACTAAATCATACAACTTAGAAGGGGCATTCGTTATAATACAAAAGCTCAGGAGCACAAGAGAGGATGACTTCTAAAATTGTCGTCTGCTATCACTAATTGCCAGCCCACTCAAATAAAGATATTATTTTCGCCATTTGAAATTGACTGTTCTCAGTCTGTGGAAATAGAATGTCGTCTGCTCGCGTGAGTGAGTGAGTGAGTGAGTGAGTGAGTGAGTGAGTGAGGTGAATTAGTGAGTGAATGGGGTTTTACGTCCTAACAACATCTTCGTGTCAGGGCGAGCACCGACTTGGCAGAGGGCATTTGTTTAGTTTCAGCAGACGATGCTCCGTGTAAGGTACGTTGGGACTGTAAACCATGTCCCTTTATTAGACCCAGGCTCGACGGCTTGAAGGAGATTTGGCGAGAGAGGATTGATTAACAATTTAAGAAATAGGCAAATCGGCTGCTGTATGTACACACTGTGTATAACTGCGCTGTCCCGAACCTTATGATGTAGCACTGGGTTAGAGAATAACAGCGCTAAATACGTCAACTTTTAAAGGGTCACTTTATGGTCCATTTCCTACATTCACAAAATCAAACAAAAAGCACCGACATTTTATTTGAGTGATCCTCAAAATAATATTTCCATGTCTGGTCTTAAATTCGCATAACCTGTTGGTTTACAAAAAAAAAACCCACAAAAAACGTCTTCACAGGTTGGCAATTATAACCTACTCTATTTTTAGATAAGTAACTTTTAGGATAGTTGACTATAGATGAGAGTAAGTTATATGATAACTGACTATCTGTCGAGATATTTGGTAATGTATGGTAATTCTATATATTATATTAATTAATTAACACAAGAATACCGACAGATTAATCCGATTAAATTATTTAACACAATAACCTAAACATAATTTATCTTACTGTTGAAAGCATCTATATCTACCAAGACCCCCAGTTTAGACCCAGTCAGTCCTCACCTGCCGTCCACCGCTCGGGAGGCAGCATTAATTACCCGAGGGGGTGGGGGTGGGGTAAGAGGGGGTGGGGTGCCACCTTAACCCTTCACCTACCATGCCTTTCTCGACGCAATTGTTCAACATGACTACCGCTCTGCTGCCCTGCTCCCAGACCAGCAGCCAGAAGTGTCCGCACGTCTCTTTCAGCGGGCCCTGCGAGTCGGTCAAGTGAGCAGATGAGGAGCAGCTCAGTCAGCCCGCACTCAACCGGCGCCCCTCCCACAGCCAGCCAGCGCGTGTCCGTGGGAGCGGCGCGTGTGTGTGTGCATGAGTGTGCGTGTGAGTTGGGGCGGGAGCGGGGTCCAGGGATGATGTCCCTCCCACAGTGTGTCCGTGGGAGCGGCGAGTGTCCGTGGGAGCGGCGTGTGTGTATGTGTGTGTGTGTGAGTCTGAGTGGGAGTGGGTGAGGGGTGTGGGGGTCCAGGAACGCTGTCATCATAAGTGGGGAAGCTTTGTCGGCTGGCGGATGTCCGTCTGTAATGGGCAGTCGAGGAGGGTGAGGGGGGGGGGGGGGAGGGGTGAGAGGTGAGAGGTGAGAGAGGGTTGTGAAGGTAGGTGGGAGGGTGTGATAAGGGTGTGAGAGGGTATTTGAGTGTGAGAGTTGGTGTGAGAGAGACACACATTTTCTCTTACCTTCCCGCCCCCCGCTGCTCGAAAAGAAAGACACAATAATCTTGTTTACCCCATACAAAAAAAAAAACTACCCCACATTAAATGCTTGACTAATTGACTGGAAGTGTATTTATAATTCATGTGTTTGTTAATAACATAGAAAAAAGCCAAGTACTGGTGCAACATGCGCAGAGACATTCATACAGCCAGCAATCTATCAAATCAAATCCAGTCTGTTTCCGCGTGTCAATTCACAAAACGAAAAATATACTTAAACAATCAAAAATTCTTTTGAAATTTAATTGATTTAAAAACAAAGATGAAAAAAGAAGAAAGAAAAGAGAAAATGAAGATATATATCTGTAACTCCACTTTTAAAATTGCTTTCTAATCCAACAACCCCAGTTTTTCCCTGTACAAATATAATATAAACTAACAATTTTAGGATGTTTTATATACTGTTGTCGAGCATTAGATAGTTGACCTGGTTTTTATGACATTTTGTTGTAGCTTCCCTGACAGCCAACCCTGATTTGCCACTTCACAGAGTGAATTGACTTGCATGGTTTGGTTTGTTGTTGTTTTACGTCCTAGCAACATCTAAGGTCATATCAGGACGGGCCATGGTTTAGAACAGGTTTGATTAGTTTGGCTGGTGGAGGGGTGGATTGTAGAGAGGAGGGGGGAGGGGAGGGAGGAAGGGAGGGGCTGGAGGGAGGAAGTGAGAGGGGAGGAGGGAGGAGCGGATGAGGGGGGGGGGGGGAGGGGGGGGGAGATCGAGAAGGAATTTGAATTTGTGAAAAACTGCAACATCAGTTTTAGGTGTGATATTTAGGGAGACAGATGAGTGAAAAATTACTGATAAACAAGCCGAGGACAGTAAAGCAGGCAACCTAACATAACTGCAAGCAGCAAAAAGGTAGTCAAAATGTCTTTTCAAGTCCCAGAGCACACACAGCACAGCTGAAAGACAGAAACAAAAGCAGAAGGTGATGAAACGCTCAGACATCACCGATGCAAATTGTGAAAAGGAGGGCGAAAATCAGTCATTGCTTCCTTCATTAAAAACAGGAATAATAAATAAATTAATACAGATTCCACGTCTTTGAAAGAAAAACAATCGGCAATGAATAATGGATTTATGTACATTTTTTAAATAAGTTAAAAAAAGATTAACATAAACAAAATAATGACACTAAAAAGTTGTTTTAAATATAGTTTATTCATTGAATAAAGTCTTTTGTCAGCGCCGTGGTACTGGTATTCCAGCCATATGACTATACAGTTATTTACAATTCAAAGATCATTACAAATCAATTTGGAATGCCTAAAGTATTATAATCGCGGAACATCATGAAGCCGATTTCTTTTAGCCATCTTTGTCACAAATCCTTCCTGATGTCAATATCACAGGTGAAAATGTGGAGATGAGGAATAATAATAATAAAAATAATAAAAAGCCTGGGCGGTGAGGCGCGAGGGGGAACTTTGATAGAGTATTTTAATTTAAATAAAAAGAGAACCCTCCCAACAAAATTAAATTTTAAAAACCACCCAGCTGAAGTGAGAAGTGAGAAGAGGTTAGGAAATGATGCGGGTTGGTGGGTGGTCGGTACCAGAGTGAGTGCCATGCAGCAACTTGAACATGCTCCACCTAGCGTCAGAACAGCCAACTAACGGCACGCGTCCGGGTGTTGGGTGGGGTAGGGGTGGGGGTGGGGGTGGGGGTGTCAAGCTACATACCCGTCCACGCTCGAGGGTTCTGTTCAACATTAGCACAGCCCTGCTGTTCTGCTCCCAAACCATGAGCCAGAAATGTCCACATGTGTTCTGCAGGGGGCCCTGTGGACAGCAACAAATCGTATCATTATCACCATCACTACAGTCAAATCTTTACATGAACCATAGTTTGAAGTTGCATTATGCGATGGTTTTGAGGTATCCTTTTTATTAGGGGGGGGGGGGATATTTAAAAAATAAATACATTCGGTTAATCGATATAATTTTATTTTATTTATTTTGGAGTAACCCTTACTTTAATTTGGAATAACCTCACTTTAATTTACTTTCGTTTGAAGTAAATTTCTTTTTAAATGGCCAACCTTGGAGATATTTGAACTGCAAACATGATAAATTAATTTTGGATTGACTCTGAGCTAATTGGTTAAAATGGCTAACTTTAAAGTGAAAACATGTAAAGTAATTTTGGTGTGTACACCGAAACCGTAACTTGCAGCAGTGACAGGTTCTATTAAATCGACTTAATATTCTTTCTATGCAGAAATAAGTGTCAAAGAAAGACATCAGTATCTAACTTAGATATGTAGAATCAAATGTAGGCAAGTGCATTGGCTTTGAAATTTGGATGATTTCATTGAATTATGCAACTTTAAAATGATTCAATAATGTCCAACGATAACAGCTTATACAGTTTACAAACAGCTTTACCATCTCACTTCGAATTAGACCTGCGGCTTCTGCTGTAAATAAGACAACTTCTGAAGAAAATGAAAAAAACATCCTCGAAATAAATATAAAACACACCAAACTGAAGTCAGTCTAGAAGGTGCACAATCTCAAGAGAAGTGTCCCTTCTTAACGAAATAATGCGTTGTCTTTGATTGTGGTGACGGTGAATGTGTTGCATTTTGGTTAGACATTTCATCAACATATTTCGCTATACAAAAAAAAATCACCCCACAAAAACACCAAAAATGAAAATCTTTGGGAACCAGAAAAGAATTCCTGAAACCAAAATTAATTTCGCTTAGAGAAGATAAGCACTTACGAAAACACTTATGCCCGGCACACACCTCCCGTATACGATTCACGCGCTAAAACTGACTGCGTTTCATAACCCGACCCGTCCCGTTTCGCGACGTAAAACTGGCCGATTCATTTTTCGAATGTCTTGCGATTCGCGTTTTAAGCACTAAAACTGAGTTTTAAGTCGCGAATCGCAATGCTCTGGTGTGCTACGGGGGCGCACACCTAACGACTAAAACTAAAACTTAATCGCAAAACGGGCAGCTTTAGTTTGTATACGGGAGGTGTGTGCCGGGCATTACTGATTGTTGCACTGCGACCATTACACAGTAGACACGTCAGGTTCACATCCTTTTATGAAGGATGCCAGGATCTGGATTCATGCTTGGCAAAGCCTTTTGGATTCATGTTTACACCTCATTAGGCATGACAACAGACACTACATGTTTTCATGTATGCGCATTATACATAGAGCCGTAGCTAGGAATTTATGTTGGCAGTGCAGATCAATTGTTGGAGCAGACGAGTGCTAGCGACTCGAAGCACTATCGGGAACTGGGGGTATCCCCCCTCTCCCAACCAGGAATTTTTTTAATCTAGATGATTTGAAATGCTATTTCCAGCCATTTCACGGTGGTCTCATACAAGTTGGTTTTTTTGTGGGTTTAGTTTTTTTGCGGGGGAGGGGGAATTCCCCCTTTCCCTCTCCCTTAGCCATTTTTACATACATCGTGTGTGCAGTCAGAATTTGGCCATAAGGACTCGCTATCATAGCCCCAAAGGCTATTTAGATTTTGCTTACACATATCATATATATATATATCTAATATCAAATAATAGGAAAATCTCACTTATGGAATTTGAGCTTTATTATTATGGTCATGTGACATGCCCATAACCTCCCAAAGCAACAAACGAGGTCTAGCGTTTCTCTGTTATTCTATGTCAAATCACAACCACACCTGAGAGAAACACCTGGAGTTAAGGTGGTGCCCCCTCGTGGAGCTGAAAGAAAGCGGAATTAAGGGGAGCGCCACTTCCGGCTAGTGAGAACTCACTAAATTAACCCGGCAGCGACTGCTCCATTGGTAGCAAAATAATACTTATCTAAAATATACATCACACAAAAAAATTTCAAAATTATTCTTACTAAGGGGTTGTCCAAAAGCTTTCAATATTTTCAGAGTTGTACAAAGTATATGAGGGGGAGGAGGGGAGGGAGGTGTCAGTCAAGTACAACTTTTATCATCTAATAAAATGTTGATATTTAAAGACGCTGTATTTAAGTACTTAAATGTTGATGTGTACTACTTTGACGGGGGACGGGGAGGGGAGTCTGGAAAAGTAGGACGCCTTGTACGACCGTGAACTGACTCCCAATGAACTGAATTTGTATTATTTTCTCTTGAATCTATTGTATTTCTTAATATATTTAATTTGCTCTGAGCAGGTCCACCATCATGACTAAATTAATTAGCTGTCTGTGCAATATACCTGCGTGAGGATGTACGAGCGGTCTGCTTCTGGTGCCTTCACAATGTTGGCGTTAATGTAATCAATGCCTTTCCGCTGCAATCGAACCCGGCTGTGGTCGTCTGAAATGGGAAAAGAGTTCACATAAGCGATGAGGAAAGGCGTAACAGAACCCGGCTGTTGTCGTCTGAAATGGGAAAACTGGTTCACATAAGCAATGATGAAAAGCATAACCGAACCAGCTGTTGTCGTCTGAAATGGGAAAACTGAAGCAGAATCGAACCCGGCTGTGGTCGTCTGAAATGGGAAAAGAGTTCACATAAGCAATGATGAAAGGCACAAATGAACCTGGATGTACGAGCAGTCTGCTTGTGGCGCCTTCACAATTTTGGCCTTAAATGTAATCAATGCCTTTCCGCTGCAACAAAACCCGGCTGTTGCCATCTGAAATGGGAAAAGAGCATACTACCCACAATGCCAGGAGGCAAGAGTTAAGGTACCATAGTTTTATTCCGGTGTTGTGGTTAAAATTCTTGGCGGGTTTAAATCCAACGCTTTCGCCCTGTGCAGGCGTAAAAATCTAACAGCATTACCACCAGTTTGAGTTTGAAAGCGCCTTTGATTTTTAATTCCTGTGAATTCCTGCAGTAGGAAATACAGAGATACAAAAAGAATAATTAAAATAACCCCTCCCCCCAGCCAAGAAAAGAGAAATAAAAGTACCCCCCCCCCCACCTTCAGAGATGCCAAAATGAATTTTTTAAATAATCTCCCCCTCGTGACATTGTGTTTAAAAAAAACAAGTGCCCCACCCACCCCCACCCCTGGATATTTGAAACAATAATTAAAAGAATGTAAAACCACCCCCCCACCCAACAAATAAACAAGAATTACCCCCCCCACCCTCTCAGAGATACCCCCCCCCCCCCCCCAAACCCAAGGTACCCGCATTTCCACAACTTCAATCCATAATGAATTTTTTTAAACTAAGAAGTGTTATTAAGCTCTTTAATTGTAGTCAGATAGCCAGTCAGATAAGACAAAAAGTATTCTAAATTGGTATGCATGTGACTACCCAAGCCGTTTAAAATATTTAAAACAATAGTTATATATTTCTTTGAATCAAGTTTTTGGTTAATCTGGCAGCACTATAAAAGTCGTCATGAGTGCACTCCCACAAGTTGGAACTCGTCCTGATATGACCTTAGATGTTGCTAGGATCTAAAACAAACAACAAACTTTTATATCTCATGCACAACAACCACTGGCAGGGCGCTCAAACTGCGACATGCTGCAGTTTGAAGGCGTCAGAAAATCCGCGCATGCGCAGAAGCAACAGAAGGGCGCTCAAACTGGCAGGGCGCTCAATCCCTAACCATATCAATTTAATATAATCTTTTTGGTAAACATGTTTTCTATATGTGTACCATGCAATTTGTTTCTAGGTGGTGTGGTTTTAGAGATATTGGACCTTTTCTGTATGAAGATTGCTCATAGCCATTGAGTTTGCAGTGTGACAGTGCCTTTATTATTGTGGTTAGTATTGACACAATGGCCGCACTTCCGTTTAACGTGACGTCAGTGCATACCCTATATAAGAATAGGATATGGATTAATATTATACATATATCTATAAATGTACTATATGTATAATATATTGACATTTTGTGAATATCAACAATCATGGAAATCCGCGAAATCACGGAGATATTTCATCCCTTAGCACATAGTCTACGACTATGTGTAGGTATGTGACAAAAGAATTCAAAGTCAACAGATTCATTGCAAAGGTATTGGAAAGTCCTTTCTAATGATACCTAAATTATCATCCTGTGACAATTATCAAGGAAGTTGTGACACTTTATAAAACGTTTTTTATGGGTAATTTTAGTCCATTGTTTCATTTCAATGGAAAACCAGTTGAATTCTGTGACCCATCTCATGACTCATGAGTCTTGGCATGTGTGAAAAAAAACCGCTTTATAAAGTGTCACAACTTCTCAAATTGAAACCAAATTACACCCTAATATGGAGAAGGATATAAAGAAACAAAATAAACTAGTTTAAAAAATATCAAAATTTACCTTCAGGTAATACTCCAGTGACTTTAACAGACATAAATTTAAATAGAGATTTTGTTTCACTTCTATAAATCGGACATCAAATATTTTTGAATGTAGCAGTGGAGCAAAGTGTGAACTATATCATCCATATGGTTGCAGTTCTGGTAGTCCTAAAATAAAAATTGAAAGTGAGATGGAAAAAGATAGTCAGGTGTGCACCGCGCAGTGCTCCGTGGGACAAGCGAGCTCCATGAAAGCGGTGTGTTTTTCGGGTGCCTACTATGTGTTGTTATTGTTGTCACTGCACATTGCTGCTCTTTCCAATGACTGGTTCTTCCACAAAACACAACACAGCTATTTTCTGGGATTCTTGAAAGCAGGTTTCCCCAAGAAAATACTCACATTGTATTGCTGCAACCCAAACACCGCTAATTAAAATTAATCTAAATAACAATAACTGAGCCGTTGAAAACAAATGTACCTTATATTTAATCTATCTATAATTCAAAATGGTGGTTAAGTTTTAAGGCCATTCTGATCTGTTAAAGTTGCATAGTCCGATGGTTTTGAGTTTGGATCATTTTTCTGAGATAAATATATTAAATTGACCGTTATAATCTACCTTATTTTAGGTTGAAGTAACTTTTATCTTAAATGGTTAAGTTTTGAGATATTTGAAATTCAAGAATGTTAAATTAGTAGGCTCAAGCAGTACCAGGTTCTATTAAATTATTTCTATATTCCCTTCCATGTGGCAACAAATGCTTAATAAGTGCATCAATATCTAAGTTATATATGTAGAGTCAAATCTATATAATTATTTTGGTTTTGAAGATGTGATGCTTCATCGGACTATGTAACTTTAATCAGCGCTGCCAACACGCATGATATGACCTTAGATGTTGCTAGGACGTAAAACAACAACAAACAAACAAACACGCATCATTGTATTCCACTGATGCTTCGCCATGTATGGGTTGTTAATAGCATGTTTGTTTGTGCCTGTCACACACATTTCATATTCATTTAACTTTTTTTTTTTACTAACTTTGGTCACTTCGACCAGAGTGGCATCTATTTTGAGTCATGTAACTGCAAATGTTGTTAACTCTGCCATTAGATAGCGCCACCGATATGGTTTACTGCATAATGGTACAATTGGTTTCCACCGCATGGCAACACTATATTGAACCGAGACCGTGCACAAGTCCAGAATATAGCAGAGAACATAGATATACACACAGTCTCTGAATATAGTCAGAGACTGTGAATATATATATATATATATGATGATAGTTCAACACAATATTGGTCCAGGGATTGATGCGGAGTCTAGCTTTAACCCGGTTAAAGCTAGAATATAAATTAATTCAAAGACATTCTCACATGGGCTGACATCTCGGTAGCGGTTGCGGCTTCTGAACTCGGGAAGTCGGGCGTCGAGTGTTGTTAAGTCAAACAGAGACGACTTTGCCCTGATTGCCTGAAAACAGGAAGTAAGCAACCAAATATTAAAACGCACATTTGACATAGTGACCATATATTCTTCTTATTATTATTATTACTACTAGTACTAGTAATACTATTAATACCACCACTACTACTGCTATTAACCTATTACCACCACAACCACTACTATTACTACCACCATCACCAGACCGGATGGCCGAATGAGTTGAGCTTGCGTCTCCCGTTTTGATAGATCATGGGATTCGAACCCTGGTCGACTCAAACCAATGACTTAAAAAATTAATACCTGTCACTTCCTAGCAAGGCGCTTGGCATTATTAGGATAGGGCAAGGACTGGTTGGCTCTGTCAGGATAATATGACTGACTTGGATATCGGGTCATGGCGCTGGTGGCCTGGTCTCCCAGTGGGGGAGCATTATCTATAAAGTCGCCATGAGTGTGCACTGTCACTATAACATAGGGTATTTGTAAATGTTCACTGGTGATCTATATAACAGGTCGTGCTGGTACATGCGCTATATGTGATCATCATAACAATGTTTTGGTTCACCGGTGATCTATATAACCGGCTACCATGGTGTATATACACAAAACAGCACAAAATGGATTCACTATATCAGTGCTCTGGTAAATATTCACCGCTGATATACTTCCAGAAAGGCAAAACAATTAATATGGGTATCTATATCTATGAATTATGAATCATAATTGCCACCGGCCCCAGTATCGATATCAACAGAAATTTATATTCTGTGATTGTGCCCGATCAACAGCGTTCCATCCCCGATATCGGCTATTGTCCGCCGGTTGTCAGCCTTTGCCATGGAAACTTCCAAACAATGGTGTACATGACGTCGAAATATACGCTACCCAGATCTCTAGACAGATCCGGTTAATGGTCATAGGATAAGCTGATTGTGGAACATTCAGTGTTGCCAAACGTCATGAAATTCCTGTGAGAGCCACGGAAATTGAAGGTTCTGATCAGTCATCTCACGAGTCATGGATCGATCCGAAAATCCCATGAATTTCACACAAAGGCATGTATTATGATGAAATAAAGAATATATTGATTACTATTTTCGCTTTTTGTATGTAATTCGTATCCTACACTACAGTGTACTATTGATTAAATACAAGTAAATATCATGTCATGCATGTGGTAAAATAACAGCCTATAACTCCCCTTGGAACTGCCCCGAAATAGCCCATTAAAAAATATTTGTTCAGGGGCGGACTGCCCTAACAAGCTCGCAACTGCCACCACTTGGGTTCCACACCAGGAACGCAAAACGTCAAGGATTCTCAGTACCTGGGAGACCAGGCAGCCGTCACCATGGCCCGATATCCCACTCAGTCACATTATCCTGACACTAAGCTAACCAGTCCTTGCCCTATCCTCTTAATGCCGAGTGCCAGGCTAGGAAGCAATAAATATCAATTTGATAAGTCATTCGTTTGACTCGACCGGGAAACAGACTCCCGATCTCCCACACGCGAGGCTTGTGTTCAACCGATTCAGCAACCGCACCCTGTCTGAAAACTTTGGATGACCCCAAAGTCGGCCCAGTTAAAGCTGGGCATACGGTCATGACACAGAGGCCGCTGTGATGCTCTCCTTTCATACCAAGGCAGAAGAGGTCACGTGATGTAAGTGCCCGCACTGTGATGTCAGCAGGGATATTGGATATTGGATATTGGATGCCTCAACCGGAAGGAGAAATCATTCCCGCCTTCCTTGAGCCGGCTTACTAACAATCAATTTCGGGAAAACCTCAAATTACCAAAGAGGACCGGGGAACATAAGGCCAACAAAAATAAGCTTCATTCTGATCCTGTGATATGTATTTGAGGACTTTGTTGTTGATAGTCCCTAATACCCCCAGTCACAATACTGCTTGCTACGACAAAAAAGAGGTGGTCCCAATGACGTCAGGATAATGTGACTAAGCGGGATATTGGGTGACAATGTATGATATTCCAATGGAGCAGCATCCGGACAAATGAGGAATTTGGTTTATAAGTTGATCGCTATGTTGCCAACAATTATTAATAATGTAATGCATTAATCAGGGGTCATGCACGTGAAGGAATTTAAAATTCGAGGGGTTTTCAAGCACTTTCCAGGTCAGCTTTACCTAAATTGACTGAGCTAAAAGTGAAATACAGTAAAACCTCTCTAACCGACCACCTCCACAGATCGACCTATGTCGATCGATTTATTAGGGTCCCAAACGATCGCACATACAATACCATTGTAACGATTTTTAAAAACTCCCTAAAGTGACCACCTCCGTAAATGGACCATTTAAAGTCGGTCCCATGGTCGGTCGATTTAGAAAGGTTTTACTGTACTTTCTTTGCCAAAATGGCGTCATTATTGCTTGGATCTCATGGCCTTTTATTTCTCGCATCACCATGGCGCGATATCCCACTCATTCACATTATCCGGACACTGAGCTAACCAGTCCTTGCCCTATCCTATTAATGCCAAGCGCCAGGCTAGGAAGCAAAAAGTATCAATTCCCGTGATATATATATATGCATTTTAGGCATTCATATTTTATTTGACATAAATTTTCATTCTAAAGGGTTTTCCAGACCGCAAGATGATTTTCAAGCACTTGAATATATATCACTTTATTTTCCAGGCTTTTCTGCTTAAGCCCCCAATCACACCTACCCGGACGAGCCCTGGATTTGTAGCCGGACCACCCCCGGACTGTCCCGGACAAAATCGCTATTTTGGTCGTTTTTGGCCTCGCAGTCACACCTGCAGGGTCTAGCCGGACCACCCCCGGACTACCCGGTGTACCCACGGAGTAGTCACGGATCAGTCCCGGACTGGAAGTGGACTTGCTCCTGCTATATACAAAAACAGGGCTCATCCTGGTGTAAAATTTTCCGATCTAATGGCATGAGGATATATGTGAAACTACTATAATAAATTGCAACTTATCTATATAATGGTAAATGGTGATATATAAAAGCCAAAGGCATATGAGGGATATGTGGAGTTGGTAAACTATTACTCATTAGGTATAGAAATTGTATAGTAAAATAGTCTTTGGAGGAGTGTCACTTCTTAGATAGTCTTTGGAGGAGTCACCTCACATACCCCCTCCCCTCATGGTGTTATTTATGGATCATTGGCCACTACAAGGCACTGTAGCCAGCATAACAAGGCCTTGGATACAACAGATTGAACTCTGATTGGTGGATCAACCCATGTGACCACTGCCATCTTGGATTCTAGAAACCTATATAAGATAATAAATCAAGGAGTCTCACTCTCCTACTTTCACTCTTTACCTACTTTCCTTCATTACCTGTATTGATTTCTCTTGGCTTGTCAACACCACCCACACCACCAGCCGGTGACTTTACACTGGACTAATCCGTGGTAAACCGGGCTATCTGTGGTCATCCGGTGTGTCCGAGTCTTATCTGGGCAGTCCGGGAGTGGTCCGTGGCTACGTCGGGACTAGTCCGGGCAATTCCGGGGTTGGTCCGGGTTAAACCGTGGCTGGACCGTGGCGAAACATCCCCAGACTGCCCCAGTCCACCCGCAGAGTACCCGGACCACCCCGGACCATGCCGGATCGAGCCCGTATCGCAAAATGCCCAGGATGTTTTAAACATTTTAAAACATCCGGGGCAGACACCGGACGAGGCCGGACCAGCACCGGATCACCAAGGACCAGCCACGGATGACCCCGGCCCCTGATCCGGGTAAGTGTGACTGGGCTTTAATGATAACATGTTCACATCAGTGTGGTGTGAGAATCAGACAGAGGTCAACTCAGACACAATGCGCCCAGTCACCACTCAACATAGCGCGCACACATACCCCAATTAGTACCGTCAACATCAGTTTTTGTCTGAACATTCCTTTCTGAAAGCAGGTGAACTCTCTCAGATAGGGCAATGAAGGCCCCTTTGTTGTGCTGATTTACACCAGTGAATCCACACAGCGTTGGATGGTTGTTGGAGTTTACGTCCTGGCAACATCTAAGGTCATATCAGGACAGACAATGTGCACTCATAACGGCTTTATAGTGCTACTCTCACCCGATTCGACCACCGCCCCCTGTCCGGTACTAACGGACGGGTTAGGCTGGGTTGGGGTGAGGAGTAGTTTTGTACAGTCTCAGTTCACATGAACAGAAGTTCAGTTTAGGGGGTCCTGTCGCGGTATCGCGTGTCACGTGGTAGGTGGTTCCCGCACGGTTGCAGTATGATTGAAGGCTGTAGCGATGGGAACTTCCTGTGTAAGAAAGGGTCAGTGTTTTCCTGTTAGGGAGCAGTGTTTTCCTGATAAGAGTTTGTTTACTCTTCTTTTTTGGGGGGTGGGGTGGGGGGGGGGGAGGCCGGGGAGAGGGAGTTCAAAGAAGTACTACTACTACCACCACCACTACCACTACCACCATCACCACCACCATTACCAACACCACCGCTCCCACCACCACCAGCACACGAGAGAAACCATAAACACATACAATTAAGGATATATGTGAAAATTCAGCATTTAAATTATATTAGAGATGCATGATTTCCATGTAACACCAGTGATCAATTTGCACGAGATCTAAATCTATTATTAGTATTAGAGTTCCACAAAGACTAGCCTAAATCTACCAAGTTTACCTTACACTAGACCAACTCCCGCCAAGATCTAGTTATTATGTCGATACTTAACTGAAGTAATTGAGCTTAACCTTCATTTCCATTTCAGTAGCAAAAAAAGAACAACATAATAAAGTATCAATTGGGGACGGGGGGAGGGAGTCCGAGAATTCGTACAGTTCCTACGAATAGGAAAATGTTCACAACTGTGAACGAACCCATAATTATATTCCAATAATCATTACATCAACCGTTTCTCTGAACCCAATTAATAATGACGTTCAGCATGAGCAGCGTTTGAAATAAAAGCTTGTCCGCTTGTCAGAGCCAAGTGAAAGTAGGCATGGACAAGCCGAATATGGCTTGAGTTTTTCCGTCCGATAAGTGAAAATTTACCATATTTACTACATTTTGTTGTTTTGATTTATTTGTGTAGTTTTATTCCAATAACCGTGGAGGTTAACTGAGATAATAAAGGTAGGTACTGTGGAAAGTGAACATTCAGACAGACAAGTAAAAATCACCAGACTTGTCCCATGGATAAGTGATTTTGTGTGTGTCCTATTTCTATCACTGATTAGGATATTGGCAAACACGTTATCGCTAATGCTGTGTAATATCTGTTGTCAAGCAACCAACCTAATGGATTGTAACTATGTAAGGCGATATACTCTTGAAGCTCCCGAATTGGGCCATTGCATTCTTTTTTAAATAGAAAAATGTAGAAACAGGTACACTGCAAGACTGGTCCGCTAAGGCTATTTATTACTCTTTAATAAGTTTTGCTACAATACAACCATCACATCCACTAATATTGATCGTCTGGACGGGGGTAGGGGGTGTTGGGGGGGGGGGGGGAGACAAAATTCCCATGTTGGCTAAAGTAAAACTATTAAGAGAATTACCAATTATACTAATGTATTTCACCTTCTATTAGGTTAGGTAGTTTGTTTGGACTTTACATCTTAGCAACATCGAAGGTGAATATCAGGACGGGTACCGACTTGTGACAGTGCATACTCATGGCAACTTCATAGTGCTGCCTCACTGGAAGACCGGGCCACCTGCACCACGATCGATATCTTATGACAACCAGTCCTTGCTCTATTCTACTAATGCCAAATGCCAGGCTAGATAGCAACCATTATAAATTTTGCAAGTCATTGGTTTGACTCAGACATATTTCGAACCCAGGACGTCCCTCTACCCCACTGGCACCATGACCTGATTTCCCACTCAGTCACATTATCCTGACACTCAGCTAACCAAACCAGTCCTTGTCCTATTCTATTAATGCCAAGCGCCAGGCTAGATAGCGACAAGTATCAATTTTTATAAGTTATTAGTTGGACTCGGCTGGGATTCAAACTCCGGACCTTCCGCATGGGAGGCCTGCTGTGTACAAATTCAGCCACTGCGTCCGGTACAAGAAAAGTCAGACCTAGCCACTGAAGCGACATGTCGCTGTGATGCAATAAGGACACGGGCACTTGACATTTCCCCATGAGCTGGATCCGGCCTTCTAGCCAGGCATCAGTTAAATTTAAATTAATCCCCAACAAAAGCGTGACATTGCCATTGCGAAAGGCGCAGCCGAATATGTTAATGAAGGCATTTTACTCAACTGTATTTGCTTCAAAAAGGTAATGGCTAATTGAAGCGCGTGTACTGCTCTGGTTAGTGAGGCGTCTCTGGAAGATCCTGTTTGAGAAATAGCTGCAAGCACAGTAGATCCTGCAACCAAATCTCACCAATGCGCATATGCAGGGTCCCGAAAGTTTAAGTAAAAACTTGTTTGTTTTTACATACTGTAGTGCTAAAATAATTTAATAAAATACATATTAATGTTTTATATAAATATATTATGCTGTAATTTTATTGCTACATATCATGTTCTGCGCACAGTGTACATACACACTTCCGATGTCGTATAGTATACATATACACAATATTAACACCTCCCAACGGTTAACTCAGACAATCAGCTAAAACGGACATCCATCCACGTTAACGAGTGTGCACAGTAATTCCTTCTATGCAGCAATAAATACACAAGTATCTATGTTAGATATGTTTATTTCTTTGTTTGTTGTCCTAGCAACAGGTACGGCCATATCAGGACGGGTATTAAGTTGTGAGAGGGCACACTCATGGCGACTTTATAGTGCTGACTCACTGGGAGACCAGACCACCTGCGCCATGACCCGATATCCCACTCAGTCACATTATCATTATACTGAGCTAACCTGTCCTTCCCATATCCTAATAATGCAAAGCACCAGGCTAGGTAATGACAAGTATCAATTTGGTAAAGTCATTGATTTGACTAGACCGGGTTTCGAACGCCCGACCTTTCGCATGGAATACACGACATTCATACAAAATGAGAAGAAAGGAAAAATAAGTCTAGTGGAGCATCAACGGGTGTCGCGATAAATGAGGATATATTTTAAGTCCTTTGTGGATTCTAATAGGGTATCCTCATAAAAAGAGTTCATGAAAACTGCCCCCCCCCCCGATTAACCACACACCGGAGCCAGCAATTAGTTAACAAGTCCAATTAAAACCGGACACTCCAGCTGAGGCCTGTTTAACTATCAAATCGGTAGGCATCCTTCCTAAGGTTGTCTAAACCGAAATTAAAAATAATTAAAAAATAAAAATAAAATAATTTAAAGAAAAAAAGAGCAAGCGTCTTTATGCTAACGAAAAAGAAATTACATAAAACAGCCAGTGGACAAAACTAACGAACACAAACATAAAATGTTAAAAACAGATGGACAAGCTCCGCGAATTCAACAGTGTTAAAACAAACAGCTCAGCTGACACCATTTTAAAGGTTTTGTTGAAAGTAAAAATGCATGATATAATTAGTATCCAGTGCTTTAAAAATGAGCCGACGCTCGCCGCCTACCTGCTCACCTGCTCACGGTACATTTTCCCACAACATACTTACATAGACTATACTTCACAGTGCGGTGTGTGCCGCGGTACCAAAGGAACTACATCTGCGACTTCTACTTTTACAATACCAACTACTATCTCACAACTTTGTCTAAATATAAAAATATTGGCATCATCCACATCTATCAAACTCCACAGTATCAGACATCACTGGTCAATGTACATACTTTCAGTTTCAATATTAAATCAGATCCTATGACCATGACAAGATGTAGGAACCAAATGTGACACCGATGAAAGACTGGGAAAATTACCTGATGATCAACTGTTGAATAAGTTTGACTACGCCCTCCAAATAATTTTATTTTCACCATAAAGTCGCACAGTCCGATAGTTTTGAGCTTCTGCCATTTAAAGGGGCCAGATATAGGTCGCTGGCGACGGGAACGTACTCCGACAAATGCTCTCCAAGCACAACCTTGTTTGGGTTTTATGTTTAAATAACCCAATATGTGTGGGGAGAGTAGGGGACCCAGTTCACCACCAGAAGTGGGTCAGTTCTGAGGCTGGTACTAGCTGGCAGCTGTTGTTTTTAAAATGGCTGGGTGAGTGGAGAGAAGGGAGAGTAAAACTGGGGTATTTTCAATCTTCTTTAGAGTAGTTCAATCAGGAAATATATTTGTGTAATGTAAAATATATGTTAGTACAATTACATTATTCAATGAGAAACAGATATAGATGAAAAAACGTTTTTATGTTGATGAATGTAAAAAAGGTTCTGCTGTGTATGGGGTTTGAACCCACACCAACAAACAACTTCAGATTACAAGTCCAACACTCTAACCACTAGGCCACAGAGACCACACATAATTAATAGTCTCAGTTCTCCCTCCAGTCGCTGCGGCGGCGGCGATTTGTGTACTTTAGATTCGTCGATTCGAAAATATTAATATCGCTGGCTTTGCGGCAGCAGCGTTAATTTCGCTTCGGATTTAGGGTTAATTTGAATAAATTTCACTTATTGCGTATGTCTATCAAATATGATCGCATTGAATAGATTTGGGCATATGAAGATTGCTCACGGCCATTGACAATGCACTGGCACTGACACTGAGAATATCACAATTTTCACTATTATCTCTTGTTTTTAATACTTTCAGCGTAAATTGCTCTTAGGGTACATTAAATACTTCAGATCTTCCTCTTCAATCGCGCATTAAGATATTTTTAATCGATCCAATTAAATCTTTTAAATTTATTTTACAAAAATAAAAGCTCCACATAGACATAGCATTGCCGTATTTTACCCTTCGCGGGCAGTTTGCCGGTACGCGCAGTGCAAAACGTCGATTTTATTTAAAATATATAGAAATCCAGAACCCTAACCATATAAATTTAATATAATCTATTCGTTGAATATGTTTTCTATATGAGTTTCAAGCGGTTTGTGTCTAGGTGGTATGGTTTTAGAGATATTTCACCTTTTCTCTATGAAGATTGCTCATAGCCATTGAGTTAGTAGTGTGACAGTGTGTCATCCTGCAGCCAGCACTGACCTAGATACCCGTGCTGACATCACATGAAATTGGTCAATATGGCCAAACCGTGGCATCGTGTATTCACCAATAGCCTGAACTGAGACTTTTATCCATGTGTGGTCTCTGTGGCCTAGTGGTTAGAGTGTTGGACTTGTAATCTGAAGTTGTTTGGTGATGTGGGTTCAAACCCCATCCACAGCAGAACCTTTTTTACATTCATCAACAAAAAAACGTTTTTCATCTATATCTGTTTCTCATTGAATTATGCAATGTAATTGTACTAACATATATTTTACATTACACAAATATATTTCCTGATTGAACTACTCTAAAGAAGATTGAAAATACCCCAGTTTTACTCTCCCTTATCTCCACTCATCCAGCCATTTTTAAAACAACAGCTGCCAGCTATTCCCAGCCTCAGAACTGACCCACTTCTGGTGGTGAAGTGGGTCCCCTACTCTCCCCACACATACTTGGTTCATTTAAACATAAAAGCTAAACAAAGTTGTGCTTGGAGAGCATTTGTCGGAGTACACACAGTGTCCCAGCGAGCTATAGCTGGTCCCTTTAAAGGAAAGATAATTCAGGACACAAGACGGAACTACATAGTATGGGATATTTATTATGAGCAATGGTAGTCAATACAGTGTAAGGATCAACAAGGAGGTAAGAATAGGTAATCGAATAGGTAAGTGTGTAAAGTCTCTTGATGACCCGGGCCTCAACCCTCTAATCGTTAAAGTAGGGTCGGGTGGGCCGGTTAAAAATAGGTGTTGCTGGCCCGGGGTCTGGTGGAGAAGTGCGGATGGGCAGCACTGGCGGCGGAAGTGACGTCATAGGGGTCACCGGGTACAGGCGGTGGCCCCATGTGCACGGCGGTGTCGCCGCCTGGAGTTGAGGGAGGGCATGAGGGTAGTGGTTTGGCGGGGGAGGGAGGTGGTAGGGAGTGTCTGTTCCGGCTCGGTCCCGAATTACACACATTGCCGCAGCAATATGGACAACTGTATTAGGTTATTCATTATAATTTTAAAAGGTTGTTTGAAGTGAAAACATGTCAAATTAATTTGGCATGCAATGCACATAAAAACCCTGACCCCATAGGCTGCAGCAGTAACATGTTCGATTAACTCAGTATTCCCTCATATACAACAAATGCTTAATAAGTGAACCATTATCTAAGTAGGATATGTATAATCAAATCTAGATAAATACTTAAGATTTTGACAATTTGATGCTTTCATCGGACTATGTGGCTTTAATACATAAACCAAAACTATGAGTAACACATTACTTTTGGCTGTTGCTAAGAAGGTCATGGGGCATCCAACCCCCTCGATCTTAGATGTTGCTAGGACGTGAACACCCCAATAAACAAAACAAAAAAACCACAAACAAACCACACCTTCATGTCCGCTTCGTCCTCCTTCGCCCATCCCACTCTGACAGTAACCGAGCAACAAAGACTGGCATATAAATCTGTTGGATTATGAATCAATCGCCGAATGCCCATGGTATTCTATTGCAAACTATAGTAACACCTTCCTAACCGACCACCTGGACAGATCGACCACTCCCCTATATGGAGAACATTATTTATTGTATCACTCATACAATACCATTGTAACAATAACAAAACTCCCTAAACCGACCATTTAAACTCAGTCCCATGGTCGGTCGATTTAGAGAGGTTTTACGGTATATATTTTAAATCCCATCAAATATCATCAAACTAACACACAGTGACCTACAGCCTTGAAATAAACGCACACTACCCTATTGTGGCGCACCGGACGCGGTGGCCGAATCGGTAGAGTGCAAGCCTCCAGTGCGGAAGGTCAAGAGTTCAGTCTCCGGTCGAGTCAAGCCAATGACTTACAAAATTTATACTTGTTGCTTCCCAGACAGGCACTCGGCATTATTAGGAGGGCAAGGACTGGTTGGCTTGGTGTCAGGATAATGTGACTGAGTGGGATATTAGGTCATGGTACTGACGGCCTGGTCTCCCAGTGGGACAGCACTACTAAAGTGACCATGAGTGCGCAGTCACAAGTCGGTACCCATCCTGATATGACCTTAGATGTTGCCAGGACTTAAAACCCCAACAAACCAACCCATTGTGTCACAAGCCGGCACATGTGACTACGTAAGCGGCTGACAAATGTGGCTATGTCCGGGCATCTTGTTTGTTAGTGTTGGGAGTTTTAAGTCCTAGCAACAGCTAAGATCATACCAACACGGATACCGACTTGTAAATGCGTACGCATACTGTCATAGCTTGTAAACACGCACTCATAGTTTGTAACTGTACACTCATAGCTTGTAAAAACGCATTCATAGCTTGTAACTGGGCACGCATAGCTTGTAAATGTACACTCATAACTTGTAACTGCGCAATCATAGATTTATAGTGCTGCCCTACTGTGAATCCGCATTGCGGACACCATGACCCGATATCCGATTCCGCTGAATTAATCGGAAAATGAGGCAGTAAGGCCGTGTTCTGTCCTAGTAATGACCACCAGACAAAGTAGCGGAAAGTATCAATTTTGGAACTTTTTGGTTTGACTCGGCCGGGGATTGATCTCGTGCTCTACCCAAGTCAGCCACCCTGTCCAGTGGCTATATATATGTGTGTGATTATAAACATAGGCATAAAGAGAAGGGGCGAGAATGTTGGAGGTGGGGAAGGTGAAAAGAGAGAGAAACAGGGAGTGAAAGAGAAAGAGAAAGAGAAAGAGAAAGGGGGTGGTGAGGAAATGGGAGAAAGCGGGTGGGAGAGGATTGGACAGAAGTAGGAAGACAGAATGGGAGAGAAAGATGGAGGAAGAATGAGAAAGGGGAAGAGAGATTGACGAAGAAAGAGGAAGAAGGGAGGGGATGAGGGAGAGATTGACGAAGAAAGAGGAAAAAGGGAGGGAGGGAGGGAGGGAGGGAGGGAGGGGAGGGAGGGAGGGAGGGAGGGAGGGAGGGAGGGAGGGAGGGAATGTGACCTTAACAAAGCGGTAACTAAACAGGGGGCCTTACAGTTAGACGTGCCTACCTGTGACCCAGCAACTGGAGCCCAGAGGCACGCACGTGGATAGAATCACCTTCCATACATATTTTATGGACTTCAAGAGAAAAGAACCGTAAATCTGATACCAAGAAAAGAAGATGTTTCCAACCGCTACAACACGGTTGATTGCACTACACAATTGGCGGAAGACAAGATTATATTATCGACCCACTTTCTAGGAAAACCGATAGTGGAGTTATCGTCACTACTACACATAGGTACTCCAAACAAAGGACTTGTTGCTGGTGTTTACTGGTCACTGGAAAAATACGAGACTTGCTCTCAGCACACTACCTCTCTTTGAACATGGTGTGCTGCAAGTGAGTGTGTCAGAGCTAAAACAAATAACTACTTTCATAGTAAAGTAGAGATCACTAGCTTTAGTTTTGTATCCATTATGGCTGACTTCTGGCAGAATTCTTTTTTAACTGTAGGTTTGAAAACTTTGGAACGATCGTAAAACCTGATCTTACTACACATTTTTCATGACAAAAATAATATTACATAGAAAAGTTATTTATCTATAAAACTATATAGATCACTAACCACCATTATACGCTCACTCTCAGTAGTTTTGACTTAACCATCCAATGGGTGTGCTAATTAGAGCAAACACATTTTTAAAGATTTTTTACATGTGGATATAGATTAAAGACAATCTAATCAAATTACAGATATTTGCATTCTGATCATTTGGGTACAAAAATCAAGTCGATATCTCAAATAGAACCAGAGATATTAATTATTTTAGGATTTTATCAAGGATACTTAGTGAAAATCACACAATTTGCCATGTTTGATGTCAAATTGCTCAACAAATATTTATTTGTATGGTCTTTAAAAAAATGGGGAAAAAGCTAAAGAAATAACAATGTGATTAAAATGTAATTTGCATTCAGCAGGCAGCCTCAAACATCGGGATTTAAGCCTTTGCAGAATCATGAAAAATGTGTGAAAAATTAAGGGCAAAAATCCATGGACAATTTACCATTATTATATATATTTGTAATCCGAATGATAAGATCTTTCTAACTGTACCATTTGCAAATTAACTTCATGAAAAGAAAAAAAATTAGTTTGGAATACCTACCAATAGTGACGACAACTCTGTTGTCGGTAATATTCCAATAGTATGAACTAGATAAACAACCACGCTGACTGATAGTAGTCATGTTATTGTCAACTGTATTCGTCCAATAAATCAAACTTGTTCCTATGAGATTCTTGTAGCGGTTTTAAATTGTTTTGTTAAAATCTCGACTACATCACTCAACAGGAAGATAACAGACAAATAGGCTAATAATATTTAAGGGTTTTAATGTTTTAAAATTATTTGTATGTAACGTAATGTGTATACGTATGTATGTATGTATGTATGTATGTATGTATGTATGTATGTATGTATGTATGTATGTATGTATGTATGTATGCATGCATGTATGTATGTATGTATGTATGTATGTATGTATGTATGTATGTATGTATGTATGTATGTATGTACGTAGGTATGCATGTATGTATGTATGTACGGTCATACGCCTGTCCTGATGACCTTAGATGTTGCCTGGACGTAAAATTCCAACAACCAACGGACATACATACTTGGTAGGTTGTATCCAGTTGTATGTATTTTAAAGACACACCTGGGCTGATATGTATATAAATATGGGGTCGTTGTAAAAGTAAAAATTACAAATAAAATTGTAAAAACCATTGTACTTCTTTCTATTAACTACAAGCCGACATAACACTTCCTTAGTTACTTATCATGTCCACTTAACGCAATCATTGCCAGGTCAGGGTAGGCTACAACAAAACCACCAGAGCAACTGTCATGGAAAATAGACCGACTTCTGAGAACCCCCCACCCCCACCCCACCCCCACCCACACACCCTCCCGACACCCACACCACCCTAACTGACATTAGATTGTGCAGAAGAGAACAATATGTAGAAAATAAATACCAACCGAAGACCGGAAAACACACGCTCAGCTGTCAGAAGTTTGGACTGGTGAAATTTCATCGTTGAAAAAAATATACCCATTTAAACATGGAAAACTACCATGATAACCCCAATGGGGTTTCTGAGAAACTGTCAGTGCTATGAGGTTTGCGACTCTAACACAAATAAACGTCGCCCTTTTGTTGTGGTTTCTGAGAAACTGTCAGTGCTATGAGGTTTGCGACTCTAACACAAATAAACGTGGCCCTTTTGTTGTGCGTGTGTATGTGTGGGTGGGTGTATGTGTGTGTATTGGAGTATGTACATACACTGGGTCCATATGTACACGCTCGAAAACCTACAAATATACGTATACATGTACAAACAAATATAGTGTATGTATACATGTATGTATGTATGTATGTATGTATGTATGTATGTATGTATGTATGTATGTATGTATGTATGTATGTATGTATGTATGTATGTATGTGTATGTACACAGAAACAATGTATGTACATATATATATATATATATAAATATATATAAATATATATATATATATATATAAATATATATAGTATAGTTATACGAGTCTTACCTTGGTACAGATGATGGATAACTGTTGTTTTACCGAGGTATAAGCCTCGGATAGATGTGGGCTAGGGAGAGGTAAGCACGTCCGGTACCAGCAATCTTAACCTACTTATTGAGGATAAAAATGACTTTCGAACAATGGATACTATTACTTTACCGAAAAGGTACACCAACGGAATAGATGTGGCAGGGTGTGGCGGGAGGGCCCTAGCCCACATCTATCCGAGGCTTATACCTCGGTAAAACAACAGTTATCCATCATCTGTACCAAGGTAAGACTCGTATAACTATACTATTTTACCTCGGTAAACAGCCTCAGGCTAGCCTCAGGCTAGGGAGACCTTTACATAATTCATTTTTATCCTTAATATCATTCTTTCTTATTATTATAACATTCTAAATTTTTGTTCTCACCTATTCTTGTTAGTTGGCGAGAAGACGCTTTGTAACGCCGGTAGGCTTTTCTAGTCGTTTATTATAATGTTTTGCGAACGACTTAGCCGTCTTCCAGCCTGCATGCGCTAGTATTCTTTTCACAGAAATACCAAGCACCCGTGCCTTGGAGACCATGGCTCCTCTAGTTGAGTGGGAAGAGTATTTACTCGTATCCACTCCAGCCAATTTCAACACCGTAATTGTCCATCTGGCAAGTGTGTCTCGTGAAATCGCCTTATGTGGCTTTATAAAGCTCACTAATAGTTGTTGTGATGCACGTAAATCCTTTGTCTTGTATATATAAGCCCGTATGGCCGACACAACACATAATTTCCGATCATTCAGAAAACAGTCTAAGTGAACCGTTGATAAAGGGTCACCTAACGTGTTCGATTTAAGCAATTTTTCTAAATCAAACGTAGCTTGTTCCTTGTCTATTTCTAATCCAGTTAAGGATAAAGCAACAATCGTCTGTCCTCTGTGTCCGGTTACTAACAATAACAGGACCGCGACCTTAAAACCTAACTGTTTTATATCTAACCACGAGTTGTGAGGCCAAGCCTGAAACAACTTAAATACTATAGAAACATCCCAAAACCGACTATACTTTGGTTTTGGAGGATTCCTTTGATAAATTGAACGAAGTAAATAACAAAGAACATAATGTTTTCCAACTGTTTCGCCATCAATTCTAGGTAATATAATTGATAACGCACACCTCGCCGCATTAATCGATCCAAAGGAAAGTCCTTCATCCTCTAGAGAACGAAGAAACCGAGCTACTTGTGAAATCTTTGGATTTGTTGGCTTAACTTTCATTAACAAACAATGTACACCCCATTTCTTTAAATAGGTTGTATACATTTTGACAGTTCCTGGCCTCCAGGCATCCGATACTATCCTATCCTCAGTAATTCTGTCCAATCCAAATTGCTGTAGCTGCTTCCTTAGAAAAGGAATGCCAATAGGGGCGTCGTTGACACATCGCCGTGAACCACTAGCGGTCCGTGGTGCGTCAGATTCCCGAGTTTTCTTGGGAATCGTATATGATCTTTTGCCAGTTGTGAAACTGCTGGCAGCCAAGGTTGCGTGTCCCAATCGGGCACCACCAGTATCGCATGTGTCCCTTCCAAGCCGATTTTTCTCACTACTCGGCTGATAATGCTAAATGGTGGGAAAATATAAAAATAATTATTTTCCCAGGTAATAGCAAACGCATCTACTTTCCAAGCATCCGGTTCAGGATGCCAAGAAACATAACAGGGTAACTTGTTATTATTTCGTGATGCAAACAAGTCAACTTCAGGTGTACCCCATTTTTCACAAACGAAGTTAAACAAAGGTGTAGAGAGAGACCACTCTAAATGGTCATGGAAATTTCTACTTTTATAATCTGCAAGTGTATTTTGTGACCCTGGAATATGCGCTACAGTCAGCCAGACTTGTTGAGCCTGTGCCCAGTTCCAAATCAGTTTAGATAACTGATTGCAAGACTTTGATTTGGTTCCACCCATGTTACGAATATATGCCATGGCAGTAGTATTATCAGTTAGTATTCTAACCTGTGATTTATTTATCTTTACTAAACTACGTAAGCCCAGATAAATAGCACGCAATTCTAGTGCATTAATATAGTCTGATTTTTCATCATCAAGCCATCTACCTCCTGTTGTGATCCCATCTCGATGAGCTCCCCAACCTTCTAACGAAGCATCAGTAGTAATTACTGTATTAGGTTCCGCCATGCGGATTGGATTTGGTGAACTTGCTATATGTTGCATCCACCATCCAATATCCTGTAACCCTTCTTGCGAAATAAACATCTTTCGCTCAAAATTGCCTTTAGTTCGCGCTAACGCTAAATTTTTATCTATTTCTAGCGACTTAATATGGGCCTTCCCATATACCACAGCAGGTGCATATGATGTCATTATGCCAATAAGAACAGCAACCTGTCTAATTTTAGGCTTTGATAACTTAATAAGCTGAGTCGCTGTAGTCATAAACTTAATTAGTTTTTGTTCTGTTATCGACACTGTAAGGGACTGTGTATCCAGAATAAACCCTAACCATTTGAGTTGTTTTGTTGGTTTAAACACTGACTTTTGTCGATGTACATAAAACCCCAATTTATTGAGTAATGCACATAAATCCAAAACTGCATTCTCACAACCAATTTGTGTTGATGCTATAATAAAAGAATCATCTATGTATGGAAACATTATGTGACCCTTCCTCGCCATTACCGAGAAAACAGGTTTAAGCAATTTAGTAAATAAACGAGGCGCACAAGCTAAGCCATTCGGCATGCAAGTAAACTCATAGAGTTGGTTATCCCAAATAAATCGAAGAAATTTTCGGTATTGTTCCATTATGGGAAGCGTATAATATGCATCTTGTAAATCAACACTAGCCATCCACGCATCTGGTGTAATCAGATCTCGTGCCGTATCTAGAGAGAACATTTTAAAATGTCGATATTCCACCCTTTTATTAAGGATTGTTAAATCCAGGATCATTCGAACATCACCATTAGGCTTCGGTCTCGAGAAAATGTTTGAAATAAACTGCCCTGAACAGTGTGTCACTTTTTGTATAATTCCTTTCTCAAAGAATTTATGTACCTGTTTAGTTAGTGCTTCTCGTTCAACTGGTTGAATGTTATATGGAAAAGGTATTATACTTTGTACAGGAATTTGTGTGAAGGGAATGTGAACACCCCTAACTATTTTTAAAATTTCTTGGTTACTAGTAATTTTGTGCCACTCAGAAATATGATTACTAATATTACCAGCCACAAAGTTGCTTACAGTTTGTGTGTTTTTAGAGGCTGCAGGGACTTGTAAAGTTTGTGTTTGGACCTCTACTTGGACCCGCCCCTGGGGAAAGGTCTCGACGAGTTGACCCCTCGGCCTATTGGCCGTGCGGTGTTGTCGGTCCAGCCTGGGCGAACGCCCCGGCCCCGAAACCCTTGACCGAAGTTTGAACTCGGTCTGGTTCCTCTGGTGAACCGTCGTGGACGAAAATCCCCTCGTGACTTTTTGAAACGAGGAACTTCCTGTTTCTTCTTGCCATCCATGTTTTTGCCACTCTTGGCTGCAGTCTCTACCTCTTTATAGAGGTATTGTAGTTGACCGCCAAACATCTTGGTGTTATCTAAGGGTTTCCCTTTAATCGGCTCTGGAGCAAGATAAAGCGTAAACTCCTTCCCCTCATTATCGGTAACCTTCTTAGAGCGAGCCACTTCCTTGCCAGCATCTGTGCAAACTGACTTGAAGACATTTTCATATCTTCGATACGACAGGTAATTACCTGCCGCCGCTAACACTGCAATGCCTTTGTCCATTGTCTTAGCCAAAGACGAGAACTTATTTTCACTCTGCATCCTATTAGCCACAGGAACAATAGCTGTTAGGGTAGCCAACACTGCCTTATGCACTGTGTGCAACACATCCTCAAACTTCTTACGGTCATCCGTCATATTGACATCCCGATCCATTTCTTTAATGATGGAGTTGGGAACACCCTTTATGCCTGTTAACTCATCTCCTAACTTGGAGATAACCTCCGCCGGTTTAAACGTGCGGAAATGACCATTCACGGTCTCGCGCATAAGCGTAGTGGTTTTAACCCGCTTAGCCTTTGGCTTCTCCACCTTCTTAGCCACTTTAGTGCCAATGTCCGCATAGACACCTTCATATATGGTGTCTGAGTCTGATTCCGTAGAAGTAGACTCAGTGGACGAATCAGAAGAAGAATATTTCCTCTTCCTCTTCTTCTTTTTGGACTTAGTCTTCCGCTTTTTGCGAAAACCAGTCTCTGCCCGCTCCTTGGTGAATTCATCACCCGAAGAAATCACCTGTTTCTTCTTCTTCCTCCGTTTAGGAGATGGAGGAGGAGGAGCCTTAAGCTCCACCGCTGAGTCTGTGTCCAAGAAATCCTCATACGAATCCTCTTGGACACTCGGCCTACGCCGCTTCCGAGACACGGGCGATTTGGAAGTCAAGATGTGGCTTTCCAACCGTGCAAAGCGAGCCTCCCAATCTGGAGGCGCAGGCACATCAGGCACTGCGTCCTCGTCCGGGTCGGAGAGGATATGCGCCCGGGGCTGTGTCGACGGCACTGCCGACAACACAGGTGAGGAGTCGTACTCCTCGTCCACTCCACTCGGAACACGCCCCTCGGCTGCTGCTGCACCGCGCTTACTCCGCTTCGTGGCCATCAGGAACTGTAAACAAAGATTTTGGTCAGTCCTGGTATATATATTTGTCACAATTTGGTTGTTTCAAACTCAATTGGACATCTGGTGGTGTTAGAGAACGTGTTTATACCGTTATAACACAGGCGTAATAAGCTAAATTTGTGCGTGGATTGTGGGTCAAACCCAAATCTTTACGCGGGGTCGGGACCAGTGTATCGGCCCGCCCATCCCTCTGTTCCGCACACTTCTCCCACCTGTGACTACTACGTCAACAAGTTGGAGAAAATGCTACGAAACTCGGAGAAACGCCTGAAAAATTGTTGTCTAGGGGAGTCTATAAAAGAAACCCAGGAGCATCTCCAACATTACTCTCTATTAGAGTACGAGAGAATTTCCACATGAGATAGGGCGAAACCCACATCTCTACCCATAGTCACACGGTGACCCGGGTGTTGACAGAACCGCTAATGACCGGTTTGGTTCCTTCGAGAAACCCACTCGAGTGTTCTATCCTTGGTTGTTTATAACCAAATAACTCGTCCAAATTGGACCAACGAAAGTCTAAACTTTCCATATTGATGCTCTAATGCATCATAATTAAGCTAACCACAGTTTTTATTATACTTACTGCGTATTTGCTTGTATGTAGACTAATTTTGCCGGAGCAACCCAACGACACGTTATCCAGTCGTGAGTTGTATATGCTAATTGCTGGTACCGGACGTGCTTACCTCTCCCTAGCCTGAGGCTAGCCTGAGGCTGTTTACCGAGGTAAAATATATATATATATACATACATACATATATATACACAGCATTCAAAATAACAGCTAAGTGAAAATCACACCAGACTTGTCTGGTGGACAAGTGAAAATTCAGACGGACGAGTGAAAATCACACCAGACTTATCCAGTGGACAATTATTTCTATCACTGCATTATACACATATTATGTACTCACTTGGTCTGTACATCCTAGCAAGAACAAAGGTCATATCAGCATAGGTAATGATTTGCGACAGTGTGCACTCATAGTCATAGTCATAGCGAATTTGTGGTGCTGCCTCACTGAGACGTGGGAAACCAGGATGCCACCACAACGATCCGATATCCACCTCAGTCACATTATCCTGATATTGAACAAATCAGTCTCTGCCCTGTTTTATTAATGGCAAGCACCTGGCGAGGTAAGGACAAGCATTCATTTGGTACGTCGTTGGTTTGATTCGGTTGGGCCGACTAGTGCTCTTAGTCTTAAGATTCGGATATCTTGTGCGGTATACATACGGATATGTATACAAAAAATGTGTACATACATATGCGCGCGCACACCACATAAAGGCTAGATTTATATAAGGCTGATAGCCGCTGGTTCGAGCACGCTAACCTCAGTGATCATACCGCGACCTTCCGGTCCTCAGTGCTGACCTTGTGACCTTCGTATCTAGGCCATCGGAACCAGTTGGTAGATAGCCATATGATGGATTATCGGACCTTCCGGATGCTGGTGACCCCATCACTGGTATTAACTCTGAATATGCACAACTGCCTCCACCAGGCGGCATTAAAAGACACCATGCCATTGCAATACACACCCTTCCATTCCCCCTCTTCCATTCCCCTCTCTTCCATTCCTCCTTTCCCTTCCCCCTCTTCCATTCCCCATGCAAGAGGGGGATTGAAGAGGGGGAATGGAAGAGGGGGGAATGGAAGAGGAGGAATGGAAGAGGGGGAACGCTAAAGGGGGGAACGCAAGAGGGGGAACGGAAGAGAGGGGAATGGAAGAAGGGGAATGGGACAGGGGGGAATGAAAGAGAGGGGAATGGAAGAGGAGGGAATGGAAGAGGAGTAATGGAAGAGAGGGGAATTGAAGAGGGGGAATGTGAGAGGGGGGAATGGAAGAGGAGGGAATGGAAGAGAGGGAATGGAAGAGGGGGAACGCAACAGGGGGGAACGCTAGAGGGGGGAACGCTAGAGGGGGGAACGCAAGGGGAGGGGGGAATGGAAGGGGAGGGGGGGGGAGGAAGAGAGGGAATGGAAGAGAGGGGAATGGAAGAGGGGGAATGGGAGATGGGGAATGGAAGAGGGGGGAATGGAAGAGAGGGGAATGGAAGAGAGGGGCATGGAAGAGAGGGGAATGGATGAGGACTTGGATCGCAAACGGTATATGTGAGCGCCCCAGTCTTTAGAAGTCGGTATATGTGTGTTGGCTGTGTTTTCGGGAAACGGGTCGGGTTGTGACGGGTCGCGTCGGGCAGTCAGTTAAGTGCGTGAATCGTATACGGGAGGTGTGTGCCTGTGGTGGTTTCAGCGTGTTCCCGTGCTCAGACGTGTCCCGTTGCTTCTGCGCATGCGCGGATTTCGCATCAACTCGGGTCACCCTAGCCACTTATTGGCGCATGCGCACATCCTACAAACTCGGGTTGAATAATCGAATACGCTCGGGTGGACAGTTTGTTCTTTTTTTTTTAATAACCGATAAAAGTACAGCAAAATAGGATTTAAAGTATTGTATCATGGCCCAGTTTACCTATATTTCCATTTCATTAATCTAAGTTATTCTTTTTTTGCACACGGGACGTGTATTTGTCGACTTCACTCGCGTGTTCTATTTGAAATTCGGATGACCCGAGTCACCCGGTTCGTGTTAATCGATTACGGCCATGTTTACTAGATTCTGACGCATGCGCAGAAGCGAGGGACACGTCTGAGCACGGGAACACGCTGAAACCACCACACCGGGCATAAGCTGACAAGGCCGGCCTAACTAGCCCCCGCCCCCCTCCCCACCACCCCCGCCCGTAACCCCACCGCTGGCCTTATTAGGCAGGGGTGCCGTCACTCCATCACTAGGCATGGGAGACAGCAAACACGTCCCACTGCCGATTTAGACTTTAAATTGGTTGTGGTTGGCTACCATTATTGACATGGTAATGTCTTATGAATAACTATGGTTGAATTTATTTGATTTAATTATTAAATTCAAATGATTCAACAAAACACAACTTTACTCAAACTTCCTATGAAAAAAAAGTGGGAGGATAAAAAAAAAATACCATCAGTTAAAAAGAAAATGGGAAAGGGAGGGGAAGGAGAATGTTAAGTAAAGAAAAGAGTTTCGTAATGGGGGGTAAGGGTGTAGGTTACTGCTTCAAGCTTGAGACCACAAAAAAAGGGTTGGTCGCTAAAAGCCTCATTGTGACCAAATTGGTCGCACAGAGGGTGGCGACCATTGCTTTGGTCGAAAGGACGTCGCCGGTGACTGTGGGGTTCTTTGGTCCAAATTGGTCGCAAGCTGTAGTGTGACTGGGGCTTAAAGTTGCATAGCTCGATAGTTTTGAGTTTATGACATTTTCTACGATAAATATATTACATTGATCGCTATAATCTATCTTACTTTAGTCTGAAGTAATTTTGGTTTAAAATGATAAACTTAGGAGATATTTGAAATGATAACATGCTAAATTAATTTTGGCATACTTCAGCAGTAACAGATTCTATTAAATTGTGTTAGTATGCCCTTCTATGTAGCATCAAATGCTTAATAACTGCACCAGTATTTAAAGTGGCTATTTAGGTTCAAATCTAGATAAGGGTTTTACTTGTTTAAATTTGATGCTTTTATCAGACTATGCAACTTAAAGGCACTGAAAAAGGCCAGGAACGCAGGCGGGGTGGCATATGCGATCTGTGGGTGAACTGTTGTGAGGCATGGTGGGGGTGGGTTGTGGGTTAGAGTGCAGTCTCTCTATATGCGCAGGCGCAACCTGCCTATGAATGGTGGTGTAGAGGTTTCGGGGTGTTGCCAAATCGGCCACCACCCACCTCAAATCCAAGCTGCTCACCCCACGCACCTGCACTGAATTCAAAAACCCACACCATGCTGGGTCCTAACTGAGCGGACAAGACAACGCCCCATAGTTCGGAACCGACGGGTGGTTGTTGGGGTTTTACGTCCTGGCAACATCTAAGGTCATATCAGGACGGGTACCGACTTGTGACAGTGTACACTCATGGCGACTTTATAGTGCTGCCCCAATGCTGGGTCCTAGCTAGGCGCACAAGACAGGCAGTTCTGAACAAGTCCGCATACAATACATCCATGATATGACATATTTACTTGTGTACAATATCTGAAGGATGGACAAATTACAATTTTACCATAATACGCTACTGTAATCACTTGAGCCATGAGCACAGATTTGTCACGTGATGCTGCGTTTGTTACATCCTCTGGCAGATGATGTGACTAATGTGTGTGGTTAAGTACTGTAGTGGTCTGCACTGACCTCTCAGGCAAGGAGCCGCATAGACAGGTAGGCGTGGGTAGTGTGTTGATACCAGGGAGCCTAGGTGGTGTAATGGTTAGCACACTGGCCCGGAATGCAAAGAGATGTGGGTTCGAGTCCCGCTCTAGGCACAATATTTCCCATTTTCATCACCCCCATGACACTGGTTGCCGTGACCATGATGCTATACAAGCTATGTGCTGTATAGTTGTTGAACCTACCCTGTGTATGTAAGTGCGTTGCATTGCCTGTATGTATGTAATTGTAAGCATTATAAGACTTACAATTCCAGGGGGACGAGTGTAGTGGTCTGCACTGACCTCTCAGGCAAGGAGCCGCATAGACAGGTAGGCGTGGGTAGTGTGTTGATATCAGGGAGCCTAGGTGGTGTAATGGTTAGCACACTGGCCCGGAATGCAAAGAGATGTGGGTTCGAGTCCCGCTCTAGGCACAATATTTCCCCTTTTCATCACCCCCATGACAGTACTCTGTTGTCCGGCAGGTTAAAGTTGCATAGTCCGATGGTTTTGTGTTTCTGTCATTTTCTGAGATAAATATATTAAATTGATTGTTATAATCTACCTAAGTTTAGTTTGAAATAAATTTAATTTAAAATGGCTAGCCTTTCAAATATTTTAAATGCAAACATGTCAAATTAATTTTGGCAAGCATTCCAAAGCTCTGACAACATAGGCTTATGCAGTAACATGTTCTGTTAAATTGACTCAGTATGCCCTTTCATGTGGCAACAAATGCTTAATAAGTGCATCAGTATCTAAATTAGATATGTAGAATCAAATCTATGTCAGTGTTTTGGTTTTGAAAATATGATGCTTCATTGGACTATACAGCTGTACACAGGCTATGTTGACAACATTCACTTTGGTTAACGCCCTTCTTTAGGCTGTGCCACTGATTTAAGTCATAACTCCAGAGTCGGGTGCAAGTGACGGCTTGTCCGGATACCGGCTTACACTGGTCAAGATTCGCTGAATCATGGCCATGGTTCATCCACAAATTTGGAGTAGCACATTCAGCCTTAAAATCCAGGTGAGTCTGAAATATCTGGCTTAGCTACGTTAGAGCTGCACGGTCTGATGAAAACATCAAATTTTCAAAACCAAAACAATTATGTAGATTTTATTCTACATATCTAAATTGGATACTGGTGCATTTTATTAAGCAGTTGTCGCCACATAATGGGGGATACTGAGGTAATTTAATAGAACATGTTTATAAGTTTTCTCAGAAAGCGACCGAAGCTCAAAACCAGCGGACTATGCAACTTTAAGGACGAAAGAAAAAGAGAAAGAAAAGAAAGTAAAGAGAAGAAAGAAAAGAGAAGAAAGAAAAGAGAAGAAAGAAAAGAGAAGAAAGAAAAGAGAAGAGAGAAAAGAGAAGAAAGAAAAGAGAAGAGAGAAAAGAGAAGAAAGAAAAGGACTGTCTGTAAAGGAATTTGGGTTAGAGGCTATATAGAGTTCTCAAACACTTCGTAGAAAAGGGACATTTGTTTCCCATGATAGATTTAGACTAGTATATCAGACTGCACAGGAAAGATTTCTACAAGTGCTTAAAGCTGCATAGTCCGATGAAAATATCAAATTTTCAAATCCAAAACAATTATCTAAATTTGATTCTACATATCTAACTTAGATACTGGTGCACTTATTAAACATATGTCACCACACAGAAAGGAATACCGAGGCAATTGAATAGAACCTGTTACTGCAGAAGCCTATGTGGTCAGAGTTTTGACAAGCTTACCAACATTAATTTTGCATGGTTCAACTTCAAATATCTCAAAAGTTACCCACTTAAAATAAAAGTTAGGAGGAGGAGGAGGAGGGACATCTCGTCCGGTGAAACTGAAGGCTAAGCTCCATTTGAAAGCACTCTCCACACACATGAGAATAATGATGATGCCTACAACTAGTACAACTACAAGTAATGTCTGTACAGCCATGTCCTTGGCTTTAAAAGAAAAGAAGAAAAACACATTTACAGAGCTGTTCTGCTATTCAATATGGAACTGTATTCTAATAAGTTCTTAATCATATGACACTCGTGTCATTCGGCCAAAGTGAAGCACCGCTATAGATTGAAGTAACATGTGCAATACCAGTTATTGGTATCCATCTGAAGCGACCAGACATCCGGGACACTGCCTCCTGTCAGAAGACAGACTTAAGCTGCGAAGACACCGGACGCGGACGTCACGCGGTTCTCGCGCATCGCGCGGATGGAAAACATCGAAATATATGTAACAAAGAGAAGCCGAACACACTGGCGCGGGCGGTTCTCGTGGGGGTGCTTTTTGGTGCTTGACGCATGGTGCTGCTTGGCTTTTGATCGATATTGCCCGACTTTGTCTGACTTTACCCAACTTGACTTTACACGACCTGACTTTCCCCCGACCTGACTCTACCCGACTTGACTTTACCTGACCCAACTTTACCCGACCTGACTTTACACAGCAGGACTTCACTCGACCTGACTTAACCCGACTTGACTTTACACAACGACTTTATGGTGTTGTTGGGTAAACTCCGGTCAAGTAAAATCTGGTCGGGTAGAGTGAAGTCGGGTAATATATATATAGAGTTTTTGCCGCGTGCCAGACGCATCCAGTGTGTTTGTTATTTCTGCGTGAGAACCGCATGCCGTCCGCTTGTACTTGCTGCCCGCGTGACGCCCACATCCTGTGTGTTCCTAGCTTGTGCCCTGCAATCGGGCAAGTCACAGGTGGGCATGAGGCCTCTTCCACTGCTACTGTCATCGCGGTGACACACACTACAATGTGCATGTACCCACGACAGCCTCGCTCCAATTCACACCAATCTTGACCCCCAAAACCCACGTACTTGGAATACATCTATCTAGCCCAGCTGACCTAGTATTCTCCATACCCTTTCTTAAATCCCAAACCCTTACAAGCAGCTTTAACATTTTATTTTATTTTAAATCTCTCTTCACAAACCATACACAGAGTGTGTATAAACACCCCCATCACCTAAAACAAGAGGACCATACAGGATGGCCGAATGAGTTGAGCATCCATCTCCCATTTTGTTAGATCGTGGGATTCGAACCGATGGTTTCAAACCCTGATCAAATCAAACCAATAACTTAAGAATTGATACTTGTCGCTTCCTAGCCAGGCACTCGGCATTATTGGGATAGGGCAAGGACTGGTTGGCTCAGTGTCAGGATAATGTGACTGAGTGGGATATCAGGTCATGCTGGCAGCATGGTCGTCCAGTGGGGCATCACTATAAAGCATAGGAGCTATGAGTGTTCACTGTCACAAGTCACTACCCGTCCTGATATGACCGTAGATGTTGCCAGGACATAAAATCCCAACAACCTAAAAGAACACGTGGTCGGAGGATGGCAGTTCAGGATGTTGCCTGCCCTCGTCACTAACCACAGGCGAATGCAGGATTTGCAAAATGGGAAGGTGAAGTCAAAAATATCAGATGCTATGGCAATAGCTTACTTATCATTGCATCATAATCCTTGTGGTTGCATTGTTTTATGTACAGATGTATACACTATAAGTATAACCAGGAATGTGCGTCATCATACAACGTTAGTTTCTAAGTTCTGTTTAATTTGTGACCAAGGTCATCCTCTAGAATTTAGCGGACATGAAGCAGAACCATTATATATATATGAGCCTGTCTCAAAAGGTGATAACTTTTCCTTTTTTTGTCCATTGTAACGATTGACACAAAACAGCACAGAAACAATTACACTGAAAACACAAGGACATTTGCTTCAAATCAATATGGATTCTATTGGGATTATGAAACACCATGTAAAAAACAAATCAGTTTATCCTGAGCAAATGCATAAGTAGATAGTGTGTTGATTGTTACAATGAACAAAGTTTTGTCCCATATTATTTAGCACCTTTTGAGACTGTTGTTTTTGTCCCCTTTTATATATGACACTATTTTTTGGGGAAAACGAGGAGTTCTACTTAGAAATATAGGGCTCCAGAATGCTCAGCTAGGATAAAACTTTGGGATCTGAACAGGCCTCGGTTCTACCAACAATATTTGGCATATTTGCATACAGTATACCAACACTACCGAGCCAAAACTGCTATAATCACAAATGTTTCAGTGCTTGTTAACAGGAAGATTTTTTGTTTGTGTGTTGTTGTTTTTACGTCCTAGCAACATCTAAGGTCATATCAGGACGGGTACCGACTTGTGACAGTACGCACTCATGGCGACTTTATAGTGCTGTCCCACTGGGAAACCAGGCCGCCGGCACCATGACCTGGTATCCCACTCAGTCACATTATCCTGACACTGAGCACACCAGTCCTTGCCCTGTCCTAATAATGCTGAGCGCCTGGCTAGGAAGCGACAATTATCAATTTTTAAGTCATTGGTTTGACTCGACCAGGGTTCGAACCCACAACCTACCAGCATGGGAGACGGATGCTCTAACTCATTCGGCCATCCCGTCTGGTCTTAACAGGAAGAAAATCAATCTTAATCTCAATGAATTAGTAACATAATGTTAAAGACATTACCTGCCTTTCGGAATGACAGAAATCTCCACAAAAACGTGATGACAGTCGCCTATAGGTTATTAGTCTATTCCAAACGTAACC